>BLBF01000044.1:11599550-11674878 GCA_015471245.1 Laticauda colubrina | reverse complement strand
CGAAGTTCCTCGAGATGAGTGCGCCCAGAATGGCTGGGTACAAGCTCTTTTATTATGCTCATTCAAAAGAGGGTGATTGTTTATTCAGAACCTAGGTTAAGCCTAGGTCAGACGGAATATACAAATTTAACAATGACTCAGAAAACAGCAGGATATCAGGACAGACAGGATGGCAGGAATTATATTTGATCAGGATATTACTTCTTTACCAAGCTGCATGCCAGACAATGTAATCCCAAGTGAATAAACCATTTCTGCAAATGTTTGACTCCTTGTCTCTGTACGTGCCCTGTAAAAGGTCACTGAGAAGACAGAAGCTTAATGATTACACGTGAAATGATACAATGTTGAAATGTCTGAATGATCCATAGTTGCATTGATATACAATTGAAAGCACATAAATGATACATAGTTACAACAATAATGGACAGAGGTATTTCACGAGAAGAGTATTACACTCCTCCGCTCGCATTGGACCTAGACAACTTAGAACTACGCCGCCTATGGTCTGACCTAAGCTTAATATACAAAATTGTCTACTACAATGTCCTACCTGTCAATGACTACTTCAGCTTCAACCACAATAACCCACAGGCAAACAATAGATTCAAACTTGATTGCAGAAATACAACTTCAGCAACAGAGTGGTCAATGCCTGGAACTCACTACCTGACTCTGTTGTTACATCCTCAAACCTGCAAAACGTTAACCTTAAACTGTCAACCATGGATCTCACTCCATTCCTAAGGGGTGTGTAAGGGAGCGTGCATAAGCACACCAGCATTTCTACCAACCCTGTCCTACTGTTCCCATTTATTCGTACTCATTTATTATGTATATACTTATACCTCTTTATACTTATACATTTATATGTTATGTTCATACTTATACTTGTTTTCTCATTCATGCTTGACAAACTAAAGGCCCTGTCACACTGCCCAACAGATGCAAAACGGACACAATGGACGAGCAAAATCCGTTGTTATCCGCTCTCAAAAGGGGCAAAAATTTGCATAACCGGAGCGGATAACACGGACGGGGGGAGGACGCAGGGCGGATGGAAAGCAGATGCGGAACGGAAGCCCAGCGGATGGAAGTGGGTGGGAGCGGATGGCACATCCACTGGGCTTCCGGGGGGCCTCAGCAAAGCGGACGCAGAACGGAAAGAGTGGATGCAGAGCGGACGCCGAGCAGATGAAGCGGATGCAGAGCGGATGAAGCGGATGCAGAGCGGAAGCCTAGCGGATGCGTAGCGGAAGCCTAATGGATGCCTGGCGTTAATTGTGCATGTGGGGGGGATGCATTGCGTAAGCCACGCGGATATAAAGGGAAGCAGCTTGCACGTGGGCAGCATTCGGAGGAAAGACCTTCTGCCGGATACATCGAGTCCTTGCCTGCCCTGCCTGCATGCCTGCCTGCAAGCCTTGCTGCCAGCCTTTCTGCCAGCCTGCCTCCAAGCCTCCTGGCCAGCCTCCCTGCCATCCTTGCTCTCTGCCTGCCTACCAGCCTTGCTGCCAGCCTGCCAGCCTGCCTTCCAGCCTCCCTGCCAGCCAGTCTGCCTGCCAGCCTTGGTGCCTGCCTGCCAGCCTTGGTGCCTGCCTGCCTGCCTGCCTGCCTGCCTTCCTGCCAGGCTTCCTGCCAGCCTTGGTGCCAGCCTTCCTGCAAGCCTTGGTGCCAGCCTTCCTGCCAGCCTTGGTGCCTGCCAGCCTCCCTGCCAGCCTCCCTGCCAGCCAGCAACCCCCACAACCATGGGGAAGAAGCGAAAGTCTCAGCAACCTGCCACCATCCCTGGCAAGAGGGACAGGGCCACCCTCCCGCCCCCTGTCCCTCACTTTGCTTCTGCTGGGGCTTCTGGTGCTGGAGCTTTTGCTGAAGCTGCTCCTGGTGGTGGTGCTTCTGCTGCTGCGTACTCTGCTGAAACTGCTCCTGGTCCTGCTGGTCCTACTGGTCCTGCTGATCCTGCTCATCCTGCTCTTGCTCCTGGTCCTGCTCGTGCTCCTGGTCCTGCTCGTGCTGCTGGTGCTGGTGCTGGTGCTGCTGGGGCTTCTGGTGCTTACTCTGCTGCTGCTGATCCTGGTCCTGCTGATCCTGCTGCTGCTGCTGCTGCTGCTGATGATGATGATCCTGCTGCTGCTGCTGCTGATGATGATGATTATGATCCTGCTGGTGATGATGATGATGATGATGATCCTGCTGGTGCTGCTGCTGCTGCTGGTGTGGAGGAGCAGCCCCTACCACCTGGGAGACCCTCTGATGAGGGCCCATCTGGTCCTGCCAAAGGGAGGAAGAGGCGTATACGGGGACGGGAGAGGAAGCAATACTTCATTGAGGAGGAACACGAGGATGAGGTGCTGGAGTGGCTGAGAGAGAATGACTATCTGTGGTGGAAGGGACACCGGCTGTACAGGGACACCAAAAGGAAGCAGGCTGCTTGGAGAGAGATGGCGGAGAGTATGGGTTACACTTCGGAGGTGCTCCTCGGCTGGTGGAAGCACATGCACACCAGGTACGGGAAGCTGCACCTGAAGAAATCTGGCCAGGCCATGGTTAAGCTGACGGACAGAGAGACCTACATCATGGCCAGGTGCAGCTTCTTGGAGGGTGAGAGCACCAGGAGCCCCTCTCACAACCCTCTCTCTCCAGCTGCCTGCTGAGACCCAGTCCTCTTCCGGCCGAGAGTCAGTCCCTGTCTCCAGGCAGGTTTCTGTGGAGCGTGCCACCGCGGAGAACCTGCAGACAGCTGTTGTAACTGTGGTGGAGCATGTGGAGGACTCCCTGGTGCGGTGGGAGAAGGGAGACATCGAGTCCACCACAGTCGTAGCCGCATCCACCCTCCCAGCTCCACCTCCACAGAAAGGCAGAGAGCCAGACATCAGGAGGGGCAGAGCCACACTGTCCTCCTGGAGATCAGGGACACCATCTGCAGCAGCATAGATCTCCTCTCTCAGCTGGTCCACACCGACTCCTCATCCTCCAACCGCAAGCCCTTCCTCACCTATGTCAACCAGACCCTCAGGAACATGGAGGAACCCCAGTACCAGGTGGTGAAGGACCGGATCACCGAGCTGCTTCACAACCCTCCAGATCCAGAGGAACCTGCTCCCACCCAGTCCAGGTCTGCTCCTCCACCTCCACCCCAGGTGATGTCCCTCCCATTCCAAGGCTTCCCACAGGCCCTCACCTACCAGGGCTACAGCTACCAGCAGGTCCAGCATCACAGGCAGCAGCCCTTCCCAGCCCAGGCACAGAGTCATCGGGTGACACCATTGCCACCGGTTCCACTGATGCCACCGATGCCACCCACGATGATGATGCCACCGACGACAGCGATGCCACCCACGCCAGTCCTCACCCAGCTGCAGACCAGACAGCCCCACTACACTACTCCTTCCTCCACCCCACAGCCAAGCCCGGCCTCAGTACATCTGTCATCAGTACTGGGGCTGACACCCCATGGCATGGAGGAAGAACCTCTCAGCATCACGGGTCTGAGCCAGCTGTCTGAGACCTTCCTCAACACACCATCCCCTGTTGTCCTCTCGGGGCCAGGCACCCCAATGACGATACAGACCAGCACTCCAGCACTACCCACCTCCACAGAACCTGGACCCTTCACCCCTGAGACTGGGCACACCTCCGAGTGACCAATAAGAGTGCCAGAGACTGGGTGGCTACCTGTAGACTTTATTTGGACACTTGACTTGGGTCATTTTTCTTTTACAGCTTGTTGTTCAATAAAGTTTATCTTTGATTCACACACTTGCTTCATTTCTTTTTTTTAATAAAGTCTTGGTGGAAACTTTTAGAATTGGTTTAAGCCTTTGCATGCTTGTGGGATGGGTTAAGATAACAGTGGGATGGGCAGGGATACCTGTGGGATGGGTAATAGCTGTGGGATGGGTAAGGATAGCAGTGGGATAGAAAAGCCTCCAATGCAAGCATAGTGGGACTGTATGGTCCCCTCTCCCTGGTGCCACACCTATGCCACACATAATGTAATAATCATGCACACATGTCAACACAAACACAACTCTTTATTAAACGCCCTGTTCATTGTAGGCCCACCCAACATACATGGCCCAATCTCATCCGTGTGATGAGACAGGCTGAAGGAAGCACCCATGAATCATCTATCATCCTGTCTTGCCACTCCACTGCTCCAGCTGGGGAGTTGCACCAGTGTCTCAGGAGGTTGCACTGCTTCTTCCCTTCATGTGAGGCTCTGTTGGGGCCTTGCACATCCTGAGTGTCTATCAGGTTTTGCCCTTGCCTCCATTCCCCAGGCTCTATGTGCCCATTGCCTTACTGGAGATCCACGAGCTTGTTCTGCAACACTGGGTAGCGGGTGCGCATGAGATTGTGCAGGATGCAGCAAGCTTCCATGATCCTCCTCATGGTCTCTGGGCGATGCTGCATGGTGGTGAGAAGTACCTGGAACCTGTTGGCCAGGTTGCCAAAGGCGTTCTCCACCACCCGCCTTGCCCTGGACAGCCTGTAGTTGAAGATCCTCTCTTCATGGGTGCGGCATCTGGAAGTATAGGGCTTCATGAGGTAGGTTCTGAGGGAGAAGGCGTCATCCCCCAGAATGAAGTAGGGCACAACTTGTGTGTCGTTGGGCAGGGGGTCTGGATCTGGAAAGCCCATGATGAGGTTGCATTCCAGCCCCTCCTTGAGGTCACTGGCATTGTATACCTGGGCATCTGAACATGAGCCGCTGCCTGAAGCATCGATGTACATGAACTTGTAGTCAGCATCGACCATGGCAAAGAGGACGATGCTGAAGAAGCCCTTGTAGTTGAAATAAATGGAACCCGACTTGGGTGGTGCTTTGCAGGCCACGTGCTTGCCATCGATGGCTCCAACGGTGTGGGGGAAGTTCCACCTCTGATACCACTGCTCTGCAACTTCTTCCATCCTTCTTCAGTGGAGGGGCACTGGAGGAGCTCCTCCTTGTATTCTTCGATGATGGCCTGCACCAGTTCTCTGACCACAATGCTGATGGGGTTGGGTGGCACCCTCCAGCCGTACTGCATGCTCCTGTAGGTGGTCCCTGAGGCCAGGTGACGCAGAGTCAGTGTCACCTTGAGCCCAGGTTCCAGGCTGGGCCGGAAGTTGGTGTTTGCCTTGGTCAACCTGGGTGTCAGCCGCTCCACAACTTTGTCAAACATGGCTGGAGGCATCCTCATGAAGTTCTGGAATGCCCGAGTGTCTTCGTTCCTGAGCTCCACCGTCAGCTTGTTGTACAGTCTGTACTCTGCTCTTTTCCCGATCCATCTTTGGACCCAGATGCTTCTTGGCCACCTCCTTTTCTTCCCTTAGTAGAGTTCACAGAGCCTGTAGATGACTTCGTACTGTTGCAGAAGGATGGTGGCTGCCAAAAGGACTGTGTTACAATCCACGGTTGACATGACTGGATGCTGTGGAAGAGCAAGAGTCAGATGAAGGCTGCAGAGGTCTGCACAGCTGGGCTGCTGGTCTGAAAGTGGGATGCAGACGAGTTGCTCCCCCTTTTTATAGGCAGTATAGGTGTCCCCTTGCATCCTCTAGGCATCCTCTAGGCATCCTCTAGACATCCTTAATATCCGAGATAGGTCCCCTCTGCGAACGTTTTTTCCATTTTAAATGCTTTGTTTCCGTGCTGCATCCCTTCTGCATCCGTTCTGCATCCATTCTGCGTCTGTTCCACTTCCTCCCTGCGTCCGAGCGGATGCGAGTTGCGCGGATGCATAACGTATGCCTAGCGGATATAGCGGATGCATAACGGATGCAGAGCGGATGCGTAGCGAATGCGTAGCGGATGCATAGCGGATGCATAGAGGATGCATAGCGGATGCAGAACGGACAAATTGGATACATTTTCCGCGCAAAAGTTTTGAGCAGCTCAAAACTTTCTGAGCGGATGAAACGTCAATAAATGGATGCTGGATGGATAGAGAGAAAGCAAAACGGAGGCAGTGAGTACATCGCGTTAACCAACGGATGGCAAGCTTTTTTGTCCATTTTACATCCTCTTTGCATCCGTTGGTGCAGTGTGACAGGGGCTTAAAATAAATAAATAAAAATATTATTTTGTTGTTTCAAGGTCAGTGGAAGCAAGGATTGAAAGATTAAATAATCTCCTCTTTTTGACTGCTTGGTGCTGCCTGGAGGGGGAAAGGGTAGCATATGGATATTGTGAACATATATAGTCATCCACTTCTCAGTGTCTCTTCCACAGTTAACAGAAATATCACAGGTGTGAAGTTATATTACTACAGGATTCTTTCCTATTATAGGTAGTCCTCAACATACAACCAAAACTGACCCCAAAATTTATGTTGCTAAGCACGACAGTTATTAAGTGAATTTTATCTCATTTTATGACCTTTCTTGCCACAGTTGTTAGTGAATTATTGCAGCTGTTAAATTAGTAACATGGTTATTAATGAATCTGGCTTCCCCATTGTCAGGAATTTAGAAAATTTAGATCACATAAGACTGGGACACTGCAACTATTAAAAATACATGCCACTTGCCAAGCATTTGAATTTTGATCATGTGACTTACAATTATAAGTGAAAACCCTCATAGTTCACTTTTCAATGACATTGTAACTTTGAATGGTCACTAAAAGAATGGCTTAGGTCAAGGACTACCTGTATTGAAATTGACTATTCAAGAGAGGAGGAGGAAGAGGAGGAGGAGGAGGAGGAATTCAACACCACCTATCTCCAATATATATGCAATCCTTTTGGCTATTCCAAGAAGATTCCACACCTCTGATTCAATGACCACCAAATGCACTCTCAGAGAGTGTTAAGACCAGATGACTGCAAAGAAGTACAATCATTTCACCACCACCATCCCCATCTTGTAAGAACCTATCCTTTCATCCCCTTCACCATCTAGTCTTTCCCACTATCCAATATTGCTTTCCTGGATAGGAAGTGAAACACCTCCTCCTCCTCCTCCTCCTCCTCCTCCTCCTCCTCCTCTTTTCCTCCTCCTCTTCCTCCTCCTCCTCAAATAAATCCACTTGCCTTTTCAACAAACAAATAACACCTCTGAGATAAATACAGGTTCAGATTTTTCTCAGACCATTACTCTGCCGAACACCTAATTCTTTCAGTGCTATCTAAAGCCCATGTCACACTGCACCAACGGATGCAAAGAGGATGTAAAAAGGACAAAAAAGCTTGCCATCCGTTGGTTAACGCGATGTACTCACTGCCTCCGTTTTGCTTCCTCTCTATCCGTCCAGCATCCGTTTATTGACGTTTCATCTGCTCAGAAAGTTTTGAGCTGCCCAAAACTTTTGAGCGGAAAATGTATCCAATGCATCCGTTCTGCATCCTCTAGGCATACGGGGGACATCCGTTCTGCATCCATTACACATCTGCTATATCTGCTAGGCATCCGCTGTGCATCCGCACAACTCAAATCCGTTCCAGCGGTAAACAGACGCAGGGAGGAAGCAGAACAGACGCGCAGCATTAGTAGCACGGATGGAGAAAGGATGAAAGCGGATGCAGCTCATCCGCTCTGCATCTGCTCTGCATCCGCTCTGCATCCTCTACGCATCCTCTACGCATCCGCTCTGCATCCGCTCTGCATCCGCTCTGCATCCTCTACGCATCCGCTCTGCATCCTCTATGCATCCTCTACGCATCCTCTATGCATCCTCTATGCATCCTTTACGCATCCTCTATACATCCACTCTGCATCCTCTATACATCCGCTCTGCGTCCTCCCCACGTCCGTTCCTTTCCGTGTTATCCGCTCTGCTTATGCAAATTTTTGCCCCTTTTGAGAGCGGATAACAACGGATGGAACATTTTGCTCGTCCGTTGTGTCCTTTTTGCATCCGTTGGGCAGTGTGATATGGCCTTAATGTCTATATGTACTTACTCAAATACAGCTGTAACATTATTATTTATTCACAATTATTTCAATTCTGCTTTTGTGAATTCTTTATTTCATATTATAAATTGATGTTAATCTGCTAGTGTCTGTTCTATTATTTCTGATTCAGAACGTGCTTCTTTCCAGAATTGGTGCATTCATTTCAAATATCCTCTTCTTGTTGAACTTGGTCAATAATAACAGATAATTATTTCTTTGTTTTCAATCACTGTATATTTGCGACATTAAGCACATTTTCTTCCAGTAATTCTGAAGCAGTTGGCCCTGGTTTCTCAGCCAATAGTCCTGAGTCTGCCCATTTTTCAACCGATGTCCAGGAACTGCACATCTATCACAGTTCTTGTTAACACTGGCAACAACCAAACTGATATGCATTTCTGTAATTTACGTCTAACTCCTCTGATGAGACCTGTCCAGTATAGTTGAATCTCTGGCATAGCTTTCATCTTCCTCAGAGCACACAAACCCCACAACCATATCAAGGCACCTCACTGGGGGATTATTATCATCGTTAATCTTCAATCCAATTCACAGTTTGAGATTCATAAAAACTTAAGAGTTCAAGTCCTAACCAAGGACATACATCTTAAGAGCTGTTAAGGTAACATCTGAATATATAGGCAGTTCCAAGTATGGTGTTTTTTGCAATGCCAGGATATGCTGATCTAATAAGTTCAAAATTTCCATGTATTGGATAGCCCTTCGGGTATTGCTCCAAAGACTCCTATTACTACGGGTACAGCCATTTATTTTTTCCTCTGTAGTTGCTCAACTTCATTTTGCAAATCATGATATTTTATTATTTTTTCTAGCTGCTTCTCTTCAATTCATGCATTATCTGATATTATAATATCAATGAACCAGAGTTTTTTCTTTTCCACAATAGTGATGTCAAGCATGTTATGGGCCAGATTTCTTGTTTGTTTGGATCTGAAATTCCCACAGGATTTTGACTTGCTCATTTTCAAAAACTTTGTCAATTTGGTGTTCCCAGTAAAGTTTGCTTATTATTATTACTATTATTACTATTATTAGTACTACTAGTACTATTAGTACTAGTATTAGTATTTATTCATTAAACATGAAACCCAGTCAACTGATCATTTAAAAATGTATCACAAATATAATTGACTGGCTCTGATGGTTGATACGGGTTGCTGCCAGCATCCCAGGTGTCAACCAAGTATCTTCTTAAAGTGTTTGTTGTTGTTGTTGTTGTTGTTGTTGTTGTTGTTATTATTATTATTATTAATCTTCAATTCAATTTTACAGTTTGGGGTTGGTAAAAATTAACCATTCAAGTCATAATTATTTTATATTGCTCTGCAATATACACCAAAAGCTTCTGCATTGGAGACAGATTCCTTTTATGTCTAATCACAGTTGATCAAATAAATAAATAAAATATTCCATTGTTGTTCTTGTTTATTATTTTTAACAGATGTAAAATTAGGGATGCTAAAGCCCATGTCACACTGCACCAACGGATGGAAAGAGGATGTAAAATGGAGAGAAACACTTGCCATCCGTTGGTTAACACGATGCATCCGTTCTATACTCACTGCATCCATTTTTCATACTCTCTATCCGTCCAGCATCCGTCGACTGAGGTTCCATCCGCTCAAAAAGTTTTGAGCTGCTCAAAACTTTCTGAGCGGAAAATGTATCCAATGCGTCCGTTCTGCATCCGCTAGGCATACGGGGAACATCCGTTCTGCATCCGTCGTCATCCGTTACGTGTCCGCTACATCCGCTAGGCATCCGCTGCGCATCCGTGCAACTCAAATCCGCTCCAGCAGAAAGCGGACACAGGGAGGAAGCGGAACGGACGCAGAACGGATACGCAGCATTAGTACCACAGACGGACAAAGGATGAAAGCGGATGCAGCTCGCAAAGAAAGCATTTTAAACAGAAAAAACGTTTGCAGAGGGGACCTATCTCGGATATTAAGGATGTCTAGAGGATGCCTAGAGGATGCAAAAGGATGCATAGGGGAAAACCTATATTGCCTATAAAAAGGGGGAGCAAATCACCTGGATCTCACTTTCAGTCCAGCAGCCCTGCTGTGCAGACCTCTGCAGCCTTGCTCTTGCTCTTCCTCTTCCACAGCATCCAGTCATGTCCACCATGGATCGTAACACAGTTCTTTTGGTAGCCACCATCGTTCTGCAACATTGCGAAGCCTTCTACAGGCTCTTTCACCTGTTCTACGGGAAGAAAAGGAGGGGGCCAAGAAGTGTCTGGGTCCGAAGATGGATCGGGAGAAGAGCAGAGTACGGACTGTACAACAAGCTGATGGTGGAGCTGAGGAACGAAGACCCTTGTGCATTCCAGAACTTCATGAGGATGCCTCCAGCCATGTTTGACAAAGTTGTGGAGCGGCTGACACCCAGGTTGACCAAGCAGAGCACCAACCTCCGGCCCAGCCTGGACTCTGGGCTCAAGGTGGCACTGACACTGTGCCACCTGGCCTCCGGGACCATGTACAGGAGCATGCAGTACGACTGGAGGGTGCCACACAACACCATCAGCATTGTGGTCAGAGAAGTGGTGCAGGCCATCATCGAAGAATACCTGGAGGAGCTCTTCCAGTGCTCCTCCACTGAAGAAGGCTGAAAGAAAGTTGCAGAGCAGTGGTATCAGAGATGGAACTTCCCCCACACCGTTGGAGTGATAGATGGCAAGCACATGGCCTGCAAAGCTCCAGCCAAGTCGGGGTGCACTTATTTCAACTACAAGGCTTCTTCAGCATCATCCTCTTCGCCATGGTCGATGCTGACTACAAGTTCATGTACATCGATGCTTCAGGCAACGACTCATCTTCAGATGCCCAGGTATACAACGCCAGTCACCTCAAGGAGGGGATAGAACGCAACCTCATCATGGGCTTCCTGGATCCAGACCCCCTGCCCAATGACACACAAGATGTGCCCTACTTCATCGTGGGGGATGACGCCTTCTCCCTCAGAACCTACCTCATGAAGCAGCTGGGTGAGGACTGGCGTGGGTGGCTTCGGTGGTGTGGGTAGCATCGCTGTCGTCGGTGGCATCAGTGGCATGGCTGGCATCGGTGGCATCAGTGGAACCGGTGGCAACGGTGTCACCCAATGACTCTGTGCCTGGGCTGGGAAGGGCTGCTGCCTGTGCTGCTGGACCTCCTGGTAGCCGTAGTCCTGGTAGGTGAGGGCCTGTGGGAAGCCTTGGAATGGGAGGGACATCACCTGGGGTGGAGGAGCAGGCCTGGACTGGGTGGGAGCAGGTTCATCTGGATCTGGAGGGTTGTGAAGCAGATCAGTGATCCTGTCCTTCACCACCTGGTACTGGGGTTCCGCCATGTCCGTGAGGGTCTGGTTCACATAGTGAGGAAGGGCTTGCGGTTGGAGGATGAAGAGTCGGTGTGGACCAGCTGAGAGAGGATATCTGTGCTGCTCCTGATAGTGTCTCTTATCTCCAGCAGGACAGTGTGGCTCTGCCCCTCCTGTCTGGCTCTCTGCCTTTCTGTGGAGGTGGAGCTGGGGGTGGATGCGGGTAGGACTGTGGTGGAAGTGCCGTCTCCTTTCTCCCACTGCATCAGGGAGTCCTCCACGCACTCTGCCATGGTTAGAACAGCTGTCCGCGGGTTCTCTGTTGTGGCACGCTCCACAGACACCTGCTTGGAGACAGGAGCTGACTCTTGGCCGGAAGAGGACTGGCTCTCAGCAGGCTGCCTGAGAGAGAGGGTTGTGAGAGGGGCTGCTCCTCGGTCGCGGATCTCACCCTCCAGGAAGCTGCACTTGGCCATGACGTAAGTCTCTGTCCATCAGCTTGACCGCGGCCTGGCCAGATTTCTTGAGGTGCAGCTTCCCATACCAGGTGTGCATGTGCTTCCACCAGCTGAGGAGCACCTCCGAAGTGTAGCCCATACTCTCCGACTTCTCTCTCCAAGCAGCCTGCTTCCTTTTGGTGTCCCTGTAGAGCCTGTGTCCCTTCCGCCATAGATACTCATTCTCTCTCAGCCACTCCAGCACCTCATCCTCATGTTCCTCCTTGATGGAGTATTGCCTCCTCTCCTGTTCTCGCATATGCCTCTTCCTCCCTTTGTCAGGACCATATGGGCCCTCATCAGAGGGGCTTCCAGGTTGTAGGGGCTGCTCCTCCACACTACCACCACCAGCAGCAGAACAAGCAGGACCACCAGCAGCACCAGCAGCACCAGCAGGACCAGGATCATCATCAGCAGAGTAAGCACCAGCAGCGCCAGCAGCGCCAGCAGCGCCAGCAGCACCAGCAGGACCAGGAGCACGAGCAGGACCAGGAGCACGAGCAGAATCAGGAGCACGAACAGGACTAGGAGCATGAGCAGGACCAGCAGGACGAGGAGCAGCTTCAGCAGAGTAAACACCAGCAGAAACACCACCGCCAGAAGCAGCATCAGCAGAGTAAGCACCAGCAGAAGCACCATCTCCAGAAGCAGCATCAGCAGAGTAAGCACAAGCAGAAGCACCACCGCCATAAGCAGCAGCAGCAGCTCCTCCAGAAGCAGAAGCAGCAGAAGCCCCAGCCCCGGAAGAGCGAGTCCGTGCTACAGAAGCCCCAGCAGAAGCAGAGTGAGGGCCAGGGGGTGGGAGGGTGGCCCTGTCCCTCTTGCCAGGGCTGGCAGAAGATGGCTGAGGCTTTCTCTTCTTCCCCATGGTTGTGGGGTTGCTGGCTGACAGGCAGGCTGGCAGCAAGGCTGGCAGGCAGGCATCAAGGCTGGCAGGCAGGCTGGCAGGCAGGCAGGCAGCAAGGCTGGCATGCAGGCTGGCAGGGAGGCAGGCAGGCTGGCAGGCAGGCTGGCAGGCAGGCAGGCAGGCTGGCAGGCAGGCTGGGAGCAGGGCTGGCTGGCTGGCAGGCAGGCAGCAAGGCTGGCAGGCAGGATGGCAGCAAGGCTGGCAGACAGCCTGGCAGGGAGGCTGGCAGGCAGGCAGGCAGGCAGGCAGCAAGGCTGGCAGGCAGGCAGCAAGGCTGGCAGGCAGCAAGGCTGGCAGGCATGAAGGCAGCCAAGGCAGGCAGGCTGGCAAGGCAGGCAGGCAGGCAGGCAGGCAGGCAGGCAGGCAGGCAGGCGATGTGTCTGGAAGCAGGTGTTTCCTCTGAATGGTGACCTGCTTGGGAGCTGCTTCCCTTTATATCCGCGGGGCTGACGCAATGCATCCTTCCCGCATTCGCAGTGAACACTAGGCATACGCTAGGCTTCCACTAGGCTTCCGCTCTGCATCCGCTTCATCCGCTCGGCATCCGCTGTGCATCCGCTTCATCCGCTCGGCGTCCGCTCTGCATCCACTGTATCCGTTCCGTGTCCGCTTTGCTGCGCTACCCCAGAAGCCTTGCGGATGTGCCATCCGCTCTCATCCGCTTCCATCCGCTAGGCTTCCATCCGCTAGGCTTCCATGGAGCATCCGCTTTCCATCCACCCTGCGTCCTCCCCCCGTCCATTCCTTTCCGTGTTGTCCGCTCTGGTTATGCAAATTTTTGCCCCTTTTGAGAGCGGATAACAACGGATGGAACATTTTTCTCATCCGCTGTGTCCTTTTTACAAATGTTTTGCATCCGTCGGCCAGTGTGACAGGGCCTTAAGCTTGGTGTTCATAGTTACATAGTTAAGCTTGGTGTTCATAGTTACATAGTTACAAAAGCATTTTTTTTAAATCCATGAAATAACTGCTGGTATTATGTTGCCTATACTAGAACAATCTTCACGAAATATGTTAACTGTAGATGTGTTCAGGAAAATCATAGCCTCAGTGTTTAGTTCATATAACATAACAGATAATCAGAGTTGGAAGGGACCTTATAGGTCATCTAGTCCAACCCCTGCCCAAGTGGGAGACCCTACACCATTTCTGACAAATGGCAGTCCAATCTCTTTTTGAAAGTCTCAAGTGATGGTGCTTCCACAACTTCTGAGGGCAAGTTGTTCCATTGATTGATTGTTCTCTCTGTCAGAAAGTTTTTCCTTATCTCCAGGTTAAATCTCTCCTTGTTCCATTTCCATCCATTATTCCTTGTCTGGCCTACAGGTGCTTTACAGGTGTATATTAAACAGTCGCATTTAAGTCAAAAATTGATTTTCCCCACAACTGAAAAACCAGTAGGCCAGGGATGGGGAACCTTTTATGGCCCACTCAGGAATTCTGGGATTTGAAGTCCATAAATGATAAAAGAGTCAAGTTTCCATACTCCTGGGTTAGGTTAAGGAAGAAAGAGGAAAAAAGAAAAATATTTTTTTGGTGAAATTTTCTACTTACCACCAAATGGTGCTGTAGGCTGTTAGTGGAGTGGCAGCCAATGAGGCTGGAAGGAAAGATCATTGAAAAGATGCATACTTTTGGTACATTGCATGAACACTGTGGTTAAATAATTTCTCTGTGCTGAATAACAAGGCTGTTATTCTTTGATTTTATAGATAGTCTTTTAAAACCACTAGAAGGAATAAATCCTTTTGGTTCTAACAGGAAGGAAAGGTGGCAAACTGTAATCCTTTTTAAAAGGCTGTCTTCAAAAAAGGAGGGATTACAGCCCATTTCTATGGAGATGGCTTAGTTGCTAGATATTTTTATGAGCCACTTCCTCTTCATGAGTAGCCTTGCAAGAGTAGCCTTCATGAGTAGCCTCACATCTGCATTTGTAAGAGTTTGAAGACAGTGGCTATCTACTTAGCTGGCAGTCTGTTTCTATGGTAACGAAGAATGCAAGGAATTTTTATTGCCCTCTTCCTGTCAAAAACTTTCCTCATTCCTTTTTGGCTGAAGGGCTAGGGAAAATGCAGTCTCTTTGTTTGTTGCAGGACACAAGAAAGATTTCTCAGACTGTCCTACTGCATTTGTAAAGGGTTTTAAGACAAAGTTTGATTTTCCTTGAGAGACGAGGAATTTCTGGCTCTCCTTCTTGTTATGCAAATTGAGTCTTTGGGATAGCAGGACAACAGAGATGCAAATTGACCCAGTACAGCTTGTAAGTTCTCTTGCT
The DNA here is from genome assembly GCA_015471245.1 of Laticauda colubrina. Classification (NCBI taxonomy): domain Eukaryota; kingdom Metazoa; phylum Chordata; class Lepidosauria; order Squamata; family Elapidae; genus Laticauda; species Laticauda colubrina. Next base: position 11,659,991 of record BLBF01000044.1, on the reverse strand, counting down.
GAAGAGGGAGGGAATCTCTGGCCCCTTCCCTGTGAATTCAAACAGGTTTGGTAGCTTTGTGGCTCAGGAAGAGAAAAATAATTCAGAGAGAGAATTCAGGTAATCTGATTATTTATAACTTTGCTTTGGAGACTCAGATTCAACAACATAAGATTCAACAACATTGAGTCTTTGGAGACTCAAACAACAACAAATAAACAACATAAGAAACAACATTCTTTACTGTAGAATTTTAGATCTCATCATTGTTTACTGATGGGAATCCAGATTTATCATTTTACTTGTCTTGGGAATTCAAAGATATAACCATCCTTTTACTATTCTGTCCTCTATAATTACTGACTGAATGTATAAAGGCAGATAGATAACTCCACAAAGCATTCATACAAAGTCTTTTTATTGGTTCATCAGGCATCCTCAGTAATCCACAGTTATGTCGAGATTCATCTCAATGTCTTTGCATAGCCGACTTTCTTGTGTAAAAGGATAGTTCTCCTCTTATTCCGATAATGGTGGAGCAAGTTGGTGAGGCAGCAGCATGCTGCTGGGTTCCAGGCAAGATTCAAGAAACCTCCCCCAACCCACCAAGGGTCAATTCAGTGACCAATCAGGATTACTGATGTGACCACATGACAAGGACTACATTTCCCAGGATACCTTAACTACATATACCGTTATGCATACCCTTAAGGAGACAGTGCCCAATTACTAATTAACTATACAAATTCCCATAAACTATAAACTGTCTGGACAGCACAATGAGTATTTGGGACCATGCAAGGGATCCTGCTCCAAAAGGCTGCGCTGGTGCGACAAGTCTCACAAAGACTCATTTCTGGTGGAATTTGGGGGACAGAAAGAAAGACTTCAATAATAAATTGTATCTTCTGTCTTTTATTTTCATCATTAGCCTGTCCATCTCTACACAATCTATTATTTTTTTAATGACCATGCCTTCCGGTGGAACCCTTTTTCCCTTCCAGAGTTGTGCGTACGAAATCCTTGCAGCTGTTAATATATATAACATAATATATCTATCTGTTTTATTGCATTTTTGTGCTATTATACCTAATAAAAAGTTTCTGGATTAAATTCAATTTTCTGATTCGTGATTTCTTCTGTCCATTGTCTAATTGTCTTCCAATATTGTTTCACTTCCTGGCATGTCCACCAGGTATGAAAATAAGTGCTTTTTTCTTTTCCACATTTCCAACAATTTGGGTCTGAGTTAAACATTTTTGCCAATCTAGCGGGAAGAAGGTGCCATCTGTAGAACATTTTGTATTGATTTTCCTTGTATGCTGTGGATGTAATTAGTGTGTAATTTGATCCCCACATTCTCTCCCAATTTTCCAGGTCTACATTATGGCCAACATTTTTCGCCCAAACCACCATTGTCTCATTGACCACCTCCTCTTCCATTTTAAAATCTAGTAGAAAGTTATATATTCTTGAAATCATTCTCTATTCCATTTCTTGTAGAATTTTGTCTAATTGATGCTTTTCCAAGCAGAAACCAAATTGTTCTTTGTCCTTCTGATAGCTCACCTGAATTTGCATGTATGGTCACCAGTCTATCTTTATATTTTGTTGCTGTAATTCTTGTCTCGTTTTTAATCTTCCTCGTGTGTCTAATAGGTCTTTGTAATTCCTTTTTTTTCCCAGATCCATAGCATTTAGGTAGATTTGTGCTCATGAAGTCTGTTCTTTATTAACTTTGATTTACAAACATATTTAAAATTGCTTTGACATTTGTATTCCATGGAAATACTTCAGTTCTGCTGAAAACTGATACGTTTTGCTGTAATTTATTTTTCTAGCGAAATTATCAGGAATATTTTTTTCATCTGTAGTATAACTAGAAGGCAGAACCTTTGAGATTTAAAATTGCTTAACTGTCCTGTCACAATGATTTAGTTTCTCATAAAATTACTTTTGTATGCTTTATTTAGGCTATGATATAACAGCCAAAAGTGTAAGATATTAAAGAATTGACCTCATGACTCAGGCATTATTGGCTATTGTTGATCTTCATATCTAACCAGTCCTCAAGCTGAAATTTCCAAAAATTAAGAGAAATGGTTGTTGTTAGTCACAAAATTGTGTCGGACTCATCATGACTCAATTGACAACATTCCTCCAGGCCTTCCTATTCTCTACCATTCTCTGGAGGCCATTTAAGCTCACTCTGACTGCTTCAGTGACTCCATCCAGGCACCTCATTCTCTGCTATCCCCTTTGTCTTTTGCCCTCAATTGTTCCCAGCATTAGTGTCTTCTCCAGTGAGTCCTTCCTTCTCATTAGGCGGCTAAAATATTTGAGTTTTATCTTCAGAATGTGACCTTCAAAAGAACACTCAAGGTTGATCTCGAGGACTGACCAGTTTGATTGCCTTGCAGTCTAAGGGACTCACAGGAGTCTTCTCCAGTGCCATAGTTCAAAGACCTCAATTCTTTGGTGCTCAACCTTCCTTATGGTACAACTTTCACAGCCATACATTGCAAGTGGGAAAACCATAGTCTTGACTATATGCACTTTTGTTGGCAGGGTGATGTCTTTTTTTAGTATGCTGTCTAGATTTGCCATAGCTTTCCTTCCCAGGAGTAAGTGTCTTTTAATTTTTTGGCTGCAGCCCCCATCTGCGGTGATCTTGGAGCTCAGGAAAATAAAATCTGTCATTACCTCCATTTCTTCCCCTTCTATTTACCAGGAATTGGGAGGACCAAATGCCATGATCTTAGTTTCTTAATGTTGAGTTTCAAGCCAACCTTTGCACTCTCTGCCTTCATGCACATCAAGAGGCTCTTTATTTCCTCTTCTCTTTCTGCCATTAGAGTGGTATCATCTACATATCTGAGGTTGTTGATATTTCTCCCAACAATCTTAATTCCAATTTGTGATTCATCTAGCCCTGCTTTCTCATGAAGTGCTCTGCATATAAGTTAAATTGGCAGGGCTACAGTATACAGCCTTGCCAAACTCCTTTTTCAATTTTGAACCAATCAGTAGTTCAATGTCCAGTTCTCACTGCTGCTTCTTGACCCACATATAGGTTTCTCAAGAGACAAATAAAATGAAGTGGTACTCCCATCTCTTTAAGAACTTGCCACAATTTATTGAGATCCACACAATCAAAGGCTTTAGCATAGTCAATGAAGCAGAAGTAGATATTTTTCTGGAACTCCCTAGCTTTCTCCATGATCCAGCATATGTTGGCAATTTGATCTCTAGTTCCTCTGCTTCTTCAAAATCCTACCTGTATTTTTGGTAGTTCTCGGTCCACAAACTGCTGGAGTCTAGTTTATAGGATTTTGAGCATAACTTTGCTAGCATGTGAAATAAGTGCAATGGTGTAGTAGTCTGAACATTCTTTGGTATTGCCCTTCTTTGGAATTGGATTATAAAATGATCTTTTCCAATCGTGTGGTCACTGTTGAGTTTTCCAAATTTGCTGGCAAATTGAGTGTAGCACTTTTACTGCAAAGTCTTTTAAGATTTTGAACAGTTCATCTGAAAAATTGTCACCTCCACTAGCTTTGTTGTTGCTCAGACTTCCTAAGGCCCATTTGACTTCACATTCCAGGATGTCTGGCTTGAGATCAGTGACCACTCCATCATGGTTATCAGGCAGTGGTAGAATTCAATTTTTTTACTACCGGTTCTGTGGGTGTGGCTTGGTGGGCATGGCAGGGGAAGGACAGTGTAATATTTCCAGTCAGAGGTGGTATTTGCTGGGTTTTTTTGAGCCAAGATGGCACCAACGATGGCTGCCTCGGTGAAATGCTCTCTAATGTTTTCTTTATTCCTTATTATTATCTGCAATTCACTATGGATTTCATACTCACGAGACTATCTGCTAAGAATTAGGCAATGTTTCCTTAAGGAGCAGCTTTCTGATTCCTCACCCCCACCTGTCTTTGCAAATGCGGGGGAGATTCTAACCAATTCCCCAGTGCTATGGATTACAACAAAGAAAGCAAAGAAGTGACCACATCAGAAGAGAAGATGAGGTAAACAAGTGGGAATTTTAAGCAGACTAAGGAATAGGGGAAAGAAAACCTCCTCTCCCTTCAATCTTTCTGACTAATTTACACTCATTGGCTAACAATATGGATGAAATTCATCTCTTAAATAGATGGAATTCTGATTTTTATAATTCAGCTGTTCTTTGTTTTACTGAAACCTGGCTTAACCCACAAATTCATGGGGACAACACCATATACATCCCAGGATTTCAGACATTTAGATCAGACAGAACTGAAGAAACATCAGGTAAAACAAAGAGTGGAGGATTATGTTTATATATCAACAACAGCTGGTCTCAGGATATAACTATAATATATAAGTTTTGTGATGAAAACTTAGAGTCTTTACACATCAACTGCCAGTCATTCTACTCTCCATGTGAGTTCTCCTCATTTCTCCTAATAGCTGTGTATGTTCCTCCACAAGCCTGTGTAAACAAGGCATTATGAACTCTTGCTGATCAAATTATGGAGGCTGAAGCCAAACACCCAGGTTCCCTTCCCATCATTTTAGGACATTTCAATCAAGAAAATTTAAGGAAAGAGCTCCCAAAATATTTCCAGTATGTAAATTGTCCCATCGGAGGCAAAAATACATTAGACCACTGCTACACAACAGTAAAAGATGCTTATAGGTTTTTACCACAAGCATCTGTGGGGCACTCTGACCACTGCATGATTCACCTTGTACTTGCCTACAGACAAAGACTTAAAACCATTAAATCAACAATTAAATCAGTGAAGACTTGGTCTGATGAGGCAAAGCTAAAATTCCAGCCCTGCCTTGATTGCACTGATTGGAATGTTTTTGAAGATGCCTCTGCAGACCTAGATGAGCTCACAGATACTGTAACATCATATGTTAGCTTCTGTGAAGACTTATGTGTACCAACAAGGAACCTGCAAGTATATAGTAACAATTAACCTTGGTTCACAACTAAACTTAAGCAGCTATGTCATTCCAAAGAGGAAGCCTACAGAAAAGGTGACATAAGGCTATACAACCAGGCCAGAAACATGTTAACAAGAGAGATCAGAGAAGCTACTCTGAAAAGTTAAATAATCAATTCTCAACAAATGTACCAGCAAACATGTGGAAAACTCTTAAAAACATCACTGGCTTCAGCAAACCTCCTTCCCAAGCAGAAGGAAATCAACAACTAGCAGATGACCTGAATGTGTTTTACTGCAGATATGAAAAGAAATTACAGCCACCTAACTCCACAACCCACATCTCAAACACACCAACAACAGCCAAGCTTCCTACAACTGGCCCCAATCCATTGGGCTCACAACCTCTGGTGATCACAGAAAAAGAAGTGCAAGATCTATTACACAGACAAAAGCCAGGAAAAGCACCAGGGCCAGACAAGATAACTCCTTCTTGCTTAAAAGTCTGTGCTGACCAATTGGCCCCCATCTTCACCCGGATCTTCAATAGATCACTAGAGATGTTCTATGTTCCTTCCTGCTTCAAATGTTCTACCATCATCCCAGTGCCAAAGAAGCCCTCCATCAAGGAACTGAATGACTACAGACCAGTTGCTGTAGTTATGCTATATCTTTTTATATATTAGTTATAACTAATCTGTAGTTATGAAAATTTTTGAAAGGCTTGTGCTGTCCCACCTGAAAACCATCACAGATGCGCTATTAGATCCCATGAAGTTTGTATACTGAGCAAATATATTCGACATGGCTCTGCATTACATCCTACAATACCTTGAATCTCCAAATACCTACACAAGTGTTCTCTTTGTAGACTTCAGTTCAGCATTCAATACCATCATTCCAGATGCTCTTCTAAGTAAATTAAACCAACTAGCGGTACCTGAACACACTTGTAAGTGGATCATAAGCTTCCTAACAGACAGGAAACAGCAGGTGAAACTAGGCAGAATGACATCCAATACCTGTACAATCAGTAGAGGGCCCCCCAAAGCTGTGTGCTATCTCCACTTCTCCCTATATACCAATGACTGCATCTCAAATGATCCATCTGTTAAGATACTGAAGTTTGCTGATGACACAACAGTGATTGGTCTCATTTGAGACAATGATGAGTCTGCATACAGACAGGAGATTATACAACTTGCCTCATGGTGTAACCAAAACAATCTGAACAAACCAGAACAAATTTCTACTCAAAACCGTAGAAATGGTGGTAGACTTTAGAAGAAACCCTCAAATTTCTAGGTTCTATTATATCACATGACCTAAAATGGACACTGTTGAGGTAATTCCCTGTTAGGGGAATGCTAAACAAATAATTCCCTCAACGCTGTTCAATTATTACAAAGTCTGCGCTACTATTACTGTTAATCCTCACATCACTCCTTATCACCCATCCCCTCTCACTTGTGATTGTAGGACTGTAACTTTGTCGCTTGTATCCTTATGATTTATATTGACTGTTTCCTAGTATGATTTGATTGTTGACTGTACCCTATAACTATCATTAAGTGTTGTACATTATGATTCTTGATTCTTAATGAATGTATCTTTATGTATAATGAGAGCATTTTCGTTGTACTTGGACAATGACAATAAAGTTCCTCCTCTCCTCCTCCTCCTCCTCCTCCTCCTCCTCCTCCTCCTCCTCTTCCTCTTCCTCCTCCTCCTCCTCCTCCTCCTCCTCCTCCTCCTCCTCCTCCCCCTCCTCTTCCTCCTCCTCCTCCTCCTCTTCCTCCTCCTTCTTCTTCTATTTACACCAAGACAAATTCCTTGTGTGTCCATTCACACTTGGCCGATAAAGTATTCTATTCTATTCTATTCTATTCTATTCTATTCCATTCCATTCCATTCTATTCTATTCTATTCTATTCTATTCTATTCTATTCTATTCTATTCTATTCTGGTCTGGTCTGGTCTGGTCTGGTCTGGTCTGGTCTGGTCTGGTCTATAGTATTCTATTCTATTCTATTCTATTCTATTCTATTCTATTCTATTCTATTCTATTCTATTCTATTCTAAATTTCCACTACCGTTTCTCCAGAACTGGTCAGAACCTGCTGAATACCACCTCTGTTATCAGAGATGTTAAGCTCATTCTTTTTTTTTTATAAAATTTTTTATTTTTTAAGACTAAACATATATAAACATAAAGACATAAAACCATCTTCCATTTTATATACATACAGTGTGTCAGTTGGTTACAAATTTTTGTGCTATCCTTTCGTAGTCATTACTCACAGTTTTATATAAATTTTCACATTGTCAAACTAACATATGCTTATATATTTAACAGTTATTAATCATCCATGACTGAACTATTTATTCCATCATTTTATACGAAATATTCCAAATTTTATTGAAAGTTTATATTGTACTTTCATTCAACGGTTATATATGTCTATTATATTTTATATCAATTTATTAAACTTCTATTACAAAATTATCTAATCTATTGCATTGATTAGATAAATGCATTATCTAATTTATTGCATCTACCATGTCTTTTTGTCCAACCATTGATAAAACAAATACCATATCATATAAAATTGTTTATCTTCTTGCTCTCTAATTTCAAATGTCAATTTACTCATTTCAGCACAGTACATAATTTTCTTAATAACTTCCTCCTACATAGGTATTTTTTCATTTTCCCAATTCTTAGCAAATACAATTCTAGCCACTGTTAAAACATTTACAATCAAACATTTCATTTCTGTGCTGCATATTTCCAGTATAATTCCCAATAAAAATATCTCAGGTTTAAAGTCGATGTTTTGTTTTATCATTTTTTCCAACCATGTGTGGATTTTAGTCCAATATCTTTTTGCATCCAAGCATGTCTACCACATATGGTATCTGATGACATTTCCAACATTTGTCCAGTTTGTTCTTAAACATTCTCGTGATTCTCATCGGGGGCAGATGCCACCTGTAAAACATCTTATGCAAAAAAATTTTATTTGCAGTTGACATTGTCATTTTATAATTTTGAGACCACAATTTTTGCCATTTCTCTTAAATCAATCCCATATCCAAAATTTTTCCCCCAAGCAATCATTTCTTTAACTTGTTCTTCCTCCAACTTAAATTCTAATAAATGTCCATAGAGTTTTTAAATTACCTTTTCATCAGTACCCAGCAGAATTTTGTCTAAATCAGTCAACTTATCATAAATGCTTTCTGTTTTAAAATCTTTATGAAATTTAGATTGTATTTGCAGATATGAAAACCAATTCATTTTTACAACTTGTTCTTCCAATGCTTTTCATTCAATATCTCACCATATCTAACTGTTTGTTCCTTTTTATATAAGTAGTATTGTCTTTTTATCTTCTCCCAGTTCAAAAACAGTGCCTCTCTTATGTAATGTCTTCTAAAATACTGCTGTGTTTTAGTTCCTTATATCAGAGGAAAGCATGCCATCCAGCAGCAAGTCATGCTCTTCTAAAGTTAATAATCTTAATGTTATCCATTCCTTTACCCACATCAGATTTGTCACCTGGTAATGTAACTCCCAGTTGGGCAAGGCAAACCCTCCTCTTGTTCTTGCATCTTGTAACAGTTTAAGTTTTATTCTCGCTTTCTTACCCTGCCAAATATATTTCAGCACAATTCTATCCTTGTATAATCTATTATCAAACCTCTTGTGTAGGCCTTCATCGTGTCCCAGAGATTCTGTAAAGTTGTATCCTCTTTTCTATTTTCTTTTTTTAAAAAACCAATTCTTTCTCTATTTTCTGTTTAAAGTCTTTTTCCTTTAATATTGTATTATTTAAAGTCCATCTAGATCTCCTCTTTTGTCCTTTACAAACAACTGTCATTGGATTGTGGTCTGTCCAAGTACTTGTTTCTATTTCAATTTCTTGTGCGTTAGCAAGTAATTCTGCTGACATCCATATCGTGTCTATTCTAGACCATGATGCATGTCTGTTTGAGTAAAAAATATATTGCTTATTTTCCACATTTCTCTCTCTCTCCATGCATCTTTTAGGTTTGCTTCTTCTATCATTCAAAAGAAAGATTTTGGTAGTATCTTTCTAGTTTTCTTTGTTGATTTCTGCATTTTATAATCCAATTGATCATTAATTATTCCATTGAAATCTCCCATCATACAAATATTAGCATAGTCCAGTTCAATTATTTTCATATATAATTTCCTGTAAAATTCTTCTTGGTTGTCAAGAAGCATAAATTTGGAGCATAAATTGCAATTAAAAATGTTTTAATATTATTGTCCATTATTTCTACCATGATTCTGGCTAAATGATGCCAATCATATCATGATTGATATTCAACTGGAAATGACCAAAAACTCAATAATAAAACTGATACCGCTATACCTAGAAAATGTCTAAATGAACTGTTTTAAGATTATTTCTTCTCTGTCAGGGAGTTGAACTGCAACTGGAAGCTCAGATGCTTTTCTCTCTTTCATTTTTTTATGGTTAAAATCAAGATGCTTTGCATATTTATGCTTCAGTGATATGCATCAACATTTCCTTATTATCATCATGGAAGCCTTGTTTCTCCTTATTTCTCATTGAGAGTGATGTATAGTCATGACTGATGCTTAAGTCCTACTTTGGTTTGCCTCTCCTCCAGGTTCTTCTATTTCATCTTCATTTCTTAGCCAAGGGAGCCAGCCTTGTCTGAAGACATTTCTGTGGTTATGTGGCAAGCATGACTAACTGCTTGGGCACATGGAACCTTCCCATCAAAGTGGTACCTATTTATTTACTTGGATTTGCATGCTTTTGAAAATGCTCGGTGGTCTGGAGCTGAGGCAAGTAATGAGAACTCACCTCATTGTACAATACTTGTGTCTCAAATCCTTTTCAGCTGACAAACTCAGCATCTTTAACCACTGAGACATTGCACCCCCAAGAATAATGAATTGCTCCTATTGAGGTTGGATTGGTTCACGTCACTTGGCCTAGGGATCAGTGGCATCAATGCCATCAGCAATCAAGAGATAGAGACCCTAGCCTGCTGACATGTTTAGTGGGGACCTGGGCAATACTCAGGAACATCAATATCCTTCAATATGGATCCCCAGGACTTCCCATCTGCATAAAGTCACATCATTTGTCATTCATTCGCCTTATGACCTAAAGTTGACAAGCAGCTGGATAAACTTATAGCATAAGGAATCCTGGAGCCAGTTGATCATGCGAAGTGGGAGAGTCTGATTATAACTTCAATCAAACCTGACAGCTCTGTCCACATATGCACTGACTACAAGTGCATATTGAACAATACGTTACAGCTGCATGCCTATCCGGTACTTGTCATTCAACATCTCTTGCACTCCCTGGGCAAAGGAAGAGTCTTCATCAAAATGGACCTGGCCCAGGACTACCAGAAACTTCCAACAGATGATGCCATGGTGGAAGCACAGATGATAGTGATGCACAGGGGAGCTTTCAAATGTGACTGGCTACAGTTCGAGGTAACTGTGACGCCCAAACTATTCCAAAATCATATGGAGCACCTCCTACAGGGCATTCCAGGTGTCATCCCATACTTTGACAACATCCTAATTTCTTCGACCAACAAAAGCGAGCTGCTAGACCGCCTACGCACAGTGCGAGGCTGATTCCAGGAAGTAGGACTCAAAGTAAAACAGGAAAAGTGTCAAATCACAGTCGAATAGGTAGAGTTTCTGGGCTACCTCATTGATGCCACAGAACTCCACCCCACCAAGTCCAAAGTACAAGCTATTCAAGAAGCGCCTATATCAACTAACAGAACTGAATTCCAGTCCTTCCTAAGGCTTTTAAATTTCTACAGTATATTCAGGGGTAGAATTCAAACTTTTTACAAACCAGTTCTGTGGGTGTGGCTAGGTGGGCATGGCTAGGTGGGCATGACCATGTGACTAGGTGGGCACGGCTTTTTTGCAGCAACCCCCCATTTTTTTCCTCCTGGCCCCAGGAAAGCCTCCTGGGGCCCAGGAAGGCAAAAAATGGAGCACAGCCCTGTGTGCTTCTTTTTGCCTCCTGGGCCTCAGGAAAGCTTCCTGGGTGAAGCAGTAAGACATCAAGGGGAATTCTGGAACACCTGATCACCAGAATAGCTGATCTTTGGGAAGGGGGAAAATACCTTAAGGGTGGGGAGAATGCAGTCAGCGATGTCAGATATGCACACAATGTCACACATGCATGATAAGCACTGACTGGCAGGGAGAGGTGGGCGGGCGGAAAGGAGCAGTGCCAGCCAGGGGCACGATTTGCCGGTTCTCCGAACGGCACAAAATCATAACAACTGGTTCTATAGAACCAGTCTGAACTGGTAGAATCCCACCCCTGAACATATTCCTACCCCACAAGGCATCTGTACCTAAGCCTCTCCATCAGCTACTGGTACTGGGACCAAAAAGAAGCTTTCAGAGCTGTCAAATCTTTATTAACGTCCTCATACAGTATAACAAGACCTTCCCGTTGATTCTTGTTTGTGACATGTCTCCTTTCAGCATGGGAGCCATCCTGAGTAACAAATTGCCAAATGGAAAATAAATGCCAATCACTTTCTTTTCAAGAACTTTTTCATCAATGGAACGTAATAACAGCCAAATTGACAAGGAGGCATTGGCTGCTGTTGCCGGAGTTAAAAAGTTCCATGAATACAGCTGCCAGTTTGAACTCGTCTTAGACCATAAGCCATTGATGGGCTGGCTCATCAGGGACCACCACTCACCCCTCGTATGACCTGCTGGACTATTTTCCTAGCTTTTTATAATTACACACTCACACACTGCTCAGAAAAAAATCCAAGCCATGCAGATACCCTCAGCTGATGCCCGCTATTCCCCAGAGTAGAAGACCCTGCCCCAGCAACCTTGGTGCTCTTAATTGATGACATGTCACCCTCTGTGACCACCGCAGAAATTGCCAAGCATTCAACCAAGGACAAGATAATCACTCATGTACTTGACTGGTATGGAGGGGGTAGCCTAAGTGACCAGTAAATTAATATTTCCTGCCCTTTCATGCCCATCAACATGAGCTATCAGCTCAGTGGGTTGCCTGCTGTTGGGAAATAGGGTTGTAGTCCCTCCCAAATTGCAGCAGCAAGTCTTGAAAGCCTTGCATGAGGGACACCTGGGCATTGTGAAGATGAAGGCATTGGCCCATTACTATGTTTGGTGGCCTAACATGAACAAAGCAATTGCTAACTAGGGCGTCTTGTGCCATTAATGCCAAGCATTGAGGGCAGCAACTCCTTCTGCACCCACAACTGAATGGGAAATGCCTAAAGCATCCTGGTCCTGAATTCATATAGACTTTGCCACATCAACACAGTTGGAACTGTTTCCAGCAGGGCAGGGCATCCGTTGCGCTCTGGTCACCCCATTTCACCCAGCCAGCAATGGGCAAGGAACAAATGGTGTGGTCAGTCAAAGAGACCTTAGTGAGGATGGATCCAAGGGACTGGCATTTAAGATTTAAGTTCTATGTCTACAATATTCTGAGACATTTTCTCCCAACTGACAGATGAATTCTCAACATTTTGATGGGAACAAGCACAGATTAGAATTTGCTATGATTTCTCAGTAATAACCAACAAAATTTGGAAAATCAAAGCCACTGTTTTTATAATGAAGACATTGTTTTGCCATGCTTTTTAGATATCTTAACAGTGACTTAACCTGATTTCTTTGTCTTCTGAAATTTGCTAAAGTTGAGTTGGTATTATAGGCTAAGAATAACATCTGCTGTTTGTCTACATGGATTCTATTAATATCTCAGATTCATTATTTAAACAAATGCAAATTACTTTGACACATTTTTGGTAAAAACAAACAAGCTTCAGTTTTTATAGTGTTGATGCTTTTTTCAGGCTTGTCAGACCAGAGTTAAATTTTTATCTTTAAAACCCCTTCCTCTTCTTCATTCCTGGGAGAGTCTCTGGGAGAGTCTAATGACCAGATTCCCCTTCCCACCATCTCCTTCCATTCCTCTTCCCACCATCCATCTTTCCCTTCCCCCTCCCACCATCTTATGAGAACCTATCTTTCCATTCCCTCACACCATCCAGTCTCAAGTACCAGTTCCCAACTTTCATCCTCTCACCATCAGAACTGATGAAGCTTATTGGATGAGAAATGAAATGTTTTCTTCTTCCTCAAGGAAAAAACAGTTGCCCTTTGAAGAAAACAACAACACCTTTGAGATGTTTTTGAAGTGCAATCTCTTGGACAAAAAAGATTGACCATTTTTGCTGCGGATGTTGAAATGAGCTATGATAATCATGGCCACTGAGTTTAGACTTTCTTGCTTTTTGGTGTGAGAGGCTATATATTTCAAAATGTAATAGCTATCAAATAAGTGAATTCCCCTTGCAACTAAACTGATTTTATTAAACTTCACAACAAGCCAACTTTTTAAAGGAACCTTAAAGACTATTTTTGGGAAATATATTTTATAATTTTTATTTATTTGGTATTTAAATACCACAGCTAATCCTATTAGCCTTGGTTATTTTTGTTATTTAAAAAACTTCATCACAGACTGGAAATTCAATTTTCCTAGTAGAGATATGCACTGGAGCAAATTAGATATGATGGCAATTTTATGACCATGTGTTGGATGCTTTTCTTTTTCATGAAATCATAGCTCCAGCAGAAGAATCTCATCTTTGATAAAAATGGAATTCTTCCTCCCATCTAGATTGCATGAGAAATGGACTAAATGCCCAGGGCTGATGAGAGTTTTCACTTCGTTCTTGAGGTTAATATTATGATTAATATTAACCTCAGAAAGAAAGTGGAAAACTCTCCTCACATCTTGACAATTAGTACATTCTTTAAATGAAAGAATTGAATTTAAAATTCTTAGAATTAAAATATTTTGAGAATTAAGGCTTTTCTCTTTCAAGATCTCACTGCAGGCTGGCTTTCCTATAATCACTGCTAAGTAAAGAAGAAATAAGCAAGCCATTCTTCTGATGATCTTCAGTCTTGCTCATTGAATATATGTTATAATACTTAAAACTATTAGTAGGAAAAGTAGTAGCAGAAAAATACAATAAATATTTGTATTGTATCCCTACATAACAAAAAAAGGAAGTGCTCTGACCTTCTGAAAGCACATCCTATCCAAACATTCTTGATCAGAACAGCATTAAATAGTCCAAGCAATACCTGGTAAATAAAGAGCTGCAAATTCTGTTTCGGTGGGTCATGTTCTTCAAATGAAAGTTCATTTTCCCCCTTTGTGAGCATTGCCTTGGTTTGAATTGCTGAGCATTTATAAAAATTCATGGCCCTTGGACACTTGTTCAAAATCCTTCACGTTTCTCCTTTTCTTTGTAATATCCTAATTGGCTAGAATATTTTAAATTGCAACTTCCTCTCTTGATAATGGAGTCTGGACTCAAATGGCAAAAGACAACTTGCCATCTGAATTATAGACCACCTGTGAGAATAATTTATCTTCAAAGGCTCATATAGAACAATAGTACTGCATTTTTAAACTTAAACTGATTTCCCCCCCAACAAATATTTATTTATTTTAATTTATATAGCTGGCCCTCTCACTTATGTGTCACTGGATGGCCTTACAGTTACATTCCCAATTATAAATTATAAATACTATTCTCAGTTTTACTGGAGCTTTTAATGATTTAATTACAAAAACTCCACATAGGGAAAGAAAAAACGTTTCTGAAGGCAACATTTTTTTTTCTCACTATGGAGGCAATTTAGGGTTGATTTTCAAATGAAAAATGGCATGAGGAGGAATTTTTAAGAAGCTTCCTAGTTTTTCCTTCCTGTTGCCCTTTTTCTTCCAAGTAGGATAATGATACTAGGTACCTTATATGGGAACAAAATATCCAAAAAGCAACATGGGACTGAATGAAATATGTCGTGTGAAAAAGAAAATAACAGAGTGATCAATTTCAAAATACACAGCAGAAGTCTTAAAAACACTTGTTTTGAAAGAAAAAAACACACATTAGCAAGCTGAAGATAATTTGCTGAATCACCTTTTATCTTCCTGTCTTGTCATCAGCTTAGAGTTAGCAAACTCAGCGTCTTGAAGCTTTTCTACACCACGTGCGTCATAAGCATTACTCTACAGAACAATTCTTGTGATGTTTTGTAGAATCATTGCTTTGTGGGGCATCATTTCCTGTGCTTTAACAGCACACACGATAAACCAGGGGGAAGGTTATGCACGCATTCATTACTTATTTACTTGCTTCTGTGAAAAAGAACCCTAATTGCTCTGCAACTTAGAAACAACAGTTGACATTTTTTAATATAAAGTATATAACTGTGGAATCATCAGCAACAGGTCCTGATTAAACAGAACCATTAGTACTGCCTTTTCTAAAAAAGAACAAAACAGGTAGTTCAGGCACATCTCTTTTGGGTTGATGTAACTAATTTTCAGAAGAATAGAATATCTGTTGCTGTCCACACCCACTTACTGCAATTGATGATGGTGGGGAGAAAGAACAGGTTCATTGAGGAAGGGCTAATTTCCCCAGACATGTTAGGAATAGATCTCCTGGCTATGCTCAATGTGAATTTGAGGAACTTTCCTTTCAACACTAGGAGGGCAACCGGTTCAAACCCAGAGAGGCTTGGGTGTATAGGATCTCAACTCCAGTTCATCTGATAGGCACCATGTTGGGAGAGGTCTTTTTTTGTATTCCTATAGTTAAATATAACAACAAAAAAGGGTTGCTAAGATTTATAACAGTTAAACATTTCATGGTAAGGTTGTTTTCAAATTACATGTATTTCAGAGGATTTTTATCAAAGCAAAAGAATACAGATTTAAAGAAAAAATAAAAGCAAAAAAAGTGATAAGTAAATAAGTAAAAAAAAAGAAAAGAGAAAAATGTTAAAAGATACAAAGACGTCATTCCTATCTTTTTTATAGTAGTTATAAACACATTTATATTTTATCCTTTATCAAAAGTTACATCAGGACTTCTTATTCTATCCTTTCTAGAAATCAAACCCATATATCATAACTTCATTTTTTGCCATTTTCAGTAAAAAGCCCATACAGAATTTCCATCCACTGGCAAATATAGTTGTCTTTTCTTTAAACAAGCAAGCTGTTTTCTGCAAATGTTCTTCTTCACCAATCATTCCTGCATTGTAAGTATTTCAGAATCCTTCCATCTTTGGGCATATAATAATCTTGCTAAAAATTCAGTGGTAAGCTTTAACCTAACCAACAACTAGTTTAAGTTAAGTTATGTTAAGGCAAGAATATATTGTAATAAAGAAAATTTAAAAACTAATTGTAACAAAATTAAATAAAATAATATCAATATCAGTATTTTGTTAAAACAAAATGAGAATTCAAAGTGAAATAAGGTTGTCAAGAAAAAAAATATAAATGCTATTTAAACCTTTTTTATTTTTTATATTTATATATTTTATATACAATTATATATGGTTTATATTTATATTTTTATTAATTTATATTTATATAAATTAAAATTATTTTTGTTTTTAATTTAAACTTGAAACAGATTATAATATTTGTTTTAGAAAAAACTGATATATAAAAAATTAGTAATTATGATTTTAAAATTAAACTGTATACTTCCAGATATATAAATAAGAATATAAAAATAAGAAAAAAGACATCCAAAACAATGGGAAATACAGTAAATTTTAAAAAAATCAATATAACAAAGCAAAACTTAATAAATTGAACTTAGATAAATTGGAAAAAGTTCTGCTTCAGCAGCTTTTAGAAGGTGTTAGAAGGAATAGAGCAGCCCTGAATTCTAAGGGATAGATATTCCATAAGGCCCCAATAGTAGCTGAGTGGCTTCCATTCCCCTCACCTCATGACAATGGGGAATGACCACAGGAAGAATATCCTGAATAAATCAATTCAGACAGGAGGACACAGTCCTGAATTTCCAGAAACAGTATGTCAAGTATAAAATAAATGAGTTTGTTTAGGGCAGCCTTGAGAAATACTTTGCATTGGAAGCAGAGACATGGCAAAAAAATTTTTTTAAAGTATCATTGAGCAGAAGCTTGTAAAAAAGTTATGCCTAGCAGCCTCTTCTCAATTATCTAAGACTGCCTGTTCTCTTCTAATTGTTTTGTAAATTTAATAAGCACTGCGATGCACAGTCTGTCTTCTGTAATGCACTTGCCTCAAGCCAAATCTCAGATACTATCTGAAAAGTGTCCATCATTATGAAAGGAGGTGATCATTAATTCCCTTTATTCTGAGCTTTCAGACAGTTTAAAGCTTTAGGAAGTGGGAGGTACATGTGTCTCACCTATTCAACCTCCAGTAGGAAGAATTGGTAGAATTTTAAATATGGTAATGTTATGGTAATGTTAACATTTTTTTTAAAAAAAAGCAAAGCTAAAAACTGAGGGAAATATTGATTTGTACAGTAGAGAGACATTAGTTCTGAAACCAAGCCAGACTCTCAGTTATGTTTAGTGATTCAGTAGTTAAAGCATTCTTGGGACTCCAATCTAATCTTCAATGCTCTTAGAATTTTGCAAAGCAAATTACATTATTGTTTTTTATATCAACAGTCCAAGGGCTATCACTTTTCTTCAAATGTAATAATTAATTTACTAATTCAAGGGAAAGAAAAAAATCACCCTTGTTTTTCTTGATAATCTAAAAAAAAAAAAGGAAATCAGCATGCTATTGTTGAATGAAGATCTTGCAGTTCTTAACAAAATAGAGTAATTAATATAGCCAACAAAAGGGAATTTTAAATAATATATGTGGCCCATGAGGTTAGTAAGAAGCAGTGCCAAATTCAAATTATTATTTAATCTTTTCATAATTTTTAAAAATAATAACACTCCACCTTGGAACAGCTGGGGGTGGCATATTTTCCCTCAATTACCACTTACTGGAATTGACCCCAAAGAAAGGAGATGGATCAATACAACTCCACTCACTCACAACCCTCTGAGTTAGTCCAGATGTAATCCATGGTCAATGATATCAAAAGCCACTAAGAAGTCAAGCAAACCATGGTGGAGACATCCTCCCTACACCAGAAATTATCTAAAAGCACCATCAGTGCCATTTGTATTGCATATCCAATTCTGAAATTTGACTGAATAGGATCTAGATCAGGATGTCAAACTCACGTCATCACGTAGCCTCACATGATGAATGTATCAGGACTTTTTTCCTTTCACTAAACCAGGCGTGGGCGTGGCCAGCACGTGACACCTCCAGTTTGTGGGCCAGGAGTTTGACAGCTTTGACCTAGATAATTTGCTTCCTGCAGGGTTTTCTGAAGCTGTTGTGCAAACAGCATCTTAACAACATTCCCTCGAAAGTGGGGGGGGGGGGGATTGAGTACTGGGCAAAAGTTGTTCAGTATTGAGGATTCAGCAAACTTGTTCAGTATTGAATTGCCATGTGTAAACAGACAACAATATAAATTTCCTAAAATAATAAATTAAATTCTAGTGAAAGCTTCTTGAGGAGAGGCTAAACCAGGGCCTCCTAAAGAGCTAAAGGAAGAACTATGTACTTCACTCAAAGAAGAATTAATCACTGCTGGGACAAATCACATGACACCTACATATCCTAGGCAACTTTCACAAACCAAGATAGACGTGGATCCAAAGAGCAAAAAACTCATAATTCTAAGGACCCTACCCATTTCCTCATATCCAGCAAGTACAAACCATTCCCAGATAACTGGACAAGATTCCATCCTAGGCATCTCTTTCAGGCCAGCATCCATCTGCGAGCAAATCCAAGCTATTTTATTGGAGCAAATTTGTCTGCAAGTTCCTGTTAAAAGTTCATGTCACCTAAAACATGTCTACATGGTGGCAATCCATTCTACAATTTATGTTCCTTTTAATATGGGATTAAATAGAAATGTTTTTAACATTATGAAGATAGATATTTTAATATTTTGGCATGCTTGAAAGAATTGTGTAGCTAATTCATTAAGTCAAAGGAAGGTTAATTTTTCTTAGACATTTCTCTAGATTAAAGAAATGAGGATTGGTTGTAATTAATATAATAACTTGGTTGAAAAAAAAGTCAGGATTCTCACATAGAATCCTCACATGCTCTCTTTGTAGGGATCCTTATATCGGAGAACAGATAAATTATTTTCCTCCGGAATTCTTGTTTGAGATTCTTGAGGAAGCCTGAGAGTCCAACACTTTTGGTAGCTATAAAAAACACAATAAGACATATCCTGAATCATTCTGGAAATCAAACATAATTATATTGAAAAGAAATTGCTTAAGATGATACATAAATTTCCAATTATGGCTCACATGTATTTTTACCTACTATGCATACCAAATGTATGAGAATTGTGTTACAGCATAGATTTGGATGGCTATGAATATATACTGTATCATTGATTGTGAGTAGCTATCATCAATAGCAGTTCCCTTCCTCATGCCAAACTTAATGGTTTTTGTCCATTAGTTAGGTCAGAAAATTTTGGCTAAACAGAGTGATTGCGGCATAACTCTGGGTTATAACTCTGGATTTGCATAATAAAATTATTTCATTAATTCAAACAGGAAAAATGTCCAAATGTTCAAAAAGAGTTTAGCATGTCATATTGGGTGTTAGTAATGTATCTATTGAAGGAGAGGATAGGCAAGGAGAAGGAATTGACCCATTAACTTTCTTCCACATTACTACTAAAAGACTGTTTGATTAGGTTGTTAAAAAAAAAGAATTTGTTCCTTAAATCAGTGTCTCTCAATCTTAGCAGCTTTAAAATCTCTGGACTTCAACTCCCAGAATTCTTGTCTACACATTTTAATGTTATGGCTGAGAAATATGTCCTTAAAATATAACACAGATGGTTTGAGGAAGGATGAAGGAAAAGAAATTACTGTACAGCAAAACATTGCTTTATCGAGTAAATTAAAACTTGCCTGAAGGACAGTGCTCAGAATCAAGACTGACAGTTGTGAACCTGAAACACAAAGGAAAATGTCCTCTTGGCCTGAACCTTTTATGAAGCCTTCTTCCTGTAATTCCCAAGCCATGCTCCTGTTCCAGGTTGAAACAGTTTTACCTGATCCTCCACATGCAATAATAAAACAGGCATTTTGTTATTATTTGACAGAATCATTGGAGAGGCTGTTCAATTATGCATTGCTTTAAATAGTAAAGAGAAGGCATGAGTTTTCAGAACATTTCGTCCACACATACTCAAGGCAGATAGGCAGCTTTCATGCAGTAACAACTTCTCATATGAAAATATAAGA
Source organism: Laticauda colubrina (assembly GCA_015471245.1). NCBI lineage: Eukaryota > Metazoa > Chordata > Lepidosauria > Squamata > Elapidae > Laticauda > Laticauda colubrina. The sequence goes on along the minus strand of BLBF01000044.1, from coordinate 11,639,792 downwards.
ATTAAACAATTGCTGTGGTTGTGTCTTGCTGTGGTTTGCAACTCCATGGACCCCCACCCCTGGTCTTCCACTGTCTCCCAGAGCTTACCCAAATTCAGGGTCATTGTGTCAGTGATACTATCCAACCAATTGAACAATAGGATACAATAATTCTTAATATTAATACTGTAATAGAATACAATAATACTTGATACCATTCTTTCCTGTGAAACAACAAACAGATTTGTCGCACATGAGAGAGTGAAAAAGAAAGATCTTATGTATTAGGCTGGAGTTCAGAAGTTGGCATAAATAGAAAGAAAACAGATTCTGAACATACTTTTTTGTCATACTGCCTCATCATATAAATCAATATTGACTACTGTTAGTATTCCCAGTTTGATTCTGCAGACCTTATATTTAATAGGCTCTTTGCCACCTATCTTACATATATTTCTAGTTATCATTTTAATTATCATATAATTATCATTAAAATATCATTAAAATGAAGCTGGCATATTGCCAGCAAATATGCCTTCTTTTCTATTCTTATGCATATCTCTGGGTTTCACATACACTTCATAGATAGTTTTAGGAGCCACCTTCTTGACTTCTGGTAAATGGGTATTTTGCAACCAGGTGCATTGACTCTGTAAGCCATTGTGTGAATTGAGAAATCTTCCCCTAGAGCAGCTACTTCCTTAAAGTTACTAACTCAAAGTGTTTTCCAAATATGTTAATTGTGCCCAATGGCTCCAAAAGGCTAGTCAACTGTTTATATTTTAAAATTTAAATTTATGGTAGTTTTTCCTAGTTTCAACCGGAAGTACTTGTAAAATTGTTTAAATGTGCTTGCTAAAAGTTAACCTGCAGAAAATAAAAATAATGGTAGAACACCAATGTGCATGGCATCTTCATTAATAGGAATTTCATTTATATTCATGTTGATCGGGAATTTAAGAAACACGATCTGATTCTATTAGTGATTAAACAGGGATGTAGGTTATAGGAGTTCTTTTGCTTCATTCTCTTATTGTGGGCCAATGCACCTGAAATTTGAGGAAAGGCTGGCACACCCATAATAAAAATTAAGGAGTGCCTAGTCTGAGGCCCTGAAAATTGACACACCCTTTCATACAGATTGTTCTTTTCCTTCTTCTGTTGGAGCCCAGAGCAAAGTCTCGATGTTACTTATGAAACTTTGGGAAGCTTTGAGATTAGGAAAGATCTGCCTTAGGGAAGGAAGTACAATATTTCTGATTCAGGGAGAAAAATATAGTCATTCCTAGCCACTGTATACCTGAAACCTGACTTAGAAAAATGTCCTTTCCCCAAAAGGGGGGGGGGGTTTGAAAAAATACAAAATAATGAAAACATTCATGACAACATTAAAATATCAGACCTATGTGTCAACTTGAGATTCAATGCTAGGTTCGTGCAAAGAAAGGCAAATGCAATAGAAAAGGCATCATGAAAAGGGAAACTTTTGAATGGAAGCAAAAGTTAAAAATAAGATCACCAGAAAGAAAAGCACCTGGGGTACAATTTTTTTTTTTAAAAAAGATGACAATTAGGTGCAGGGGGGACACAGCTGTGCTCCTACTGTGATTTCATTCACTCATTTTTCCTTCTCTTACCATATGTTGATTTAGTAGGAATGAAGTTAACCCATCCATAATTAGTTTAATTCTAATCAAGCCCTGAAGAGGAGAGAAAAGATCACAACTAACAAGGGAGGAATAAGAACAAATAAATCTAACTTAGACTTTCTTAGACTTTCTTTCAATAAAAGAAACTGGAACTAAGCTGAACCCTTAATCAAAGAGATTGTTATTTTTTAATGTGACATTTTATGGAGAGTGGGGATTAAGAGAACATTTGTATTCTCAATTATGAAGCATGTTGTCTAAGCATGGAATTCAGTTTGCTATAGATTTCAGACAGTTTCTCTTCTGGAATTTGAATTGAGACTTAAAAGCAGTTCTGGCAAATCAAAAATAATTAAAAATAATAAGACAATAATTTTATTTATTTAGCCCCCTCCTTTCAAGAAGGCTGCTAGTCAGTAAGGTTTTCTTTTTTCTCTTCCCGATGATCTGCTGATTTCACTGCTAAAGCTGGATCTCTGGCAGCGCTGCTCCCTGATTTTGAAGGGGAGCACTTAGGATTCACCCAAGGTGACTTTTGGTTGATCGTGGACACACTGTGGAAGAGGGACCTTGAGGATTCCCTCTTGAAGTGATTGAAAAGTCACTGGCTGTATCCACCTTCCTGTTAAGCAGCTTCATTTTCTAAGCATGCCGGAATTTTAACTTTCACTTTTTGACTTATTTATTTCTTTAAAAGTTGATCAGCGGTTGAATGCTAATTTATTTCAACTCTTGCTGGACTCTAATTGCTTTTTTTCATTTTTCCTTCTGATATATGTTGTTCCGCATAACATCTGCCCGTGGTGGGATTCAATTTTTTTTATTACTGGTTCTGTGGGCGTGGCTTGGTGGGCGTGGCAGGGGAAAGATACTGTAAAATCTCCAGTCAGAGATGGTATTTGCCAGTTCTCCAAACTACTCAAAATTTCCGCTACTGGTTCTCCAGAACTGGTCAGAACCTGCTGAATACCACCTCCGCATCTGCCCCTTCCATATGGAAAGCACAGCAACATTTGGTGAAGAGACATTAGACTCTCATCACTGGATTCTGAATTTTTTGAATTTGCAAAATACCTGAAATTTATTTCTGTTGAACTTTTCTTATAATTTTGGATTGAAATGTAGGGAAAACTTTTTTGTTTTGTTTTTTGTTCCCTGAAAAAGAAAGAAGGGTAGGAAAATATGCAGCTTCTAGCTGGTTTTCTCTTATTGATCAAACTTTAATGAATCTTCAAAAAATAATACAATCTGAAGCTTTATCTTTGGATAAAGATAGTAATCGCACTTAGACTTATGTACTACTTTACAGCCTCTAAGATACACAAAGGGATTTTGATACAGTTCCAAATCAAAGAGATAGTTTTATGGCTGAAAAACCAGTGAAGTGGATTTCATTTGTTGTTCAGAAGTTTACGCTTAAGTCTGTATACTTCTGTAGGAAGTTAGTACTCACCCCTCTTCTAGAAAAATGAAATATCCTAGGAAATATTAAAAAGGTAGAATATTTCCCCTAAAAAGAGTAGAAACTCAGAAGCAGAAGCTCATCCCCACCTTTGTTAATGGATGGGCCATTAAGGCCTGGGCCAGAATACTTTACATACCAAAGATCTCCAGGTAAAGCTATAGCAATTGCCAAAAGCCCTTTTCAGTGCATCATCATCATCCAGCAAGGCTCAACCAAGCCTGGAACTCAGGACAGCCTACAGAGTTGCCCCTGCATGGCCCCATGGGAGTCTGACAACCAAATAGAAACAAGCTTCAATTCAAATCCCAACAAAGGTTATAAAACCCAGGCACTCTCAGCCCTTTCTACTTGATCTTTTTCTTCACCTTGAAGCATGTGATCATCCTTTTCACTTTGGAGCTTCAAGGTTATCCTATCCACCATTAAACCTTCCAAATAGCCTCTATGTTTCCAATATCTTTTTCCCCACTTGGAACTGAACCCAGAAGGATTTTTCTTCCAATGCTTCTCCAATATGACAGTCTCAGCTGGAAGAGAGGTAGACAAATTCCTTTCCCCTATGAAGGAATCTATTTTCTCTACAAAGACAGAGGAAAATTGGATGGATTCATTATAGTTAACTTTTGCTTGCATTCTGACTCAAAGATAGACATATTCTGGAAACTGAATTTATTATATTTCATTAGATAACAATTGATAAGAGAGGACCTTAAGAAACAGATAGATTTTTGACCCAGAACAATCTGTTTATAATTTTGGTATGATCCAGGAAATTTAATGGTAAATTTTCTATGAGTGAATTAAAATAACAATTTGTTAGAGTGATTTGAAACTTCAGTTTTGTTCTGTTTTACTATTATTGTTTTTCCTGCTAACTACTTTGTCACCAATATAACAAATAGAAGGCAATTCAACAGGTTACTAAGAGATTTAGTAGTTTAAAAATAGAGATGTCTGCTTTGCAAGGGGTGGAAACTAATTGTAGTAATATATTAATCACTGTTCAATTATAAAGCATAATATCTGAATAAGGTGGAGTCTTTTTGGTGTGCCTTTTTTGATGTTCTGACTGTTCTGTGTTTTATGCTTTTTTTTTTCTTTTATGTCTTTTTGGATTTTTCCTGAGTTTTGTATTTTAAATTTATCCTGAATAAAATAAAATATTAAAAAAATAATTTTATTTATTTTTCAAATTTATATAGCCAAAGAAAACAAGTGACTCTGGGTGGCATACAACAAAGCCCCCCCAAAAAATCATGAATAACAACAACAATGATAATAATTAAAAGCATTAAAACTATAAAAACAATCAAAATGAAATAATAGGTAAAAGGATGTTAATGGCATGACCATTTGTTTGTTCACAACAAACAATATGACAAAATAAAACATATAACATGTCTCTTAGATTATTACATATTAGCAGAGCCAAACAAAATGTAAATTATTTATTATTTTATTGTGAATTTATGATAGTACTCTATTTTCAGGCATCCTAAGTAATCTCTTTTCATTGCTTCACCACCTGGATATCTTGTTTGGCCATATTCACTATAGTTTTCTCTCTTATCTTTACCTGAAATTGTATTCCCCAACTTATATTGAACTTTTCAAAAGAAGGACAGCCATTTTGATATCTTTCCCTTTTCATCAAAATTTCTATAAACCTCATCTCATCCCTGTTCTGCATTCCCTCAGTCCTGAATACTTATCCTTTACTTCTTGTATTGTTAAACCCACTTTGTTTTAGCATGAAGCACACATTAAGAGATAAACATCTGTTAATGTCAGAAACATTCTTAATTTCAAACAATAGTTATGGAAAAACTGAGCCTGAGAATTTATGACAATGACTTGCAAAAACATTGCAGAGGAAGAAAAAAAATCAAGTTGGTAGCCAGGGCTGTGAAATCATGTTGCCATCTTGATTGACATAACAGATAGAAAGCATTTGTGAAACAAGAAAGAGAAATCTGATTAAACATGGACTAGAAATTATTCTAAAATATAATTTTGTTGAGGTTGTGATTTACCATTCCTATATCTTTCAGTGAACCTTTTCTAGAAATGAGATGTTTTTTCAGTCAACTTGATTGAAGTTTAATTGTTCTGACTTATATACCACCATGAATCAAAGCTCTCACTGGGTGAAATATTACATACATAATGGATAAAACAAACTGATCTGTCCAAACTTAAGTGATATTTTAGGCACTACTCTTTCAACAATCCCCATTATTAGAATAGTTTGGATATTTTCTGTCTTGTTTATTTGAAGAAATTAGGCCCCTACCACCTGATGAGATTGGTCCTTCTACTTTCTAACTCAGAGGCATTTATGAGGGAGGCAATCAGAATCTTGCTGTCATTTTTATTGGTCACAAGGAATGTATTTCTAAAGAAAGGGACACAAGCCTTTAGTCACAAAATTATGACCACCATCTTGTCTTTTTGACCCTCTGTTCATGACTTAGCTAGTTATTAAAGCACATAAGAAATGTTGTCTTCCTGACTAATTAGTAAAGGTAATAATTACTCTTCTGAGAATGAAGAGACATTCCTTCTCATCTTCTCAATCATACAATTACTTCCTTCAATTGTATGATTGAACAAGACCAGGAAAAAAAGAAAACAGTTTAAAATAAAAACTAAATGAAGTTTGTACTATCATAAGGTAAATCTCCACATATTTAAATGTGTTTCTATTATGTCACATTTTAAAACATCAGTGGCAAACTTTGAGAATCATAATTTGTGGATTCTTATGTAGAAAGTAAGAGGAATTCAACTTTATTGATTCTTGGCAATATCTCAATGAAATTCAGAGTTACTATGCTTGCATCCTTACCCAGAAAAAAGAATAATTGGTTGACTAGAGTTATTTTTTTAGCAAGATGTATGTGTTAATGGAACAAATCAAAATAGAATGAGAATTTATACACAGACACAGAGTCTCACAATAAAACATTGGATTTAGAATTATGCTAATGTCAACTTTTTCTTCTTTCATGTTTTATTTGCTTTATTGCCAAATACAAAATACTACATTTTACCTCCTGAAATTTTGCCAGGTTTTGTGGGAGAACTGTATTTTGGCAACCACATGAATGAACTAGCAAATGATCAGTAGCCTAGGATCAGTGGTTAGGAGCCATTGTACCCCAAATTACTCACAATCTTATCCCTAGCATTATACATTTTTTAAATTAGTAGAACTAGTTGTAATTAAGTGCAAAAAACAAAAATCTGTTGAATTCTTCCAATACATTCCTTAAGTATATATTCTGTAACAGATTACATCTGAATTGTGAAATGTTCTAGGAATATGATACCTAAGCATATTAATAACTCATCATAATTTTAATAGAAATATTGGATGTCTTATATACATCTAAAAGTCTAGATTAAAGGGATTGGTTTTATATTTTGAAATAAAGTTTAAGGAATTATTGTCTCAATGACACGAATTAAATGGCACTATCTCATTTGATTCTTAGAAAATGCAGTGCTAAAAGAGATGTGTGGGTTAATAGTTTGTATGTCTAGTGGAGAAATATGTTCTTCCATTCAGCAGTTTTAATTCTTATATTTTTTATTATTTTTATTTATTCATTTATTAAAGTAATATGCTGCCCATCTCCCTGATAGGGTGACTCTGGGCTTGCTTACAGATCGTAAAAATATATGTAGAATAGAATAGAACAGAACAGAACAGAATAGAACAGAATAGAATAGAATAAAATAGAATAGAATTGGCCAAGTGTGGTTGGACACACAAGGAATTTGTCTTGGTCTAAATGCTCTCAGTGTACACAGAAGAAAAGATACATTCGTCAAGAGTCAAGAATCATAAGGTACAATATAGACAAAGAATTTAAAATTTGAAACTATGCAAATTAAATATTTAAAACTATATAAAAACCCAGAACCAAACAATTTCTGTTTGAAATATGGGTATAGAAGACTCAGCTGATTCTTGCATATAGCAAACCTTTATGATACAGGCTTTCCATGTGCTGAAAGAGATGCATTGCTCTTCAGGTAATGTACTTCTTCTTAAAAAAAATGTAAACATACTGATTCTGAAAAGCGGAATAATTCAAAGTTAAAAATTGCTTGAATACACTTTTGTAGAAGTAAATGAATCAGTATAGGCTGTCATTATTGTAGTCGGAAACAGTTGCTTCCAGATTTCCTAATGACTCATTTTAAGATAGCGCCTTACAAGCCTTGGGAATTTCCTCTGACAAGGTCCATTAGTATATAAGCCATAGAAGTGGTGGAGCTCAATCAAACACAGACTTTCTTGAGCAAACACTCTTCTGCTGTCCAGGATCCCAGCCAAGAAAACTATTCCATCTCTTATCATGGAGTCCAAGGCTGTGGTTGCATTTTTGGCTCTTCTCTTGGTCTCTGCAACACTGACAAAAGGTAGGCAAAGTTTGTATGATTTGTATGAGATGCTAAGCTATTTTCTGGGGAATATAATCTTCCTGTTGTCAGGAATATAATAGTTGCTTGTAATGGATGTACTTTTGCACTTTTTTCTTCTCTTTCTAAGTAAAACTTATTAATGCAACATGCATAAATTTATTTAAAAGGACAGATTCTTCAGAAGTTGTTACTAATAAATGACACTTCTAGATCCTATAGTAATCTACCTTTGAGCACTAGATCCTAGGAAATATTAATGGGGAATAGTTGTATTTAACACATTGGTTGTTACAATGCAAGCAAAATATTTAATTAGCGATAGATCTATAGTCTCAACCAGTAATACAATAGCTATGTAAATATTTTTTCTGTAATCTGTAAGTCAAAATGTTATTTTTTACAGATACAGATTTGAGAGATAAGAGATAAGAGAGCACTGATAGGAATAATTAACTGTTATAAATGTTTATAATAACATTTTGTAATATTGTTTTTAAAAATAAAATAAATATAAAGAAAAAGGAAGAATTAACTTAACGAGTTTAAGGATAATTGAGATGATTTTCATAAATGGGACTGAATCAGGTTAAAGGAAAGCATAGCATAACAACAAGCCTTTGGAAAAGAGATTTAACATATATAATAAAGAGAGTTTAATTATTTTTTACACTTTGGCTTTTTAATAGGAGCTTCATTGGCCCGGGTAGGGCTTGAACTTCGGTGTCAATGTATAGAAACCTATTCTAATCCCAGCCTCCGTGGACACATTGCAAGTGTCAACTTGATCAAAAGTGGGCCACATTGTAGTAACATTCAGGTTATGTAAGTATATTTTTGCTACTTCATATTTGTCACTGGCTTTAAGGCATGATCTACCATGAAGCTCTGCTGCCCAACTGCCCCATGCAAAGCTTATGCACAGATCTTCTGGATTTTCCCACATGGACTGTATAGCATCACTAGATGCTAGTGGCACTAGAAATTATTTGCTGTTGTGTATTAAAACCTTGTGTTGGTGTGATTTGTATGACTGGAAAATCATACAACTCCTGTAGATTAAACCAATAAACAGACAAAGAGAAAGACAGTAACCTTCTGCAAACTTAGTGCTTGATTGTCATGATTTTCATTTGTTGCAGTGCAACTCTTAAGGATGCCAGACGAGTGTGCTTGGACCCCACTGCACTCTGGGTGAAAAAAGTCATTACAAATCTTCTGGAAAAGTAAGTACTTATTTTCTTTTTTCTTTTTTTAAACCTTACAGGACAACTTTTCTGTATTTGTTTATTCAAAAGAAGTCTTATCAAAGAGACTACTTGGAACATAGATCATAGGATTTGAAGGGACCTCAGAGGTCTTCCAGGCCAATCACCTATTCAAGCAGGAGAACCTATATCATTCTGGACAAATGGCTGTTCAATCTTTTCTTAAAAGTCTACAGTGATGGAGCACATAAAATTCCTGGAGGCAAGTTGTTCCACTGATTGATCTCAAGTCAGGAAATTTCTCCTTAGTTCATTGAACTGGCCAGAGATAAGCCTCACTGTTAGACAAATAAAACAATGATTCTGGAATTGGACATACCTAGTAGATATTGGCAGGACTGCATATCAGTCTTTTATTCTGGAAATTTGTTTTTATAGGCATATTACATGTCTCAATCTAAACAACTTTTAATTTTTTCTTATTTTTTTTCCCGTTTTTTTTACTCCAGGGCTAAGAATAATGCGGAAGCACAGTCATAAGAAAAGCTTCAATTTATCTCAATGTTGGCATCCTTAAAAGAAGCTGAGCCATTTCCAACAAACCTACATTTTAAGAAGAATCTTTTATATTAAGAATTCTGAAAAAATATTTATTATATAATTTTATTAAGAGAAAATCATTAGAAATGCATCTATCATATGCATAGAGGAAATGCAAAGATAAGATGGGGAGTAAATCTTATCTGGAAAACAAAAGACATTACTAAATGCAGTTAAAATGGAAGTCCCCTGGTGGTTGCATAAGGTTGCCATGATTGTAAAACAAATTGGCAATAGTTCCTGTTGCCCTTGGGCACAGAGCAACCTATAGTTTGCATAAGTATGGATGAGTCAAAGCCAGCCTTGGGCTGTTTACTGTGAGAATCAGGTTAGAGTACCAGTCTAAGGAGGTCCAGGCTGAAAACCTAGTTTGGCCATGAAATTCCTCAGATGTCTTCATCTATTCATCTTATGGGATTGTTGGGAGGCCTAGGTGCAGAGAATCTTGTATCTTGTGTTGAGCATCGATGGAAACCCAGTATATTCACAAATGTGCATTATTCTCAGAATGTTTCTACCTTATTATTTATTAATATAAGCATATGTGAAGTATTATTTATTATACTAGAAAATGTTTGTGTCTGAGCATTTTAAAATTATGTTTATTTTGAGGGAACCAGATATTTGAAAGAGTGTTTATTGTGAATTTTTATGTGAAAAACTCTTTACCCAGAAAAGGCACGTGGAACTTTCAAATCCATAAGATTATCATTTAAGTTTTATTTATATATTTATTAAACAATTACTGAATACTGTCAAAATATTTTTGTACAACCAATGTGCAATTAATTAAATTATTTTAATGATGAAATGCTTATTTTAGTTTTGTCTTTTAAAAATATAATACTTTAAACAGTTGATGACATCTCCCTTTAGTTTTATATCCTGTGTTCATTGATAAGTAGGATAGCAGTATAGTATATTTTCTTTCTCTTTCTTCACAAATATTCACATGAACATAATTTATTGTATTGCTTTGGCTTCTTAGCAAGTGAAATACTTGAACATTGAGCCCATTTATAATTGAAGGTGGGGTTTCTCTTTTTCTCTATCCCTTCCCATCTTCTTGCAAAATTGGCTTACAACCTTCCAAAACTGATTTTTTTCCCATCCTCCTGCTCCCGTGGGATAGAAATTAAGTTCACACACACAAAAACCCTCATATATGTTACGAGCTTCCAAAAATAATTTAAAAATCTTCAATTTATAATGACATGACATGTATTCTCTTACTTATATGGAAAAATTAGAATAAGAAAGAATAAAACTTCTGTAACACATACACATACAAATAAAATGTCTGATTCCTGGCTAAATACGTTGACCTATTTCTACAAAACAAAACAGTTATTCTCCCTCCTTATTAAAATAAAACTTTATTATGATCATTCACCAGCACAAGGGAAATTAGTATTGAAATATCAAAAACTAAATTGGCAGTATCAGTTAATTAGGAAAGATAGATACAAGCAAAGAATTTTGGCTAAAAGACATTAATCAAAAAATGATAAGATGTTTGTTCAGACTACACAGGTGACAAAAGAAAAAAGGTTAAATTTAGCAAGCTGGATAGTATAAACTTTGATATAGTAATATACATCTAAAATGAATATTGGTAAATAAAACAATAAATTATCTAAAAGGCAAAGTTCTCTTTCAGACCCCTCCAAACCTGGCAGGAATACATAATACAATAGCTAACATAACATGTTCTGTACTCATTAAAGCATAAAAGAATAAGTAAAAATGTAATCCATGCTTAATATTAAACCTGGGCCATTATGGCTATCTATACTTAGGCAGGTTCAATTGCCTTAATTATTCTTGGCCTAATTTTGCATTCCTACTTATCTACTCATATGTGCATGCTTTCAAACTGCTAGGTTAGCAAGAGCTAGGCTGAGGATGGGAGCTTACCCCATGGTGTGACACTCGGGGCTCAAACTTGCTGAGCCATTGTGCTGCCCCAAATGGACTTCAGTAAGAAGATACCATAAATGCTTCATGATGTTATACTGGCCACATGACCACAGAAACTTCTTCAGACATCATTGGCTCAATGAATCTTGAAACGGAGATGAGCATTGCCCACTATAGTTGGCAACGACTAGCAGAGTAAAATCTGCAGGGATTACTTTTATCTTAAATTTTGCATGCTGACATGCAAACCCTGACAACCTTGTATGTTTCAGGGTTGATGTCAAAATAGAGAAATGGTTATACTGATGAATCCTGTTCTACTGGTCAGGGATGAAGTAATTAGAGCACTTTGAGATTCTCTATAAAGCTGACAATATAGGCAAATATAGTTTCAACCTGTCCTGAGTCATATCTGTAATACACATGGTATCTTTTTTAATCTTCTGGTCAAAAGTGCTGAAGGGAAAGCACTATATTGGGCTAAGGTGAAGGCACTTCTTTGATTTAGGATATTAAGCTATGTAACATACACAGCTGCTGCCAGACTAAATTTCAGATTATCTACCGTGAGAAACTGAATGGTATTATCAGCATCCATTTGAGGATGTTGATTAAGTTTGGCCCTTGTTGCCCAAACTATAAATAAATGGGAGAAAGTCTTATGAGAAAAAGCTTGTTGTAAACTATTATTTCCACCCGCTTTGAAATCTTGTATTCTAATAATACTGGAACTAAGCATATTTATAGGGGAAAGTGTCAGCTTCAGCCAGTAAATACAACTTGCTCTATTCTCACCCCTACTCTTACCATTCTAGCTTCCACGCCGAGTAGAGCACTGGAGACACAGCAAGGAACTTGAGAGATTGCTATTAAAACTTTCAATTGAACAAGTTCCAGTGCTGCAATATTGAAAGGGAATGGGACACCCTGAGCTGGAGGCTTGGTCTCAAAGAGCTTAATGACTGCAGGTACATACTAGTGTTTTATGGAATTATGAAATCTTAAAATAATTGCTATGCTCCTATGTGCATTTTGTGAAACAAAGTTAGCATTAGCCCTTTTATTTGAATTAGCTTGGAAGATTACCCACAGGTATCAGAAAAATTCATATTAGTAATAGCTCTTAAATTTATATACCATTTCATGGTGTTTTACAGTTCTCTTTAAGCAGTTTATAGAGACAGCATATTGCCCCCAACAATTTGGGTCCTTATTTTATCAACCTCAGAAGGATGGAAGGCTGAGTCAATCTTGAGCCAGTGAGAATTGAATCTCTGGCAGTCAGAAGAATTAGTCTGCAATGCTACATTCTAACCACTGTGCCACCACTGAATTGTTGTTAATAGTTCAGGAGTGCTTTTTGGACTGATTTGTGAATGCCATTACTTTAGTTTTAAATTTTTAGCTGACTCTCTTTATAATTGAGGTTTTTCATTGGAGGTTTTCAAGAAAATATTGTACAATCATTTGTCCAGGATGGTGTAAGCATCCCTGCCTTTGAGCAGAGAGTTGGACTTGAAAACTTCTTAGGTCCCTTCTATCCCTATGATTCCACGATTCTAAATGATGTTCAAAGTTCTCTTGAGTCCAATGGGTGTCCTTAAGAGATTACTGCATCATCTGCATATAGCAGCACAATAATATGCCTCTCTTTTACCTTGGAAGTTAGAAGTTTGGGTTCTTCAGACAATCTTGCACACCATTTTTATAAAAATTAAATAAAAGAGGTGATCAATGTGCAATTGTGTTTTACAATCTAGGTAATTGGTAATTGTTCCTTCTTCACTTAATGCATGAATAAGAAAAAATATTCAATGCCAAATAATGGTATTATACAGCTTGCGCCATATCTTAATCCAAAATACAGAAATGCCAACCAGTTAATGTTGAGGCTATAGAGAAATATTAATCCCTCTTCTTTTCATCCTTCATCCAGCAGCTTCTTTTTCTAGTAGTAGAAGATCATAACTTTTACCTTTCCAAATGGGGGAAATCATTTTGCGCCTTCGTGGCAAAACTTAGTCTTACCCACTGGAGGGTCAGTAATCATACTCAATCTCAGAATTAAAGATGTTCATTTAGTAATGGGATTGCTTATTTTATACAGTGAAAGAGAACATTCTTTTAAAACTTTCCCTATTGCTAGATTAAAGTAAACCTGTCCCATATATAATATACTGTATTCAGTACAAAATCTGTTTTGTTGTCTCTGCTTTAACAGAATAACAGAGTTGTCCAAGTCTCTGCTCAAGCAGGAGACTTTATACTATTTTAAACAAGTGGTTCTCCAGTGCCTTCTTAAAAGCCTCCAGTGTTGAGGCATTCACAACTTCTGAAGGCAAGCTGTTCCACCGGATGATTGCTTTTACAGCCAGGAAATTTATCCTTACTTCTAGGTTGCTTCTCTCTTTGTTCAGTTTCCAACTCCCAGTTTAATGTATTTGCAATGCATGTAAATGAAAGACATGGATTTTAATTTTAAGAGATTAAAGTTCAGTCTTCTTGCATGTCAACATTTGCAAGTTTAGAATATTAATTTGTTAGCCTGTGAATTGTCCTTGTACCCTTTTTGGTTTTTAGATTTAGATCTTTCAGAGATGAAACAAGAACAACAGCAATTCTCCACCTCATGCATGTTTGAGGATACCCCACAAAAGACCAAAATTCAAAAAGGTTCTATAGGTTTTCCCGTACAGAAGTTTATCATATATTCCTTATGTTAAATAGTGGGTTGATTGATTGAAGAGGTAGGATGAGTTGAATCGTGAATACAGCTCTTAATTAATTAACAGTCTGGTAAGAGAAGAAGTTTGCTTCCCAGAAGCTCCCTCTTTTAAAGGGAGCTGTTCAGACAGTTCAGCCACTGGCATTCCTTGAATTTCCCACTAGGAAATTGGACCAATGAATGAGACTTTTCTCCCTTTTTAATATATTTAACACCCTCCCCTCCTGGAAGGAGTGTTAACCAATCATAGGGCTTAATTTACATAGTCACTCAGATAGGCGGATCTATGGAGGGTGCGACTGAGCCTGTTTAGCTCATTTGTTTCAGTGGTGGGGCCTGGACAGTCAGGTCTGCTGCTGCTCCAAAATCAGCTGATGGAATCACCTGGAACTCATCCTGGGGCATAGCCAACTCTGCCAGGACCAGGTCCCTGGGAACTCCTCAGTGGATTTTTGGTTCTTCAGGCGAGTGTGTGCATTCATGGTTTGGGTTTGAGTTTAGTGTAGGTGTGTTTCTATTTTGATTTTCTGAGCTTTCTGAGTTTCCTGAGTTTGTGGTAGGGCCTGCAGTTGTTAGGGCCTGTTCTTTTTCTTTCTGTTTTAGGATGGAGTGTCCTAAGCGTCCCTGGAGTGGTCAATGTGCCTTCTGCAAATCATACCATCTTCTAATTTTACTCTGTATGATTGTTGACCTGTTATGTTGATTATTTCTGCCAGAATCCAGGTTGTTCACCCAGTTTAATTGCAGGCACAGACTAAATCCCAAATGGCAAATACCTGGCGATGGCTTGTTGAATCGAGAGGTGCCTCTGCATTATAATTGGGATGCAACCTGTCCAGTTGGGATCTTAGCTTACGGCCTATTAGCAGTTCTGATTGGCTTTGATTTGTGGTAGTGTTAGGGGTTATGTGCTGTGTGAGGAGCCACTTATCAATTTTCACTTGCCAATTCCCTAGGCCCATGCAGGCCAATGCCTCTTTTGTTGACTGCACCATTCTCTCTACCTGACCATTGGTGGCTGGGTGAATTGGTGCTGGCAAGACATGGTGGTTTCGTTGCTGGGCTAGGAAAACTTCAAATGCATTTGCCGTGAATTGGGGCCCATTGTCTAATACTATCACATCCAGTAGGTTGAGAACAGCCTCAGCACTTTTATAACTGTTTCTGCCATGATAGTGGCCATGATTATTATTTCAAGCCACTTGGAATACGCATCTACCACTATAAGGAATGTTTGGCCCTGTATCAGTCCTGCAAAATAAATGTGTTTCCGAGACCATGGTGATTTTGGGGTCTTTTTATTAGCAACCTGGTATGAGAAGAAGTTTGCTTCCTGGCAGCTCCCTCTTTTAAAGGGAGCTGTCCAGGTAGTTCAGCCACTGGCATTTCTCCAATTTCCCACCAGGAAATTGGACCAATGAATGAGACTTTACCGTCTTTTTAACATATTTAACACCTTGCTCTCTTGTTCATATTTAAATTATAGAAAATAGTCACATAATTAGGGGGAAAGTCAATCTTATTTTGCATCATACTAAGAATCTGTGATGCATCCTGGATGATGGTTTAAACCAATGTGGAAATGTGAGTGATATCTCAGGCAGAGGCATGTAGATTTAAGCTATTTGGAATTCATGGTTTTCCAAGAATAAATTACTCAAGTGGACATGAAAGAAATTACAAGGTGAGACAAGTTTGTTTCAGTCTGTCTGTTCATATGTGATTGACCAAAAGACAGATCAGATCTAAACTTGAACATTTAATTTATCCCTACCAATAGTTGCAACACCAATTTTCCAAATCTGTCAAAGAAAATCTACTTCACTCAGCATTACTTATCAACCTTTACCCCACCTATATGTAGTTTAGGTTTTAATAATTCTGTAATTTTTTTTCTCTGTAAAGATTTGGAACTTCAGGATGAGAGAATTATTGAGAATTACCCTAACCTTATACCTGTCAGAGATTTCAACTTTAGACAATTTGAATTTATTGCATTGTATTGCAATATGTTTTGGTAAAGTATATTAATTTCTAATATCCAAACAGAACAAAAAGAGAGTAAGTTTACAACCAGGAAAATGAATTCAAACACTTGGAGGACTCCACCAGACATTTTCAAATTATCTTCAGTCCTAGTAGCCAGTATGATAAATACTGAAGAATTATGGCATTGGCAGTGCTGTAATATATGTGAAGCTTTCATTAATCTACTCCTGTAAGATTTTTGAAATAAACCTGTTCCCTCCATCTCATTCAATTGTGTTCCAAAAATGCTTGCTTGTTCCAGTTTTCCTCAACCTGGTATCCTTCAAATGTATTAGCAATAACTCCCAATTTCCAACCAAATTCCAAATTATAACCATGGTTTTTGGTTATAAATTCTGGGAAGTAATGGGTTGGGTTAGGCATGCTTATTCTATGAATAAAAAGGTAAAGGTTCCCATCACACATACGTGCTAGTTGTTCCCGGCTCTAGGGAGTGGTGCTCATCTCCATTACAAGGCCAAAGAGTCAGCGCTGTCTGAAGATGTTTCCATGGTCATGTGGCCAGCATGACTAATGGCAAATGATGCATGGAATGGTGTTACCTTCCCACCAAAGTGATCCCTATTTTTCTACTTGTATTTTTACATGCTTTCGAACTCTAGGTTGGCAGGAGCTGGGACAAGTAACGGGAGCTCACTCTATTATGCAGCACTAGGGATTTAAACTGCCGATCTGCTGACCTTTCTGATTGACAAACTCAGCCACTGAGCCATCGCATCCCATTCATATTCTATTATTACTTAACAGTAAATTGTAGATATGTGGGAAACTTATCTAGAGAAAGCATGATTATATATGGACAGGTTGCTTCAACCTGCAATTATCTTATCTAGCTGTCACATAGATGAGCACAAGTTGTTCAGTTTTCAGTTATCAGATTGTGATTGAAGTCATGTCTCAAAGGAAATGTTTGGTCAATCACCTGGAGGCACTGAATAGAAATATTTCAACACTATATTTGTACAATAAACTCATTGTGAACCTTTTTATGCAAGAGATTAAAATATCTATTATACCTGTAGTATTCTTTTATTAATTTGTCCTTGTACAATTTATAGGGGCCCAAATTCCCAACAACTTTGCATGTTTTATAGTTAAAAGTATAAAATACAAAACACAGAAAAGTTTCATGAACACCCCCAGGATAAACATAAAAACAAAGAAAACTCAAGTAGCAGAAACTATCTGGGTCTCTGGCAATTTTTGTTCCAGAATGCAGACACTGTAACTCAAAAGACAAACTTCCTAGATTCTAGAAGATAACACATTTCCATCTCACATTAAGCAATAATGTTCATGTATTGTTTCAGTGTCTGGAGACTATGAAGGTCTGCAATGGCATCTTTCAATCTCAAAAGATACTATCTGGTGGGATTAAATTTTTTTACTAGTGGTTCTGCTTGACTTCCGGTTTGAGTTTCTTCGCTGACAGACTGAAACCACGATCGTGCACAATTTCAATCCATGCTTGCCACCAGAGCACCCTGAGCCAGCTGGCTTCAGGGCTAAGCCACCCCGTAGAGGTGGTAAAGAGGGGAGAAATTGCGAGCAGGGTTGAGGAGAGCCGCATCTCTCCTCCCCAGCTGGCCATTACTCCCTTTCCTGAAGGCAGTTGCAGCAGTGGTCAGAAATGGCCACCTCAAAGAAGAACTCAACCAGAAAAGAATGTGCAGGAGGAAAATAAGAAGAGAAAGTCTTGGTTGACTGGGTTAAACTGCAAAAGCAACAGTGCAAGGAACCCTGGAATTTAAACTGTTTTTTTTTTAAAATAACATTGTTCCCAAAGAAGATTTTGAAGCAGCGAAGGAGAGATGGAAGGGAAAGGATTTGGTTTTATTTTTTCTCTTCCCTTCCATATACTGGCAGCTAAGAGAGTTAAGCAAGATATTGGAAAAAAATCCACTTTGACATCAACAGGCATTTAAGCTGAAAATAAAATGTCAAAAGGATAATAAAGATTTCTGGATACTTAAAAGCTTTGAAAAGCAGGAAAGGAGAGAAAAAGAATAAAAGGGCAGGATCTGAAAAAATGGAGGAGACTGCCTGGAACTAAAATTTCAACAAGTTTTACTTCCCTAGCCTGCACATGACCGTTAGACCCAAGAGATGTCATGGATTGAGTAAAATGTGGTGAAATTCACTTAACAACACTCTTTCTTAGCAACCAAAATTTTGGGCTCAATTGTGATCATAAGTGAAGGTCTATCTCTGCCTTCCTCTGCATGGCATCCTTATCCTAGTCAACTCCTCTGCCAATTTTCCTCTCTGTTTCAGACACCAAAATAATCCAGATTCCAGATGATATAAGGTCTCCTGCTGGAGCAGGGGGTTGGACTAGATGACCTCCAAGGTTCCTTCTAACTCTGTTTTTCTATGATTCTGTAAGGATTTCCTGCTGGAGCAGGGAGTTGGACTAAAACAGGGGTCTTCAAACTTGACAGCTTTAGGACTTTAGAATTCCTCCTCCAGTCATGTTAGCTCAGGAATTCTTGGAGTTGAAGCCCACAAATCTTAAACTTGCCAAGTTTGAAGACCCTTGGACTAGAAGATGACCTCCGAGATCCCTTTTAGTCCTAGATTGTTGTGCTGTTTCAAAGAGTCTTCTGAAGCCAGGGTTTGTGTCCTTCCTTTTTTTCTCTCCCCCTCTCTCCCTCCTATGTATCAATCTATCCATCCATTCATATATCTCATTTACTTTCCTCTCCCTCTCTCCCTCCCTCTTTCTTTCTTTCTCTCCCTTCCTTCCATCCTGTTTTTCTTTGTCTATCCCTTTTCTTCCTTTCTCTCTCTTTTTCTTTTTTCCCTTTTCTTTTTTCTTCTCTTTTCTCTCTCTTTCTCTCCCTCTCTCTCTTTTCTTCTCTTTCTATCCCTTCCCTTCCTTCTTCCCTCTCTCCATTTAGTTCTTCTAGAGCTCCTCCAAGACAGGCAGGCACTCAATGTTATTTAATGCTTCTTCAGTTACAACATTTTCTCTGGAATATAACTCAGAGTAGGGCTGCACCCAGCGTACCATCTGCTGTGCTCGGTCCTGGATGATTTCACTTGTAGCTGACTTCAGGGGGACAGATTTCTTCTGTATTGGACTGAAGGTCTGCTTGATGCCATCATACTTGCTTGATGTTGCCTGTGTCAGCTGCTATCTGGATCCAAGAGCAAAGCTGCAGCCAGTGATCATTAGCACATCTCCTGGTGGTCCGTTGGGCTTTACCGTGAGCAGCTCGCAAAACTGTAGGTTATGCTCACTGGAACAGGCGTTAAAGCTCTCTTCTTTTCCTGGATGACTGGTGTCAGCTCCTCCAAATGGGCTTCAAATCAATCTGCTGTCTTTCTGGTCTCCTTACCAAACACTGACAAGGTGGTGTGGTAAATAGCATTTTTGAAATGTTCCTATCATTCAGATGCATTTGTTTCAGCTGGGCCTGGGAGAGTTTCCTTGAACACTTGAGCAAATTCCTCCACTCTGTCCTGATTGTGGGTCCTGCTGATGTCAATTCATGGTCTTCCTTCCTTCTTCGAGTGATGCAATCTCTTTGCAGTTTTATTTTGCTGCACACCAAGGAGTAGTCTTTATCACAATCAGCACCCTGATAGCTGCATGTGATCATAATACTGGGAAGGCTGGGGCACCTGGTGAGAATCAAATTGAGCTGGTGCCAATGCTTCGATCCTGGATGTCTCCAGGAGACTCTATGTTGAGGCTTTGTATTAAATATAATATAAATATAATATCCTTGGTAATATGTTCATCTTAATTGTCAACACCCTCCCTATTAAGGATAATTGTAAGTTTTCCCATTTTTAAAAATCTGTCACAATTTGTTGTTTTAATTTATAACAGTTGTGTTCTTTTAAGGTTCCACACTTTGCTGTTAGTTGCTGTTAGTTGTATTCCTAAATATTTAACTTTTTTGTGATCTGGATATTCAATCTCTCTGGAAATTTTATCTTCTGTTGTTCAATCATATTTTTCACTAATATCTTAGTTTTATCTTTATTTATTTTCAAATCTGCCACTTGCACATATTCTTCAATCTCTTCTATTAACTTGGCTTTCAATGGTTCCTCCAATATGAAAACCAGATCATCTGCAAATGCTTGCAATTTATACTCCTTCTTTTTATTCTCATTCCCTTTATTTTGCCATTGTTTCTAATATTTCTATTTAAAACCTCCAAGGTCAGGACAAACAGCAGATATCCTTGTCTAGTTCATATTAATATTATCTGTCAAATCTTCATTCACCATTACTCTGGCAGATTGCTTATGATATATTGTCTCAGTGGTTTTAATAAATCTTTCTCCAAACCCCATCTGTTGCACTGTAATATCATAAACTGCCAGTTTACATTGTCAAAAGCTTTTTGTGCATCTAGAAATACCAAGGCCATTTGCTTCTCTGAGTGCATTTCATAATATTCCAATGTATTTAGGATTATTCTCATGTTATCTTTGATTTGCCTCTAAGGCAGGAAGCCGTTTTGATCAGTATGTATAAAGTTATTCAAGTATCTTTTAAGTCTTTCTGCCATTATTGAGGCAAATATTTTATAATCTGCATTTAGCAAGGAAATAGGTCTATAGTTTTTAATTTGTTGTAGGTCAGTCTCCTCTTTTGGTATAAGACTGATGTAAGCCTCTGTCCAAACCTCGTTCATCACCACAATCATTTGAATACTTAAAGGTTCTTTTAAGACTTTAAAAAATTCTGCTGGTAGCCCATCCGGGCCCAGCGCCTTTCCAGGATTTTGTCTGTTTAGTGCCTCTGTCAGTTCCATCATTGTTATTTTCCCTTCAAGCATTGTTTTAAAGTCCTCAGGTATTTGGGGTAACTTCACTCCTTGCAAATATTGTTTAATTTTTTCTTCTTCCACATTTTCTTAATTGTATACTTTCTCTTAGTATTTCTGTACTATCTCCTTTTCCTCATCATTTCCATTACATACCATTCCAAAATCATCTATTAATTGTGTTATCTTTTTCTTTTCTCTTTCCTTCTTCAACTTATATGCTAGCCATCTGCCAGGTTTGTATGCATCTTCAAAGAAGTTCTGTTTAGTACTTCTAATTTTTTGAGCTAGTTTTTCTTTTTCCATCAACCTCATTTGTGTTTAAGAATGTTCATTTGATTTTTAATGACCTTTTTTGTAGATATTTTTGAAGTTCGTTCTCAAGTTTTTTGTAGTCTTCCTCTAGTATTTGTTGTGTTTGCCTTTTTTGAATATTTCTTCTTCTTGTGCAGTCTATGATCAGACCTCTGACATAGGCCTTCATGGTATCCCATAAGTTTTGCAGTGAAAAGTCCTCTTTGTTGTTTTCTTTAAAGAAAAAAACCTAATTCTTTCTCAATTTTTCATACATTTTTTTTTCTTTTAATATTGTATTATTTAAAATCCATCTTGATCTTTTCCTTTGTCATTGCCATTTAATCCATTTTGATCTGCCCAAGTACTTTTTTCTATGGTAATTTCTTGTGTATTAGAAATTAAGTCTGTTGACATCCAGATCATGTCTATTCTTGACCATCTATTGGAATAAAAAGTATATTGTCTATTCTTGGCATTTCTTTCTCTCCAGACATCCTTGATATTTAATTCCTCTGCCATTCTAAAGAAGGATTTTGAGAGTATTTTTCTATTTTTTTTGTTGGATTTCTGTATTGAATAGCCCAATTTCATATCTACTGTTGCATTAAAGTCTCCCATAATACATAAATTATCATATTCCAGTTCTACAATTTTCTTGTGTTTTCTATAGAATTCTTGTTTTTCATTAGGGGTGTAAATTGCTACTAAAAGAATCTTAAACATTATTCTCCATTATTTTAACCATTCTTCCTTCCTCGTCTGCAAAGATTAATTCAGCTTTAATTGTATTCTTAATATAGAGAGCAACTCCTTTTTTTTTTTTTTTGGTGCACCAATGAAGTATATAAATCCCCAATTTTAGGATATTTCAATATTTGAAATGCCTCCCTGCCACCTCTTAGCACTCCCCTTCAGCAGCCACTTCCAAGCAGAGCCTGTCCCACCTCCTGTAATCTCCAACATTGCTTCACACAAACTTCTAGGCCTTGGCCTACCAAGCAAAAGCTTCCTTGGGAAGACCTTCCTCACAGCTGGCTTGACCCAGCCCATGTGGGGACCTGCCGCAGCTCAGTGTAGGCAAGACTTCTAGGATGGAAAGGGTGAATCCTACCTGCAGTGCTGCACTGATCTCCTGTGCCTGCAAAAAACCTCCAGCCACTGCATGTTTTTTTCAGTGCAGCTGGATGACTCCAGCGCCCCCCTGCTGCCTCTTAGCACCCCCCTGAGGCATCCCCCCCCCGGGGGCAGTACCACTCACTTTGGGAACCACTGGTTTAAAGGAAAACAAAAAACAAAAAGTAGACCTAGATGGCACTGTTACCTTGTTTTGTTTAACTTTCACTTCTTCTTTACAATGTAGCCAAAGTGAAAGAAGTTTCAGAAAAGTTTCTAATATATAAAATTCCCTTTCAGAGAGAAAAAAATAGAAAATCAACAAAGAAAAAAATCAGTTTCTCCTTTAAAATAATATTAATAATTGTCTTTCAAAGATTTTTAAAGTCCAGTACAGTAAAAAAGCCCTTTTTAATATAAAATGTTTCTTTAAAAAAACCTTATTTAAATAGACAAAATATTTTCCTTCACCACTATTTCATCTTCTGTCTTCAGTCTTTTTTCTTTTCCTTCGGAGGGTGCTCTCTTGACAAAGATAGAATTTTTAAAATCTCACCCAAAGCCTACACACATTTCTCCCCCTCCTCCTCCTTCTTCCTTTCCAGAGCTGTCCAAACTTTCAGCAGCTTCAATGGCCGCTTCCTCTGCAGCTGGTTTGGAAAGCTTCTCCTGGATCAATCAGGGACTTTGCAATGTCCCTGGGATCAACAGGATGCGCTCTCCTCATTCACCCTCTCTTTGGGATGGTTTAGGTCCAGCTGGACCATCCAGCTGCCAGGATATAAGCATCAGTCCTGGAGCCATGAGATCCTTTGTCCATATTGTCCATATGATATCTCCCCGCCCCCCCCCCCCCCCCCGGGATTTTCTTAATAGTGGTAGCCAGATCATTGAAGAATTCATCTTTGGATTCTACTGAAGATTATAATGTCGATGAATATGCATTAATAAGAGCAACCAACCCTGCTGATGAATGGAACTGCAAGGACATAATTCTTTCACTTCTTGCAGTAGGTGGAGTAATGAATCCTAATAGAGTGTTTCTGACTGCAACATCAACCCCATATTTCTTAGTCTCATTTAATGGTTTTTCCTGCGAGAAGAATGAGAAGTTTATCTCCTTAACAGATCCCAACTCTGACACCTTGTCTCTTGAAGAGCGATGATGTCCATCTGCAGTCTACACAGCTCCTCATGTCGCTGACTGCAGTTTGTCAGAAAGACCGGGAGGTCATTGTCTGAACATTCCAAGTGCCCAACAAGTGCCAAAATTTTCTTATGTTTGTTGCGTGGTGCAGGATTATTGATTTACTTGTCAGCTTTCACCCTAATCTCCACGCATCCTGTGATGTTAACAGTCTGTGGCAGGGCAGCACCTTACTGGCTGGGGGCTGCCCAGCTTAAGGTCAGTGGTAGCTTCCCAATGAAGTATGATGACCTCTCCCACCACCAAAAGTAGTCCCTGGTGTCACGTTCTGTGCCAATTGAGCAAAGACTTATAACCAGTAACCTGGAAAGGGGCCCTTATGAGGTGCTACCAGTTGGGCCAGCTGGACCAAAGTTTTTAAAGGGGGTATTACTCATCCGGCACTCCTCCAGCACTCTTCCTCACTTCCCCAAGATCCTGATAGAGAGTATTATATTTGATTATCTGCAGAGCAAACATTCTGAAAGCTCCACTGAAATTTATAATCAAAATTTATAATCAAAAGCATTGGTATTCTCTCAGAAATTGGATGGATCAGCAGCAGCAAATTCATCAAGCAGATAAAATCCTCTAAATATCTATTTCTCAATTTTCTACTTTCTTGTCTCCCCAAATGAAAGTTTCTCATAAAAGCCTCCCAAATACCCCTTGAAATTGCTAAATTTACATGTTAATATTTTAACAATTATATCCTCACAGCTTTTAATATATTTCAAGTCAAACTTCCAGGTTTGGATGCTATAAAATGTTCAGTAAGATTATGTATAAGGAGTTTCCTAATGTAGAAGTAATTCAATCAAATTTTTGAAGATATTGCTAAAAAGAAAGAGGGAACTTTTTTTCCACATGTGGTGGTCATGCATAGAAGACCAAAAATATTGGAAGATAATAAGAAATTGGCTAGAAGATATTACTAAAGAACAGATCGAATATAAACCAGAGTCTTTTCTACTAGGGATTTTTGACAAACAAATATCAAAAAAGACAAAATATATTACAATGCATATATTAACAGCAGCTAGGTTGGCTTTTGCTCAGTGTTGGAAGCATCCACAGATGCCTACAAAGGAGATGATTATCCAAAAAATTTCAAACTGCGCAGAAATGGACAGATTAACGTTAGCTCTAAAAAACAAAGAAACTTCATGATAATATTATAATAGCTGGAATTATTGGTATAAGTGGTTAGAACAAAGATGAATTTTATAATATAGGATAGAAAGAATAAGATAAATTTATATGAATGATGCATAAATTCTTGTAAAGATAAAGTGTTTAGAGATAGTAAAACCAAAGGAAGAAAAGATCTCACAAATTGTCGAAAGTAAGAATATTTTTAACAAATCTCTTTTCTGTATTTTCTTTTTTGTTGTTGTTTTTCCAGTCCTCTTTTCCCATCCCCTTTTTTCCTTTTTTTTGTTTTACCTACCCTTCAATTATGTACATTCAAATATGTTATTGTGTTTTTTTTTCAATTGTAAAATCAATAAAATTTGTTCAAAAAAAATATTATGTATAAGGAGTTTCCTAATGTAGAAGTAATTCAATCAAATTTTTGAAGATATTGCTATGAACTTCTTATTCGATTTCCTGTGCTCTAATGTGACAGAAATTAGGCTACATTTTGGGGGCTGATGAAGTTTGTTTTAGATTCTAGTTCAGGGGGTCTACAACCTTAAATACTCAAAGACCCATTTGGACCTGTTTCCCACAGAAAAGAAAACACTGGGAGTCACAAAACCTGGGTGGGCATGGCCAACTCAATGTAACACCCACCCAGTCACTTTACCCCCCCCCCCCACCTCTCTCTCTCCTGTCTCTGTCTCTCCCTCCCTCTTTCCCTCTCATTTCTGTTTTTTCTTTTTCTCTCCTTCTCCCTCTCTTTTTTCTTTCCTTCTTTTTCTTTCTCTCTTCCCTCTTATTTGTTTCTCTCATTTTTCTCTCTCTCATTCTCTCCCTCCATCATTTTATCATTTCTCTGTGTGTTTCTCTGTGTTTCTCCCCTTTTCTCTCATTTCTCTCTTTCTCATTTCTCTCTCCCTCTCTCTCTCTTTCTCTTTCATTTGTTTCTCTTTCCTTTTCCTCTCTCTCATTCTGTCCCTCTCTCTCTTTTGCCCCTTCTCTCTCTCTCATTTCTCTCTCCCTCTCCCTTTCTCTCCCCTTCTCTCTCTCATTTGTTTCTCTTTATTTTTTTTCTCTCTTTTTTGTCCCTCTCATTTCTGTTTTTCTCTCTTTTTCCTCTCCCTCTTTCTTTTTCTCTCTCTCCCTTCTCTCTCTCATTTATTTCTCTCTTTTCTCTGTCTCTCATTCTCTCCCTCCAGTTGTCTCATTTCTCTCTCCCTTTCTCATTCCCCATTCTTATCTCTCATTTCTTTCGCTCTCATTTCCTCTCTCATTCATTCCCTCTGTCATTTTCTCATTTCTTTCTCTTTCTCTCCCCTTTTCTCTCTCTCATCTCTCTCTCTCTCTCTCTCATTTCTCTCTCTTCTTTCACTGCCCAGTGGAAACTTTTCAATCAACACCACTGGTGGCACCACTCAGCTGGAGGAGTAAAGAAACTCAGGGCAGCAGGAAAAGGGGGTTGGCCCCACCAATCCTCATCAAAGATGCTCACCCATCAGCAGGTCAACCACTCACTCCACATGCCTTTGCTGCATCATTCTAAGATGGTTTCAAAATTCTACTCAATAGGTCCAGTTGCTAGAACTCATCTGGTTTTTCCCTCAAGCTATTAATTATTGTCTACTAACTATTTTAGGATTTTTTTTCACAATTTTTACAATTTTTTTATCATTATTGTTTTGTATTTTCCATCTTTTTATTGTATTTACTTTTGTAACATAAATACAATCTAGCTGACTGGTAGCTCTGAGACATCTTATTGATTAACCAGCATCCAATAAGCAGAACCCAGTGCCTGATAAGCAAAAACATTTTTTTTTAAATGAGAGCAAGGAGGAAAATATTGATGCACCAATAGGTGTGATTCTATTGTTATGTTTTCCAAACCCACTGAACTCAGACAACCCAGACAACTTCTTAGGAGCACTCCCTGAAAATACTTATCTCTGGGAGTCAGCAGCATATGTCTCACAGGGTTGAGAGGCAGTCATTTTGTGGCATTTCCTCCCATAACAAACAGGGAAACTGCATGAATTTATCAGATGTAACTGCCCCTACAGATAGATCCCAGTTTGGATTACTATCAGTAAAGTCTTTCACATATACATCTCAGGTGGCCATGAGCAAGGATTACTAAATGACACAATGACAGAATGCTTAGGGGGGGAAAAAGACTATTTTTGAAAGGATCCACTCGAAAAATTTGTTCTAGCAATTGGATGAGAAGGTAAATCTCAACTATGTCATTTTCCCTGTTTGCACAATGTGATTGTGAACCATAATGTAGTCTCTATCATTTACTAGGTCAGAGTGTTCACCTGACATATTGAATTGATTGTCTTCTATGAATAAAAAAAACAAATGGTTTGGGTCTTAGCCTCAGTGGCCTAGTTCCAATAACACCCTTATTTATAATTAATAAAAAGGAAAGTGGCTAGCTATCGGGGAGTTCTCTTGCTGTTTCTCTTGAACAAGCACTATTCAAATCTTAGCCAGTCACATTTAACTAAAACTTTTTTTTACTGATAAAAAAAATTGGCAGAAATGTCCAGGAAGAAACTTCACAATGAAAAGATGAATAAAACAGATTGAGAGAGAATTGAAGCCGTACTGAGAAAGAAGAAATGGAAAAGAAGAAGCCAACTGAAAACTAACAACATTCTGACCAAGATCTGAATGTTGACTGAATTCAGCAGTAGATTAAACCACTTGATCCAGAATTGTCAGCCCTTTAAGGTAGATCAGACTAGTGAACTAGTGAAGTCATGCATGCTAATACAACTATAATTTAATACAGCAAATCTGGATTCATTTCCCCCCTCCTTTCTTTATCTTCATGAGCGCTAGAGATGATTTTGTCTGAGACACTTTCTCAGGTTACAGTCTGTATCAGACTCAGCTTTCTTTTATCTCACCATTGCTTTGGTTATCATTTGTTCCATCTCCTGTTCTTCAAGATTATTCCTATTCTATTAAAATGGAATAAATAAAAGATAGTGCTTTGAATGGATGTTGTCAAACCATACTGAAAAATATTTAAAGATATGGACATGCAGATTTCAGAGTCTGATATTAAGATAAAAACAATAAAAAACTTTTTAAGGTAGCAGTGAAGACATTTGGGAGGACATGAAAAAGAATCACTTACTCTATTGAGGTATCTTATTCTAAAAATTAATGAATTTGTAGCAGATATACAATTTACTGAGGAAGGTGTGGAGTGTACCCATAGAATATATAATCCTAGGTTCACAAAAATGCAGCAGTGACAGATTATTATTGTAAGATTTGCCAATGCTTAGATTGACAAAGAGGTATGATTATTATGTATTTGTGAGTTGGATGAAATAATATGGAGAGAAGATACTAAATATTTCTTCCCAAATGTACAACCATCTACTTTATAAAACAGAGATTACAAGCATTCAATTTCAAATTAAATTAAACTAATTCAGTTAAATTTATTTCTTTAAATACGTATTTTACTATCTGAAAAGTCCCTGTCTTGGATTATATGTTAATACTGGTAGTTCTTGATTTATAATCTTTTATTTAGATACAAATTTTTCACATTTGTACTACAGAATCCCTTCCCTATGATCATGTGATCAAAATTCAGATGCTTGGCAACTACCTCATATTTTTAATGGTTGCAGTGTCCTAGGGTCATGTGATCACTTTTTGCAACATTCTGACAAGCAAAGTCAATGGGGAAGCCAGGGTCACTTTACATCTCTGTTACTAACTTGACAACTGCAGTGGTTCACTTAATTGTGGCCAGAAAGATTGTAAAATGGGGAAAAGTTATTTAAAAGCTGTTTGCTTAACCACAGAAGTTTTGGGCTCAATTGTGGGTGTAAGTCAATTGAATGAAAAGCATCCTATCTTTTGAAAAGAGTTCAAAATGATATTTCACAAATGGAGTGAGCACTTTCCAGTGCTAAGCATGGCTTAGCATTGCAACAACAGCTCAGGAGCAACAGCTAACAAAATCTCAAGCATTTATATGCCAATGGCCTAGAATTATTGGGATTTGGGCAGCATATAAATATAATATATGGCAAAAAGAAACCAGGCCATCAAAGAGTAGCTAGACACCATCAAAGCTGATACTAGCCAGAGCATAGAAATATCAAAGAAATAGTCAGTAAGATCAGAAGACATGGAAAGACCTGGCTCATATAATTCCAAGAGTCAGACTCATCTGAATGAATAACATATGTTATGTATATGTAAATAACTTAGTTGGGTTGACAATATATAAACTACAAATAAATGTTTATAGCTTTAAGAAAAAATACTGTAATATATTATGCTGTGTTCTGGTTGGTTAATTATGCTACAAATTGCCATAAGAGGGAGCTATAGATCATGGGTTAACTCTCTTTCTCTTTTATATTGATGGTCTCTCTTTATACTGATACTGACTGACTATAGACTGATACTGACTAAGCTTGTTTATTTTGATATTCTGTTGATATAGAAGATTATCTGTTGTATTATGGTTTGATACTTGTCTGCTGTAAAAGACGTGAAACCGGTAAGAAGACTTCATAACTGGATATTTCTGGACTGTTAAAAACATGTATGACATGGACTGTTTATTGGACTGTGCTATTTCTTCAAGTAAACATTAACACAACTTGTTCAACTCTGTGTGGCTGTATATTTATTCATAACTGTTCTCATAAACTGTTTCCATGTGCATATCCTTTTTATACAAGGGTTACTCTGCACATATCCTAACAACATCATCATATTATTATGATAGATTCACAGTCATCTGGATGTTTAGATTGGATTTGGCATTTTTATCTAGGTCTCCAGGTACCACCATATATACTATTCAAATGTTTTTGTCAGATTGTTGACAATTGTTAAGTCTGGGGTATTACATGCCACATGCTTGTTTGTTTCAATTCTAAAGTCCCAAAGTACTTTAACTTCTTAATTTTCTATTACTTGCCTATTTTGTTGTCTCACCAATTTTTGCTTTCAGAAAAATAGTATTTCTTGCTGATAATCCATTGCATGTTACTTGCTATTCTGTCATGTCATTGTTTATGAAATCTTACAGTTGCTAAATAAGTGGTCATTATTTCATAACACTATGAAATCACAGCTGACCATTCTTTAGTTGGAGTTGACTGGCTTTTGTATGCATCAAATTCTTCCCAAGAACCTAGAAGGTTGAAATGTATTGCCATAGTATGTGTGCAGGTCCAAGCAGTGTGGTCTTTTGTAATGGACAAATGGAAATTTTGTCCATGGTCAGTTTCTAACTGCTATCCAAGATTATTTGGTGCATTATTTGGTATCAAGTGTGTTGATAACTACAGAAATTTCTACTGTTACTTTATGCCATAATCTTTCATCTTTGGATTTTTGCTCTTGATATTGTCTTCTCCAATTCTTTGTCTTCTATTCCACTGTCTCTATGTATTTCCATATCAATTAACCATTTCAACCACAGTTAAATAGTGTATTGTGAGTTAAAATGTTATTACTTTATATAAGGAAATCCTACAATATTTTAATCTGTTTATTTTTTACTATTTCAACTATATATTCCCACCAATTTTTCATTACTGAGTTAGCTTTTGGTACCATTGCTTGCTTATTTATTTATTTAACCAAGTTATATTGATATTGTTGTATGGTAGTTGCTGTGACTCAAATAAAGAAGTTGTTTTTCATTGTCTGTGGATCCAGGACAATGAAAAACAACTTCTTCATTTGAGTCACAGCAATTACCAGCAAAAGTTCCATCTGACAGTGCTCCTTTTATAGGAACTGTCTGACAGGCCGACCAATCAGGTCTCTGCCTAATAAGTGGGCCAGAGGAAAAACTTTCCTTTTAATAGAATACAACACCCCTCCTCTCTTACTTTGAACAACAATAATTGAAAACAAGTTTATTCTATATAATCGCACAAATAGGTGGGGTATTTATGCGCCCACTCTGACCTGTGCAGATTACTTGGGTTTGAGGTGGTGGTCTGACCAGTGGGGTCTGCTGCTGCTTCTTTTCCAGCCCCTAGAACTTGTTGGGATTCCTTATGGGGAGTGGTTATTTCTTCAGGAGGGAATTCACAGTCATCTCTACGCTGGTCTCTTGGTTCCCTAGGTATGTGTGGTTGTAGAATCTCCGGGTTTGAGTTAGCTGCAATGGGAAATTCAAGGTTTTTATTATTTTCTAGTGGACTGCAGTTTTTTGCTTTTGGATTGTTTGATCCCAAGGGGTGTTACCTATCCTCCCTCTTAACTGATTTATATGTCTCCTCCATATCCTGCCATCTTCTAATTCTACCCTGTAAGATCGGGGACTTGTGATATCTATAATTTGTCCCAGAATCTATAGAGGCCCTCCTTTATAATTTTGTGCATGCAACCCATCCCCAATTTTAAATGACCTGATCCTGCTGGTAGAGTCAGAGGGTGTCTCGCTAGTGTAACTGGGGTGCAATCTGTCTAACCTGGTTCTAAGTTTCCATCCCATTAATAATTCTGACGGGGTCCTATGTGTAGGCCTTTGGCATCACATGTTGAATAAGTAGGAATGTGTCTATGCACTTCTGCCAATCTCCTGGACCCATTCTTGTTGAAGTCTCTTTGGTAGTTCTCACCATTCTCTCTACTAGACCATTCACTGAAGGATAAAAAGGTGCAATTAACGCATGGTGAATGCTCAATTCGGCTAAGAACAGTTCAAATTGGGTAGTTGTAAATTGGGGGCCATTGTCTGAGACTACCATATCTTGTAGGCCATGTGTTGCGAACAGTTTTCTTAGGGTCTTAATAACTGTCTCAGTAGTTATGGTGCATTAATATAATTTCCAACCATTTGGAGTATGCAACCACGACTACCAAGAAGGTTTGTCCATGGAAGGGTCCCCCAAAATCTATGTGTATTCAAGCCCACGGGGATTTGGGGGATTCCCATTCCTGAGGGGAGGGCAGCTGGTGGAGCTGGCCTGGATTCTTGACAGTTCTTACATGTTCCTATCCATTCTGTGATATCCTTATCTATTTTAAGCCACCATATATAGTTCCTTGCTAATGCCTTCATTTTAACTATCCCTGGGTGCCCAGTATGCAATAATTCTAGAACCTGTTCCTGTAGTTTAGTTGGAACAATAACATGCTCCCCCCATAACAAACATCCCTTGATCTGTGATATTTCATGTTGATAGTTGTAAAACAATTTCAGTTCTTCAGATTATAGCCTCTGAGGCCATCCCCTTCCCACCCAACTCAGTACTTGTCTCAAGGACTTGTCCCTGGCTGAGTGTTGGGCAATTTCTATTGCAGTGAGTGGGCTGGGTAGTTCCTCAGTAAGGACAACAGACGCTACCGTGGCTGGGTCTTGAACAGCCTCTGGTAATGGGCAGCGACTGAGAGTGTCAGCATTTCCCAGGGATTTCCCTGGGTGATGGATCAGTGTATAGCTATAAGCAGCTAGGAAAATCTTCCATTGTGTCAGGAGGGGAGATAAAATAGTTGGCGTGGGACAGTCTCCTGCAAGGAGTCCTAACAGTGGTTTGTGATCTATTACCAAATGGAAATGTCAGCCATATAAATATTCATGGAAACATTTTATGCCAGCCAACGCAGCCAGCGCCTCCTTATCTAATTGGCTGTAGTTTCTTTCAGTTCTGGAAAGAGTTCTTGAATAGAAGGCCATAGGAGTCAGTCCCATTAGGCATTTGGTGGCTTAGGACAGCGCTGATCCCAAAGGATGAGGCATCGCAGGTGAGGGTGACAGTGATTCAGAGTATTGGACAAGTACACTGTCAGAAGACAGGAGTTGTTTGACAGCCACAAAAGCGGTGGCTTCCATTTTTCCCCACATCCATTTAACCTGTTTCCCAAGAGTCTATGCAAAGGTT
This sequence comes from Laticauda colubrina, assembly GCA_015471245.1. Taxonomy (NCBI): domain Eukaryota; kingdom Metazoa; phylum Chordata; class Lepidosauria; order Squamata; family Elapidae; genus Laticauda; species Laticauda colubrina. Next base: position 11,607,351 of record BLBF01000044.1, on the reverse strand, counting down.
CTGCTATGGTGACTTTCTCAGGGAGGAATATGCAATAAAAATTGAGGAGATCCAAGAAGGCTTGTAGTTTTGTTTGGTTCTTGGGAGTGGATGCATTTTGTATAGCTGCAATTTTTTCCTTGGTTGGATGTATTCCAAAACCATCTATCAGATAATCTAGAAATTCGACTTTGGGGACTGCAAATTTCTATTTCTCCCATTTTACTTTTAATACAGATTCTTTGAATCTACTTAACACTTTTCATATTCTGGCTATCAATTCTTCCTTATTTTCAGCAGTGATTAACACATCATCGAAATAGGAGACAACTCCCTGAATTCCCAGTACGCTCATACCTAATTGGAGGTAGTAGCATTTAAACACATCACTATGGGTCATAATGGTGTTGGTCTTGGCTGTGGCATCATCCACCGGGAGTTGTTGGTATGCCTGTGCTAAGTCTAATTTAGCAAAAAAAATTCCTTTTCAGAGTGAGTGCAACAGAAGTTGCACAACTAGGCATTTTGTTGTAGGGACTTATTTAGGGTACATTTATAGTCAGCACAGATGTGGATTGACCCATCTGGCTTCACGGGGTCAATTTAGCATGGTCCACTGATTCCAGTATACCTTGCTCTATTAATTTGTCAAGCTGTTTATCTATTTTTGGTCATAACATGAATGGCATCCTGCACGGCTTGAGCCTTATTGGGGCAACCTGGAGGTTAGATTAAATGAAATAGGCATCCCCACATACTTGCCCAAACTGTCATCAAAAATGTCCACAAATGCCTGGAGCAGTTCCTCGATGCTGTCATCTGGTATTGCATTGACACCGGTCACCCTGAGTCCCAAAGCATAGAACCAGTCTAGTCCAAGTAAGCTGGGTAATTTGCCTTTGACAATTGTAAGTTTTAGTGGTCCTCAAACCATCTGGAAAGTTCCCATCCCCACAACAGGGATGTGTTTTCCCTGATAATCTTTTTTTTTAATTTGTTGGGTCTTTAATATTTTCTTGGTGATTCTGGGTTTTATTTTCTTCATCGTAGCCCATGAAATTATTGACAATGAGGAACCTGTGTTCATTCCATGTTACATGGTGCTCTTTCAATATGGACAGTTATATTGATCTTCTTTGAAATGGTTTTTCCAATAGTTATCTGGAATGTCATGGTTGATTCGGAGTACTGGTTGTCCTTCTTCCATGGTTTCCATGCTTGTTGGGCTTTGAATCTCTTCTGTATGGTAGATGGGTAGTTTCTGCATACTACTGGCTGACTGGCTCTGCAGATTCTTGCTAGATGTCCTCTACAGTCGCAACACTGACAGATAGCATCTTAAATCTGCAATTTGCTCTTGCATGGTTCCCACCACAACTGGTGCATGTGGCCTGCCCTGCATCTATTTTCATTGGTTTTTTTTGTTAACCTTGAGTCTGCAGACATCTTTCTCATCATCTGTTGACTTTTCCAGCTCAGTGTGAACTTGCCAGGTTGCGCTGCTGTGGCAAATGTTGTTTGGCCTTTTTTCTTTTTGAATTGCTGCCATTGCTTTGATTGACGTCTCAATGGCTTGGGCTTCATCTATTGCCGTTTTCAGAGTTAGGTTGGGTTTCGTGAGTAATCGCCATTGTAGTTGTAAATCTTTCACCCCACAAACGAACCTGTCCAGCAATATGTCTTCAAGGTCCCTAAATTCATAGTACATGGCAGCTTTTCGCAGGGCTGTGATGTAATCATTTATTGTTTCACTGTCATTTTGGTTCTGGCAGTGAAATTTATGCTGTCTGATGATCTTCGAGGTTGCAGGAGCATAGTGAGTCCTGAGTGCATTTTGGATTGTATCCCACATCACTGTCTTGCTCCTTTATTCCTCTGTATTTTGATCAGCTCTTTTTGCATCTTCTTTCTGGAATCCCACCTTCATTGCCAGTGTTGTATCATGGGTTAAAAGAAGACTCAGATCCAGGATAACGTAAAACAACTTCTTTATTTGAGTCACAGCAACTACCAGCAAAAGTCCCATCTGACAGTGCTCCTTTTATAGGAGCTGTCTGACAGGCCGACCAATCAGCTCTTAGTATTTCCCCGCCTATTCAGCAGACCAGAGGGAAAACTTTCCTTCTAACAGAACACAATAGATATTGTCACAGAAACACTAGTGGTTGCATAGCTTGATAATAAGGAAATTAAAGTGCTAAAAATAGAAGAACATATTCTGTTAAACATTACAACTCTGGTGGACTCATGTTCTCATGATGATGAGAAGGAAGCAGACCCAAAGCTTCTAGGGATAATAGTCCTAAAGGGAATGATTCCAGCAATGTTGGAAGCCAATCACACTATGCTGACTGAGAAAGGCCAAGCAGTGCCCAGGACTCCCTGTCTGCAGCCCCAGACAATCTCTCCAACTCACCCAGTTCACCCACCCAAACCCAATGAGAAGGGTGCTTGAAAGATACAGAGGTTTGAGCTCTGCAGTTAGATAGGCTGGCAAGATGCAGGCTGGCAAGAGAATAGAATCCAAGGAATAGTGTATATCTGCTGTATATCTGGGTGATGGCACAGCAGGGCTTGTTTATTGGCCTTCCTTCCTGGGAGCAACTTTTCAATCCCTAGTTCTGTTGTGTTTATCTTGGGTGATGCTTTGAATTCTGGACTCAACTTCCCCTGAATTTGTTGCTTCTTTATTGGATTTCTGGTCTTGATCTGTGCCAAACCTTGATTACATTACAGTTGATGTCTTTAGCAATAGGTGTCTAAGCCTTCTGCCTGAATTTACCTGTCTCCAAACTATGGCAGACATCCAGCTTGCTATTTTATTGGCTGGCACATAAATTAAACTTATTTGCTGACAACATGATTCAAATCCCAGACGCTCTTCATATTGGAATGGAGTTGCAAAAATGGAGGTGAATGTATCTAATTTAGTAATGAATTTTTAGAAGTGTCAGCTAATGTTATTTGACACACCTGTTAAAATGAAGAAAAATATCTTTCAAACGCTTATGAATTAATATTTTTAAAATATTAATCAATTATTTAAAAGTCACTTTATTCCTATTATGAACAAAAGAAAGTAACATAAGAAATACCAATAGATTCTATTGACTCAATTTGCTGATGTCAAAAATGAAGGCATTTTAAAAACTGAATTTTTATTTCAAGTTTTAGCAGTTGAAATCCCAGGAAAAAAATGTAATGATCTGACTGAGAAAGAATGAGGACTAACAGGGAAATCCTTTAACATTTGCAGAAATATAAGAATGAAAGTTATTTAATTGAATTAAAATTACATTAAAACCACCAAAGCATGATTCTGTCAACTGGCTTGGGCCTGTGAACGAAATGTAGCCAATCAAATGGCTGATTTGATAGCATTATTACTGCTGGTGGGTAGTGAATGAGTTTTTAATAGGCTTTTAATTATATTGTTGATTTTTTAAAATATTGTAAACTTCCCACAACCATTTGTATGTAAATTGGGCAACTATAAAAATCAATGCTTTTGGGCAGGGATCCCAATTTCTAGGTAATGGACTGCTTTAGGCTGTGGCCTGTTAAGAACTGGGCTGTAAGGCTGGAGATTAGTGGCCAAAGAACGAGCAAAACCATCCCCCTCCCAGTCCACGGAAAAACTGTATTCCATGAAAGCAGTTCCTGGTGCCATAAAGGTTGGTAATGATTGTTTTAGGGCAGGGGTGTCAAACTCAAGGCCTGCAGGTCAGATGCGGCCCATGGAATGGTTAAATCTGGCCTGTAGGGCCAGCCTGAAAATATCAAAAGACTGTTGGCCAAAAACACAAAAACCATGTGGCCAGTTTTCAGCCTCTACTGCTCTCTGTAGCACTCTGCCAGCTGAAAACAGGCCATGTGCAGGCTTCGCAAGGCCCACACATGGCCCATTTTTGGTCTCCATGGCCTCCAGCAGCATCCTACCAGCTGAAGAGTGCTGCTGGAGGCCGGGAGTCCAAAAATGGCCTTATGGGGGCCTTGAAGGGCCTCCATGTGGCCCATTTTTCTGCTGGCAGAGTGCTGCAGGAGGCCAGAGAGGCCAAAAATCAGGCACATGGGGCCACACAGGACTTCTGCGTGATCCGTTTTCAGCCAGCAGAGTGCTGCAGGAAGACTCAATTAGGCTGGATTACAATTATGTGTCCTCAAGTAAGTGCCTGATCTGGATAGAAAACAAGCAACATCCTATGTTAATATTGCAGTTTAATGCCAGATTTTACATATTGTACGTCCATTTAATCTGCAGTCAACAATCTATAATTTGACAGCCATTTCTATTTATTATCCTGGAAATTTACCTCTGCTGTTATAACTTATCATATTATTTCTGCTATTGTATTTTTATTATTAGTTGAATAATAAAAATACAGTAGTATAAATAATTTTTCTGGCTGGAAAAGCAATTTACTGTTAAATAATGGGGTATAAATTTAGAAATAAAAAGTTTAGTGGGGTATGAAGAATAAGTAATAAATGTTTGCCAGTAATTTCTGGTAGAAGAGATAGTAAAATGGTTACACAGTAAAGAACTGTGGAAAGAAAAAAGAGAAGAGGAAAATATACATGTTGAGCCCATGTCAAATGCCCATCATGGCCATGGCCAGTGGTGGGATTCAAATAATTTAACAACCGGTTCTCTGCCGTAATGACCAGGTATGGCTGGGTGGTCATGTGACTGGGTAAGTGTGGCCAACTCAACATCACTCACATCAAAGGGTGTTTCACCTCTCCCAGCCTCTTATGACCATGGGGATGCTGCAATGGTCATATGTGTGAAAAACAGTTGTAAGTCACTTTTTTTCAGTGCCATTCTAACTTTGAATGGTCACTAAATGAATTGTTGTTAGTCAAGAATTACCTGTACAAAAATACAAAAAGCTTCTTTGCTTGCAAAAAGCTGCCCTAAATACCAATCATTAGATTACAAATACCTGCAAGCTGGAGTTACAAATCAGACAGTGTGCCAGAGCACCTTGAGGAATGAAAATGCAATGACAACTATCAGCAGCCAGCTTTTGCTCATAAAGGGAAACCCTTTAGCAGAGAGGTCATTTAAGATCTCCAGAAAGAGCACACCCAGGAGAAGCAATCCTTAGATCCATTTGCACCACTTAAAGACAGCTAGTCTCACTCACCTCACAAGATATCCTAAAGAAATCATCCAGATTTAAGGATCCCCCCAGAAAAGCAGTGCTAAGCTTGCATCCTGCCTCTTGGAAGTACACCCTAAAAAAACCACTAAAGCAGTGAAGGAAGATCCAGTTCCCAGATAGAAAATGAAACCATGAGGCAGAAAAATTCAAACACAATTCAAATACAAATAATTAAATCATAACAGTTTTAATCCTTTTAAAACTGAAACTCAAGCCTTATTTGGCTTTAAAACAATCTTTCTCCTTTAAGAAAACCAAGTCCAGAGTGGCGGGGTTGATGTTGTGATGAGACAACGAACAATTCCAGTGCTCCCGCAGCTGGACAGTCTGTTTGGACCCAAATTGTCCTGTAGAGATGATGGGCCAGGAGAACACATCCTGCTGATCCCAGGGACATTGCAAAGTCCCTGGTTGATCCAGGAAAAGCTCTCTAATCCAGCTGCAGAGGAAAGTGGCCATTGAAAGCTGCTGAAAAGTTGGGACAGATGAAGGGGAAAGAGTGTCAGCTTTGGGTGAGATTGTTTAATTTTTTTCTGACAAAAAATGAGTGAGCACCCAAAGGGGAAATATATTTTAAGAAGATAGAAGACAGAAGAATAAATAAGGGGCAAAATTGAACATGTTTTAAATTGCTAAAAATAAGTTAGAATTCTTTTACTGTATTTTATCAAGGACTAGATTTTTAACTGGACTGGACTGGATTTTATAATAATGATTAAAGAAGGCAATTTGTAACATTTACCTTAAAGATAGATTTTGAATTTTTCCTCCCCCCCCCTCTTTTAAAAGGGATTTTTTATTAGAAACTTTTTAATTACAATATAGCAAGATAGTGAATAGAATAAAACAAAGCAACATTGCCACCAAGAGGCTTTTTTAGAAAAATGTTTCTGAAGGGACTGAAAAAAACAAATTGAAGAGAAATTTTTCTAGTCACAGGCTGTTTACATTAAGAGAAGATAGAGAGTTGAGCACTAAATAAGAATTGTTTTAACAGGTGCTTCTCTTGTAAAACAACTTAAACAGCTGGAGATTGAAGTTGGAAGAGAAAAGACTACTGTGGTCTTTGAATATATCTTGCTGAGACTTTGATTGTGATGCCTTGGACACTGCATGGTGGTGTGATTTGTTTTGTGACTTATTTTTAAATTGCAACTAAATTTTCTTTTAGTGGCTGGCACTCATTCTGGGCCTTGGTTTTGTTTGTTTTTTTTGTTTCCTGTAAACTATCAACTTGACTTTAGCCTCAAGGTTGGAAGATATATATGTGGATCTTTGATTATTTGGGTTTTCTCCCGTGTAAAATTGGAAGTATTTTGGCGATGTTTCGACGAAATCTCATTCGTCATCTTCAGGCTTGTGGTCTTTGGCTTTGTGCTTCTTGGAGTAATGTGAGCTTGCAGCTGTTTTTTCTTTTTAACTGCCAGTGGGGGTGCGACTTGACTGAGTGGGGGCTTGGCTGTGTTCTGATTGGCTAGGGGTGTGTTCACATTTGTTGGGGACCTGGCTATGATCTCATTGGTTGGGGGATTGGCTGTGTTCCGATTGGCTGGGGGGGTGTTCTGTTCAGGTGGGGGCTTGGCTGTGGTGGTAGCATCTTGTGTGGCCCTTGTGGGTGTGGGTCTGGTGTCATTCTGGTATCAACAAATATATTTGTTTTCTTAAGTTATTGCAGGTACTTACATGTATGCTGTTCAGTTTTGTTCAGGTATTTTCCCACGTCCTTGTAGCTGTGCTTTTAAAGTTGTAGCAACGTTTCGGCAGAATCCCATCTGCCATCATCAGGCTTCTGTATTGTGTTCGTCTGTGAATCAGACTCTTACAGTTGTTTCAGTTTTAAATTTGGGGCTGACCTATTGCTGTGCCAGAATGGTTTTTTCTTTATCCTGATTGGTTGGGTGTCTTAGTCTGTGTTTATTGATCTTGGAGTTTGCTGTGTTCTGCTTGATTGGTGTTTCTAATATCTTCTGTCTGTTTTGTGGCTTTTTTTGTGTCTTGATTGGCTGGCAAAATTGTGTTCCTGTATTGGAGGCTTTTAGTGCAGCTAGGCTCCAATTAAATGGACGGCTATCATTTGTTAGGAAGCTAGGTTTCATCTGGGTGCTTGGTTGGGGTGTGTTTGAGCTGGAGGTATCAGGGGGGATCTGTTTGTGCCCAGGTGTTAGCCTGGCTTGTGGTGTGGATATTTTTTTATTTGAGAGTGCAGGCTTCCAAATGATTGACAGTCTGGTGGAATCATCTCTTCTATTCATGCTTTCAGGTCTTTTTTCAATCTCTATGGCTTCTCTGATCTGTCTGTTTTGTGTCTTCTGTCTGTTTTGTGAAACCAGAAACACCAATCAATCAAACTCCAAGTCCAGTGAACACAGACCCAGGCTCCTAGCCAATCAGAATGGACCAGCCTCGAATTTGAAACCAAGAGCTGTGAGACACACATCCATACAGAAGCCTGATGATGGCAGATGAGATTCTGCTGAAACATTGCTACAACTTTAACAACACTACAATGATGTGGGATAATACCCGAGGGAGGCTAAACAGCACACATGTAAGTACCCGCGAAAGCTTAAAAAAACAAATATATATATATATATATATATATATATATATATGTATATGTATATGTATATGTATATGTATATGTATATGTATAT
>BLBF01000044.1:11530608-11599540 GCA_015471245.1 Laticauda colubrina | reverse complement strand
TGTATATGTATATGTATATGTATATGTATATGTATATGTATATGTATTTGTTTTCTTAGGCTTTCGCGGGTACTTAAACAGCACACATGTATATGTATATGTATATATGTATGTATATGTATATTTACCTTTTCTTTTTTCCTTTTTTAAACTACCTGTGGATTACTTTTTATTTATTTTTTATTATTGTTGCTGCTTTTTCTCCTTTTCCTTTGATTTCTTTTAGAGGATTATATATGTTTGATTTTTGGGTGTGTTTTTTTTGCTACTTCTTTTTTTTTCCTCTTTTACTTTGTCTTCTCATTCACAATTGGATTAAGATAGAGAAGAACCTGAAGAAAATGGTCCCAGTGTTGCTAGCAGATACCTATTGAGGACAACTAACTAGAGGTGAGGAAAACAGTGGCTACAGGCTCTTTAATTCCTACCTCCTGCTCCCTAAGCCCAGCTGGTCAAGGGTCAATTCACATCATGTTACAGCATGAAAAAGAGAAAGAGAGAGAGATAGGGAGAAGGAGAAAGAAAAGGAGGTCACGTTACAAATGATAATGCAAGCAATACAAGAACAAGGGAAATGCTTGGAAGATAGAATGGAAGGGAATTGAAGAGAGAACAGAGAAAATGGATGAGAAAATAGAGAATATACAACAAATGATGAGGAAGAATGAAGAAATATTTCAAAAAATAGAAGAAAAGAGAGACCAGACAGAGAAAAAAGTTGGAGAAATTGATAACAGGTTGATAGCAGTTGAACAAGACAAGGGAAAAGGGATGCTTGCCTGAGAGATGGAGGGCAGATTTTTTTATCTCAGATTTCAAAATCTTGAGGAAAAAAAAGGAGAAAATCTTGCAGAAATAATGATAGAAGTGCTGGCAGGAGCCTTGGAGATATCCAAAGAAAAAATGATGAATGGAATAGATGAAGTGTTCCAAGTGTATACAAGCTGCGCTTTGAAAAACAAATTATCCAGAGAAGCCCATGTAAGATGGGCTTCTAACTAAGAAGGCAATCAAAACACAAATATTACTGAGAGCAAGGGAAGACCCATTGAAATATAAAGGAAAGGAGATTATACCCTGTTTCTCCAACAATACGGCCTCCCCCAATAGGTAGTCCCAGCATGTTTTATAGGCATGAAATGAAATTAAGCCCCTCCCCCCAAATTAAGGCCTATATTAAAATATGTGAAATGGGGGGAATGGTGGGGGGGCCCTTGCCATTAGGAAGCACTTTTTTTGCACACCTGGATATGGTGCTGCCTGCATTGACTCCAATACGAAGTGCCCCACCAATGCCAAGATCAATATCCAAGCTGTCATCGCCTGCCCAAAGATGCAAGAGGGGAGAATTAAGTCACCCCCAAAAAGACAGCCTAGCCATTTTTTCGGGGCTCAAAAAAAAAAAAGACCTGGCCTTATTATATGAGAAACATGATAGTCCTAAAACAAGTACTGAGAAAAGTCAGAGATTTAAGAAGAAAATACCAATTCTTGATGAAAATTTTAATTAAGAAGAGAGTGAACTATAGATGACTGATTCCAGAAGGTTTAATATTTACTTGGCAAGAGCAAAGACACAGATTGGACTCAATAGAGAAAACATAATTATTTTATGATGAATATTTTAGAGGAAAAGAAGAAGAAAGAATATGAGACGAGGAAATAGTCAAGCTTCAAGAGAAGATGGTTGAAGTAAGAGATAAAGAAAAAAGAGATGAAAAATACGAGAAGAGGGAGCAATAAGTGGAAGGGTGGAACTAAAAGACGCAAGAGAGAAAAGAACAATGAACCCTACATGTAAAATATAAACAATGGAAGAAAAGAAATTGATTATAATAAATATAAATGGATTGAATTTGGCCATCAAAAGGAAAAAATGTTGCTTAAACTAGAACAATTAAAATTAGATATAATTTGTTTGCAAGAAGTTCGTATTAAAAAACATGTCCAAGTATTGACTTATCCCAGGATTGGGAATCTATACATTTCATTGGCACAACAAAATAAAAGAGGAGTAGCTCTCTATATTAAGAATACAATTAAAGCAAAATTAATTTTTACAGATGAAGAAGGAAGAATATAGATGGTGGAAATAATTGATAATAACCTAAAGATACTTTTAGTAACAATTGTGAACCAAATGAAAAGCAAGAAGATTTTTTAAAAAAATTGCACAAGAAAATAGTAGAATTGGAATATGGCAATATATGTATTTTGGGAGACTTTAATGTGATAGTGGACACAAAGTTGGACTATAAAACACAGAAAGTTGGGGGAGGCAGGGCTGGCATTGCAGTGGTACGATGTGTGATCTTGAAGCTCCAAGATCTCTGTTGATATCTTCATTGCTGGAAGGTCCTTTTGGGCTTAAACCATCCCAAAGAGATGGTGACCGCAAAGAGTACATCCTGCCAATCCGAGGGACACCGCAAAATCCCTGGTAGATCCAGAAGAAGCTCTTTTTGCTGGTGGTAAAGAGGCAGCCATGAAAGCTGCTGAAGCTAGGACAGCTCTGAATGGAAGAGAACGGAAAGAGAAAGTGTGTCGGTTTGGTGAGATGGCTTTTCTTAAATTTTATAATTTGAGAGAACACCCTAAGAAAAGAACGAAATTGTAAAATTGAAGACAGAAGTGGCTAAGTGGTGATTTTAAACAGGAAGTCAAAATTAGTGGGGTTTTTTCTATTGCTGGATTTTTATGTATATTTTTTTACTTTGAAACTGGACTGGTTCTTTTTTATTTTTTATTTTTCTCTCTTTTTTCTTTTTTGCTCTCATAATACTTTATGTCTTTTTACTTTTTCTCTTAAGTTTTTTAATTAATTTTTTGCTCTTTAGAATACTTTTAACTCTTTTGCTTTGGAAAAGGAGGAAAGAAGTGAAAGTAGAGGAAAATATGTAACACTGCCACCCAGAGGCTTGTTTTTCTTTCACTTTCTGAGACCAGACAAAGCTGAGAAAGAACTGAGGCTTTTCTTCAAGGACTTTGAACCTGTTTGATAATATAGAGCATTGTTCCCCAACCTTTTTTGTTCCAGGGACCAGTTTCACGCAGAAACACTTTTTCAAGGACCGGGTAGGGGCGTGAAGGTTCCAATAACAAAAATTTTAATCGTTATATTTAGTATGTGAACTGCATGCAACAATTACATTTTATATTAGGTACTTTCATGAACTATTACAATATAATATCAACTCACCAAAATGTAGAATCAGTGGGAGCTCTGGGCTTGTTTTCCTGCAACCATGCGGTCCCATCTGGGGGTGATGGGAGTCAGGGCCAAAGTCAAATACACGCCAAAGATACTTACATGCCAAAGAGTCTTTGGTGCGTATGTATCTTTGGTGCATATTTGTCTTTGACGCGTATTTATCTTTGGCCCATATTTATCTTTGGTGCGTATTTGTCTGTGGCGTGTATTTGTCTTTGGCCTGTATTTATCTTTGGTGTGTATTTGACTTTGGTGTGTATTTGTCTTTGGTGCATATTTGTCTTTGGGCTGTATTTGTCTTTGGTGCATATTTGTCTTTGGCCTGTATTTGTCTTTGGCCTGTATTTGTCTTTGGCCTGTATTTATCTTTGGTGCGTATTTGTCTTTGGCATGTATTTGTCTTTGGCAAAGACAAATACGGCCCAAAGACAAATACACACCAAAGACAAATACGCACCAAAGATAAAGAGTCAAGCATGGAAGAGTCCAAGTTTGGAAGAGTCAAGCACAGAAGAGTCTAAGCACGGAAGAGTCAAGCATGGAAGAGTCCAAGCATGGAAGAGTCAAGCATGGAAGAGTCCAAGCACGGAAGAGTCAAGCACGGAAGAGTCCAAGCACAGAAGAGTCCAAGCACGGAAGAGTCAAGCATGGAAGAGTCAAGCATGGAAGTAAGGCGAAGGTGGCGGAAGTGGTTGCAGCCCAGTACAAAATGATCCGCAGACCAGTACCGGTCCATGGACCGGTGGTTGGGGACCCCTGAGATAGAGGAAAGAGCATGGAAGAGTGTTATTACAGATGCTCTTCTGGGTTACTATCAGTGGCTGGAATCCAGTGTTGGAAGAAGGTTTGGAATTTACAGAAAGAAGCTTACAAGATACTAGAGAAGAGAATTATAAAAATTGTTTGGAACTTAACAAAAAGCCTTAGATATTATACAGGTGCAGTGTGTTTTTCTCTTTTCTATTTTTGATAGAAAGCTGCCTTTTTTTTTTTGCTTTGGGCTTATCTTCTACTTACCCCCTCCCTATTAGCTATTTATTCTTGGTGAATATTTGGAATTTTGGCTTTTTGGAACCTACTTTTCTCTTTTTTTTAAGTCTATCTTTTTTAAAATCTTTTTTAACTGTTCTTTTATTGTTATTAGTATTATTTTTCTTTCTCTTTTCAAGGAAATAGCTTTTTTTCCACCTTTTTCTTCCATTTTTCTTCCCCTTTTTATTGGATTTATTTGTGGCTCTATATATATTTTTTTAATCTTTGAGACTCTTAATGGAATTTTTGGGCTTCTCTATTTTGACTAATTGGATTAAGGTGTTGAAGAACCTGAAGAACTTTATTATCTCTTCCACTTTTTATATTGATTGACCTGACAATTTTTCTTTTTCTTTTTTCTTTTTTTGATTTTTTTTGTCACCAATTAATTGATTGGATTAAAGTATACAAGAACCTGAAGAACTTTCTCCTTTACTTTGCTTTCCTTTTTCCTTTGTTATTTTTACTTGGAATTACAATGGTCCAACATACGAGTGGATTAAGGTCTAGAAATTTTGAATTGTCTGCAACCTTATAATTTTTTGTGACATGAGTAGGAAACTAATGGCAGCTGGTTCTTCAATTCCCACTTCTTCCTCCATCTGGAGGACAACGATCAATATAGATGATGTTACAACAAGAAAAAGAACAGGAAAAAGTGACGCTGCAGTTGATTATGCAAGGAATTCAAAACATACAAGCAAGAACAGAGAATATTGAAAGAGAACAGAGAACATTGAACAAAGAACAGAGAATATTGAACAAAGAACAGGAAAAACAGATGAAAAGGTGGAGAACATCCAACAAATGATGATGAAGTATGAGAATAGAGTCCAAAAAATTGAAGAAGAAGATAAACAAAGAGATAAGAAGTTTAGAGATATTGGTGGCAGATTAAGCATGGTCGAACAAGACAAGAGCAGAATGCTGGGATGGGAGATCTGGACAGATCAGAATTTTATCTCTGTTTCCAAAATATAGAGGAAGAAAAGGGACAAAACTAATGATATAAATTCTGGCTGAGGCATTGGAAGTAACCAAAGAGAAGATGATGGATGGAATAGATGAGGTCTTTCGAGTTTTTACAAGATATGCAATGAGAAATACATTGCCAAGAGAAGTTCATATTAAATTTACAAAGAAAGCTATTAAAACTCAAATATTATAGGTGGCAAGAGAGACAAAATTGAAATATAAAGACAAGAAGATTGTAGTCCTGAAACAAGTACCCAGAAGAGTGAGAGAGATGAGAAGAGAGTATCGATTCTTAACTAAAATACTACTTTAAAAAGAGGTGAATTACAGATGGCTGATACCAAAAGACCTAATGTTTACATGGCAGGAACAAAGACACAGAATTGATTCAATTGAGAAAGCAGAATTATTTTACGTAGAATACTTCAGAAGGGAAGAGGAAGAGACAGAAAGAGAAGTTTCACTAATTGAATTCCAAGAGGATTGTCAAATAGTGATTGAAAAAGAAGAAAGCGCAGTAGGTGGAAAGGTTGAAGTTAGAGAACATCGAGAACCAAGATCTACTAGGGCTAGAAAACCTACTTATAAAGTATAAACATTGAAGATAAAAAATTGATTACAACTAATATAAATGGACTTAATTCAGCTGTTAAAAGAAGGAAAACTTTCCATAAATTAGAGAAATTAAAATTTGATATAATCTGCCGACAAGAAGTACATATTAAAAAGCAACATGAACAAATATTGAAACAGCCAAAGTTAGGGAAAACATTTACTGCGTTGACATGAAGTAAGAAAAGGGGAGTAGTTTTATATATTAAAGATACTATCCCAGCGGAATTGATTTACACAGTTGATGATGGAAGAATCTTAATGGTGGAAATAATGGACAATAAGATGAAAACACTGTTGATAGCAATTTATGCTCCAAATGATAATCAAGAGGAATTCTTCAGAAAATTACACATGAAAATAATTGAAGAGAACTATGTTAATATTTGCATGATGGGAGATTTCAATGGAATAGTGGATGATAAACTGGATTATACAATGCAGAAAACAACAAAGCAAAGTAGAAAGACTCTCCCAAAACCCTTTTTTAAAATGACAGATGAAATAAATTTAAAGGATACATGGAGAGAAGGAAATGCTAAAATTAAACAATACACTTTTTATTTAAATAGACACTCATCATGGTCTATAATAGATATGATATGGATGTCAACGGAATTGATTTCTAATATACAAGAAATTGATATAGAAACAAGCATCTGGGCAGATCATAATCCAATGGCAATTAAATGGAAAGGACAAAGGAGATCCAGATGGACTCTAAACAATACTATATTAAAAGAAAGAGACTGTGTACAGAAAATGGAGAAAGAATTGGCCTTTTTTTTTTTCAAAGAAAATAAAAAAGAGGATATATCAATGCAGAATCTTTGGGACACAATGAAGGCTAATGCCAGAGGCTTGATAATAGACTATACAAGGAAAATAAATATTGTAAAAAGACAAGCCTCTAAAGTATTAGAGGATGATAATAAAAGACTTGAAAAAGAGTTACAGAAACTGCCACAGAAAAAGTACATTAAATTAAAAATGGACACAATTAAATACAAAATGGGATTAATGGAAAAAGAAGAACTAGCACAAAAAATTAGGGGTGCAAAATAGAACTATTTTGAAGATGCAAATAAACCAGGTAGATGATTCGCATATAAATCAAGAAAGGAGATAGAATCAAGAAAAATAATGCAACTAATAGATGACTAAGGCCAAGTTTGCTATGGAAACAAAGAGAAGAAAAAAAAATATACGAGACTATTATGGAAAATTATATGAACAAGAGAATATAGACGATGAAAGAGTTAAACAATATTTGCAGAATGCCAACTTACCCCAGATACCTAAAGAGACTGAAATGATTTTAGAAAGTAATATAACAATGATGGAGTTAACTGAGGCACTTAAGAAACAAAACAGTGGAAAGGTTCCAGGTCCGGATGGACTTCCAGCAGAATTGTATAAGACATTACAGGAATCATTGAATCTTTCATTATTAGAAGTTATGAATGAAGTCATGTTAAAGAAGAATCACAGTCAGAAGCATATATCACACTTGTCCCAAAGGAGGACACCGACCCACAATAAATTAGAATTATAGATCTATTTCCTTAATAAACTCAGACAATAAAATCTTTGCTTCAATATTGGCAGAAAGACTTAAAAGATATTTGAATAACTTTATTCATCATGATCAAAATGGGTTTCTGCCAAAGAGACAAATTAAAGATTATATGAGAATAATTTTGGACACTTTGGAATACTATGAGGTACATCCTGAAAAACAAATGGCTTTGATATTTTTAGATGCACAGAAAGCCTTTGACAATGTGAACTGGTAATTAATGTTATTACAGCTGAAGCAGATGGGCTTTGGTAAGAAATTTACTCAAATCAAAGAAGCTATATATCATAAACAAGCAGCAAAGGTAATGATAGCGGGAGAATTTACAGATTCTATTGATATAAAGAAAGGGACAAGACAAGGCTGCCCACTATCACCTCTGTTGTTTGTGTTAACTTTGGAAGTGTTAACTAGAAATATTAGAGAAGAAAAAGATATAAAAGGGATGAAAATTAAAAAGGAATACTTGAAACTGCAAGCATTTGCAGATGACCTGGTTTTTATTTTAGAAGATCCATTAAAAACAGTATTTAAACTGATAGAAAAGATAGAGGCATATGGAAAAGTAGCTGGTTTGAAAATAAATAAAGATAAAACAAAGATCTTGACAAAGAATATGTTAGTAAGACAAAAGGAAAAATTGGCAGATGTTTTGAAGATCCAGGTCACAAACAAGGTTAAGTACTTTTGACAGCAAGATGTAGTACACTTAAAGAGAATAACTATCTTAAACTCAAACAACAGATTGCGACAGACCTGGCAAAATGGGAAAATTTACAGTTATCACTAATGGGGAGAATATCAACAATTAAGATGAATATACTACCTAGAATTTTATACCTGCTTCAGACAATTCCAATTAGGCTAGGGAAAGATTACTTCGAAGATTTAAATAAAATAGTGTTGAAGTATATATGGCAGGGGAAGAATGCGAGAATTAAAACTGTTGCAAGATGCCAGAATAAGAGAAGGATTTGGCCTGCCTAATTGGCAGTTATATCATCAAGTAACAAACCTGATGTGGGTTAAGGAATGGATAACATTAAAAAATACTAGATTATTAGAAGGACATGATTTGTTGTTGGGCTGGCATGCTTTCCTATGGCACAAGGGAACTAAAACACAGGAGTATTTTAGAAGACATTATATACATGAGGCTTTGTTATTAAACTGGGAGAAGACTAAAAAGCAATGCTACTTAAAAATTCCAGTCTGGTTATTGACTATTGAAGCATTTTTTTAATCCAATAACATATAAAAAGGAACAAACAGTTAGATATGGTAAAATATTGAATGAAAAGGGTGAACTTAAATCTATGCAAGAATTAGAAAAACAAGGTATAAAGATGAATTGGTTTTCATATGTGCAAATATGCTCTAGATATGACAAAGGTTTTAAAACAGAAGGTTTGTATGATAAACTGACTGACTTAGAGAAGATTTTGACAGGTACTGATGAAAAGGTGATTAAAAAACTACATGGACATTTATAAGAAATTAAGCTAGAAGAAGAACAAATTAAAGAAACAATGATTGCTTGGGGGAAAAATTTTAGATATGGAATTGATCTAGAGAAATGGCAAAAATTGTGGTCTCAAAATTATAAAATGACATTATTAAGAGGATATAAAGAAAATGTGTATAAGATGTTTTACAAGTGGCACTTATCCCAGACAAGAACAGTAAGAATGTTCAAGAATAAATCTGAAAAATGTTGGAAATGTTATCAGATACCAGGTTCATATTACCATATGTGGTGGACGTGTACAGAAGCTAAAAGATATTGAATTAAAATCCACACATGGTTGGAAAAAGTGACAAAAAAACACATAGACTTGAAACCAGAGATATTTTTATTGGGAATTTTACCTGAAATATACAGCAGGGAATTGAAATATTTGATTGTAAATGTATTAACAGCAGCTAGGATTGTATTTGCTAAAAATTGGAAAAATGAAAAAATACTAACGCAGGAGGAAGTTATTAGGAAAATAATGGAATGTGCTGAAATAAGTAAATTGACATTTGAAATTAGAGAACAAGAAGATAAACAATTTTATAAGATTTGGGATCTATTTTATCAATAGCTAGAAAATAAAATATGGTAATGAAATATGTAGAATTTTACAATATGAGGAGAATAGAATTATATAGAATATAGTATAAAGATGTATTATTACTGGATGGATTTAGGATGATAATATGAATTTTTATAATATAAATCAATTTAATAATATGGAACATCTTGCATAATATGAAGGAATAATAGTATAGTCAAATGAATGATTAACAAAGATAATAATGTATTCAGATGTATTTGATTGATAATATGAGAATATATACAAACAATTGTAAGTGAGGACGATGGAGAAGATGCACAAAAATTTTGTAACCAACCAACATGGTATGTACATAATTGGAAGATGGCTTTATGTTTTGTTTGAGTATGTATAAAAAATTATTTTAAAAAACACAGAAAGTTAATAAACAAAATAGAAAGACACTTCTGAAATCCTTCTTCAAGATGATAGAGGAATTAAGCATTCGAGACGTTTGGAGAGAAATAAGTACTAAGAATGGACAATATACATTTTACTCTAATAGACATTTATCATGGCCAAGAATCGATATGATCTGGATGTCAATGCAACTAATCTCTAACATACAAGAAGTAAATATAGAAACAAGTACTTGGGAAGACCATAATCCAAAATGGGTCAAATGGCAAGGACAAAAGAAAAGATCAAGATGGACTTTGAACAATTCAATTTTGAAGGAAAAAGAATTTACACAAAATATGGAAAAATAACTGCTTTTTTTCTTTCAGGAGAACAATAAGGAGGAAACTTCATTACAAAATATATGGTATACCATGAAGGCCTATATTAGAGGTTTGATTATAAACTATACGAGAAGAAGGAACATTTAAAAATGACAAACACAACCAATATTAGAGGAAGACTACGAGAAACTGAAGAAAGAACTACAAAAATATCCACAAAAGAAGAATATTAAAAATCAAATGGAAATAGTTAAGCATAAAATGGGGTTGATGGGAAAAGAGGAACTAGTACAAAAAAATCAGGAGAGCTAAACATAATTCTTCAAAAATGCAAACAAATCAGGTAGGTGGCTAGCATATAAATTGAAAAAGGAGAGATAGAGATGAAAAAGATAATACAATTAATAAATGAGCATGGAATGGTTTGTAATGGAGATGGAAAAAAAAGAAATAGTACAGAAATATTATAAGAAATTATATGATCAAGAGAACATTGAAAAATGAAAAGTTAAACAATATTTTCAAAAAGCAGAGCTTCCCCAAATATCTGAGGACAAGATAATGTTAGAAGGGAAAATAACAAAGATGGAACTGACAGAGGCAATAAATAAACAAAACACTGGAAAGGCTCCCGGCCCAGATGGGCTACCAGTAGAGTTTTACAAGACTTTGCAGGGATCTTTAAATATTACAATGCTTGAAGTAATGAATGAAGTTTTGTCAAAAACCAAAATATCTAATTCATGGACAGAGACTTATACCAAAGGAAGATACCGACTTACAACAAATAAAAACTATAGACCTATATTCCTGCTGAATGCAGACTACAAAATATTCACCTCAATAATGGCAAAAAGACTTAATATATATTTGAATCACTTTATACACACTGATCAAAATGGATTTCTGCCTTAGAGGCAAATAAAAGATAACATGAGAATAATTTTGAATACATTGGAATATTATGAAACACCTCCAGAGAAGCAAATTGCCTTGGTGTTCTTAGCGGTGCAAAAAGCCTTTGATAATGGAAATTGGCAATTTATTTTATTGCAAATGGAAGAGATGGGTTTTGGAGAAAGATTTATAAAGGCAATTGAAGCAATATATCATAAACAATCTGCAAAAGTAATGATAAATGGAGATTTGACAGATAATATCAATATTAAAAAAGGAACTAGACAAGGATGTTCTCTGTCACCATTGTTTTTTTTAAAGAGTTTTTATTTTTCAGACAAATATATACAAACATAACAAAAGTGAAACGGACGTGGAACGGACACGCAGCATTAGTAGCACGGACAGACAATGGATGAAAGCGGATGCAGCTCGCATACGAAGCATTAAAACGGAAAAAACGTTAGTATAGGGGACATATCTCGGATATTTAGGATGTCTGCAGGATGCCTAGAGGATGCAAAAGGACACCTAGCAGAAAACCTATATTTCCTATAAAAAGGGGGAGAAATCACCTGGATCTCACTTTCAGTCCAGCAGCCCTGCTGTGCAGACCTCTTCAGCCTTCATCTGGCTCGTGCTCTTCCACAGCATCCAGTCATCTCCACCATGGATCATCACACACTCCTTTTGGTAGCCACCATTGTTCTACAACAGTGCGAAGCCATCTACAGGCTCTTTCACCTGTTCTACGCGAAGAAAAGGAGGCATCCAAGAAGTGTCTGGGTCCGAAGATGGATCGCAAGAAGAGCAGAGTACGGACTGTATAACAAGCTGATGGTGGAGCTGAGGAACGAAGACACTCGTAAATTCCAGAACTTCATGAGGATGCTGCCAGCCATGTTTGATCAAGTTGTGGAGCGGCTGACACTCAGGTTGACAAAGCAGAGCACCAACTTCTGGCCCAGCCTGGACCCTGGGCTGAAGGTGGCACTCACTCTGCGCCACCTGGCCTCCGGGACCATGTACAGGAGAATGCAGTATGGCTGGAGGGTGCCACACAACACCATCAGCATTGTGGTCAGAGAAGTGGTGCAGGCCATCATCGAAGAATACAAGGAGGAGCTCCTCCAGTGCCCCTCCACTGAAGAAGGCTGAAAGAAAGTTGCAGAGCAATGGTATCAGCAGTGGAACTTCCCCCACACCGTTGGAGCCATAGATGGCAAGCACGTGGCCTGCAAAGCTCCAGCCAAGTCAGGGTCCACTTATCACACTACAAGGGCTTCTTCAGCATCATCCTCTTCGCCGTGCTTGATGCTGACTACAAGTTCATGTACATTGATGCTTCAGGCAACGGGTCATCTTCAGATGCCCAGGTATACAATGCCAGTCACCTCAAGGAGGGGCTGGAACGCAACCTCATCATGGGCTTCCCAGATCCAGACCCCCTGCCCAATGACACACAAGATGTGCCCTACTTCATCGTGGGGGATGACACCTTCTCCCTCAGAACCTACCTCATGAAGCTCTACACTTCCAGATGCCTCACCCGTGAAGAGAGGATCTTCAACTACAGGCTGTCCAGGGCAAGGTGGGTGGTGGAGAATGCCTCTGGCCCTGGCCAACAGGTTCCAGGTACTTCTTACCACCATGCAGCATTGCCCATAGACCGTGAGGAACATCGTGGAAGCTTGCTGCATCCTGCACAATCTCATGCGCACCCGCTACCCAGTGTTGCAGAACAGGCTCGTGGACCTCCAACAAGGCAATGGGGACATGGAGCCTGGTGAATGGAGGCAAGAGCGAAACTTGATAGACACTAAGGATGTGCAAGGCCCCAACAGAGCTTCACGTGAAGGGAAGAAGCAGCGCAACCCCCTGAGACACTGGTGCAACTCCCCAGCTGGAGCAGTGGAGTGGCAAGACAGGATGATAGATGTTTAATGGATGCTTTCTTCAGTCTGTCTCATCACACTGATGAGATTGGGCTATGAATGTTGAGTGGCCCTACAATGAACAGGGCATTTAATAAAGAGTTGTGTTTATGTTGAAATGTGTGGATCAATGATTACATTGTTACCAATAATAAAGGGCCAAAGGATGGGCCACCTGGGAGGGTGGACCATATAGTCCCACTATGCTTGCACTGGAGGTTTATCTATCCCACAGCTATTACCCATCCCACAGGTATCCTAACCCATCCCACAGCTATTACCCATCCAACAGGTATCCCTGCCCATCCCACAGGTATCCCTGCCCATCCCACAGCTATTACCCATCCCAAATGTATCCCTGCCCATCCCACTGTTATCTTAAGCCATCCCACAAGCATGCAAAGGCTTAAACCATTTCTAAAAGTTTCCACCAAGACTTTATTGAGTAAAAGAACTGAAGCAAGTGTGTGAAGCAAAGATAATCTTTATTAATTACAAACTGTAAAAGAAAATGACCCAAGTGTCCCAAGCAAAGATAAAGTCATCAGGTAGCAAACCAGTCTCTGGCACTTCTCAGTCACTCTGAGGCGTGCCCATAGTCTCAAGGGTGAAGGGTCCAGGTGCTGTGGAGGTGGCTGCTGCTGGAATGCTGGCCTGAGGCGCCATTGGGGTGCCTGGCCCCGAGAGGACAACAGGGGATGGTGTGTGGAGGATGCTCTCAGAGGATGCTCTAGGGTGGAGGAAGGAGGAGTGTCGTGGGGATGTCTGGTCTGCAGGTGAGTGAGGTGAGGCGTCGGTGGCATCTGTGATGTGGGTGGCATCTGTGGCATGGGTGGCATCTGTGGCATCGGTGGCATCAATGGCGTCGGTGGCATCGGTGGCATCAGTGGCATTGGTGGCACCTGTGGCGTACAATGTACCTGTGCCTGGACTGGGAAGGGCTGCCTGTGCTGCTGGAGCTCCTGGTAGCCGTAGCCTTGGTAGGTGAGGGCCTGTGGAAAGCCTTGGAAGGGCAGTGACATCACCTGGGGTTGAGGAGCAGACCTGGAGTGGATGGGAGCACGTTCAGCTGGGTGTGGAGGGTTGTGCAGAAGACTGGTGATCCTGTCCTTGATCACCTGGTACTGTGATTCGGACATGTCCAAGAGGGTCTGGTTGATGTAGGTGAGGAAGGGCTTGTGGTTTGAGGATGGTATGTCAGTGTGTACCAGCTGAGAGAGGAGATCTACGCTGCTTTTGATGGTGTCCCTGATCTCCAGCAGGACAGTGTGGCTCTGCCTCTCCAGTCTGGCTCTCTGCCTGCTTTCTGTGGAGGTGGAGCTGGGAGTGGATGTGGGTTGGTCTCTGGTGGCAGTGCCCTCCCCTTGCTCCCACTGCGTCAGGAGGTCCTCCACGCGCTCCACCATGGGGAGTGCAGCTGTCGGGGGGTTCACCATTGTAGGACACTCCACAGATACCTGCCTGGACACAGGAGCTGACTCTTGGCCAGAAGAGGACTGGCTCTCTGTGGGCTGCCTGAGAGAGAGGGTTATCAGAGGGGCTCCTCCTCGGTGGCGGATCTCACCCTCCAAGAAGCTGCACTTGGCCATCACATAGGTCTCCCGGTCAGTCAGCTTGACCGTGGCCTGGCCAGATTTCTTGAGGTGCAGCTTCCTGTACCAGGTGTGCATGTGCTTCCACCAGCCAAGGAGCACCTCTGAAGTGTAGCCCAGGCTCTCCACCTTCTCTCTCCAAGCAGCCTGCTTCCTTTTGGTGTCTCGATAGAGCCTGTGTCCCTTCCGCCAGAGATACTCGTTCTCCCTCAGCCATTCCAGCACCTCATCCTCATGTTCCTCTTTGATGGAGTATTGCCTCCTCTCCCGTTCATGCGTATGCCTCTTCCTCCCTCTGGCAGGGCCATCTGGGCCCTCATTAGAGGTGCTTCAAGGTTCTAGGGGCTGCTCCACCACACCGCCACCAGCGGCAGCAGCAACAACAACAGTAGCAGCAAAAGTAGGACCAGCAGGACCAGCAGCACCAGCAGCACCAGGAGCACCAGCAGCACCAGCAGGACCAGGAGCACCAGCAGCACCAGCAGGACCAGGAGCACCAGCAGGACCAGCAGAACCAGGAGCAGCGCCAGCAGAGTAAGTACCAGCAGAAGCCTCAGCACCAGAAGAGTCAGCTCGAGCAGCAGAAGCCCCAGCAGAAGCAGAGTCAGGGCCAGGGGGTGGGATGGTGGCCCTGTCCTTCTTGCCAGGGCTGGCAGAAGATGGCACAGGCTTCCTCTTCTTCCCCATGGTTGTTGGCTGGCTGGAGCTGTGTCTGGCAGCACGTCTTTCCTCTGAATGGTGACCTGCTTGCGAGCTGCTTCCCTTTATATCCGTGGGGCTGACGCAATGCATCCTCCCCGCATGCGCAGTGAATGCTTTGCATCCGCTAGGCATCTGCTAGGCATCCGCTTGGCGTCCGTGATGCATCCGCTTCATCCGCTTGGCATCTGCTCCTTCCATTGTGCATCCACTTCGGTGTACTCCCCCGGAAGCCCCACAGATGTGCCATCCGCTCCCATCCGCTTCCATCCGCTAGGCTTCCGTGGAGCATCTGTTTTACATCCTGGCTACATCCTCCCCCCGTCCGTTCCTTTCCGTTGTTGTCCGCTCTGTTTATGCAAATTCAGGGCACTTTTGAGAGCAGATAACAACAGATGGAACATTTTCTCGTCCGCTGTGTCCTTTTTACATACGTTTTGCATCCGGCGGCCTATGTGACAGGCCCTTTATATTCCATCATTTTATGTGAGATATTCAAAATTTTCGATTAATTTTTATTATAACATTTATTACATCAACTTAAATCCATCCAATAGTAATACTGTAACATTTATTACATCAACTTAAATCCATCCAATACTAATACATCTTTATAGTTATATATCTATAATTCTATTATCCTTATGTTAAAAAATTCTCTAACATATTTCATTTCCATATTTTCTGTCTAACCATTGATAAAATAAATCCCATATCTTATAATATTATTTATCTTCTTGTTCTCTAATTTCAAATGTCAATTTACCCATTTCAGCACATTCCATTATTTTCTTAATAATTTCCTATTGCATTGGTATTTTCTCATTTTTCCAGTTTTTAGCAAATAGTATTCTAGCCACTGTTAATACATTTACAATCAAACATTTCAATTCTCTACTGTATGTTTCCAATAAAATCCCCACTAAAAATATCTCTGGTTTAAAGTCTATATGATTTTTTTTGTCATTTTTTCCAATCATGTATGGATTTTAATTCAGTATCTTTTAGCTTGTACACACGTCCACCACATATGGTAATATGAACCTGGTGTCTGATAACATTTCCAACATTTTTCAGATTTATTCTTGAACATTCTTACTGTTCTTGTCTGGGATAAGTGCCACTTGTAAAACATCTTATACACATTTTCTTTATATCCTCTTAATAATGCCATTTTATAATTTTGAGACCACAATTTTTGCCATTTCTCTAGATCAATTCCATATCTAAAATTTTTCCCCCAAGCAATCATTGTTTCTTTAATTTGTTCTTCTTCTAGCTTAATTTCTTATAAATGTCCATGTAGTTTTTAAATCACCTTTTCATCAGTACCTGTCAAAATCTTCTCTAAGTCAGTTTATCATACAAACCTTCTGTTTTAAAACCTTTGTCATACCTAGAGCGTATTTGCACATATGAAAACCAATTCATCTTTTTACCTTGTTTTTCTAATTCTTGCATAGATTTAAGTTCACCTTTTCTGTTCAACATTTCACCATATCTGTTTATTCCCTTTTATATATTATTGGATATGATAATGCTTCAATAGTTGATAACCAGACTGGAATTCTGTTGCCATTGTTATTTGTATTGACTTTGGAAGTATTAAACAGGAAAAAAACAAAGAAATAAAGGTAATGAAAATAAAAAGGAGGAATATAAATTGCAAGCATTTGCAGATGATCTGGTCTTTATATTGGAAGAATCATTGGAAATGGTCTAAATTGATAGAAAAGATTGCAGAATATGGACAAGTAGCAGGATTATAAGTAAATAAAGATAAAACTAAGATTCTAGTTAAGAATATGGTGGAAAAACAAAAGAAAGAACTGAGAAACAGACTGAATATCCAGATCACAAACAAAATAAAATATTTGATAATACAGCTGACAGCAAGATGTGGAACACTAAAGGAAGATAATTATTATAAATTAAAAAAAACAGATTGAGACAAATCTGGGAAAATGGGGAAATCTACAATTATCTCTAATAGGGAGAATATTTACAATCAAAATGAGTCTACTACCAAGGATATTATATTTATTTCAGATGATTCCAATTAAATTATGGAAAGAATATTTTAAGGATTTAAACAAAATAATGTTGAAATATGTATGGTAGGGAAAGAAGGCAAGAATTAAACTTAAACTTTTACAAGAGGCTAGAATGAGAGGAGGTTTTGGACCCAATTGTGAATTATACTATCAGGCAGTTACACTGCTGTGGGGGAAAGAATGGATCATTTTGAGAAATACTAGATTGTTAACACTGGAAGGCCATATTTTACATTTGGGGTGGCATGAATATTTTCTATAAGGAAAGCAAAGTACATGGATATTTTAGGAGACATTATATTCGAGATGCTTTATTGTTAACATGGGAGAAAATAAGGAAACAACATATTAAAATATCAGTCTGGTAATCAACAATAGAGGCATTTTCATATTCAATTGTTTTCAAAATGGAACATATAGTTAGATAAAGTGAAATTTTAAATGAAAAGGGTGAATTCAAAACAAAGCAAGAATTAGATGAACAAGGGATAAATATGAACTGGTATTCATATGTGCAAATACATTCCAGATACGATAAAGATAGTAAGATAAAAGGATTTTATAAAGAATTTACTGAATTAGATAAAATCTTAACAGGAACTGAGGAGAGGATGTTCAAAAAACTATATGGTTATTTACTCGGAGTGAAACTAGAACAAGTTAAAGAAATGATGATTGCTTGGGGGAAATTTTTGGATATGGGATAGACCTAGAAAAATGGCAGAAATTATGAATTAGAAACTATAAACTAACAATATCAACAAAAGATAAAGAGAATTTGTATAAGATGTTTTACAGGTGGTATCTACCCATAGCGAGAATAGCAAAGATGTTCAAGGATAAATCAGTGAAGTGTTGGAAATGTCATCAGATACCTGGATCATATTACCATATGTGGTGGACATGTGTGGAAGCTAAAAGATATTGGTCTAAAATACACGCATGGCTGAAAAAAATGACAAAACAGCATATAGATTTAAAACCAGAGGCATTTTTATTGGGAATTTTATCTGATGGTTGCAACAGAGAATTGACATATCTGATTATTAACATTTTAACTGCAGCTAGAACTGCATTTGCTCAAAATTGGAAAAAATGAGAAAACTCTGATAGAGAAGGAGGTGATTAAGAAAATAATCAAATGTGCAGAAATGAATAGATTAATCAGGGAGCAAGAGGAAAAAGTGTGTTATAATATATGAGATTATTTTTCCAGTGGTTGAAATATACTACAATAGCAATGATATGTTACAATTGATTATTTTGGAATGAATTATAACATTAACAAAAATTAGTATGAACTGAGATTTGCTCAAAAGGATAATATGGATTTGAAATTAAAGTCTAATGATGATATAATAATAATATAATATGACATGGAAAGTTAATTAATGCAATAACAATGTAAACCTAAGAGGAAAAGACTATAGATATTGTGCATGTGTTCCAACTGACACACTGTATAATTAAAAGGTTTTATTTGTTGTTTTATGCTTATGTTTGTTGTTAAAAATAAAAAAGTGGGGCAAAAAGAAAATCAAGCCCCAGAAAAGTACCAGAAAAGAAAAAAAAAAGAAAAAAAAAACCCTCTGGACTCAGGTGACAGTAAGTCTGGGTGTGCTGCCAAGAACCTTTAGCTTTTATAAGGGTTAACTAAGAGGCAGTTTCTATAAGCCAGGCAATAAAGATTAGGCTAGAAATAAGACCAGAATGTTTCCTTCCTGTCTTCCTTACAGGATTAGCCCTGTGATGTAGAAAAAAGCAAAAGGAGATTTTTTTCCAACAGCCGGTTTTTGATCTGCTTAGAAAGTTAACAACCAGTTCTAGCGAATAGATCCGAACCAGTTGAATCCAACCACTGGCTACACTCACCCCACCCATGCCCACCATGACCAAACCCACCCTTATCCACATACACACACACATGCATACACAAGCACACACTGGCCCTCCAAGGTCAAACACAACCTTGATGCATATATTCTATTAAACATTATTGCTCTAGCGGACTCATCTTCTGATGAGGAGGTGAAGGAAGTAGACTGCAAAGCTTTCAGGGATAATAATCCAAGAAGGCATTATTCCAGCAATATTGAAGCCAATGAAAATGGGATTAAAGTCAAATGTTCTTTAGAAAAGAACTATTTACTTTGCTATGAGTAGAAATATATTTATTCAAGCTTGTCAGGTTTTCAGAGGAAAAGATGTGGAGATTACTAAATGGCATCACCCTAATCATTCCAGTATTACTGCTGTTTTATTTGTATGATTCATCTAGTTCAAGTTCAGTTCTAATCATGGAGATAATGCAATTCGTATAAAATAAAGGATATTTATAATCACTGTTAGTTATACTGCTATGCAAAAATAAAATACATTGTTGGTATCACCCAATCCAGTTAATTGGTTCTGAAAGCATGGCTGTTTTGTGAACCTATTGACTAAAATCTGATTCTATACAAGTCAATAAACTCCTTGACTTTTCAGTGCAATTTGGAGAAAGAGCTAGCTAGAGGAATCTTTTGCTGAATACTAAACATGAAAAGAAAAAAAATATTTCCAATCCTGCACTCTACTAAACAAATATTGACAGTAGTCCTATTAGGAAATATTAACTGTAATTTACAACAGCAAAGTCTTTTTTCACAAACCATTAAATCAACCCTCTGACATTTTTTAGAAATAAAAGTTTTAGGAATACAATCAACAGGGAAGGAAACTCAGAAGAGGCAACCTGCTGTAAAAACAGTTCAGAAGTTCAAATATCAGATATCCATTATTTGTGCTCAATTTAGCAAACCAACCTAATATAAGAGTGTAAGAGAAAATTGGAGATTTTTTTTCATATATAAATGCACTTCAGATTTAATTAAACAATGCATGACAAGAGAGGATATCAAGAAATAAACATGAATTTGACCCAGAACAATCTATCTATAACTTTTGGGATGATCCAGGATAGTTAAGATGCTCTGGTAAATTTATCTTCAGTGGATTATAAGAACAGTCTTTGTATTTGTTGACAAGAGAGTTTTGAAATTTTAATTTTGTTCTGTTTATTATTATTGTTTTTCCTGTTAACTATTTTGTCATTAATACTGTTCCATATTAACATACTCCTAATAGGCTATTCCTATTGGACAACAAATACCCGACGCTGATTGGCTACTTTTCTCGGGACCCTGATTGGCCAATTATAGCAGGGCTATGATTGGCCAATTCGGGTGGCAGGAAAAACAAGTAGCCATCATTGGACACTAGCTGTGAGCAGCTCTCTATAAAAAGAGCTGCCGTGGCTCCTGGTTAAGAGGGACTTTCGGAACTAAATAAAAGAGCTGAACTTACGCTGATCTCTGAGTCTCATTTCCTGTGAACCAAACACTGGCGACGAGGATGGGATACTGAGAAAGGAGATCAGTCAGGCACGTGGCATCGAGAACCGAGCAGACGAAATGGCCAGAACCAACTTGCCACCTGCACCATTCAACCCAGCAGCAGAGGACTGAGATTCCTATATCGATAGATTCCTCATGTTCCTGGAGAGTAACAATCTACAAGGAATCTCGGACAACCGCAAAATAGCTGTATTCTTGACACACTGTGGGCCCACAGTGTTGAAGATGGCCAAGGCACTAGCAAAACCAGACGATGTGAAACAGATGACCTGGCCAGACCTAGAGAGAAAGCTCATTACGCACCAACCGTCTCCAGCCTCATCAGGAGACACAAGTTTTACAAACGAGACCAGAGGGAAGGTGAGAGCATCGCAGACTTTGTAGCCGCTCTCAGGGACATTGGAGGAGCATGTGAATTCCTAAACATGGACGAAGCCATGAGGGATTGCGTGGTCCTCAGACTAAGAGACCTTACTCTACAAAGCTGGCTGCTAACTCAGCCAAAGATTACCATTACCGAGGCTATTGCTGAAGCCATGGCAGCAGAAGCAACAAAAAAGTCAGCAGCAAAGATGCAGCAGATGAATGCCAACTCGCCAAAGACACCGACCGAGACGAGTCAGAGCACCGAGAAGAAGGTAGAAAGCACACACAAAACCGCCGCACATTATACAGATAGTGGATCGTCGGAATCGACGAGGATGATGAAGAAGAAATCCACAGACTCTAGGCTGAGCAAGAGCGGCGATTGAAAAATGGTTGTAAGTCGGGGTTTCAATGTGCCGGATGCGGAGGAGACCACCCCTGTTCTGAATGCCGGTTCTTAGACACTGTGTGCCAGTATTGCGAATGGCGCGGCCAAATCGCACGAGTATGCCAGAACTGAAAAAGCTACAGCCCCAGACTGAGGGACAACACACCACCAAGAAATAAAGAAAGGACAACGTGGAGCCACGAGAGTTGCGAAGGCAAAGGCAAGTGGACAAACAAAAACTATAGGAAAGAGGAAACTCATCAAACCATCACCATCGGCCATTCTAACGCAACAAATGGCCGAAAGGTACATGTGGCAGTCCGGATCGAGGGCCAAGAATGTAAGATGGAGGTCAATTCTGGATCGTACTTATCGATGGTATCATGGGATACCATCAAAAGACTAGTACTGCACATTGGCAGAGCTGAAGTAGAATACCAATTGCTAATTTTAAAAGACTACCAAGGGAACAGAATACCGGTAGTCGGACTTGGACATTTCCAGATAAGCTTCAAGGAACACCAAAAGATATTGCCTCTAACCATCGTAGACCGGAACCGACCAAGCCTTCTGGGACTCGAGTGATTTGAACCTCTAGGAAACAGAGTGATCAGCATTAACCGCATCGCCAATGCAGACTGGGAGGAGAATCTGATGAGAGAGTTCCAGGACATCTTTGATGGAAAGTGAGGCAAGTACCAAGAGTCCCCTATTTCATTCAATCTAGACCCAACCATAGCTCCAATTAGGCTAAAGGCGAGGCGAGTCCCCTTCACACTAAAATCCAAAATTGATGAAGAATTAAACAAACTAATAGAACAAGGCATTCTGGAACCAATTGACCACGCCAAATGGGAAACCTCAATCGTGACCCCAGTTAAGCCGGATGGGTCCATGAGAATTTGTGGGGACTACAAGGCTACCCTGTACCATGCACTACAACAAAGTGCATATCCTGTTCCGGTAGTACAACTTCTACTACACTCCTTGGGAAGGGTCAAGATCTTTGCAAAGCTCGACCTTGCCCAAGCTTACCAACAATTGCCAGTAGACCCTGAAACAGCAGAGGCACAAATGATCGTGACTCATAGGGGAGCATTCAAATGTACAAGACTACAATTCGGAGTCAGCGTAGCTCCTGGGGTATTCCAAAGCCTAATGGAGCGATTATTGCAAGGGATAAAAGGAGTAGTCCCATATTTCGACGACGTGCTCTTCTCAGCTAATGACAAGAGACAATTAGAAGCCCACCTCAGAAAGGTTTGGCAAAGGTTCCAAAAAGCGGGACTCAATGTGAAAAAAGAAAAGTGTAAATTGGCCACCTCAAAAGTCAAATTCCTGGGGTACCAAATTGATAAGGAGGGCATCCACCCCACAAACAAAAAGATCAAGGCAATCAAAGAAGCACCTAGACCTAAAAGTAAAGTTGAATTACAAGCATTTTTGGGACTTATAAACTTTTACCATGTCTTTCTGCCACAGAAGGCAACTACGGCAGAACCTCTACATAGACTCTTAGACAAATCGGCTATCTGGACCTGGGGACAACGTGAAGAGACAGCGTTCCAGCAGATAAAAGACCTCATCACCTCCGACACGATATTGATGCAATACAGCGAGACATTACCGCTAACAGTCACCTGCGATGCATCACCGTTTGGCATCGGAGCCATTCTTAGCCACGTCCTGCCGGATGGAAGAGAAGCTCCCATTGCCTTCTACTCAAAAACCCTTTCAAAAACTGAATGGAACTATAGCCAGTTGGACAGAGACGCATTGGTGGCCATATCCGGCATAAAACGCTTCCACAAATACCTTTATGGTAGAACTTTTACCCTTGTTACCAACCACAAACCCCTTTTAGGAATACTCACTGGAAACAGAGCCACCCCTAACATACTATATCCAAGAATGACAAGGTGGTCCGAGTTCCTGGTGGCATACAATTATAGACTAATCTATCGACCTGGTAAAGACATTTCTCACGCCAATGCTTTGAGCCGCACCCCCTTACCAGACTTAGAGACTGACCCAGCACCAACCACTTCCACCCTAGAAATCGAAGTTTTGGCGAACCTACCAATAACCGTGGCTGACATTGCCAGAATGACCGAAAAAGACAAGACATTGTTACAAGTGTTAAACTGGGTGGGAAAAGGGTGGCCATAAAACGAGATAGACGGAAAACTGAACTGTCATTACTGAAAGGTTATATACTTTGGGGTGATCGGGTTATAATACCAGAAAAATTACAAGACCAGGTACTGCGTATGTTGCACGAAGGCCACCTGGGCATTGTACAAATTAAATCCCTGGCCAGGAGCTATGTATGGTGGACAGGGATGGACAAAGACATTGGGAAATGGGTCAAAACCTGCGGGAAATGTCAAAACTCCCGCCCTGCACCCCCTTCAGCACCTGTCCTGGACTGGGAAACGCCAAGGGGCCCCTGATCACGAATACATATAGACTTTACCGGGCCAACAAAAGGGCATACATTTCTAATCGTAGTAGATGCTTACTCCAATTCGTTGGAGGTAAGCCTCATGTACTCTACTATCACCGAAGCGGTTATCAAACAACTGCGGAAACTATTCACCACACACTGGTTACCGGATGTGCTCGTCTCCGATAACAGCCCACAGTTTACAGCATTTCCATTCGAAAAATTCCTGGCTGGACATGGCATACCAGACGCCTTAACAGCACCGGGATGATCTGCGATGAACGGAAGGGTGGAATGCATGGCCGGTATACTAAGGAAACATTAGACAAATTAGACACAGGGGACATTCAGGAAATAATTGAAAAAATGCTCACTATACAGCACATAACACCAAACTCCACTACAAATAAAAGCCCAGCAGAATTACTAATGGGCAGAAAACTAAAGTCCCTGTCACACTGCACCAATGGATGCAAAGAGGATGTAAAATGGACAAAAAAGCTTGCCATCCGTTGGTTAACACGATGTACTCACTGCCTCCGTTTTGCTTCCTCTCTATCCGTCCAGCATCTGTTTATTGACGTTTCATCCACTCAGAAAGTTTTGAGCTGCTCAAAACTTTTGCGTGGAAAATGTATCCAATTCGTCCGTTCTGCATCCGCTACGCATCCGCTACGCATCCGCTACGCATCCGTTCTGAATCCGTTACGCATCCGGTATATCCGCTAGGCATCTGCTGTGCATCCGCGCAACTCGCATCCGCTCGGATGCAGGGAGGAAGTGGAACGGACACAGAATGGATGCAGAACGGATGCCTAGCGGATGCAGCACGGAAACAAAGCATGTAAAACGGAAAAAATGTCCACAGAGGGGACCTATCTCGGATATTAAGGATGTCTAGAGGATGCTTAGAGGATGCCTAGAGGATGCAAAGAGGATGCCTAGAGGATGCAAAGGGACACCTATACTGCCTATAAAAAGGGGGAGCAACTCACCTGGATCTCACTTTCAGACCAGCAGCCCTGCTGCAGACCTCTGCAGCCTTCATCTGACTCTTGCTCTTCCACAGCATCCAGTCATGTCCACCGTGGATCGTAACACAGTCCTTTTGGCAGCCACCATCCTTCTGCAACAGTGCGAAGCCATCCACAGGCTCTGTGAACTCTACTACGGGGAGAAAAAGGGGCGGCCAAGAAGCGTCTGGGTCAGAAGATGGTTCGCCAGAAGAGGACTGTACAACAAGCTGATGGTGGAGCTCAGGAGCGAAGACACTTGGGCGTTCCAGAACTTCATGAGGATGCCTCCAGCCATGTTTGATGAAGTTGTGCAGCACCTGACACCAGGTTGACCAAGGCAAACACCAACTTCTGACCCAGCCTGGAAACTGGGCTCAAGGTGGCACTTACTCTGCACCACCTGGCCTCAGGGACCACTTACAGGAGCATGCAGTACAGCTGGAGGGTGCCACACAACACCATCAGCATTGTGGTCAGAGAAGTGGTGCAGGCCATCATCGAAGAATACAAGGAGGAGCTCCTCCAGTGCCCCTTCACTGAAGAAGGCTGAAAGAAAGTTGCAGAGCAGTGGTATCAGAAGTGGAACTTCCCCCACACCGTTGGAGCCATAGATGGCAAACACGTGGCCTGCAAAGCTCCAGCTTTGGGGTCCACTTATTTCAATTACAAGGGCTTCTTCAGCATCATCCTCTTTGCCATGGTCGATGCTGACTACAAGTTCATGTACATCGATGCTTCAGGCAACGGCTCATCTTTAGATGCCCAGGTATACAACACCAGTCACCTCAAGGACGAGCTGGAACGCAACCTCATCATGGGCTTCCCAGATCCAGACCCCCTGCCCAGCGACCCACAAGATGTGCCCTACTTCATTATGGGGGATGACGCCTTCTCCCTCACAACCTACCTCATGAAGCCCTACACTTCCAGACTCCTCACCCATGAAGGGAGGATCTTCAACTACAGGCTGTCCAGTCAAGGCGGGTGGTGGAGACCGCCATTGGCATCCTGGCCAACAGGTTCCAGGTACTTCTTACCACCATGCAGCATCTCCCAGAGACCATGAGGAAGATCGTGGAAGCTTGCTGCAACCTACACAATCTCATGCGCACCCGCTACCCAGTCTTGCAGAACAGGCTCGTGGACCTCCAACAAGGCAATGGGGCCATGGAGCCTGGGGAATGGAGGCAAGGGCGAAACCTGATAGACACTGAGGATGTGCAAGGCCCCAACAGAGCCTCACGTGAAGGGAAGAAGCAGCGCAACCTCCTGAAACACTGGTGCAACTCCCCAGATGGAGCAGTGGAGTGGCAAGACAGGATGATAGATGATTCATGGATGCTTCCTTCAGCCTATCTCATTACACGGATGAGATTGGGCCATGTATGTTGGGTGGCCCTACAATGATCAGGGCATTTAATAAAGAGTTGTGTTTATGTTCAAATGTGTGGATCAATGATTACATTGTTATTGATAATAAAGGGCCAAAGGTGTAGCACCTGGGAGGGTGGACCATACAGTCCCACAATGCTTGCAGTGAAGGTTTATCTATCCCACAGCTATTACCCATCCCACAGGTATCCCTGGCCACCCCACTGCTATCCTTACCCATCCCACAAGCATGCAAAGGCTTAAACCATTTCTAAAAGTTTCCACCAAGACTTTATTAAAAAAAAGAAATGAAGCAAGTGTATGAATCAAAAATAGACTTTATTAACAAGAAGCTATAAAACAAAAATGAGTCTCTGGCACTCCTCTTGGTCGCTCACTCTCAGGGGTGAAGGGTCCAGGTGCTGTGGAGGTGGCTGGTGCTGGAGTGCTTGTCATCAGCTCCTCCGAAAGCAGAAGCAGCAGAAGCCCCAGCCCCAGAAGAGCGAGCCCGTGCTGCAGTAGCCCCAGCAGAACCAGAGTGAGGGCCAGGGGGCGGGATGGTAGCCCTGTCCCTCTTGCAAGGGCTGGCAGCAGATGGCTGAGGCTTGCTGTGCTTCAGCATGGTTGTGGGGTTGCTGGCTGGCAGGGAGGCTGGCAGAAACCAAGGCTGGCAGGAAGGCTGGCAGGGAGGCTGGCAGGAAGGCTGGCAGGCAGGCAGGCACCAAGGCTTGCAGGCAGGCAGGCACCAAACCTGGCAGGAAGGCTGGCAGGCAGGCAGGCACCAAGGCTGGCAGGAAGGCTGGCAGGCATGCAGGCACCAAGGTTGGCAGGCAGGCATCAACCAAGGCTGGCAGGCAGGCAGGCATCAAGACTGGCAGGCAAACTGGCTGGCAGCAAGGCTGGCAGGCAGGCTTGCAGGAAGGCTGGCAGGGAGGCTGGCAGGCAGGCAGACAGTAAGGCTGGCAGGGAGGCTGGCAGCAAGGCTGGCAGGGAGGCTGGCAGCAAGGCTGGCAGCAAGGTTTGCAGGCAGACATGCAGGCAGGACAGGCAAGGCAGTCGATGTGTCTGGAAGCAGGTCTTTCCTCTGAATGGCGACCTGCTTCCGAGCTGCTTCCGTTATATTCGCGGGGCTGACGCAATGCATCCTCCCCGCATGTGCAATCAACTCTCGGCATCCGCTAGGCTTCCGCTGTGCATCCGCTGTGCATCCATTCTGCATCCGCTGTATCTGTTCCGCATCCGCTTTGCTGCGGCTCCCCGGAAGCCTAGTGGATGTGCCATCTGCTCCCATCCGCTTCCATCCACTGGGCTTCCGTTCTGCATCCGCTTTCCATCCGCCCTGCATCCTCCCCGCATCTGTGTTATCCGCTCCGGTTATGCAAATTTTTGCCCCTTCTGAGAGCGGATAACAACGGATGGAACATTTTTCTCATCCGTTGTGTCCGTTTTGCATCCGTTGGGCAGTGTGACAGGGCCTTAAGATCACAATTAGATAGATTACACCCAACATATGCCGCCGAAAAACCAAACAACTCCTCTAGCAAGTATCGCAAATTCGAACCAGGAAATTTGGTATACGCAAAAAAACTCACCAGCCACCCATTGTGGGTACTGGCAACAATTACACAAATAACCGGGCCACGGTCCTATAGACTAGAGACAGACGATGGCCGAACCTGGTGAAGACACATTGACCAATTATGGTCACGTACACTATAATGCACCACTGACACACCCAGACATGAAGAACAATACACACACACACACACACCAACAACATCACAAACATGACACAAAAACAGCAACAGACCAACCAGAGATGGGGGAGACCCCTCAGTAACAAATAAGGGGGGGAACCCTCCAGTAGAAAAAGAAACCCCTCCAGTAGAAAAAGAAACCCCTCCAGTAGAAAAAGAAAACCCTCTGGTAGAAAAAGAAACCCCAGAAAACCAAAATAATTACAATAAAAAACATTTCTCAAACAAAAACAATGACCCGCAGAAGTCTTTGGCAAGGAACAAGGAGACCTGGATGACTTGTCGGAAAGGAGCAGCCGGGCCGACTCTTCCAGCCCGAGTAGACCGGGCGGGAGCGGCATGGCTGACTCGACCTTCCAGGAGGTTCGACAGAGAAGGACAGGAGAAACAACAATCCCGTCCGAACCCGCTGAAGATGATGACGCAACTAAACTGCGCAGGTCAACTAGGCAACCTAAAAGCCCCACCTACTTACGTGATTACATACAGTAGGACCATACCAAGAGGGGAGGGGTGTTCCATATTAACATACTCCTAATAGGCTATTCCTATTGACAACAAATACCCGATGCTGATTGGCTGCTTTTCTCGATGCTGATTGGCCAATAATAGTAGGGCTATGATTGGCCAATTTGGGCAGCAGGAAAAACAAGTAGCCATCATTGGACACTAGTTAAGACTCCTGGTTAAGACAGACTTTCGGAACTAAATGAAAGAGCTGAAGTTATGCTGATCTCTGAGTCTCATTTCCTGCGAACCGAACAAATATAACATATAGAAGACAGAGCAAC
Organism: Laticauda colubrina; assembly: GCA_015471245.1. Classification (NCBI taxonomy): domain Eukaryota; kingdom Metazoa; phylum Chordata; class Lepidosauria; order Squamata; family Elapidae; genus Laticauda; species Laticauda colubrina. The sequence continues at coordinate 11,570,643 of BLBF01000044.1, read as the reverse complement.
AAATTGCTAATAGATTTAGTAGTTTAAATTTATTGGAGGGCCTGTTTCACAAGGGGTGTGAACTAATGTTGTAGTAATATATTAATCACAATTCAACTAGAGGGGATAACAATAATATGTCTGTAATATGTTGTTACTATTTTAATACACCTTTTTAAATGTTCTGATTGCATTACGTTTTGCATTTTTTTCTTTTACATTTTCTTGGATTACATTTTCTTTTATTTTGTAGTTTAACTTTCTTTAGAATAAAATGTATAAATGTAGAGAAAGGCTAGATTATAACTGTACTTACAGTATAACTGCTGTGAAGAATATTGAAAAAATGGTTTTTTTTTACTTTTTTCTTTGCATCTTTTTGTCTTTTCTTTGATTTTTTTTCCTTCATTAGTTTATATTTACTTGTATTAGTTTTTAATATATTTTAAAAATATTGATAAAAATAATATAAAAAGGTTACATTTTTCAGAAAAATATCTTTCCTTTATATAAATAAAAACCCTTTTCTTCTTCAGGCTGACTCTTCCTGATACATTTGCCATTCATTTTTTCTGTACTGGTTTTAAAATGAAAAAAGCCTTGTTTCCAGTGAAATCAATCTCTGTCATAGCCCCATGTTAATATATCTTTTGTATATGTTCACTTCCTTAAAAAATAGCAAGAATGTACACATGCACCACACCTTTTTTTCAATTTCAAATTATCCAGAAATGCCCAGGTTAATAAGTAACAAAATCATGAAACCAGTTCTTTGTGTCAAGACATTTTACAACCAGATGAGGTTTTAAATTGTTTTCTTTATTATTGCTTTCTTTCAGTTCTTCAGCCAGGAGAAAATTATTATCACATTAAATTTGCCGTCTCTGTCAATCTCTATCCTGCTACTAGTACAGCTTGTATATATGAAATCTATTTTCTGCATTTGTTGAAAAGGCAAATCATGTAACTAAACTATGCCTGGTCATCACACATTTCCAGAATAAAGAAATTACTAATGGTCTCTGTGTCAAAATATCATCTAATCCTGCTTTATGTTTACTGTATTTGATAAGTTAGGAACCTGGTTGTTAAAGCCCATGTCACACTGGCCAACGGATGCAAAAAGGACACAGCGGACGAGCAAAATGTTCCATCCGTTGTTATCCGCTCTCAAAAGGAGCAAAAATTTGCATAACCGGAACGGATAACACGGACGCGGGGGGGGGACGCAGGGCGGATGCAAAGCGGATGCAGAATGGAAGCCCAGCGGATGGAAGCGGATGGGAATGGGTGGCACATCCGCAGGGCTTCCGGGGGGGCTCAGCAATGCGGACGTGGAACGGAAAGAGTGGAAGCAGAGCGGACGCCGAACGGATGAAGCGGATGCACAGTGGAAGCCTAGCGGATGCACAGCAGAAGCCTAATGGATGCCTGGCGTTAATTGCGCATGCGGGGAGGATGCATTGCGTCAGCCCCACGGATATAACGGAAGCAGCTCGGAAGCAGGTCGCCATTCAGAGGAAAGACCTGCTGCCGGACACATCAGCTGCCTTGCCTGCCCTGCCTGCATGCCTGCCTGCCAGCCTGGCTGCCAGCCTTGCAACCAGCCTTGCTACCAGCCTTGCTACCAGCCTCGCTGAAAGCCTTGCTGCCAGCCTCCCTGCCAGCCTTGCTGCCAGCCTCCCTGCCAGCCTTGCTGCCAGCCTGCCTGCCAGCCTTGCTGCCAGACTGCCTGCAAGCCTTGCTGCCAGCCTTGCTGCCTGCCAGCCTTGCTGCCTGCCTTGCTGCCAGCCTTGGTTCATGTCTGCCTGCCAGCCTTCCTGCCAGCCTGGGTTCATGTCTGCCTGCCAGCCTTCCTGCCAGCCTTGATTCATGTCTGCCTGCCAGCCTCCCTGCCAGCCAGCAACCCCACAACCATGTGGAAGCACAGCAAGCCTCAGCCATCTGCTGCCAGCCCTGGCAAGAGGGACAGGGCTACCATCCCGCCCCCTGGCCCTCACTCTGGTTCTGCTGGGGCTTCTGCAGCACGGGCTCGCTCTTCTGGGGCTGGCGCTTCTGCTGCTTCTGCTTCTGGAGGAGCTGATGACAAGCACTCCAGCACCAGCCACCTCCACAGCACCTGTACCCTTCACCCATGAGACTGAGCGACCAAGAGGAGTGCCAGAGACTCATTTTTGTTTTATAGCTTCTTGTTAATAAAGTCTATTTTTGATTCATACACTTGCTTCATTTCTTTTTTTTTATAAAGTCTTGCTGGAAACTTTTAGAAATGGTTTAAGCCTTTGCATGCTTGTGGGATGGGTAAGGATAGCTTTGGGATGGGTTAGGATACCTGTGGAATGGGTAATAGCTGTGGGATGGGTTAGGATAGCAGTGGGACAGATAAACCTCCAGTGCAAGCATAGTGGGATTGGATGGTCCACCCTCCCAGGTGCCACACCTATGGCCCTTTATTATCAATAATAATGTAATAATTATCCACACATGTCAACATAAACACAAGTCTTTATTAAACGCCCTGTTCATTGTAGGCCAACCAAACATACATGGCCCAATCTCATCTGTGTGATGAGACAGGCTGAAGGAAGCATCCATGAAGCATCTACCATCCTGTCTTGCCACTCCACTGCTCCAGCTGGGGAGTTGCACCATTGTCTCAGGAGGTTGCGCTGCTTCTTCGCTTCATTTGAGACTCTGTTGGGGCCTTGCACATCCTCAGTGTCGATCAGGTTTCACCCTTGCCTCCATTCCCCAGGCTCCATGACCCCATTGGCTTGTTGGAGGTCCATGAGCCTGTTCTGCAAGACTGGGTAGCGGGTGCGCATGAGATTGTGCAGGATGCAGCAAGCTTCCATGATCCTCCTCACGGTCTATGGGCAATGCTGCATGGTGGTAAGAAGTACCTGGAACCTGTTGGCCAGGATGCCAAAGGCGTTCTCCACCACCCGCCTTGCCCTGGACAGCCTGTAGTTGAAGATCCTCTCTTCATGGGTGAGGAGTCTGGAGGTGTAGGGCTTCATGAGGTAGGTTGTGAGGGAGAAGTCGTCATCCCCCACGATGAAGTAGGGCACATCTTGTGTGTTGTTGGGCAGGGGTTCTGGATCTGGGAAGCCCACGATGAGGTTGCATTCCAGCCCCTCCTTGAGGTGACTGGCGTTGTATACTTGGGCATTCGAAGATGAGCCGTTGCCTGATGCATCGATGTACATGAACTTGCAGTCAGCATCGACCATGGCAAAGAGGATGATGCTGAAGAAGCCCTTGGTGTTGAAATAAGTGGACCCCGACTTGGCTGGAGATTTGCAGGCCACATGCTTCCCATCTATGGCTCCAACGGTGTGGGGGAAGTTCCTCTTCTGATACCACTGTTCTGCAACTTTCTTCCAGCCTTCTTCAGTGGAGGGGTACTGGAGGAGCTCCTCCTTGTATTCTTCGATGATGGCCTGCACCACTTCTCTGACCACAATGCTGATGGTGTTGGATGGCACCCTCCAGCCATTCTGCATGCTCCTGTAGGAGGTCCCTGAGGCCAGGTGCGCAGAGTGAGTGCCACCTTGAGCCCAGGTTCCAGGCTGGGACAGAAGCTGGTGTTTGCCTTGGTCAACCTGGGTGTCAGGCGCTGCACAATTTCGTCAAACATGGCTGGAGGCATCCTCATGAAGTTCTGGAACGCCCAAGTGTCTTCGCTCCTGAGCTCCACCATCAGCTTGTTGTACAGTCCGTCCTCTGCTCTACTGGCGAACCATCTTCGGATCCAGACTCTTTTTGGGTAGCTCCTTTTCTTCTCGCAATAGTGTTCACAGAGCCTGCAGATGGCTTCGCACTGTTGCAGAACGATGGTGGCTGCCGAAAGGACTTTGTTACTATCCATGGTGGACATGACTGGATGCTGTGGAAGAGGAAGAGACAGACGAAGGCTGCAGAGGTCTGCACCGCTGGGCTGCTGTTCTGATAGTGCGATGCAGGTGAGTTGCTCCCCCTTTTTATAGGCAGTATAGGTTTTCCGCTAGGCATCCTCTAGGCACCCTCTAGGCATCCTGTAGACATCCTTAATATCTGAGATAAGTCCCCTCTGCGAATGTTTTTTCTGTTTTAAATGCTTTGTTTCCGTGCTGCATCCGCTAGGCATCTGTTCTGCATCCGTTCTGCGTCTTTTCCGCTTCCTCCCTGCATCCGTTTACCGCTGGAGCGGATGGAGTTGCGCGGATGCATAGCGGACGCCTAGTGGATATAGCGGATGCATAACGGATGCAGAACGGATGCCTAGCAGATGCCTAGCGGATTGAGAACGGACGAACTGGATACATTTTCCGCGCAAAAGTTTTAGGCAGCCCAAAACTTTTGGAGCAGATGAAACATCCATAAACGGATGCTGGACGGATAGAGAGGAAGCAAAACGGAGGCAGTGAGTACAGAACGGATACATCGTGTTAACCAACGGATGGCAAGGTTTTTTGTCCGTTTTACATCCTCTTTGTATCCTTTGGTTCAATGTGACATGGGCTTAAGTGAATCTGGCTTCCCTATTTATTTTTCCTGTCAAAAGGATGCAACACTCAAAAATATAATTAAGTTGCTAAGCATTTTTGATCACATGATCATGAATGTTGGAAAGGTCATAACTGTTGTAAGTCACTTTTTTCAGTGCTGTTGTACTTTTGAGAGGTCATTAAATGAACTTTTGCAGTTGAGGATTAACTTTATTGAACATTTTTAATTAAACTGATACAGGGGAAAAAATTAAAGTTTTGTCAGTTTGATGTTTATTGCAACTTAATTTATATTGCTACCAATTGGAAGAAATTTGATATATATAATCTTAAAATGTGGTCCTCTGAATTATATCACTGCAGTAGGTGAAAAAATAACTTCAGTATTAATTTCAGTGATCAATATAATTGTTAGATGTAAATCATAAATTAATGTTAGTGTTTTAATTAATACATTTTCAATGCTAGTTTATTAATTGGCATGCTAGTAAATGCTAGTAAAATAATTGGCTTCTCACATCATCTAATCAAGATGGTGCTCAAAGCAAACTGTCTTCATTACAATTCTGGCTTGTATTTTATTTTGAAGCAGGTTATCAAAGAAATTACAATAACCTTTACACTGCATGCCATTTGAACTCAGCTGGGGGAATTAAATCCTGACAGTTCTGGCTTTCTAACCACCCAAAACCAAACTCTATCTACTGCTTGGTTCAACATCCAATTTAAAGGACCTGTCACATAGACCGACGGATGCAAAAAGCATGTAAAAAGGACACAGTGGATGAGAAAAAGTTCCATCTGTTGTTATCCGCTCTCAAAAGTGGCCCAAATTTGCATAAAGAGAGTGGACAATAACAGAAAGGAACGGACGGGGAGAGGACGTAGCCAGGATGTAAAGCGGATGCTCCATGGAAGCCTAGCGGATAGAAGCGGACGGCACATTCGCGGGGCTTCCGGGGGAGCACAGCTAGCGGATACAGTGGATGCATCACGGAAGCCTAGCAGATGCCTAGCGGATGCAAAGCGTTCACTGCACATGCGAAGAGGATGCATTGCGTCAGCCCCGTGGATAGAAAAGGATGCAGCTCACAAGCAGGTCACCATTCAGAGGAAAGACCTGCTGCCAGACACAGCTCCATCCAGCTAACAACCATGGGGAAGAAGAGGAAGCCTGTGCCATCTTCTGCCAGCCCTGGCAAGAAGGACAGGGCTACCATCCCACCCCCTGGCCCTGACTCTGCTTCTGCTGGGGCTTCTGCTGCTCGGGCTGACTCTGCTTCTGCTGGGGCTTCTGCTGCTCGGGCTGATTATGCTGGTGCTGGGGCTTCTGCTGGCGCTGCTCCTGGTGCTGGTGCTTCTGCTGGTGCTTACTCTGCTGGTGGTGCTCCTGGTCCTGCTGGTGCTGGTGCTGCTGGTGCTGCTAGTGCTCCTGGTGCTCCTGGGGCTGCTGGTGCTGCTACTGTTGTTGTTGTTGCTGCTGCTGCTGGTGGTGTGGTGGAGCAGCCCCTAGAACCTCGAAGCCCTTCTGATGAGGGCCCAGAAGGCCCTGCCAGAGGGAGGAAGAGGCATACACGAGAACGGGAGAGGAGGCAATACTCCATCGAAGAGGAACATGAGGATGAGGTGCTCAAATGGCTGAGGGAGAACGAGTACTTATGGCGGAAGGGACACAGGCTCTATCGAGACACCAAGAGGAAGCAGGTGGCTTGGAGAGAGAAGGCCAAGAACCTGAGCTACACTTCGGAGGTCCTCCTCGGGTGGTGGAACCACATGCACACCTGGTACGGGAAGCTGCACCTCAAGAAGTCTGGCCAGGCTGCGGTCAAGCTCACCGACCGGGAGACCTACGTGATGGCCAAGTGCAGCTTCTTGGAGGGTGAGATCCACCACTGAGGAGCAGCCCCTTTGTCTACCCTCTCTCTCAGGCAGCCCACAGAGAGCCAGTCCTCTTCTGGCCAAGAGTCAGCTCCTGTGTCCAGGCAGGTATCTGTGGAGCGTCCCATGACGGAGACCCCCCCGACAGCTGCACTCCCCATGGCGGAGCGCGTGGAGGACCCCCTGATGCAGTGGGAGCAAGGAGAGGGCACTTCCACCAGAGACCAACCCACCCCCACCCCCACCTCCACCTCCACAGAAAGCAGGCAGAGGGACAGACCGGAGAGGCAGAGCCACACTGTCCTGCTGGAGATCAGGGACACCATCAAAAGCAGCATAGATCTCCTCTCTCAGCTGGTACACACCTACATACCATCCTCAAACCGCAAGCCCTTCCTCACTTACATCAACCAGACCCTCATGGACATGTCCGAATCCCAGTACCAGGTGATCAAGAAGAGGATCACTGGTCTTCTGCACAATCCTCCAGGCCCAGCTGAACCTGCTCCGACCCAGTCCAGGTCTGCTCCTCCACCCCAGGTGATGTCACAGCCCTTCCAAGGCTTTCCACAGGGCCTCACCTACCAAGGCTACGGCTACCAGGAGTTCCAGCAGCACAGGCAGCCCTTCCCAGTCCAGGCACAGGTTCATCGCATGCCACCGATGCCACCGATACCACCGATGCCACCGACGCCACAGATGCCACCCACTCCACAGATGCCACCCACGCCACAGATGCCACCCATGCCTCAACTCGCTCATCTGCAGACCAGACAGCCCCACTACACTCCTCCTTCCTCCACCCCACAGCCAAGCCCAGCCTCAGAACATCTGTCATCGGTCTTGGGACTGACTCAACATCACAGGACTGAGCCAGCTCTCTGAGAGCTTCCTCCACACACCATCCCCTGTTGTCCTCTCGGGGCCAGGCACCCCAATGGCGTCTCAGACCAGCACTCCAGCAGCAGCCACCTCCACAGCACCTGGACCCCTGAGACTATGGGCACACCTCAGAGTGACTAAGAGTTCCAGAGACTGGATTGCTACCTGTTGACTTTATCTTTGCTTGGGACACTTTTCTTGGGTCATTTTGCTTTTACAGTTTGTTATTAATAAAGTTTATATTTGCTTCACACACTTGGTTCATTTATTTTAGTAAATAAAGTCTTGGTGGAAACTTTTAGAAATGGTTTAAGCCTTTGCATGCTTGTGGGATGGGTAAGGATATCAGTGGGATGGGCAGGGATACCTATGGGATGGGTAATAGCTGTGGGATGGGCAGGGATACCTGTGGGATGGGTAATAGCTGTGGGATGGGTTAGGATAGCAGTGGGATGGGCAGGGACACCTGTGGGATGGGTAATAGCTGTGGGATGGGTTAGGATAGCTATGGGATAGATAAACCTCCAGTGCAAGCATAGTGGGACTGTGTGGTCCACCCTCCCAGGTGCCAAACCTATGGTCCTTTATTATCAATAACAATGTAATCATTGATCCACACATTTCAACATACAACTCTTTATTAAATGTCCTGTTCATTGTAGGGCCACTCAACATACATGGCCCAATCTCATCTGTGTGATGAGACAGGCTGAAGGAAGCATCCATTAAGCATCTACCATCCTGTCTTGCCACTCCACTGCTCCAGCTGGGGAGTTGCACCAGTGTTTCAGGAGGTTGAGCTGCTTCTTCCCTTCATGTGAAGCTCTGTTGGGGCCTTGCACATCCACAGTATCTATCAGGTTTTGCCCTTGCCTCCATTCCCCAGGCTCCATGTCCCCATTGCCTTGTTGGTGGCCCACGAGCCTTTTCTGCAACACTGGGTAGCTGGTGCGCATGAGATTGTGCAGGATACAGCAAGCTTCCAAAATGTTCCTCACCGTCTCTGGGCGATGCTGCATGATAGTGAGAAGTACCTGGAATCTGTTGGCCAGGATGCCTAAGGCGTTCTCCTCCACCCGCCTTGCCCTGGACAGCCTGCAGTTGAAGATCCTCTCTTCACGGGTGAGGTGTCTGGAAGTGTAGGGCTTCATGAGGTAGGTTCTGAGGGAGAAGGCGTCATCCCCCACAATGAAGTAGGGCACATCTTGTGTGTCATTGGGCAGGGGGTCTGGATCTGGAAAACCCATGATGAGGTTGCGTTCCAGCCCCTCCTTGAGGTGACTGGTGTTGTATAACTGGGCATCTGAAGATGACCCGTTGCCTGAAGCATCGATGTACATGAACTTGTAGTCAGCATCGACCATGGCGAAGAGGATGATGCTGAAGAAGCCCTTGTAGTTGTGAGAAGTGGACCCTGATTTGGCTGGAGCTTTGCAGGCCATGTGCTTGCCATCTATGGCTCCAACGGTGTGGAGGAAGTTCCACTTCTGATACCACTGCTCTGCAACTTTCTTCCAGCCTTCTTCAGTGAAGGGGCACTGGAGGAGCTCCTCCAGGTATTCTTCGATGATGGCCTGCACCACTTCTCTGACCACAATGCTGATGATGTTGTGTGGCACCCTCCAGACGTACTGCATGCTCCTGTACGTGATCCCTGAGGCCAGGTGGCGCAGAGTCAGTGCCACCTTGAGCCCAGGGTCCAGGCTGGGATGGAAGTTGGTGTTTGCCTTGGTCAACCTGGGTCTCAGCCGCTGCACAACTTTGTCAAACATGGCTGGCGGCATCTTCATGAAGTTCTGGAATGCACGAGAGTCTTCGTTCCTCAGCTCCACCATCAGCTTGTTATACAGTCCATACTCGGCTCTTCTCGCGATCCATCTTCGGACCCAGACACTTCTTGGATGCCTCCTTTTCTTCGCGTAGAACAGGTGAAAGAGCCTGTAGAGGGCTTCGCACTGTTGTAGAACGATGGCGGCTACCAAAAGGAGTGTGTGATGATCCATGGTGGAGATGACTGGATGATGTGGAAGAGCAAGAGCCAGATGAAGTCTGCAGAGGTCTGCACCGCAGGGCTGCTGGACTGAAAGTGAGATCCAGGTGATTTCTCCTCCTTTTTATAGGAAATATAGCTTTTCCACTAGGTGTCCTTTTGCATTCTCTAGGCATCCTCCAGACATCCTAAATATCCCAGATATGTCCCCTATACGAACGTTTTTTCCGTTTTAATGCTTTGTATGCGAGCTGCATCTGCTTTCATCCTTTCTCCGTCCATGCTACTAACACTTTGTTTCCTTTCCGTGTCCGTTTCGCTTCCTCCCTGTGTCCGTTTTCCACTGGAGTGGATGTAAGTTGCGCGGATGCGCAGCGGATGCCTAGCGGATATAGCGGATGTGTAACAGATTACGATGGACGTATAACTGATGTTCCCCATATGCGTAGTGGATGTAGAACGGACGTGTTGGATACTTTTTCCGCTTAAAAAGTTTTGTGCAGCTCAAAACTTTTTGAGTGGATGAAATGTCAGTGGATGGATGCTGGACGGATAGAGAGGAAGCAAAACGGAGGCAGTGAGTACAGAACGGATGCATCGCGTTAACCAATGGATGCCAAGTGTTTCTCTCCGTTTTACATCCTCTTTCCATCCATTGGTGCTGTGTGGCAGGGGCTTAAGGAACATGAGGATAGAGAAAAGAACCAGTCTTCTTTTACCTGGCATGTAATAAATACAGCTCTAATAAATCACTATTTTATCTCTCCTCAATTCTGAATTCTTCAATTTAGCTAGCTTGAGTACATTACCCTCCATAATGTTATTGGACCATTATAAAAACACCTTCTTTAGTAGCATTTATGGACATGTGGTGAAGTCCTTAAAAAATTCAATTTTTTTAACAATTTTTTTTAACAGTTCTGTGGGTGTGGCTTAGTTGATGGGCAAGGCTTGGTGGTCATGTGACTGGCTGGGTGTGACCAACTCAGTATCACTCACATCTCCTCGCCTGGCCTCTCTAGCAAAGAAGGGAAAGAAAACTCCAGAGATCTTCCTGAAAGAAAAAGTCTCGTCCTGCCAAGAATGTAATAAGGGTTAACGGAGAGGCAGTTTCTGTAAGCAACACCAGAATGTGTTTCTCTGTGTGTCCCCCTCTCTACCTCTCATTTATGTTTTTCTCTCTTTTTCCACCCCCTCTCCCTCTCTTCTTTTTTTTTTCTTTCTTCCTCTTCTCTCCCCCCTCTCTCATTCTCTCCCTCCAGCTCTCTCATTTCTCTTCCTCCCCTTCTCACTCTCACATTTCTTTTTCATCTCTCTCATTCTCTTCCTCCATCATTTTCCCATTTTTCTTTCTTTTTCTCCCATTTTTTCTCTCTCATTTCTCTCTTTCTCTCACTCTTTGTTTTTTCTTTTTCCTCTCCCTCTTTTTTCTTTCTTTCTCTTTCTTATCTCTCTCATTTGTTTCCCTCTTTCTCATCTCCAACCCTCTCTTGTTTCTATGTCCCTCCCCCCTTCTCTCTCTCTCTTATTTGTTTCTCTCTTTCCTCTCTCTCATTCTCTCCCTGCATCATTTCCTCATTCATCTCTCACACCTGAACTGACACGAAAGGGACCATGGCTGGGCAGTGAATTTGTGACTGGCTGCTTTTTATGATTCTGCATCTTTCACAGGCAAGCCAGCACCAGCCATGGCATTGTTTTTAGGGTACATGTAGTCCTCACTTATAACCACAATTGGAATTAGAATCTAAGTCAATGCACAAAATTGTGGCTCAGGGAGACACCTACATGACCACTTTGATCAATGATTGCAACCCTGGCTCTCCCAGCTGTGGCTGTTAAATAATTAGGGAGATCATTAAGCAGAGCAAAGGGATGCCTCAGGGATGGGGGAGGCCCTGGGCGCCTCCACCTGCCCCCCCAGTCCCCCAAGCCCTGAAAGCTTGGTTGGCTACAGGGCCCCATGAAATATGCAAGCTATGATGGGCCAGGAGCCCTCAATCAAATAGAGAGCCCACCAATGCATATAAATGGTTCCATTTTCCTTCCCACCCATTCAAGCACGGTTGCTCTAACTGGGCAATACTATTCTGCAGGAGAGCACCATTCTCTTTTCCCTTCTAGGTATAGAGCAAGAGCAAAAGGTCCATTTCTGTTTGCTAAGGAAGGAAATTGACTCTCCTTCATACATGGATGGTGGAGTTCAGAACAAAAGCTTAAATTATTTAAATTAAATTAAAGCCCATGTCCCACTGCACCAATGGATGCAAAGAGGATGTAAAACGGACAAAAAAGCTTGCCATCCATTTGAAAACGCAATGCATCCATTGTGTACTCACTGCGTACGTGTTTCATACGCTCTATCTGTCAAACATCCATCTACTGCTATTTCATCCACTCAAAAAGTTTTGAGCTACACAAAACTTTTTGAGCAGATGAACTTTCCGCCGCGTACGATGTACATCCACGACACATACGGGCAACAAACGTTCTACGTCTGTTGTCATCCGTTACACATACACTGTATCCTCTCGGCATCCTCTGGACATCCCCTCAACTCACATCCACTGCAGCTGAAAGTGGAAAGAGGGAGGAAGCGAAAGGTACACGGAACGTCCACACAGCGTTAGTAGCATGGAAATAGAAAGGATGTAAGCGGATGCATCTTGTATATAAAGCATTAAAACGGACAAAAAGTTCATATATGGGATGTATCTCGGATATTTAGGATGTCTGGAGTATGCCTAGAGTATGTGGAAGGACACCTAGCGGAAAACTGACATTTCCAATAAAAAGAGGGAGGAAATCACCTGGATCTCAGTATGAGTCCAGCAGCCGTGGTGTACAGACCTCTTCACCCTTGGTCTTGCTCTTCCACATCATCCATGGATCTCCACCATGGATCAATGCAGACTCCTTTTGGTAGCCGCCATCATTCAACACCAGAACCAAGCCCTCTTCAGGCTCTTTCACCTTTTCTACACAAGGAGAAGGAGACGTCCAAGAGCTGTGTAGGTCCGATGATGGATTGTGAGAAGAGTGGTGTTTGGACTGTATGACAAGCTGATGGTGGAGCTGAGGAATGAAGACCCTCGTGCATTCCAGCACTTCATGAGGATGCCACCAGCCATGTTTGATGAAATTGTGGAGTGTCTGAAACCCAGGTTGCAATGGTATCAGAGGGGGAACTTTCCCCACACCGTTGGAGCCATAGATGGGAAGCACGTGGCCTGCAAAGCTCCAGCCAACTCAGGGTCCTCTTATCACTACAAGGGCTTCTTCAGCATCATCCTCTTTGCCATGGTTAATGCTGACTACAAGTTCATGTACATCGATGCTTCAGGCAACAGGTCAGCTTCAGATGCCCAGATATACAACGCCAGTGACCTCAAGGATGGGCTGGAACGCAACCTCATAATGGGTTTTCCAGATCCAGACCCCCTACCCACTGACACACAAGATATGCCCTACTTCATCGTGTGTGATGACGCCTTTTCCCTCAGAACTACCTCATGAAGCCCTACAGTTTCAGATACCTCACCCGTGAAGAGAGGATCTTCAACTACAGGCTGTCCAGGGCAAGACAGGTGGTGGAGAACACCTTTGGCATCCTGGCCAACAGGTTCCAGGTACTTCTCACCACCATGCAGCATCACCCAGGGACTGTGAGGAGGATCGTGGAAGCTTGCTGCATCTGCACAATCTCATGCGCACCCGTTACCCAGTGTTGCAGAACAGACTTGTCGACCATCAACAAGGCAATGGGGACATGGAGCCTGGTGAATGGAGGCAAGGACGAAACCTGATAGACACTGTGGATGTACAAGGCCCCAACAGAGCTTCACGTGAAGGAAGAAGCAGCGCAACCTCCTGAAACACTGGTCCAACTCCCCAGCTGGAGCAGTGGAGTAGCAAGACAGGATGGTAGATGCTTAATGGATGCTTCCTTGAGCCTGTCTCATAACACTGATGAGATTGTGCCATGTATGTTGAGTGGTCCTACAATGAATAGGGCATTAATAAAGAGCTTTGTTTATTTTGAAATGTGTTGATCAATAAATAAATTGTTGTTGATAAAAAAGGGCCATATGTGTGGCAGCTGAGAGGGTGGACCATACAGTCCCACGATGCTTGCACTGGAGGTTTATCAATCCCACAGCTATTCTTACCCATCCCACAACTATCCTTACCCATCCCACAACCATCCTTACCAATACCACAACTATCCTTACCTATCCCACAAGCATGCAAAGGCTTAACCCTTTTTTCAAAGTTTTCACCAACACTTTATTAAGTAAATAAAATGAACCAAGTGTGTGAAGCAAAGATAACCTTTATTAACAACTGTCTTAAGTAAACTGTATGACTTTATTAAAAAAGCAAAATGAACCAAGTAAAGTGTCTTTAAGCAAAGATAAGGTGAACAGGTAACAACTCAGTCTCTGGCACTATTCTCAGTCACTCTGAGGCATGTTAATGGTCTCAGCTGTCGAGCGGCCAGGAAATGTGGAGGTGGCTGTGGCTGGAGTGCTGGTCTGAGGTGCCATTGGGGTGCCTGGCCCCGAGAGTACAACAGGGGATGGTGTGTTCAGGAAGCTCTCCGAGAGCTGACTCAGTCCCGTGAGGTTGAGAGGCCCTTCCTCAAGGACCTGGGATGTCAGGCACAGTACTGAAGACAGATTTTCTGTTGAGGGGTTTGGCTATGGGGTGGAGGAAGGAGGAGTGTAGTGGGGCTGTCTGGTCTGCATCTGGGTGAGGTGAGGTGTCTGTGGCGTGCAATGTACCTGGGCCTGGACTGGGAAGGGTTGCCTCTGCTGTGGGAAGTCCTGGTACTCATAGCCTTGGTAGGTGAGGGGCTGTTGAAAGCCATGGAAGGGCTGTGACATCGCCTGGGGTGGAGGAGCAGTCCTGGATTGGGTCGGAGCAGGTTCAGCTGGGCCTGGAGGGTGGTGCAGCAGTGCTGTGATTTTCTCCTTCATCATCTGGTACTGGGCCTCGAGCAGGTCCATGAGGGTCTGGCTCACGTACATGATGAAGGGCTTGCAGTTCGAGGATGGTATATTGCTGTAGACCAGCTGAGAGAGAAAATCTGTGCTGGTCTTGATCATGTCCCTGATCTCCAGCAGGACAGTGTGGCTCTGGCCCTCTAGTCTGCCTCTTTGCCTGCTTTCTGTGGAGGTGGAGCTGGGGGTGGGGGTGGGTTGGTCTCTGGCTGCTGCTTCTTCTTGCTCCATTTGAGACAGGGGATCCTCCACGTCCTCTGGCATGGGGAGTGCAGCTGTCGGGGGGTCTCTGCCGTGGGGCCCTCCAAAGACACCTGCCTGGACACGGTAGCTGTCTCCTGGCTGGAAGAGGAGTGGCTCTCTGTGGGCTGTCTGAGGGAGAGGGTTGATAGAGGGGCTGCTCCTCAGTGGCAGATCTCACCCTCCAGGAAGCTGCACTTGGCCATGATGTACATCTCCCGGTCAGTGAGCTTGACAGTGGCCTGGCCAGATTTCTTCAGGTGCAGCTTGCCATACTAGGTGTGCATGTGATTCCACCATCCCAGGAGTACATCTGAAGTGTAGCCCAGGCTCTCTGCCTTGTCTCTCCACGCTGCCTGCTTCCTCTTGGTGTCGCGATAGAGCCTGTGGTCCTTTCTCCTCATGGTCCTCGGAAATGGAGTACTGTTTCCTCTCTCCCTTCTCCTTGCCTTGCCTCCTCCTCCCTCTGGCAGGGGCTACAGGGCCTTTAGCAGCAGGGCTTTGAGGGCCTTGGGGCTGGTCCACCACAGCAGCAGCACCAGCAGCACCAGCAGGAGAAGCACCAGCAGCACCAGCAGGAGAAGCACCAGCAGCAGGAACACCAGGTGCAGCAGTAGCAGCACCAGCAGAAGCACCAGCAGCTTCAGAGTCAGTGCCAGGGGGTGGGATGGTGGTTCTGTCCTTCTTGCCAGGGCTGGCAGGAGTAGGCACAGGCTTCCTCTTCTTCCCTGACTGATGAACCATGGTGTTCTTTCAAGATGTCTCTGGCAGCAGGTCTTTCCTCTGAATGCTGATTGCTTGCGAGCTGCATCCTTTTATATCCGCAGAGCTGACGCAATTCATCCTCCCCGCATGCGCAGTGAACGCTTTGCATCCACTATGCATCCGCTACGCATCCGCTGCGCATCCGCTACGCATCCGTTATGCATCCTATAGGCGTCCAGGATGCATTCGCATCATCCGCTACGCATCCACTCCTTCCGCTACGCGTCCGCTTCACTATTCTCTCCCGGAAGCCCTGTGGATGTGTCATCTGCTTCCATCCGCTTCCATCCGCTAGGCTTCCTACGAACATCCGCTTACCATCCTCGCTACGTACTGCCCACGTCCGTTCCTTTCCGTTGTTTTCCATTCTGTTTATGCAAATTTGGGGCACTTTTGAGAGCGGATAACAATGGATGGAGCCACCTCCAAAATTTTGCTCATCCGCTGTGTCCTTTTTGCATATGTTTTGTATCCATCGGCCAGTGTGACCTAGCCTTGAGCTTGTTTTTGCAACCCTCAGAAGGAAGTTACCTTTCCTTTATTCACAAAAGAGAACTTCCCTGGGGGAAGGGAGTGCTGAAAAGAAGCTTTGTAGCCTTCTCCATGCACAGAGGGAACTCTTCAATGGGATGCAGAGACTTTAGATCTTCATGATTTAAGATTCATTTCAGCACTCTACCAGAAAAGTTCTCTTCTATGCAGGAGGGAAAGTGATATCTTAAGGCCCTGTCACACTGCCCAACGGATGCAAAACGTTTGTAAAAAGGACACAGCGAATGAGAAAAATGTTCCATCCGTTGTTATCCGCTCTCAAAAGGGGCAAAAATTTGCATAACCAGAGCGGATAACACGGAAAGGAACGGACAGGGGGAGGACGCAGAGCAGATGGAAAGCGGATGCGGAACGGAAGCCTAGCGGATGGAAGCGGATGAGAGCGGATGGCACATCCTCAGGGCTTCTGGGGGGCCTCAGCAAAGTGGACGCGGAATGGATAGAGCGGATGCACAGCGGATGCACAGCGGATGCACAGCGGATGAAGCGGATGCACAGCGGAAGCCTAACGGATGCCTAGCGTTAATTGCACATGCGGGGAGGATGCATTGCGTAAGTCCCATGGATATAAGGGAAGCAGTTCAGAGCAGGTCACCATTCAGAGGAAAGACCTGCTGCCTTGCCTGCCCTGCCTGCATGCCTGCCTGCAAGCCTTGCTGCCAGCCTTGTTGCCAGCCTTGCTGGCAGCCTCCCTGCCAGCCTTGCTGTCTGCCTGCCTGCCATCCATTCCGCATCCGTTCTGCTTCCTCCCTGTGTCCGTTTACTGCTGGAGTGGATGGAGTAGTGCGGATGTGCAGTGGATGCCTAGTGGATATAGTGGATGCATAACGGTTGCAGAATGGATGCCTAGCGGATGCCTAGCAGATGAAGAACGGACGCATTGGATACATTTTCCGCTCAAAAGTTTTGAGCAGTTCAAAACTTTCTGAGCAGATGAAACGTCAATAGACGGATGCTGGATGGATAGAGAGGATGAAAAACTGATGCGGTGAGTACAGAACGGATGCATCGCGTTAATCAATGGATGACAAGTGTTTTTCTCCGTTTTACATCCTCTTTCCATCCATTGGTGCAGTGTGACAGGGGATTTACTGCAGGTGCAGAAATGGATTTAAATTTAAATTTCATGATTTAAATTTAATTTCTGCATCTCATAAAAGGATTTGAACTCCCATTGACTGACAGATCTTTTAGACAGCCCCCAGAGATTAAAGGAAGTCTCTGGACAGACAATCGTTTGCAATTTCCCCTGACCCCAATTTCCTCATTGACTTTCTAGGAAAGACAGCAAAGAAGATTGCTAATGATGATCACAAGGTACTTGGCAACTGGTTGTAAATGGAAACAGGTTGCCAAATGCCTGAAATGTAGTTATGTGATGGTGGGGAACATAGTGTTATGTTTTATGTTGGCCAGAAATGCTTTATGGATTATAAAGCAACCCTTAGGAAGCCATCATAACTAAAAATAGTCATTAAACAGCTGGTTTAATGTTAGTAATAGTTGTGGTTTGCCAGCAGCCAGTGCAGACAGCAGAGATATCGGGCAGTGAGGATGAAAGAGAGTCTGGAGAGGACTTGGACGAGAGTCCTGTGTCTGATGCAGGGATGGGGTCAGGACCATCTGGGAGTGGGGTGCTGCCTTCAGAGCCTTTGGAGTCTGGCAGCAGCAAAGCAGAGGACCCAGGGTAGCCTGTTCCCAGTGTGCGTGTGCGCAGAGCTGATAGAAGGTGAGAGCAGCTGAAACAGAGGGGGCAACTCAGTGGAAGGTTATTGCCCCTCCCATAAGGGATAAAAGTCAGACCTCAATGATGAAAACTTTTCAGGAAGCAAAGCAGTTCAGTAATTTCTGAGTCCTTCTTGAAGCTCTGTACTCTGATCATTTTTTTCTGGATTTTTGGATTGATTTATGTTAAGCCTTAATTGGACTTCTGTTTTTTGGCAGCATTCGACAGCACTGAAAAGCTTAGGTGTAAGTAGATGCAGGATGAAGGTCCGGGAGGAGACAGGCGGATGTAGGTTAGCTGGGATGGGGTTGAAAGGCAGCTATAATAAGCTATAATAGGTGGTTGCACTTAGCACTAGCTCTGTTTGGGTTCTATCCATTGCTGCTATTTGGGACCAAGTGTAGTGTTTGGTGATGGAATAAACCCCTGTTACCACACCATATATTCATGAGTACTGTGGTTTGTCAGTGTCAATCATCTAGTACCCAGTGAGGCTGACAGAAAAGCTAGCACTCACACTCTTTTGTATTGATTTTTTGGAATTATTGGAAGAGTGAAGGAAATGGCAGAAGGCAGAGACCTTGACTAGAATGCGGAGGAGGAGGAAGCTGAAGTAGGAGAGAAGGTGGTGGAAGCTGACAAGCAACAGTGGGAGAAGGATGAAGAAGAGGAGTCAACCCCCAGTGTCTCCCAACCAATGATTAAGATGAAGAGGAAGGAGGTGGCAGATCCTGAAAGGGAGAGGGAGGAAGAATGAGAAGAATGGGAGTGAGTGCCTCTTACCTCCCAGCCTGTAATTAAGCCTAAAAAGAAAGAGGTTAGGTTGAGTGAGCCATCTAGAAAGAGGCTGAGAAAGGATGAATGGAGGTTGCAGAAACAACAAAAGGTATAGGTCCAGGACTGGAAGGTGCAGGGTGGCCTAATCTCGATGAGAGTCAATGGACAGCTCCAAGTAGTGTGACCTTGGAAATATTAAGAAGGCAATTTGGGGATGTAACTTTAAGAGAGCATTTACCTCCCAAAGGGGCTTTGGATTATAGACACAGTTATATTTCAGTTTGTGACCCTCTATATAGTTCTAGCCCTATGGAGTTTCAAGATACGGAAGTAAGTAGAGGATTAGAGCGTTCTGAGTTGAAATCTAGATGATCAGATATAGGGAAGGGCGCTAATGCTACTTGTTTGGAAAGTCATAACAAGGAGTCTAGGGATCCTGGATTATCTGACACCTATGGGTGGACTCCAGATCATTCTGAGGAGAGGTGTCAGACCTCTCCTGGACTGTTAATGTCAGATCGTAGTATCAGGATACTGTCCTATAGCTAGGAGGGGGGATAACACCTCAGGAAGGATGGGGACCCCACCCCCCCTTGATTGCCTCTTTTGATGGCAGTCCAGATAGAGTGGCAGGTTTTTTTAGGACAAATAATAAACCATCTGGACTTATTTGGACATTATTATCCATCTTATTGAGCCATGGTGGTGGTGATAATGAGTGTATTAGTTGGAGAGGCCAAAGAATGGGCAGCTGACTTACATAGACTGATGAACTTGGTGATGTTGGACTCTTTCTGTTTGCTTTTCAGCTGCTTTTTGAAGATAAAACAAGTGGACAACAAGCAGAGGAAGATATATAAAACATTAAACAAAAAGAAAAACTTCTGGTTGCAAGGCTTCAGCGGCGGCAGGAATCCGCAATTGTGTGCAGTTCCTGCTGTGCTCACTGCCGAGGTGCCCCCGATCCAGCTGGATTTGGAGACTATGGTTACCCTGTAGAGGTAACCGAAGACAGGGGAGATCCGGGCAGGGGTCTGGGGGAATCGCAATCCCCCTCCTCAGCCAGTTTAACTCACTTTTCCCAAGGCGGTGGAATGGCGGTCAGGAATGGCCACCACAAAGAAGCTTTCAGCCGGATAAGAGGATATTTAAAGGATACATTGTTTCCTAACAAGATTGTTAAAAGCGATGGAGAAAAGTTAAAGGGAAAGTTTTTTTTCTTCTTCTCACTCTCCTTTCCTACGGAAATAGCAGATGGAAATCGGAAAAACCTGCTTTGGCATAGAAGTGGGAAGGGAGAGGCAAAATATATATATTAAGATTTTGTTGGAGGAGATGGCTTGGAACTTTTAAGATCAGAGGTAATGGCAATAAGACTTTTAAAAAATTACTTTGGAACTGTGTAATTAAATTTCACCCCAGAAAAAGATAGTACAAAAAAGAAGAAAGTGCTAAATGAAACAGTTTGTGCTGATTTGGATTGCTTTGTGACTTTGGGATTCTTGGAAACTTTTTTTTGAAAGACTAAAATCATTTGGCTTGGTTTTTTTTTTTTTTAATCTTACAATGGCATTAACTTACAAAAACATTGATCTGTTTAAGGAGGAGTTGGACCATGACCTGGGACAGGCATGTTTATATCAGGGTGTGGTGAAAACATTACAGGACTGGTACCAGATTGCTCTTTAACTTGATTTGGGATGAACCTCAAGAGTGATGTTACTCCAGTGGTGCGAAAGCCTCCTGCTATTCCATTACTTCGACTTAGAGTGAGGGGTTCTCTATCAGGCCAAAGGGGGCAAGAAGTTTTCAGGTGTTTCGGGTGTAATATGCCTGGACATAGAGCTTTGGATTGTTGTATACCACCTTTAATGAAAAAGGGACTGAATTGCTTCCTCCACACAGAACAACGGACTGTGCTATTGAATTGATTCCTGGGGCAAAGTTACTTAAACCACGAATGTACTCAATGACTCCCAAAAAAATGGAGGAAATGAGAAAATACATAGACAAAAACTTGGAAAGGGAGTTTATTACATGAGGGAGGTCAGATGTAGCAGCCCGAGTTCTCTTCTGTGAGAAAAAAGATGGAGGATTATTTCCATATGTGGATTTTAGAGGTCTTAATGCTATGTGTATGGAACCCCTAAATCCTCCACCCCTAATAAAGGATCTGTTGGCAATTTTGATGAAGGGACGGATTTTCACCAATCTCTATTTACATGAGGCTTATTACTATGTACGAATCCATCCCAGAGACGAGTGGAAGACAATGTTTAATTGCCCTTTAGGAGGTTACCATTTTAATTTATACCATTTAGATTACAAGGGGCCCCAGCTGTTTTTATGCACTTAAGAAAGAGCATATTACATGAGCATTTGTATAAAGGGGTATTGGTCTATTTTGATGACATTTTAATATATTCAAACACAAAGGAGGAGCATATACAATTAGTACAACAAGTATTTAAAAAGTTACTAGATGCGCAGTTGTATGTGAAGTTATCCAAATGTGACTTTCATACTAAGCAGTTGGACTATTTGGAATATCGTATCTCTGCAAAGCATAGAGATGGATCCAAATAAAGTTCAAATGGTATTGGAATGGAAACTACCCACTATAAGGAAACAGTTACAGAGTTTCTTAAGGTTTGCCAACTTCTATCAGCAATTCATTCCAAGATTTGCAGATAACACCTTTGACTAATCTCCTTCGTATCAAACATTTAGGTGATGAAAGACCAATGCCTAATAGGAAATTACTGTGGTCATCTAATTGCCAAGAAGCATTTGATAAATTAAAAACTCTGTTTGTGAAAGAACCTGTGTTAAAGCATCCAGATCCCAGCCATTCTTCTGTCACCCAAGTGGATGCAAATGATGTAGCTGTTGGAGCTGTGTTATTACAGAGGAATGAGACAGGAGTGTTACAACCATACACATACACCTCATGGAAATTCAGCCAGATGGAGTGAAATTGGACCATCTGGGAAAAGGAAGCATAAGCAGTACATTGGGCATCACTTGCCTGGAGACATTTATTGGAGGGAGGTCCACAGCCTTTCAGGATATGGACAGATCATAAGAATCTGAACACCCTCCAAACACCATGTAAATTATTTCCAAAACATGTTCATTGGGCATTATATTTTACACATTTTAATTTTATTTTAAAATATGTGCCAGTTGGGAAGAATTTCATGGTGGATGCCTTATCACAACTACCTCAGTTTGACAGTCATAGGGATGATGTAGTGCAGCCCCTTATCCCAAATAGTGAGAACGTTGATTCGTTAAGAATGAAGATAATAACAATGGACCTTCCAGTGGTGATGGCAGAAGATAAATGGTTGGCTGATAACAAAATTCAAGTAGAAATGTGAGACGTGGTAGCCTGGCGTGGAAGCAAACTTTATGTACCTAACAAGTTATGACAGTTAGTATTAAAATGCTGCCATGATGTCAAACAGGCTGGGCATTATGGATTCCTAAAAACTTTACATTTAGTCAAGAGACAGTTTTGGTGGCCTGCCATGAGAACCGACACTGAGAAATACATTAAAGGGTGTTCTGTCTATGCAATCACAAAAATACACATGGGTTTACTTCAAAAGGTAGCTGAGCCCACACAATCTTGGAAAGAAGATAGCATGGATTTAATTGTGGATTTGCCAAATAATAATAGGTACACTGTTATTTGGACAGTGATTGATCTGCTCTCCAAACAGGCCCATTTCTTACCTTGCAAAGGCCTCCCATCAGCCTGACGATTAGCTGAATTATTTATTAGGAACATTTATCATTTGCATGGAGTTCCTAGATGTATTATTTCTGATAGAGGGGTTCAATTCACTGCACGTTTCTGGAAAGAATTTATACAATTAATTAGTTTGTCTCAAGGTTTAAGTACAGCATATCATCCCTTTACAGATGGGGCACTTGAAAGAGAGAATGCTGCTGCAGAACAATATTTGCAGCATTATATTTCATATCAGAAGAACAATTGGGTTGAGTTCTTACCTTCGCAGAGATAACCTACAACAACACAGTACACAGTAGTACCGGATAGACCCATTTTTATATAATACACAGCAAATAATTCATTCCTATACCTGAATGGCTCCACATAGCCAATGAGCCGATAACAATTATAAAATGGACAAATACTCTACAAACTCGCTGGAAGGAGGCATTATTTAAAGCTGCAGAAGCATACAAGAGTGAAGCTGACAAGAAATGGGTTGAACAGACCCCATTTTTGATTGGAGATTGGGTATATTTAATGACAAAATATATAAACTTAGGAGTGGCATGTAAAAACTAGGGCTGAAGTTTATAGGTCTTTTCCAAGTGGTGCAGGTGATTAATCCTGTTACTGTTCACCTGAAACTCCCATCATGGTTTAAGAGGATACACCTGTATTTTACAGCAGCCTTCTGAAACCTGCAGACATGACAAGATTAGAACCCAGATTCAAGGCTCCCGGCCCTGTACGAGACAACCATTACAAGATAGAGGACATTCTGGATTCTCGTGTACGGAGGTGGGTTTTACAGTATCTTGTTATGTGGAAAGGCTACCCTATCAATGAGGCCTCATGGGTATAGAACATTGACATAGCAGCACCATGATTGCTGTGGACATTCCACCATAGAAACCCCACAAGGCAGGTGGGAAGGATGCATTAGATTCAATAGTATAATTTAATTATGGCATTTGTCTTCCAGGAAGACCCATGGTAAAGGGGGCCACATGTCGGTCTCGAGCCTGACACATGGCAGGCACAGGTGAAAGTGATGCCTGCCTCCTCCCGAAGCCTGCCTGTTAATTCCTGTGGGACATTCATGAGTCAGATCGATTCATCAGCTGTTTGGTGTTCCGATGCTGGGGGGGGGGGGGAGTTGTCAGCTATTTGGCACTCCAAACTCTAGCAAGCAATGGGAAAAACACTGGGGTTGTCAGCTATTTGGCAGCTGACAGCAGCTCAGCAGCGTGGGGGACATCGAACTAGTTTACCCCTTTGGGGGCTTGGGTGGGGGTTATTTGGGGCTGCACAGCCATTCTTAGGGTGATGGGGGTTGGTGATTATTGCTGTCTTAGGTATAAGTAGTTATGCAGTGGAAGTGCGGGAGGAGACAGGCGGATGTAGGTTAGCTGGGGTGGGGTTGAAAGGTACCAGTAATAAGCACTGAATGACAGTTGTGCTCAGCACTAGCTTTGCTTGGATTCTATCCATTGTTGCCACTTGGGACCAAGTGTGGTGTTTGGTGATGGAATAAACTCTTGTTACCACACCATATATTCATGAGTACCATGGTTTGTCAGTTTCAATCATCTAGTACCCAGTGAGACTGACAATTGCTTTGCTATTTCTGTTCCAAGTAGATGCACCATTACAATTCTATTGCTTCTGTTCAACAAAACAGAAGCTGTACTTTCTTCTTACTTTGAAAGGGAATGATTGTTATTTTGTTTATTCTAATATGGTGGAATGGATCTCTTGTACAGGTAGTCCTTGACTTATGACCACAATTGAGCCCATAATTTCCATTGCTAAGCAAAACAGTTGTTAAGCCAGTTTTGCTGTATTTTATAAGCTTTCTTGACATGATTGTTAAGTAAATCGCTGCAATGTTTTAGTTAGTAAAAAAAGTTATTAAGTGAATCTGGCTTCCCCAATTACTTTGCTTGTCAGAGAGTTGCAAAAGGTGATAACATCATCCTGGGACACTGCAGCCATTGTAAATACATTAGAATTAGAATTATACAATAAACAATTAAATCATACTAGGAAACAGTCAATATAAAATAAGGATACAAGCAACAAAATTACAGTCATACAGTCACAAGTGGGAGGGGATGGGGGATAAGGAGTAATGAGAAGATTAATAGTAATTAATGCAGTCTTTGTAAATAGTTGGACAGTGTTGAGGGAATTATTTGTTTAGCAGAGTGATGGCATTCAGGAAAAAACTGTTCTTGTGTCTAGTTCTGGTGTGCAGTGCTCTATAGCGTCATTTTGAGGGAATGAGTTGAATCAGTTTATGTCTAGGATGTGTGGGATCTGTAAATATTTTCACAGCCTTTTTTTTTGACTCGTGCAGTATACAGGTCCCTGATTGAAGACAAGTTGGTAGTAATTGCTTTTTCTGCAGTCCTAATTATCTTCTGAAGTCTGTGTCTGTCCTGTTGGGTTGCAGAACCAAGCCAGACAGTGCAGATGATGGATTCAATAATTCCTCTGTAGAACTGTATCAGCAGCTTCTTGGGCAGTTTGAGCTTTCTGAGTTGGTGCAGAAAGAACATCCTTTGTTGTACTTTTTTGATGATATTCTTGATGTTAGGTGTCCATTTTAAGCCATGTGATATAATAGAACCTAGAAATTTGAAGGTCTCTACTGTTGATACTATGTTGTCTAGTATTGTAAGAGGTGGCAATATAGGAGGGTTTCTTCTAAAGTCTACCATCATTTCTACGGTTTTGAGTGTATTCAGTTCAAGATTGTTCCGGTTACACCACAAGGCAAATTGTACAACCTCCTGCCTGTATGCGGATTCGTCATTGTCTTGAATGAGACCAATCACTGTGTTGTGTTATCTGCAAACTTCAGTATTTTAACAGATGGATCGTTTGAGATATGTGCCAGTTGCCAAGCACCCAAATTTTGAACATATAACCACAAGAATGCTGCAATAGTTGTAGTTGTTAAAAAGTGCAGTTATAACTTTGAACAACCAGTAAACAAATGGTTTTAAGGTGAGGCCTGCCTGTACAAGTTCCCTGCTCCTTTTCCTTATGCTCTTCCTCTTTTTATCAACCTCCACCCTTTTAAATATATATTTACTGATCTTTCAGCAATCTGTCAATGGCTTCTCTTACAGATTGTTACAGTGGAGCCATTCATATACCTCACTACTGAGTCACATCAGTGCTTGGTGTTCAGCACAATGTAAAATAGCCTGACAGTTTATGGACTGTGAAATGCAATTTTATATAGTTGTGAACAAGAGTTTTAAGAAAAATTTCACAATGTCCCTGAAATTCTTTTCCTCAGAATACTTTATTTATTTATTTATTTTGGGTAAGTTTTATTGATTTTTAAGAACAAACAAAAACAAACAAAACATTAAAACATCAACCTTCTTCCATAAGTGTACAGTGTGTCGGTTGGTTTACAAATTTTTTGTGCATCGATTTCATAGTTTCAATTATAGTTACATTACAAAATAACTCATATTATCAGAAATTGAATATCCTAGTATTATTATTAATCAATCATTTGACTATAATTTTGTTCATTCATATTTTGCAAGATAGTTATACTTTACTTAGTTTATTTTATAACAATTCATATAGTCCTTCCAAATCTATCCTAAAAACATTTTATATATGTTATAATAATAAAAAGAAATACATCTTTATATATTCATTATTTTCTATAATTCTACATATTCTATTACTATATTTTGTTATCTAGCCATTGATAGAAAAGGTCCCAAATTTTGTAAAATTGTTTATCCTCTTGTTCTCTAATTTCAAATGTCAATCTACTCATTTCAGCACATTCCAGTATTTTCTTGATAATTTCCTCCTGCAGTGGTATTTTCTCATGTTTCCAATTTTTAGCAAATATAATCCTAGCTGCTGTTAATACATTTACAATCAAATATTTTAAATCTTTGCTGTATGTATCAGGTAGAATTCCCAATAAAAATATATCTGGTTTTAAATCTATATGCTTTTTAGTCATTTTTCCCAACCACGTGTGGATTTTAGTCCAATATTTTTTTGCATCCGCACAAGTCCACCACATATGCTAATATGAGCCAGGTATCTGATGACATTTCCAACATCTTTCGGATTTATTCTTGAACATTCTTGCTATTCTTGTTGGGGGAAAATGCCACCTGTAAAACATCTTATACAAATTTTCTTTAAATGCTGTTGACATTGTCATTTTATAATTTTGAGACCACAATTTTTGCCATTTCTCTAGATCAATCCCATATCCAAAATTCTTCCCCCAAGCAATCATAGTTTCTTTAACCTGTTCTTCTTCTAGTTTAATTTCTAATAAATATCCATACAATTTTTAAATCACCTTTTCATCAGTACCTGTCAAAATCTTATCTAAATCAGTCAATTTATTATAGAAACCTTCTGTTTTAAAGTCTTTTTCATACCTTGAATGTTCCTCTAGTTTTTGCATCAATTTTCGTTCACCCTTTTCATTCAAAATTTCCCATGTCTAACTGTTTGTTCCTTCTTATATGTTATAGGATAAGAAAATGCTTCAATAGTCGATAACCAGATTGGAATTTTCAAATAACATTGTCTTTTAATCTTCTCCCAATTTAACCACAGAGACTCCCGTATATGAGGTCTTCTAAAATAACCCTGTATTTTAGTTCCCTTATATCATAAAAAGGCATGCCACCCCAACAACAAATCATGTCCTTCTAATATCAACAATCTAGTATTTCTTAATGTTATCCATTCCTTAACCCATGTCAAGTTTGTAGCTTGGTAGTACAACTCCCAATCAGGCAGACCAAATCCTCCTCTAATTCTAGCATCTTGTAAGAGTTTTAACTTTATTCTCACTTTCTTACCTGTCAAATGTATCCCCAAGTACTTAACCTTATTCGTGACTTGAATTTTCAATACATCTGCCAATTCTTCTTTTTGTCAAAAATCTTTTGACAAAAAATCTTTTGTTTATTTTCAGGCCGACCACCTTGCCATATACCTCTATCTTTTCCAATAGTTTTGGTGCAGTTTCTAGAGATCTTCTAAAATAAAGGCCAAGTCATCTGCAAAAGCTTGCAATTTAAATTCTTCCTTTTTAATTTTCATTCCTTTTATACTCTTTTTGTCATTAATGTTTCCATTTAACACTTCCAGAGTTAATATGAATAGCAAAGGTGAAAGTGGGCAACCTTGTCTTGTACCTTTTCTTATATTGATAGAGTCTGTTAATTCTCCCTCTATCATTACCTTTGCCGTTTGTTTATAATATATGGCTTGTATTGCTTGAATAAATTTTCTGGAAAAGTCCATCTGTTACAATAATAATAATATGAATCTCCAGTTCACATTATCAAATGTCTTTTGTACATCTAAAAATATCAAAGCCATTTGTTTTTCGGGGTGAGCCACATAATATTCCAAAGTGTCCAATATTACTCTCATATTATCTTTAATTTGTCTCTTTGGCAGAAATCCATTTTGGTCAGAATAAATAAAATTATTTAAATATTTTTTGAGTCTCTCTGCCAATATTGAAGCGAAGATTTTATAATCTGCTTTAATAAAAAAATGGGTCTATAATTCTTAATTTGTAATGGGTCACTCTCTTCTTTTGGAATAAGTGTAATGTAGACTTCTGACCATGTTTTAGGTATCTTCTTCTTTAGCATAACTTCATTCATGACTTCTAGCAATGGAAGGTTCAGCGATTCTTGTAATGTTTTATAGAATTCTGCCGGAAGTCCATCTGGGCCTGGTGCCTTCCCATTATTTTGTTTCTTAAGTTTCTTATTATTTAGTTTCTTAAGTGCTTCGGTTAACTCCATCATGGTTATATTGCTTTCTAACATTTTTTCAGTCTCTTTAGGTATCTTAGGTAGATTAGCATTCTGAAAATACTGTTTAACTCTTTCCTCATCAATATTCTCTTGCTCATATAATTTCCCATAAAAGCCTTGAATGATTTCCTTCTTCTCTTTATTGCCATGGCAAACTTGACCTTGATCATCTATTAACTGTGGTATTTTCCTTGATTCTTTTTCCTTTCTCAATTTGTATGCTAACTATCTACCTGGTTTGTTTGCATCCTCAAAATAATTCTGTTTAGCACTTCTAATTTTCTGTGCTAATTCTTCCTTCTCTATTAAACTCATTTTATGTTTAATTGTATCCAGTTTTAGCTTAATGTCTTTTTTCTGTGGTGTTTTCTGTAGTTCTTTTTCGAGTCTTTTATACTCATCTTCTAAAACTTCCGTGGCTTGCCTTTTCCTAATGTTCCTTTTCCTATGTATTATTTCCTTGTATTATCAAGCCTCTAGAA
Organism: Laticauda colubrina; assembly: GCA_015471245.1. Taxonomy (NCBI): domain Eukaryota; kingdom Metazoa; phylum Chordata; class Lepidosauria; order Squamata; family Elapidae; genus Laticauda; species Laticauda colubrina. The sequence continues at coordinate 11,542,291 of BLBF01000044.1, read as the reverse complement.
TAGGCCTTCATTGTGTCCCATACATTCTGGATTGAAGTATCTTCTTTTTAATTTTCTCTAAAGAAAAAATTCTTTCTCCATCTGCTATATAAAAGCCTTCTCCTTTAGAATAGTATTATTTAATGTCCATTTTGATCTTCTTTTTTGTCCTTTCCATTTAATTGTCATTGGACTGTGGTCTGCCCAAGTACTTGTTTCAACATTTGTTTCTTGAATATTAGATATTAATTCTGTTGAAGTCCAAATCATATCTATTCTGGACCATGTTAAATGTCTATTTGAGTAACAAGTGTATTGTTTGGTTTTAACATTTCTTTCTCTCCATATATCTTTTAAATTTATTTCATCTATCGTTTTTAAAAACGATTTGGGGAAAGTCTTTCTATTTTGCTTTGTTGTTGTTGTTGTTGTTGTTGTTGTTGTTGTTGTTGTTGTTGTTATATAGTCCAGTTTATTGTCTACAATTCCATTGAAATCTCCCTCATAACTATATTGACATAGTCCAGTTCAATTATTTTCATGTGTAATTTTTTATAAAATTCTTCTTGTTTATCATTCGGAGCGTAAATTGCAATCAAGAGTGTTTTCATATTATTGTCCATTATTTCCACCATTAATGCTTTTCCGTCTTCATCAGTATAAATCAATTTTGCTGAAATGATTGGAGGAGGAGCTGGCGTCATGACGATACTGCATGCAATCTTGGAGGTCTGAGATTGTAGCCGATATCTCTGCCCCTGGACGGTCCAAATGGACCTAAACCATCCTGAAGAGATGGTGATAGTGAAGGGCACACCCTGTAGATTCCAGGGATATCGCAAAGTCCCTGGTTGATCCAGGAGAAGTCCTTTTGCCAGCGGCAGAGAGGCAGCTACCAAAGCTGCTGAAGTTGGGACAGCTCCGAATGGAAGAGGTTGAAAGAGAAAGTGTGTCGGTTTGGTGAGAATTGTTCTTTTATTATTCTAAGACTTAAAAGGAGTTTAAAGGACTCCCTAAGGGAAAAAAGAATTCGTAAAAGTTTTGACAGAACTGAATAAGTGGCGGTTTTTAAACAGAAGTGTCAAAGTAAGGCTTTGTTTTATGTTTTTTTTCCTCATGGCTGGACTTCTATCATGATTCTGCATTTGCTAACTGGACTGGTTTTTTCTCTGTTTATATCTATTTTTTCTCTTCTTTTTTGATTTTGTAATATTTTAGATTAGAGGCTCCCTTAAGTTATACTTGGGTTGTTTTTGTTTTTGTTTAACTTTTATTACGTTTTGTCTGGGAAAGGAGGGGGAGAGTGAGAGTAAAGAAACTTTGTAACACTGCCAACTAGAGGCTTGAAAATATTAGACAAAGCTGAAAAAGCTGAGAAAGAAAGCTCTGAAATTCTTTTTCAAGGACATTGCTACGTGATAAGATAGAGGGAAGAGCACGGAAGAGTGTTACTGCAGGTGTTCTTCTGGATTTCTATCAACAATTGAAACTTGGCTTTGAAGTTTGGAGAGAGCTATGACAAGAGCCTTGGATAATTAAATAAAGTGCAGTGTGTCTTTTTTATTTTCCTAAGTTGGGTCAACCCCCCCCCCCCATTACCAGCTGTACTGTTCATTTTTTCTTTTTAAAACCTTTATTTTTGTAATATTTTCATCTTTGCTTTGTATTTTAAAGGGAAAGCCTCAAAATTTTCTTTTTTCTTTTCCTTTCTTCTTTGGGATTTTTTGTTTTTCGATATGCTTTTTTTTTAATTTGAAAATTCTCAATTGGATTAAGGTGTTGAAGAACCTGAAGAATTACTTTTATTTTTTTAAAAAAAATCTTTTTTACTTTTTGCTCTTTTAAAACTTTTTTTATTCTTCTCCTTCCTTTCTACCTAATTACTGATTGGATTAAGGTTAAGAAGAACCTGAAGAATTTTTTTTTCTCCTTTTCTTTTTATTATTATTGGGTTTTTCTCTCTACCATTCTTATTTTTCATTTTGGATTATAATTGGCTATTTCATGATTGGATTAGGGTTTAGAAGTACCTGAAGATCCCGAATTGTTTAAATTGAGTAGGAAGTTTACAGCTTCTGGCTCCTCAACTTCTACTTCTGCCTCCCCACCATCTGGAGGACAATGTTCAATTCAGACAATTTTAAAGCAAGATAAAGATCAAGAAAGAGTGACTCTACAGATGATTATGCAAGTTATCCAAGACCTTAAAATAAAATCAGATACCATTGAAAAGAAAATAGAAAAAATTGAGCAAAGAACAGAGAAAACTGATGAAAAGGTGGAGAATATTCAATAAATGATGGTGAAGTATGATGAGAGATTCCAAAAAATTGAAGAAGAAGATAAACAAAGAGACAAGAAGATTGGAGATATCGATATCAGATTAACAGTGGTTGAACAAGATAAAAGTGGGATATTGAAATGGGAGATGGACAGATCAGAATTCTATCTCAGATTTCAAAACATAGAGGAAGAAAAAGGACAAAATCTAGCTGAGATAATGATAGAAATATTGGCTGAAGCTTTGGAAATAACACAAAAGAAGATGATGGATGGAGCAGATGAGATATTAGAGGTGAATTATAGATGGCTAATCCCAGAAGGGTTCATGTTTACATGGCAAAAACAGAGATGTACAATTGACTCAATCAAGAGAGAGAGAATTATTTTATGCAGAATTTTTTGTAAGGAGAGAGGAGGCAGAAAAAGAGATTTCACTAATTGAATTTCAAGATGACCCAATGGAGACTGAAAAAGAAGAAGGCACAGTAGGTGGATCGGTGGAGACCAAAGAACAACGTGAACCAAGATCTATGAGAGATGCCAGACCTGATTATAAAGCATAATTATGGAAGAGAAAAAATTGAATACAATGAATATAAAGCCCCTGTCAAACAACACCAATGGATGCAAAGAGGATGTAAAATGAGAGAAACACTTGCCATCCGTTGGTTAATGCAATGCTTCCGTTCTGTACTCACTGCGTCCGTTTGTCATCCTCTCTATCCGTCCAGCATCCGTCTATTGACATTTCATCCGCTCAAAAAGTTTTGAGCTGCACAAAGCTTTTTGAGCGGATAAAGTATCCAACGCGTCCATTATACATCCGTTACGCATACGGGGAACATCCGTTATACGTCCGTCATCATCTGTTACGCGTCCGCTATATCCGCTAGCATCTGCTGTGCATCTGCGCAACTCACATCCGCTCCAGTGGAAAACGGACACAGGGAGGAATCGAAACGGATGCAGAACGGACACGCAGCATTAGTACCAAGGACGGAGAAAGGATGAAAGCGGATGAAAAAACGTTCGCATAGGGGACGTATCTTGGATATTTAGGATGTCTGCAGGATGTCTAGAGGATGCAGAAGGACACCTAGCAGAAAACCTATATTTCCTATAAAAAGGGGGAAGAACTCACCTGGATCTCACTTTCAGTCCAGCAGCCCTGCTGTGCAGACCTCTTCAGCCTTCATCTGGCTCTTGCTCTTCCACAGCATCCAGTCATCTCCACCATGGATTGTCACACACTCCTTTTGGTAGCCACCATTGTTCTACAACAGTGCGAAGCCATCTACAGGCTGTTCTACGCGAAGAAAAGGAGGCGGCCAAGAAGTGTCTGGGTCCGAAGATGGATCACCAGAAGAGCAGAGTACGGATTGTATAACAAGCTGATGGTGGAGCTGAGGAACGAAGACCCTTGTGCATTCCAGAACTTCATGAGGATGCCGGCAGCCATGTTTAACTAAGTTGTGGAGCAGCTGAGACCCAGGTTGACCAAGCAGAGCACCAACCTCCGGCCCAGCCTGGACCCTGGGCTCAAGATGGCACTGACTCTGCACCACCTGGCCTCTGGGACCACGTACAGGACCATGCAGTACGGCTGAAGGGTGCCTCATAACACCATCAGCATTGTGGTCAGAGAAGTGGTGCAGGCCATCATCGAAGAATACAAGGAGGAGCTCCTCCAGTGCCCCTCCACTGAAGAAGGATGGAAGAAAGTTGCAGAGCAGTGGTATCAGAAGTGGAACTTCCCCCACACCGTTGGAACCATAGATGGGAAGCACGTGGCCTGCTAAGCTCCAGCCAAGTCAGGGTCCACTTATCACAACTACAAGGGCTTCCTCAGCATTATCCTCTTCACCATGGTCGATGCTGACTACAAGTTCATGTACATCGATGCTTCAGGCAACGGTTCACCTTCAGATGCCCAGGTATACAACGCCAGTCATCTCAAGGAGGGGCTGGAACGCAACCTCATCATGGGCTTCCCAGATCCAGACCCCCTGCCCAACGACCCACAAGATGTGCCCTACTTCATCGTGGGGGATGACGCCTTCTCCCTCACAACCTACACCTCCAAATGACTCACCCGTGAAGAGAGGATCTTCAACGACAGGCTGTCCAGGGCTAGGCGGGTGGTGGAGAATGCCTTTGGCATCCTGGCCAACAGGTTCCAGGTACTTCTCACCACCATGCAGCATCGTCCACAGACCGTGAGGAGGATCGTGGAAGCTTGCTGCATCCTGGACAATCTCATGCGCACCCGCTACCCAGTCTTGCAGAACAGGCTCGTGGAACTCCAACAAGGCAATGGGGACATGGAGCCTGATGAATGGAGGCAAGGGCAAAACCTGATAGACACTGTGGATGTGCAAGGCCCCGACAGAGCTTCACGTGAAGGGAAGAAGCAGCGCAACCTCCTGAAACACTGGTGCAATTCCCCAGCTGGAGCAGTGGAGTGGCAAGACAGGATGATAGATGCTTAATGGATGCTTCCTTCAGCCTGTCTCATCACACTGATGAGATTGTGCCATGCATGTTGAGTGGCCCTACAATGAACAGGGCATTTAATAAAGAGTTGTGTATATGTTGAAATGTGTGGATCAATGATTGCACTGGAGGTTTAATCTATCCCACAGCTATTACCCATACCACAGGTATCCTAACCCATCCCACAGCTATTACCCATCCAAAGGTATCCCTGCCCATCCCACTGCTATCTTAACCCATTCCACAAGCATGCAAAGGCTTAAACCATTTCTAAAAGTTTCCACCAAGACTTTATTGAGTAAAAGAACTGAACCAAGTGTGTGAAGCAAAGATACTCTTTATTAATAACAAACTGTAAAAGAAAATGACCCAAGTAAAGTGTCCCAAGCAAAGATAAAGTCAACAGGTAGCAACCCAGTCTCTGGCACTCTTCTCAGTCACTCTGAGGCATGCTCATAGTCTCAGGGGTAAAGGGTCCAGGTGCTGTGGAGGTGGCTGCTGCTGGAGTGCTGGTCTGAGGCGCCATTGGGCCCCGAGAGGACAACAGGGGGCGGTGTGTGGAGGAAGCTCTCAGAGAGCTGGCTCAGTCCTGTGATGTTGAGAGCCCCTTCCTCCAGGACATGGGGTGTCAGTCCCAAGACCGATGACAGATGTTCTGAGGCCGGGCTTGGCTGTGAGGTGGAGGAAGGAGGAGTGTACTGGGGATGTCTGGTCTGCAGGTGAGCAAGGTGAGGCATCAGTGGCATCTGTGGCATGGGTGGCATCTATGGCGTCGTTGGCATCTGTGGCATCGGTTGCATCAGTGGCATCAGTGGCATCAGTGGCACCGGTGGCGTACGATGTACCTGTGCCTGGACTGGGAAGGGCTGCCTGTGCTGCTGGAGCTCCTGGTAGCCATAGCCTTGGTAGGTGAGGGCCTGTGGAAAGCCTTGGAAGGGCAGTGACATCACCTGGGGTGGAGGAGCTGACCTGGACTGGGTGGGAGAATGTTCAGCTGGGTCTGGAGGGTTGTGAAGAAGACCAGTGATCCTGTCCTTGATCACCTGGTACTGTGATTCGGACATGTCCATGAGGGTCTGGTTGACGTAGGTGAGGAAGGGCTTGTGGTTGGAGGATGGTACGTCGGTGTGTACCAGCTGAGAGATGAGATCTACACTGCTTCTGATGGTGTCCTTGTTCTCCAGCAGGACAGTGTGGCTCTGTCCCTCCATTCTGGCTCTCTGCCTGTTTTCTGTGGAGGTGGAGCTGGGGGTGGATGTGGATTGGTCTCTGGTGGAAGTGCCCTCTCCTTGCTCCCACTGCGTCAGGGGGTCCTCCACGCACTCCACCACAGGGAGTGCAGCTGTTGGGGGGTCTCTGTCGTGGCACGCTCCACAGATACCTGCCTGGACACAGGAGCTGATTCTTGGCCAGAAGAGGACTGGCTCTCTGCAGGCTGCCTGAGAGGGAGGGTTGTCAGAGGGGCTGCTGCTCGGTGGCGGCTCACCCTCCAAGAAGCTGCACTTGGCCATTACGTAGGTCTCTCGGTTCGTCAGCTTGACCATGGCCTGGCCAGATTTCTTGAGGTGCAGCTTCCCGTACCAGGTGTGCATGTGCTTCCACCAGCCAAAGAGCACCTCCAAAGTGTAGCCCAGGCTCTACGCCTTCTCTCTCCAAGCAGCCTGCTTCCTTTTGGTTTCTCGATAGAGCCTGTGTCCTTTCCGCCATAGATACTCATTCTCCCTCAGCCATTCCAGCACCTCATCCTCATGTTCCTCTTCGATGGAGTATTGCCTTCTCTCCCGTTCTTGCGTATGCCTTTTCCTCCCTCTGGCAGGGCCATCTGGGCCCTCATCAGAGGTGCTTCGAGGTTGTAGGGGCTGCTCCACCACACCACCACCACCACCAGCAGCAGCAGCAGCAACAACAGTAGCAGCAAAAGCAGGACCAGCAGCACCAGCAACACCAGCAGCACCAGCAGCACCAGCATCACCAGCAGCACCAGCAGCACCAGGATCAGCAGCAGCAGAGTAAGCACCAGCAGCACCAGCAGCACAAGCAACACAAGCAGCACCAGCAGGACCAGGAGCACCAGCAGGACCAGGAGCACCAGCAGCACCAGCAGGACCAGGAGCACCAGCAGCACCAGCAGGACCAGGAGCACCAGCAGGACCAGCAGGACCAGGAGCAGCGCCAGCAGAGTAAGCACCAGCAGAAGCACCAGCACCAGGAGCAGTGCCAGCAGAGTAAGCACCAGCAGAAGCACCAGCATCAGGAGCAGCGCCAGCAGAGTAAGCACCAGCAGAAGCACCAGCACCAGGAGCAGCGCCAGCAGAGTAAGCCCCAGCAGAAGCCCCAGCACCAGAAGAGTCAGCCCCAGCAGCAGAAGCCTCAGCAGAAGCAGAGTCAGGGCCAGGGCATGGGATGGTGGCCCTGTCCTTCTTGCCAGGATTGGCAGCAGATGGCAGAGGCTTCCTCTTTTTCCCCATGGTTGTTGGCTGGCTGGAGCTGTGTCTGGCAGCAGGTCTTCTGCACATGCATATGGCATGTATAGCAGCTGCACATGCGGTGCACATGTGCAGCAACCTCAGGACATCCACCTGAGCTGCACTGCAGCTACCACATTGTAGGAAAAGCTAGGAGAGCAACCGGGGCAAGTGAGCGACCAGGTGACTGGGTGAGGGGCGTGGCCAGCCAGGTATTACCACCAGTTTGGTGACTGCTACTAGTTCGCTTGAACCTGTGCAAACCGGTGGAATACCACCTCTGGTCCTGACAGAAATGACAGAAATAATAGAATAACAGGTTGACAAAGGCAAACACCAACTTCCGGCCCAGCCTGGAACCTGGGCTCAAGGTGGCACTCACTCTGCGCCACCTGGCCTCAGGGACCACCTACAGGAGCATGCAGTACGGCTGGAGGGTGCCACCCAACACCCTCAGCATTGTGGTCAGAGAAGTGGTGCAGGCCATCATCGAAGAATACAAGGAGGAGCTCCTCCAGTGCCCCTCCACTGAAGAAGGATGGAAGAAAGTTGCAGAGCAGTGGTATCAGAGGTGGAACTTCCCACACACCGTTGGAGCCATCAATGGCAAGCACGTGGCCTGCAAAGCGCCAGCCAAGTCAGGGTCCACTTATTTCAACTACAAGGGCTTCTTCAGCATCATCCTCTTCGCCATGGTCGATGCTGACTACAAGTTCATGTACATCGATGCTTCAGGCAACGGCTCCTCTTCAGATGCCCAGGTATACAATGCCAGTCACCTCAAGGAGGGGCTGGAACGACCCTCATGGTGGGCTTCCCAGATCCAGAACCCCTGCCCAATGACACACAAGATGTGCCCTACTTCATCGTGGGGGATGATGCCTTCTCCCTCACAACCTACCTCATGAATCCCTACACCTCCAGACTCCTCACCCATGAAGAGAGGATCTTCAACTACAGGCTGTCCAGGGCAAGGCAGGTGGTGGAGAACGCCTTTGGCATCCTGGCCAACAGGTTCCAGGTACTTCTCACCACCATGCAGCATTGCCCAGAGACCATCAGGAGGATCATGGAAGCTTGCTGCATCCTGCACAATCTCATGCGCACCCGCTACCCAGTCTTGCAGAACAGGCTCGTGGACCTCAAACAAGGCAATGGGGACATGGAGCCTGGGGAATGGAGGCAAGGGCGAAACCTGATAGACACTGAGGATATGCAAGGCCCCAACAGAGCCTCACGTGAGGCGAAGAAGCAGCGCAACCTCCTGAAACACTGGTGCAACTCCCCAGCTGGAGCGGTGGAGTGGCAAGACAAGATGATAGATGCTTAATGGATGCTTCCTTCAGCCTGTCTCATCACACTGATGAGATTGTGCCATGTATGTTGAGTGGTCCTACAATGAAGAGGGCATTTAATAAAGAGTTGTGCTTGTGTTGACATGTGTGGATGATTATTACATTATTATTTATAATAAAGGGCCATAGGTGTGGCACCTGGGAGGGTGGACCATCCCGTCCCACTATGCCTGCACTGGAGGTTTATCTATCCCACAGCTATTACCCATCCCAAAGGTATCCCTGCCCATCCCACTGCTATCTCAACCCATCCCACTGCTATCTTAACCCATCCCACAAGCATGCAAAGGCTTAAACCATTTCTAAAAGTTTCCAGCAAGACTTTATTAAAAAAAAGAAATGAAGCAAGTGTGTGAATCAAAACTAGACTTTATTAACAACAAGCTATAAAACAAAAATGAGTCTCTGGCACTCCTCTTGGTCGCTCAGTCTCAGGGGTGAAGGGTCCAAGTGCTGTGGAGGTGGCTGGTGCTGGAGTGCTTGTCATCAGCTCCTCCAGAAGCAGAAGCAGCAGAAGCCCCAGCCCCACAAGAGCGAGCCCGTGCTGCAGAAGCCCCAGCAGAACCAGAGTGAGGGCCAGGGGGTGGGATGGTAGCCCTGTCCCTCTTGCAAGGGCTGGCAGCAGATGGCTGAGGCTTTCTGTGCTTCCACATGGTTGTGGGGTTGCTGGCTGGCAGGAAGGCTGGCAGGCATGCAGGCACCAAGGCTGGCAGGAAGGCTGGCAGGGAGGCAGGCACCAAGGCTGGCAGGCAGACATGAACCAAGGCTGGCAGGAAGGCCGGCAGCAAGGCTGGCAGGCAGACTGGCTGGCAGCAAGCCTAGCAGGCAGGCAGACAGCAAGGCTGGCAGGGAGGCTGGCAGCAAGGCTGGCAGCAAGGCTGGCAGCAAGGCTGGCAGGCAGGCAGACAGCAAGGCTTGCAGCAAGGCTGGCAGCAAGGCTGGCAGCAAGGCTGGCAGGCAGGCATGCAGGCAGGGCAGGCAAGGCTGTCAATCTGTCCGGCAGCAGGTCTTTCCTCTGAATGGTGACCTGCTTCCGAGCTGCTTCCCTTATATCCGCGGGGCTGACGCAATGCATCCTCCCCACATGCGCAATTAACGCTCGGCATCCGTTCGGCTTCCACTCTGCATCCGCTGTATCCGGTCCGCATTCGCTTTGCTGCGCCCCCCCGGAAGCCTAGCGGATGTGCCATCCGCTCCCATCCACTTCCATCCACTGGGCTTCCGTTCCGCATCCGCTTTCCATCCGCCCTGTGTCCTCCCCCCGTCCGTGTTATCCGCTCCAGTTATGCAAATTTTTGCCCCTTTTGAGAGCAGATAACAATGGATGGAACATTTTGCTCATCCGTTGTGTCCGTTTTGCATCCGTTGGGCAGTGTGACAGGGCCTTTAGTTCACTTATGTAATATGGACAGTTATTTCTAAAAGTTTTGCTTCTCTGACAGAGCAATGGGCAAAAACACCTTGGAGAAGTTACTATCTATCACTGAGTTGCTAATGGCCAGCCATTGGATAGGAATTAGAATAATTTAGCATTTGTGAAAGGTGCATGAATGTGAATCAATTTATTAAATGAAGAAAAGTGGTTCCTTCCTCAAAAGAATGTTATTTGTGTTCTGACAAATTGAAGTCAGTTTTAAATAATTTCCTTTTTATGGGTTTTACCCCCCAAAATGGGGTTGTGAGATATTTTAAAGAGCATGCATTGTCAAAAGGGAAATGCATGAAGATTAACAATGGTGAGATATTATCTGGAGTCACTGCGTTTGATACTTATTACCTGTTTCTCCCATTCCCCAGCTGTTTTGCATAAAACAGGAGTTGCTGGAAATTAAATTCATGAATCAACTACACTTCCCTATTAGCTATATTTACCAGGAAGTAAATTGCAGACATAAGCTTGTTTGATTTTTTTATGACATATAAAAATATTATACTATGAGTTGTCCAAAGAATAGTATTTTGAAATATTTAGGAATATTAGATGGCCCTTTGGATCATACATGAAGCAAATGTTACCGATTAAGCTAGTCATCTATAATGGTATGCATAAAGATCTTTGGAGACAAGGCCAAGAGATTCTGCTATAGAACAGTCAGATAAGAAATTGTGTATCCCACAACTTCATAGTTGGTAGGACAAGAAGCTCTTAAGGAAACCCTGCCCCCTCTAGTTTCTTGAGCTGTAAAGAAAATGGTGGAAGAACTGTATTTTCAGACTTGCAAAATACTGTTAATGAAGCTTTAAAATAAAGCAGAAGTGCTTATCTGATCCTGTTTCCTATTTGGTGTCCCTAGTAAGACTATAATAATTTTAAAAATAATATATTGTGTTCAGCAACTGCTGGACTGGAGAAAAATAAAACCTAACATGAGCAATAAATATAGTATCTAAATAATATTTTTTGGATAGGAGTATGCTGTCCAGACGGTTTAGAGTTTTAGAGGGTTTTGGGATAGTTACTTAGGAATTGTAAGCTGTTCCCTTAAGGGAATGCATCATGATAAATGGAGTTAAAGGTATCCTGGGAAATGTAGTCCATGTCACGTGATCACCTCTGTAATCCTGATTGGTCACTATATTAACCCTTGTTGGGTCCCACATTGTTTTCTGAAGCTGCCTCATCTAAAAGTAAAGATAGTGACTATAGTTTTTCCAATATATTGTTGAAGTATAACAACACTAATATGCTCCTCATCGTGCCCAAATAAAATTATGGAAAATTCATCTCCTCTTCTTGTCCTTATTCTAGAAAGAACTAGATTTCCAGAATAGGAACTGATGAGATGAGATATGAAATGAAGCAGAATGCTGATCAGTTAGGTTATTTTGAGAGTAGAAAGGCAAATTTTTAAAACTATTGTCAGTTTCACCCTCATTCCCAAATACCTCAGATCAAACCAGACCCAAAAAGTTTCTTGATCTGACCTTCCATTTGTTTAAAAGTGCCAAAAACAATTAAAAGAATGAAAATAAAATACATCGATTTCAAAATAACACAGGTTGAAGATTAAACAATAACTACATTTCCAGATGTATACATATCTAAAATACAAATATTTTAATTTGTGCTCTCTCTCTCTCTCTCTCTCTCTCTCTCTCTCTCTCTCT
>BLBF01000044.1:11509867-11529362 GCA_015471245.1 Laticauda colubrina | reverse complement strand
GATGGCAGATGAGATTCTGCTGAAACGTTGCTACAACTTTAACAGAACTACAATGACGTGGGATAATACCCGAAGGAAGCTAAACAGCATATATATATATATACATACACACACACACACACACACACACACACACATATATACATAAATATTAGTTGCATAAATTAAAATATAATTTCAATTTCATATGGATTATAAATAGAATACATATCCTCTAAGAAGGATTCTGAAAAATTAGAATAAACAGAACAGCAAAGAAAACAAAGTTTGTATAGAGAGACTGGTGGGTACATTTAGCTTAGAGAAAAGGTTATGGGAATATACCGTGTTTCTCCAACAATACAGCCTCCACCAATAGGAAGGCCCAGCATGTTTTATCAGCATAAAATCAAATTAAGCCCATCCCCCTAAATTAAGGCCTATATTAAACATGCAAAATGGGGGGGAATGGTGGTGGTGGGGGCTTGTCATTAGGAAGTAGTTTTGTTGCATACACGGATATGGTGCTGCCTGCATTGACTTTGGCGTTGGTGGGACACTTTGTATCAGGAGACCTTCCTCCATTTCTTTCCCTTCTCCCTTGCTGCCATGATGTTTAGAGCAACGCTGCAGCATTTGGCACAGCCAGGTGCAACCATCCAGGTCTCCTCCCTGCAACTGGAGCCCAGCGGAGACACTCGGCTTCAGGCACTCCTATCGCCATCTTCCCTTCGCCTTCAAAGGCAAAGCCAATTCTTTTAAAAATGACACCCTATTACCGGTATTATAAAGCCTCCCCTGCCCGAGAGGGCAGCCCAACCCCATGTGGGGAAGCAAATCTCCTGGGGATGCAGCGCAGGATTGGCCCACCCCGGGAGAAGCACCCAGCTGTCATTCCTGCCTGGCACTGAGCAGAGCACGAAAAGCTTTGCCTGGGGTGCCCAGCACAGCTGACAGGCAGGCCCTCCTGCCTGGCGGTGGAGCTCTCACCTAGGCAGTGAGCACCTCCCCGCTGGACCCTCCGCTCATCCCACTAGGGCCGCACCAGAGCCATGCGGGCTGGGCAGGGCCGGGAAAGCAAGCCAAGGGTGCACGCCCGCTTGCCAAGCAAAAGAGCCAGGCCGACCTGAGCTTGGCTTCCTTCCCAAGTGCCTCCAGCGCAAACCTGAAAGGGCCACTGGGAGAGGCTGCCTGAGGCAGTGATAGTACCCACCCATCAATGGACAGGGAGGCAAGGCAACGGCCTGTGCCGCATCCTCCTCTGAGCTGTGCCCTGCTGAGGTAAGGCGGTGGGGTTCACAAATACCAGGGGCTCTATGATCATCCTTGCAGGACAATGAGACAGTGAGATTCATCCTATCCTTGCAGGGCATTGAACACCAGGAGCTGTGAGTCGGTTTTCAGACGTTTGCAGCCAGGGTGTGAAGCGGACTGCTCCCCCCCACCGCCCCTCCTTCCTTGTTCTGTCTTAACCAGATTGCTAATCTGGACTCCCTCTTTAAAACTTTGGACTCTCGATAAGGAGGGAAGTATTGTTATAACTGAACCCCTGTGAAGATTGGAAGCAATTTTCTTTCCTGTGATAGAAGCAGAAGTATACTGAAGGCAGAACAAATGCTCAATACAAATCTGAGTCTACATAGTAAAAATATAAACTGTTCGAATTTCCAGTGCAAGACTATCTATGTGCCTCTTTCTCTTAAAAGCAACAAACTTTGAAAGTGTATTTAAATTGACTAGGAGGGGGGCAGAAATCCCATTCATCAAGGGAAAACAAAAACAAAAAGTTTCCTGCTGCCTCCCGTGTATTGTTCTGTTTGTCTCTGCTGAATCAAAGTCTGCTTGCAAAAGGGAGAGAAAAATAGTTGGTTTCCTCTGTTCTTCAACAGGAAGTAACCAATAAAAATAAATAAATCTCTTGCATTCCCATTGAAACAGTCTGCCTGCTAGCTCCAAAGTCATTAATGGAGAGGAAGAAATGGGCTGTGATTCATCCCTTTTTGATGACAAAATGCAAAACCAGCAAACACTTGATATCAGCCATCTCCACAGAAATGGGCTGTGTTTTTCCCCCCCAAAGAGAGATTTTCAACATTCAGCCAACAATTTAAATAAAACATTTTCTAATTTTACCTCAATACCTATGTCAATGATTAGATAATCAATTTCTAAAAATAATTAATTTATCAATTGTTTAATTGATTTATTGTTTTAATTGATCAGTGTGATTAGAATGTTTAATGCAAATAATGTGATTACTGATTAATATAAAAACAATCAGGTTTAATGTAATTTAATTGATGAGTAAAATTAGTGATTCACTGAATTTAATTGAACGGTATATTTAACAATTTGTGTAATTAATTAGGCTGATTGTTGCTTCGCATAATTACTTGGCTAGAGAGATTTTTGTAATTGATTAATTGGTGTGATATTGGCTATAGTGATTCCCCAATATTGTTTTATTAAGCAATTTAATCAGTGTATTATCTCAACAAACCCACCATGCCAGTAAAAAATATCCAATACCAAACTACAACCTAAAGAAAAAAAAAATCCCCACCAATGAACCACAAGACTCCTACACATGCTTTATATGATTTGTAACTTTAAAGGTTAATGAAAATTCCATTAAATGTTCTCTATGTGAAAAATATGTTCATCATGACTCCTGGAATTACTCAAGCAAATGACTCAATTCCTAGAAACATCCAATTATGCATTCTGACCACCATGCAAACCAAACTGGACAAACATATAGCCCTGTTTGAAGCAGTTGACTTCATAGAAATGCGAATATTATCCCTTGACACCATAGTAGCATCCCTGGACACTTTAAAGGAAATATTAACTAACCTTGAAAAAAAGAAGAAGACACAACACAAAAACATCCAATAGCTACAAACCAACAACTGCAAACTAAACCACAAAAAAACCATAAGTCCAACAAATAATGATATCCCAATCCTCATGAGAGAAGTTGTCAAGCGCGAACGAAAGCATCCTAACACCATCTTATTTGGTCTAGAGGACATCAATAACAATGATGATATCACAATTGTCCGCGACATCATCAGTGACTATCAAGCATTAACCATCTCCCCTGATGAAATACTTGACATTTCCTGCTTTGCCAGAGAGCTCAAAAACAGAGACAGCTCTGTGGCCCCACACTTCTGCAGAGTCATTTGCAAAAATGAATTAAGCAAACATAAATTCATTTATACTATAAATTCACTTGCCAAAAACAACACCAACAATAAAAACCTCCAATCTCATCCAGACCTAACCTTACAGCAATGTGCCCATTCCTGTATACAACGCACAGAACTCAAAAATCATCTAGACAATGAAGAGAAGGACCTGCACATTGATTACCATGCAGACTGTATCAAAAGAAAGTCACACAATCCACAACTGAGCATCCAACCTTACTTCAACCAATCCATCATCACCCAGGACTAGGCACGCATGCCCCCAACTACCTCAATTCAAACTACTACTGAACCCATACATGCAATCTTCTACAATGCTATAACAAGTCTGGGGCTGGAACAACTAGTAACCAACAATGCTAGACTTAACAACTGCCTTGATCTCATCTTCTGCAAGAGTTCGAATTCAATTTATGGAATACAAATTAAAAAACCCTTTTCCAACAGTGTCCACAACATGATTGACTTTTGTCTCAACATATGTCCACACAAAAATCATCACAAAATCCCCAATTATAACTTCAAAAAAGCAACTATGATCTTATAATAAACAATCTCTCTTCCCTTCATTGGCAATTTCTATTCACTGGATGCAGTACTGTTGAAGACCATTACAACATATTCTTAGTAAAAATCAAAAGAGCCATCAAACTATATGGACCAATAATAACTCCCAAAACCAGGAAAAACAGATTACCCAAAACAATAAGGAAGCTTCAATGCAAAAAGAGATCACTTTGAGGAAAAAACAAATCTGGTCACGTTGCCAACTTCAAAAGCCAAGACAAAAATCTATGCCACCAGATAAAAACTGAATGCACTAATTACCACATTAAACAAGAGGAAAACCTTCTATGCACAAATTCCATCTGTGCTTTCTACAAGTTTGTAAGCAACAAACTAAAAGACTCAAGGTCCATCCCCCTGAAAGGACCTAATGGCAAAGACTGCAATGACAATACCATCAAGGCAAATCTCTTTGACATATTATTTGGCTCAGTATTTGTAAACAGCAATGGATCAAGCCCAGTACTTCCTAGTCGAACCACAGACAACTACAATGATGTAACAAATATCGATTTTACAGAAGACATTGTTGAAAAAGCACTGTGCAATATAAAACGATCCCTATCTATTGGACTGGACGGATTATGTGCCTACTTCTTAAAAAAGCTATCCACTGCCATAGCCGAACTTCTAAGCATAATCTTTGAAAAATCTTTCAGGACCAGCTCCTTGCCAAAACTATGGTCACAAGCCACAGTCATCCCCATCTTCAAAAAGGGAAATCCCAGCCTAGTTAAAAATTACAGACCAATCTCTTTATGCTGCATCACCTGTAAAGTCATGGAATCAATTATTAACCAATCCATTATCCTCCACTTAGAGACAAACAACCTATTCTCTAATAAACAATTTGATTTCAGAAAAAAACTATCCTGTAATCTGCAACTCTTACACTGCAAAAACATATGGACTATACAACTTGATCAGGGCAAAGCAATAGACACAATCTACATAAACTTCTGTAAAGCCTTTGATTCAGTGGTACATGACAAACAACTACCAAAACTAAAATCTTATGGTATCTCTGGACACCTACATAACTGGATAGAAGCATTCCTGTCAAACAGACAACAAATGGTCAAAATTGGGAGCGTCCTATCAAATTCCTGTACCTGTCAATAGTGGTGGCGTCCTATCAAATTCTGTACCTGTCAACAGTGGTGTCCCCCAAGGCAATGTTTTAGGACCAACTCTCTTCATACTCTACATAAATGACTCTGCGATCATATTAAGAGCAACTGCGTTCTCTTCACTGATGATGTAAAGCTATTCAATATCACAGACAATACTACTACCCTCCAAAAAGACTTTGACTATGTATCAGAATGGTCAATCAAATGGCAACTTCAAAACTCAACAAATAAATGCTCTGTCTTACATATTGGCAAAATAATATCAGAAAATAAAATACAAGCTAAATAGTCAAGACTTTGTTGAGGATCTAAACTTTGTCAAGGTCCTTGGAGTACTCATCTCTAATGATCTAAGTGCTAGAGCATATTGTAATTACATAGCCAAAAAGTCATTAAGAATTGTTAATCTAATCCTACGTAGTTTCTTCTTTGGTAATATCATACTACTAACTAGAGCATACAAAACATTTGCTAGACCTATACTCGAATACAGCTCCTCAGTCTGGAACCCATATCATGTATCTGATATTAACACAATTGAAAAAGTCCAGAAATATCTCACAAGAAGAGTTCTCCGCTCCTCTACTCATTGCAGAATACCTTATGCCACCAGACTTGAAACTCTAGACCTAGAAAACGTAGAACTATGCTGCCTGCGGTTCAATCTAAATATTGTATATAAAATCATACATTGCAATGTCCTACCTGCAAATGAATACTTCAGCTTCAATCATAACAATACAAGAGCACACAATAGATACAAACTCAAGGTTAACCGCACCAAACTTGACTGCAGAAAATATGACTTCAGCAACAGAGTGGTCAATGTTTGGAATACTCTACCTGACTCTGTGGTTTCTTCCCCAAACCCCAAAAACTTTAACCTTAGACTGTCTACTATTGACCTCACCCCCTTCCTAAGAGGCCTGTAGGGGATGTACATAAGCACACCAATTGTGCCTACCATCCCCATCCTATTGTTTCTTTTTATTTTTCTTATAAGTATCTATCTCATGTATTCAAAACTACGTTTATTCTTATACCTGTATCTTGTAAGCGATTGACAAATCAAATAAATACTAAATACTAAAAAAGGGCCTGAAATACTAAATACTAAAAGGGCCTGAAACCCAATGCTTCAAGAAAGGATTGTATCCCAGTCATTTCAACTGATAGACTGGGGTAAAATGTAGTTTTTTCTAGGGTAAAATATAGTTTTCTTAGAGCCAGCTCAACCCTAGAGACTACAAGGTCAGCCCTATATAGAATAGTGAATCAGAATACAGAATAATAGTTGAAAGGGATCTTGGAGGGCTTCTAATCCAGACACCTGCTCAACCAGGACAACCTATACCATTTGGACAACTGGTTGCCCAGTCTCTTCAGAAAAACCTTCAGTAATGGAGCAACCACAGTTTCTGGAGAGGGGAAATTCCATTGATTAATTATTCTCACTGTCAGAAATTTTCTCCTTTTTTCTAGGCTGGATCTCCCCTTGATAAATTTCTACCCATTACTTTTTGTCCTGCCCACAAGTGCTTTGGAAAATAGGTTAACCTTCTTTTCTCTGTGATAGCTCTTGAAATATTCAAAGATTGCCATCATATTAACTCAGTCTTTTGACTAGATATACCCAATTCCTACAACTGTTCATCAGATGTTTTAGCCTCTGTCCCCAAAAACATCTTTGTTCTTCTTCTCTGCACTCTTCCTGTAGCCTCAACATCTTTTTTACATCATAGTGACCAAAACTGGACATAGTATTCCAAATGTGATCTTACTAAAGGAGCATAAATTGGAAATAACTCTACCTATGACTTTGATACTATTCCTCTGTTGATGCAGCCTATGACTGCATTGACTTTTTTGGCAGCTGGGGCATATACTAGTTTCCATTAGACTTCTGGATCCTTCTGACAATTACACAATTGAGCTACCAACTACCTATTATATACCAGTGCATGTGGTTTTTCTTGCCTAATTGTAGTATCTCACTACACATACATACAAAACATTTGCTAGACCAATACTCGACTACAGCTCTGGAACCCACATTACATATCTGATATAAACACAGTTGAGAAAGTCCAGAAATATTTCACAAGAAGAGTTCTCCACTCCTCTACTCATTACAGAATATCTTATGCCACCAGACTCAAAATTCTAGACATAGAAAACCTAGAACTACACCGCCTTTGGTCTGATCTAAGTATAATATATAAAATCATACATTGCAATGTCTTAAGGCCCTGTCACACTGCCCAACGGATGCAAAACGTTTGTAAAAAGGACACAGCGGATGAGAAAAATGTTCTATCCGTTGTTATCCACTCTCAAAAGGGCAAAAATTTGCATAAACAGAGCGGATAACACAGAAAGGAATGGACGGGGGGAGAACGCAGAGCAGATGGAAAATGGATGCAGAGTGGAAGCCTAGCGGATGGAAGCAGATGAGAGCGGATGGCACATCCGCAAGGCTTCCGGGGACCTCAGCAAAGCGGACGCGGAACGGATGAAGTGGATGCACAGTGGATGCACAGCGGATGAAGCGGATGCACAGCGGATGCACAGCGAAAGCCTAATGGATGCCTAGCGTTAATTGCACATGCGGGTAGGATGCATTGCGTAAGCCCCGCGGATATAAGGGAAGCAGCTAGGAGCAGGTCACCATTCAGAGGAAAGACCTGCTGCCGGACGGATTGACAGCCTTACCTGCCCTGCCTGCATGCCTGCCTGCCAGCCTTCCTGCCAGCCTCCCTGCCAGCCTCCCTGCCAGCCTTGCTGTCTGCCTGCCTGCCAGCCTTGCTGCCAGCCAGTCTGCCTATAAGCCTTGGTGCCTGCCTGCCTGCCAGCCTTGGTGCCTGCCTGCCTGCCAGCCTGCCTGCCAGCCTTGGTGCCAGCCTTCCTGGAAGCCTTGGTGCCTGCCTGCCTGCCTGCCTGCCTGCCAGCCTTCCTGCCAGCCTTGGTGCCTACCTGCCTGCCAGCCTTGGTGCCAGCCTTCCTGCCAGCCTCCCTACCAGCCTTGGTGCCTGCCAGCCTCCCTGCCAGCCACCAACCCCACAACCATGAGGAAGAACAGAAAGCCTCAGCCATCTGCTGCCAGCCCTGGCAAGAGGGACAGGGCCACCATCCCACCCCCTGGCCCTCACTCTGGTTCTGCTGGGGCTTCTGTAGCACGGGCTTGCTCTTCTGGGGCTGGAGCTTCTGCTGCTTCTGCTTCTGGAGGAGCTGATGATGCGGGGGATCAGACAAGCACTCCAGCACCAGCCACCTCCACAGCACCTGGATCCTTCACCCCTGAGACTGAACGACCAAGAGGAGTGCCAGAGACTCATTTTTGTTTTGTAGCTTCTTGTTAAAAAAGTCTATCTTTGATTCACACACTTGCTTCATTTCTTTTTTTTAATAAAGTCTTGGTGGAAAATTTAGAAATGCCTTAAGCCTTTGCAGGCTTGAGGGATGGGTTAAGATAGCAGTTGGATGGGCAGGGATACGTGTGGGATGTGTAATAGCTGTGGGATGGGTAAGGATAGCAGTGGGATGGGTAATAGCTGTGGGATAGATAAACCTCCAGTGCAAGCATAGTGGGATGGGATGGTCCACCCTCCCAGGTGCCACACATATGGCCTTTTATTATAAATAATAATGTAATCAATCATCCACACATGTCAACATAAACACAACTCTTTATTAATGCCCTCTTCATTGTAGGGCCATTCAACATAAATGGCACAACCTCATCAGTGTTATGCCACAGGCTCAAGGAAGCATCCATTAACCATCTATCATCCTGTCTTGCCACTCCACTGCTCCAGCTGGGGAGTTGCACCAGTGTCTCAGGAGGTTGCGCTGCTTCTTCCCTTTACGTGAGGCTCTGTTGGGGCCTTGCACATCCTCAGTGTCTATCAGGTTTTGCCCTTGCCTCCATTCCCCAGGCTCCATGTCCCCATTGCCTTGTTTGAGGTCCACGAGCCTGTTCTGCAAGACTGGGTAGCGAGTGCGCATGAGATTGTGCAGGATGCAGCAAGCTTCCATGATTCTTCTCACGGTCTCTGGGCGATGCTGCATGGTGGTGAGAAGTACCTGGAACCTGTTGGCCAGGATGCCAAAGGCGTTCTCCACCACCTGCCTTGCCCTGGACAGCCTGTAGTTGAAGATCCTCTCTTCACGGGTGAGGCATTTGGAGGTGTAGGGCTTCATGAGGTAGGTTGTGAGGGAGAAGGCGTCATCCCCCATGATGAAGTAGGGCACATCTTGTGTGTCGTTGGGCAGGGGTTCTGGATCTGGGAAGCCCATGATGAGGTTGCGTTCCAGCCCCTCCTTGAGGTGACTGGCGTTGTATACCTGGGCATCTGAAGAGGAGCCGTTGCCTGAAGCATCGATGTACATGAACTTGTAATCAGCATAGACCATGGCGAAGAGGACGATGCTGAAGAAGCCCTTGTAGTTGAAATAAGTGGACCCTGACTTGGCTGGAGCTTTGCAGGCCACGTGCTTGCCACCTATGGCTCCAACGGTGTGGGGGAAGTTCCACTTCTGATACCACTACTCTGCAACTTTCTTCCATCCTTCTTCAGTGGAGGAGCTCCTCCATGTATGCTTCGATGATGGCCTGCACCACTTCTCTGATCACAATGCTGATGGTGTTGTGTGGCACCCTCCAGCCATACTGCATGCTCCTGTAGGTGGTCCCTGAGGCCAGGTGGCACAGAGTGAGTGCCACCTTGAGCCCAGGTTCCGGGCTGGGCCGGATGTTGGTGTTTGCCTTGGTCAACCTGGGTGTCAGGTGCTCCACAACTTTGTGAAACATGGCTGGAGGCATCCTCTTGAAGTTCTGGAATGCACAAGTGTCTTCGCTCCTGAGCTCCACCATCAGCTTGTTGTACAGTCCGTCCTCTGCTCTTCTTGTGATCCATCTTCGGACCCAGATGCTTCTGGGCCGCCTCTTTTCCTTCCCGTAGTAGAGTTCACAGAGCCTGTAGATGGCTTCGCACTGTTGCAGAAGGATGGTGGCTGCCAAAAGGACTTTGTTACGATCCACAATGGACATGACTGGATGCTGTGGAAGAGCAAGAGTCAGATGAATGCTGCAGAGGTCTGCACTGCAGGGCTGCTGGTCTGAAAGTGAGATCCAGGTGAGTTGCTCCCCCTTTTTATAGGCAGTATAGGTTTTCCCCTAGGTGTCTCTTTGCATCCTCTCGGCATCCTCTAGACATCCTTAATATCCAAGATAGGTCCCCCCTTGCGAACGTTTTTTCTGTTTTAAATGCTTTGTTTCTGTTCTGCATCCGCTAGGCATCCATTCTGCATCCATTCCGTGTCCGTTCCGCTTCCTCCCTGCGTCCGTTTACTGCTGGAGCGGATGGAGTTGCGCGGATGCGAAGCGGATGCCTAGCAGATATAGCAGATGCATAACGGGTGCAGAACGGATGCCTAGTGGATGCCTCGCGGATGCAGAACGGACACATTGGATACATTTTCCGCTCAAAAGTTTTGAGCAGTTCAAAACTTTCTGAGCGGATGAAACGTCAATAAATGGATGCTGGACGGATAGAGAGGATGAAAAACAGAGGCAGTGAGTACAGAACGGATGCATCGCGTTAATCAATGGATGACAAGTGTTTTTCTCCGTTTTACATCTTCTTTCCATCCGTTGGTGCAGTGTGACAGGGGCTTTACCTGTCAATGAATACTTCAGCTTCAACCATAACATCACAAAAGCAAACAATACCGTGTTTTTCCAACAATATGGCCTCCACCAATAGGAAGGCCCAGCATGATTTTGAGACATGAGGTGAAATTAAGCCCCGCCCCCAAATTTAGGCCTATTTAAACCTATGCGTTTCCCTGCCATTTCTCACATTGTTCATTAGAACTACACGAGGTGAAGAGAAATGGGGGGGGGGGGGAAGGGCAGGGGGGATGGGGAGAAAACTTGCTTTTAGGAGTGTCCTGCAGGTAGCCTAGGCTAGAATACCCTGATAGCCGATAGAAGCTCCCCAAAGGCAGAGTTCCCAGCCGCTTCATGGCATGGCATGCCCATGTCTTTAGGCAGTCTCTTTGGGGCAATGGAAGCTCCCCAAGTGCAGTCACAAGCCACTTCTATTGGACGGTAGAAGTGGCCTCGGGGCGAGCACACACACACACACACACTCCCCTCGCCACAAGGCCATTTCTAGGCCGTCTTTTCAGGGGTGACTTAATTTCTTCCCCCACCTAGAGCGGCTCATACGCACTCCCCTCGCCGCGAGGCTGCTGCTATCAGCCGACGAAAGCTCCCCAAAGGCAGAGTCCCCAGCCACTTTGGGGCATGGCATGGCTGCCCGTGTCCCCTCGCCTTTAAGCAGTCTCTTTCGGGAGATGGAAGCTCCCCAAGTGCAGTCACCAGCCACTTTGATCGGCCAATAGAAACGGCCTTGTGGCAAGGGGAGTGTGTGTGTATGCTCACCCAGAGGCCGCTTCTACCGGCCGATTGAAGTGGCTGGTGATTGCACTTGGGGAGCTTCCATCGCCCGAAAGAGACTGCCTAAGGCGAGGGGACACGGGCAGCCACGCCTCGCCCTGAAGCAGCTGGGGACTCTGCCTTTGGGGAGCTTTCGCCGGCTGATAGCAGCAGCCTCGCGGCGAGGGGAGTGCGTATGGGCCGCTCTAGGTGGGGGAAGAAATTAAGTCACCCCTGAAAAGACAGCCTAGCTATTTTTTCGGAGGTCAAAAAAAAATAAGGCCCAACCTTATTTTGTGAAAAACACAGTAGATACAAACTCAAGGTTAATCGCACCAAACTTAATTGCAGGAAATACGACTTCAGCAACAGAGTGGTCAATGTCTGGAACACTCTACCGGACTCTGTGGTTTCTTTCCCCAACCTCAAAAACTTTAACCTTAGACTGTCTGCTGTTGACCTCACCCTTTCTTAAGAGGTCTATAGGGGGTGTGCATAAGTGCACCAACGTGCCTACCATCCCTGTCCTATTATTTCTTTTATTTTTTATTTTTTGATATGTATCCATGTATTTATAACTATGTTTTAACTTATACCTATTACCTTGTAAGCAATTAACAATAAATAAATAAATAAATAAAAAATAAACCTTTATCATCACTGAACTGCATTCATTGGATAGGGCCCAGTGTTTGAATCCATCAAGATCTCTTTCCATCTACCTCCCAGCTTGATGTCCTTCACATACTTGATGCATTCACCTTCCATTCCCCTGTCTAAATTGTTCATGAAGATTTTGAAGAGTATTCCACTGCATGCTTCTCTCCCTGTAGGTGTGGGATAACTGGTCAATTCATAACTGGTCAGTCAGTTTTGAATCCATCTGGTATTGTCTATCCCACATATTTCTACTTTACCAAGAAGTAGGTTGTAGTTGTTGTCTAATGCCTTACTGAAGTCCAAGTTTATTAGGTCCACAGCATTTCACAGGTCCACTAATTTAGTTAGTTACTTTCGTTACTTTGTCAAAGACTTTTGTCTGGAGTGATCTGTTTTTGACAAACCCACACTGCCCTCTAGTAATAGCTTTGCTTGCTGGAGCATTTGCCTACAAAGTTGCCAAGAGTTAGATACAACTTAATGGTTAAAACAAACAAGAAAAGCTTCTAGGTGTTCACAGATCTGTTGCATATCTATTCCAGGATCTTTCCAGATATTGATGTCAGGCTGATTGGGCTGCAGTTTCATGGATCTATTTTCCTCCCTTTTTGGAAATATGAACCACATCAGCTCTTTAGATATAGTTTGTTTGTTTGTGAGCAATAGGGAAATGTTTGCCACTGTCTTTGTCTGGGGTTCCCCCCCCCCCTGTTTTTCCAGTCTAGCTTTCATCGTTAAGAATGCTTGGTGATCTTTCCAAAAACTAACCTATGGCTCCCTGATGAGCGTTTTGAAATCAGCTAAGGCCAATTAGATGCTAGCTCAGTAATATCCTTGGTACCTTTTTCCAAACGCTTGACTTTACTTTACTTTACTGATCTCTCTTAACATTATTTGTTTGTTTGTTTGTTTGTTTGTTTGTTTGTTTATTTATTTGTCAATCACTTACAAGATAACAGGTATAAGTATAAACATAGCTATGAATACATGATATGGATACATATAAGAAGAATAAAAATATACAACAGGATAGGGATGGTAGGCAGGTTGGTGCACTTATGCACGCCCCCTACAGACCTCTCAGGAAAGGGGTGAGGTCAACAGTAGACAGTCTAAGGTTCAAGTTTTTGGGGTTTGGGGAAGAAACCAGAGTCATAGAAACCACATAGTAATAGTTGCTGATTAAGGAGGACACACATTCCCATCGATGTTCAGACAAAATAACTTCCTGTTCATAATCCTCTTCCTTCCCTTTCCTCCCCTCCTTCCTTTCCCACTCTTCAATTCCTAACCCGGAGTTCGAGGAATTGGCTCAGAGATCGTACACCGCCCTTTTAACCCTTGCTCTCGAAAGGGGTGGGTCTTGAGAGCGCAACCGTTGACGATTTCTGAAGAACTGCTGCCTCTCCTGGGTCGTTACCCCAGAAGGATAAAAAGCCCGGCGGCTGGATGGAGCTGGTTAGAGTGCGTTATAACCTGTTCTGCCAACATGAGCTGCCTAGCCTTCCGCACGACCTCCCTACTTGTCCTCTTCCTGCTGCTCGCCGAGAGTGCCTTGGAGACCCAGGGTAAGATGATTTCTGACCCCAGGCAGGGAAGCTGCAGGGAAGAAGGCGAACAGGTAGCTGTCTTCCGTCGGGTGCTGCCTGACAACTCTGCGCTATGCGTTGGTATGCACTGGTAGCAGTCGGTGCCTTTGGGCCAAGCGGGGTTTCTGAGGGGTTATGGAATTCTTCCATACCGCCATGGTAGGTTGTTAGAGAGCACGGGGGTGATGCGGTCACAGCCTCCCCACTCGTTTGTCGGGCTCCCTGTCTATTTCTCTGCAACTCTACTCACTTGCTTAGAGGTACCTCGTCTCCTAATCTTATCGCTGAGAACTTTGAAGAAGGCAGAATCCAATTTCCGAACCACACACACTCAGAAACAAACTCTTGCAGGGGCATCCTATCACTAAGAAATATTTTGTGCTTCGAAGGTGACCACTGCAGCCATCAAACTTCAAGTGTTTTCTGTTTTCTTTTAGCGCAGATGGGAAGAGAAAGTGGTGGTACCTGGGTAGTGCAATTCGAATATGAGAATGTAGAAAATTTAGCACAAGGCACCTGAAAGATCTCAATACCAAAGAGACAGAGAGGGAAGGAGGGGGGGAATAGAAGATGCTTCATCCTTTCAGTTTGCTGTTTGAACAACGATGATATATGTATATAATCTTGTGCTTGATGAAAGTCTTCTTCAAAACTCATCATTTCTGTGAAATACATATGCTTTCTTGTGGTGCTTTTGCAGAATCAGGGATCTTATTGGCATTCACATATAGAATTTAACACTCAATGAATATTTAAGCACATTCACAGTCCCATTTACATATTGAGGTGGTTTCTAATTAAAGGGGCAAAAATATAAGCTTCAGTGAAAATAGCAAATATATTTATCAACCAAACAATTGGTATGTTTTTCCACTTTAAAAATCCCAAGCAATATCACATATCACAATTATAAAAAGTACTACAAAGTAAAAATAGCCTGTTATTTGTGTGTCGGCTGACTAAGATTGTCTGATAGTAAAATAAGGTAAATTCTAATTTCTATCATGGCCAAATTGACAACTCTTTTATTAGTAAAAAGTCATCATATTATACTAATTTGAAGGTCAAGTTATATACCATCAGTATGACAAGAGTTTATAATTTAACTAATTAATAAATAAATCATATTCAAATAATTCCATAATTATTTTTAGATTAGAATTTAAAACTATTTATTTCTCTTTCTGCAAAATAATTTAAAGAACACAAAACATTTTAGCATTCTTTCCAAGTATTTTTCTTCCACGAATACTGAACCTTTACTTATTCTTTTCTTAACCAAATTAAAATCATCTATACTGATATTTTAAAATCCATACATTTCTATTGTTTGACCACTATTGTTCAACCTTTCATGCCTATGGTAAATGATTCTGACTGCACCTTTTATTATTTGTTCTCATATTTAACTTTTATATATTTGTATACAATGTATATTTTAATATTTTATGAGTTAAAACTTTCTTCACAAAGTAGCTGTGATATTTATTGTGGCAGTTACAAAAGTACCCACACTATACTAGCTAATTTAAGACAATCTGTAGTACAACCTACAGTAGCCTGGGTTATATTCAAAGGCATTGTGTAGCCCAAACCCCATGAAAATAGTGAAAATAAACTTCATATCCAAATATCATTATTTTCAGAAAAAGTGGGGCCTCTCAGTTATGATTTTAAAAAGTTGCTCCGATTCTTACTTATAAAACCAATACAGCACTATTATACTATATGTTAAGGTAGCCAGGTTAGCTGGAAATACTGGAATAGAAAAGGTGCAGAAGATAAGAAAAATGGAGAGAGTTGCAGACAATTTCCCACATCAGTTCAGGCATGGTGGTTTGGTTATACTTAGGTTATTCTCAGGTACATGTAAGGCTACTGTATTAAAGGGAAAACATAACAAACATAGGTAATGACTTCGTAAGGCAGAATTTAAATAGTCTGATTTTTTTTTATTTATAAAATGTGAAATAAAAAGGAAGAGTGAACTACATGATAAATAAATATAATAGTTGGAGTTCAGATGCTAACAGATTGTATTAACATTGAGAATAACCACACAAACCTTTCAGAATAAAGTTATATTGCACAAAGTTTGTTCTTATTTTCTGTTTTTATCAATGTTTGTTAAACATTTCTATGGTGATAATGCAAAAATTAAGAGGAACTGGGAAGACTAAAAATATGGGATTATATAATAAAGGTATAAATACAAGATGTTAAAAAATAAAATATCTCTCAATAAACTTCCAAAAAGAAATTCAGCTAGTCCTCGACTTACAACAGGTTATTTAGTGACTGTTCAAAGTTAGAACAGCATGATCACTTTTTGTGACCATCTTACAAGCAAAGTCAATGGGGAAGTCCAGTTCACTTAACAACCATGTTACTAATTTAACAACTGCAGTGATTTACCTAACAACCATGGCATAAAAAGTTGAAAAATGGGGCAATATTCACTTAAATGTTTCCCTTAGCAACAAAAATGTGGGGCTCCATTGAGGACTACCTGTATACGGTTGAAAACCTTCATGTTGTTGCAGTTCTAATATAAGAATAAGTACTGACAATCATATAAATTTTTTTGCTTGCTTGTGTGGGATTCATTTATGAGACTACCAGTAGATTTGGAGTTCTTTATTTTTCAGTCAAAGCGTTCATCCGTGGGAGAATATGTGGAGTTAAATATTCTGTATGGATCTTTTTATTATACTCATTGGAAAGTATGGCCAGGGGACAGATTTCGTAATATTTGCATAAGTATGAGTAGGATTGCATTGTGAGTCTCTGGTTGTTTTTTCTCCACAGCAAGAGAATTGCGTTGCCAGTGTGTGAAGGTCTTTTCCCATGGAATTTCAACCGGGTCCATTGCCTCTGTGGATTTCATACCTGAGGGACCGCACTGCATTAGGCCTGAAGTCATGTAAGTGTCTAGGGCTAGCCTGCTGCATTTTAAGCATGCACCAACGGATGCAAAGAGGATGTAAAACGGAGAAAAACACTTGCCATCCATTGGTTAATGCGATGCTTCCATTCTGTACTCACTGCCTCCGTTCTGCTTCCTCTCTATCCGTCCAGCATCCGTCTATTGACATTTCATCTGCTCAGAAGGTTTTGAGCTGCTCAAAACTTTTGAGCGGAAAATGTATCCAATGCATCCGTTCTGCATCCTCTAGGCATACGGGGGACATCCGTTCTGCATCCATTACACATCTGCTATATCCACTAGGCATCCGCTGCGCATCTGCGCAATTCAAATCCATTCCAGTGGTAAACGGACGCAGGGAGGAAGCGGAACAGACGCGCAGCATTAGTAGCACGGATGGAGAAAGGATGAAAGCGGATGCAGCTATGCATCCACATCATCCGCTCTGCATCCTCTACGCATCCGCTCTGCATCCTCTACGCATCCGCTCTGCATCCGCTCTGCATCCTCTATGCATCCGCTCTGCATCCACTACGCATCCTCTACGCATCTGCTCTGCGTCCGCTCTGCATCCACTCTGCATCCGCTCTGCATCCGCTTCCATCCGCTAGGCTTCCGTTCCGCATCCGCTTTCCATCTGCTCTGCGTCCTCCCCCCATCCGTTCCTTTCCGTGTTATCCGCTCTGGTTATGCAAATTTTTGCCCCTTTTGAGAGCGGATAACAATGGATGGAACATTTTTCTTGTCCGCTGTGTCCTTTTTACAAACGTTTTGCATCCGTTGGGCAGTGTGACAGGGCCTTTAGTTACTGTAGGCCAGGCAAAAGCTGTTTGACCTCACTCAGAAACTAATGTTATTTTTTCCACTGTCACAGAATCACCAGAAAAGATGGGAAACAATTCTGCCTGAATACGACAATGCCATGGGTTCAGAGGGTTATCCAAAGATTTACAAAGGTATTTATGAAGATTGTTTAGTAGACCTGCATGTAGAAACCTCATTCTAGTATACCACAGATGTCAAACTCGCCACATCATGTTGCCGTCATGTGATGTTTCATGATGTTTTTCCCATTTGTGAAGGTGGAGAAGTGTGGCCCTGTGGGCCACCAGTTTGACACCCTCTGAACACCTTAGCTATAATTCAGCAACAGTAATTGTTTACTGAAGGTAGTGAGATTTTTAAGCAACCTGAATAAAGGATTTTTTTTTTGTTAGACATCTGAATTCTTATTTTGTTCATATGCTATTGCAATATGTTTCATACATTATGTGTGAGTACACACACACACACACAATTAGATGATTTTAACAATGCCATCAACAGTGATAATATAAATGCAGTGTGATTAGCAAGAAAATGTATTTTATATCTAACAAAAGAGGTCCTATAAACACAAGATGTGTTGGTGCTCTTAAAAACTTAATTACAAAACAAAATTAGGGTAAGATGGTCTGTTGCAGGCAGAAGTAGTAAGTCTATCACTGAGATTACAAGGTACATGGACAAGAAAGAAAAAGTTGTATGTGGCTGAGACAGCTTTGCCTTTTTTTGCTTCTCATGTTTTCAATTATTTCTGATCTCTTGCAGCGAATTAGTAATCTGTGACCCAAACACTATTGTTTGGCTATGTAGCTGCAAGAATAAATACCACAATTGTGAAGAGAGAGAGAGGAAGAAGGAAGAAAAAAATTGGCAGAAGAAGACAACCCAAAGATTCAATTATTCCTTTAGCGGTTCCCACTTTGTTGTATTTATTATTCAAACATATGTTAATGTATTTATTGCTACCTCTCCATATCAGCATTTGTTGACCATGACCATGTTAAGATGTGTGGACTTCAACTCCCAAAGTTTCCATACAGTTAAAATTCCAGAGCCATGCTCTAAAAATCTAATTTTTTTCAATTTACATGATATACTGGTAGTTCTCGACTTATAATCATTTGTTTACTGATTGTTCATCGTTATAACCCTGAAAAAAGTTAATTACATCTGATCCTTGCACTTATGACCATTGCACCATTCCCATGGTCATGTGATCTGAATGTAGGCACTTGGCAAGTGGCATTTATTTATGACAGTTGTAGCAACCTGGGATCATATGATCTTTCAAGCTAATTTCCAACAAGCAAAGATGATAGGAGAAGCTGGATTCACTTAATGACCACATGATTCACTAAACAGTTATAGTGATTTGTTTAATCATGGTAAAAAAAGATTGTAACTTTGGGCACTTACTCACTCAACAATTGCCTTGCTTGGCAACAGAAATTCTGGTCCTTACTGTGATCTAAAGTCAAAGGCTACCTCTATATTACACACTGAAACTAATAGATGTTTGATTACCTTATTGAATGTAATAATAGGTTATAAGCCATAGTGGAATTTATTAAAAAAAGGTGGGAGATAAAACTGTTAATAAATGCATACCAAAAAGTGTAAGGATAAAATTGTCTGTGCCCTATGCTTTCCCTGACAGCCTTTTTATGCCCTATTCATTTCAATGGAGCTTACTAAAGAACTAAAGGCTAAATGCAACAGCCATGTAAAAACATTGCCACATTTTGACGAATACTTATTTCTATCAGGTGGGTATCTTTTTTGAAAATTTGATGATGTTATATTTTCAATGAAAGTATTAGAAAGAATTTCAATACAACAATTTATGTGGAAACGTTAAGCAATGTTTTAAAACAACTTAGTATTTATTTAGGTCTTTTTAGGTTCATCTTCATTGCCAAATTACTTTGAAGCTTTGTGGATTTGTTATTTTTGGAATACAAAAATATGTAACTACAATAAAGGCGCATAGTAGAAATTAAACATTTAAAAATATTGACTTGGAGCTGATTTATATTAATCACTTTGGTGCATGACATTTTTTCTGGTAATTAATTTATCAATGCTCAATAGTCCAGTTCAGAATAGAATAGAATAGAATAGAATAGAATAGAATAGAATAGAATAGAATAGAATAGAAT
>BLBF01000044.1:11489085-11509857 GCA_015471245.1 Laticauda colubrina | reverse complement strand
ATAGAATAGAATAGAATAGAATAGAATAGAATAGAATAGAATAGAATTCTTTATTGGCCAAGTGTGATTGGGAATTTGTCTTGATACAAATACTCCCAGTGTACATAAAAGAAAAGATACATTCGTCAAGAGTCGAGAATCATAAGGTACAACACTTAATTATAGTCATTAGGTACAATAAGCAATCAAATCATACTAGGAAACAGTCAATATAAATCATAAGGATACAAATGACAACTTTGTTTCAGTCATACAGTCACAAGTGGGAGGGAATGGGTGATAAGGAGTGATGAGAGGATTAATAATAATGCAGACTTTGTAAATAGTTGGATATTATTAATCAATTATCTACATGATCGTTTTTATGTTGCTTCTTGGACCAAGTGAATCATCAAGATAATATGTGACACATTATTATTTTATATATTACAAATTTAATGAAATTGTTAACAAGCTGCAGTTAATGTAAAATAATTGAATATCATGATAGAATGTCTTTTAAAAAATAAACACTTATATCTAATATTGCTTCCCATGTACTATTGTGAGGGCAGCTATTATATTTTCCCAGAAGATTCTTCTAGAAAAGATGAC
This sequence comes from Laticauda colubrina, assembly GCA_015471245.1. Lineage (NCBI taxonomy): Eukaryota > Metazoa > Chordata > Lepidosauria > Squamata > Elapidae > Laticauda > Laticauda colubrina. The sequence goes on along the minus strand of BLBF01000044.1, from coordinate 11,509,263 downwards.
CGATATTTCATCCTTTCCTTTAGAAAGAGAAAAAAAAGCCCACTAAAATTTAAAGGCCCGGTCCCACTGCACTTATGGATGCAAAGGGGATGTAAAATGTTAAAAAAAGCTTGCCATCCGTTGGAAAACACTATGCATCCATTGTGTACTCACTGCATACATGTTTCATATGCTCTATCTGTCGAGCATCCATCCACTGCGATTTCATCCGTGCAAAAAGTTTTGAGCTGCACAAAACTTTTTGAACAGATGAACTTTCTGCCGCATATGATGTACATCCGTGACATATACGGGCAACAAACGCTCTATGTCCGTTATCATCCATTAAATGTCCGCTGTATCCTCTCTGCATCCTCTGGCCATCCCCTCAACTCACATCTGCTGCAGCTGAAAATGAAGAGTGAGGAAACAAAAGGTACACAGAACGTCTACACAGCGTTAGTAGCATGGAAATAGAAAGGATGTAAGCATATGCATCTCGTATATAAAGTATTAAAAATGGACAAACGTTTGTATCTGGGATGTATCTCATATATTTAGGATGTCTGGAGTATGTCTAGAGTATGTAGAAGGACACACAGTGGACAATCGATATTTTCTATAAAAAGGGGGAGAAAATCATCTGGATCTCAGTATGAGTCTAGCAGCCGTGGTGTACAGACCTCATCACCCTTGGTCTTGGTCTTCAACATCATCAATTGTTCTCCACCATGGATGATGAAACAGTCCATATGTTAGCTGCGCTCATTCATCACCAGAACCAAAACCTGTTCAGACTGTATCAAGTTTTACACAGAAGGAGAGGAAGGAGACATCCAAGAGCTATGTGGGTCTGAGGATGGATCATGAGTAGAATGGAGTTTGGACTGTATGACCAGTTGATGGTGGAGCTGAGGAATAAAGACCCTCATGCATTCCATCACTTCATGAGGATGCCACCAGCCATGTTTGACGAACTAGTACAGCGTCTGAAACCCAGGTTGACCAAGTCTAGCACCAACTTCTGTCCCAACCTGGACCCTGGACTGAAGGTGGTACTGACTCTGCGGCACCTGGCCTCTGGAACCACATACAGAAACATGAAGTATGCGTGGAGGGTGCCACACGACAGCATCAGCAAAGTGGTCAGAGAAGTGGTACAGGCCATCATTGAAGAATACGTGGAGGAGCTCCTCAGGTGCCCCACTACTGAACAAGGTTGGAGAAAACTTGCAGAAGAGTGGTATCAGAAGTGGAACTTTCCCCACACAGTTGGAGCCATAGATGGCAAGCACGTGGCCTGCAAAGCTCCAGCCAACTCAGGGTCCACTTATTACAACTACAAGGGCTTCTTCAGTATCATCCTCTTTGCCATGGTTGAGGCTGACTACAAGTTCATCTACATCGATGCTTCAGGCAACGGGTCAGCTTCAGATGGCCAGGAATACAACGCAAGTGACCTCAAGGATGGGCTGGAACGCAACCTCATCATGGGTTTTCCAGGTCCAAACCCCCTACCCAATGACACACAAGATGTGCCCTACTTCATCGTGGGGGATGACGCCTTCTCCCTCACAACCTACCTCATGAAGCCCTACACCTCCAAAGACCTCACCCATGAAGAGAGGATCTTCAACTACAGGCTGTCCAGGGCAAGACGGGTGATGGAGAACGCCTTTGGCATCCTGGCCAACAGGTTCCAGATACTTCTCATCACCATGCAGCATGACCCAGAGACTGTGAGGACCATCATGGAAGCTTGCTGCATACTGCACCATCACATGCGCACCCGCTACCCAGTGTTGCAGAATAGACTTGTCGACCGTCAACAAGGGAATGGGGACATGGAGCCTGGTGAATGGAGGCAAGGACGTAACCTGATGGACGCTGTGGATGTACAAGGCCCCAGCAGAGCTTCACGTGAAGAGAAGAAGGAGCGCAACCTCCTGAAACACTGGTCCAACTCCCCAGCTGGAGCAGTGAAGTGGCAACACAGGATGAAAGATGATTAATGGATGCTTCCTTGAGATTGTTGCATAACACTGATGAGATTGTGCCATGTATGTTGAGTGGTCCTTCAATGAATAGGGCATTAATAAAGAGCTTTGTTTATTTTAAAATGTGTTGATCAATGAATAAATTGTTATTGATAATAAAGGTCCATATGTGTGGCAGCTGGAATGGTGGACCATACAGTCCCACTATGGTTGCACTGGAGGTTTATCTAACCCACAACTATCCTTATCTATCCCACAAGCATGCAAAGATTTAACCATTTTTTCAAAGTTTTTACCAACGCTTTATTAAGTAAACAAATGAACCAAGTAAACTTTATTAAGTGTCTTAAGCAAAGATAAACTTTATTAAACTTTATTGCCTGACTGATGAACCATGGTGTTCTTTCAAGATGTCTCTGGCAGCAGGTCTTTCCTCTGTATGCTGACTGCGTGCGTGCTGCATCCTTTTATATCCACGGAGCGGACGCAATTCATACCCCCCGCATGCGCAGTGAACGCTTTGCATCCAATATACATCCGTGTGGCATCCCCTTTGTTTCCTATAGGCGTACGTGATGCATCCACTTCATCCGCTATGCATCTGCCCCTTCCGCTTTGCATCCACTTCGAATTTCTCCCCCGGAACCCTTTGTGTCATCTGCTTCCATCCGCTTTCATCCGCTAGGCATCCAATGAACATTTAATATCCCCACTACATACTACCCACATCTGTTCTTTTCTGTTCTGTTTATGCAAATTTTCACCAATTTTTGGAGTGGATGAAAATGGATGGAGCCACCCCCAAAATTTTGCTCGTCCGCTGTGTCCTTTATGCATACGTTTTACATCCATCGGCCAGTGGGACCGGGCCTTAAACACATCAATTTCTCACTTATACCAGGCAAGCAGATTATCAAGCAATATGTTTTCAAGAACTTATGCAAGCATGCTTTAATTAACAGTAGTCAGCATGAGTCTTCATGAAGAAATCATGCCAGTCTAATCTTATCAGTTTTATAAACTTAGTAGATCAAGGATATGCTTTACACTCAGTGAAGCCTCTGAAAAAGTGTTTCATGATGTTCTATTTCATAAAATGGTAATATATCAGCCAGAAATTACTCCTATTAGATTATTCAGTTGGCTGAATGACTGCATCCAAAGAGTCGTCATCAATCACTCCACGTCTTTGTTTGCAGATAATACCAAATTTGGAGAGGTTCAAAGACATTTAAGCAGTCTTAGACTGAAAAGAAGGATATAATTTAATAGAGACATGTAAAATTCCTAAATGGATAGGAAAAATTGGCTTGGCAGTAATAGATCTGAAAGGGGCACCATACGTTAAACCTAAATCAGCAATGCAACGAGGATGTAAAGGGGGCAAGAACTACCTTATGGTGCATTAGCAGAAACATTTAATCATTGGCAAATAATTGTTTCATTATAATTGTTTTACAATACAGTGTTGTGCCCTGGTCAAGTCTCATCTGGCATTATGTGGCAGGATAGTTCCATAGGACAATAATAAGCTGGAGGAAATTCAAAGAAAGGTGGAATGGCTTTTATGGCTCTTCATGATAGTAAAGAGTCTGCAGGTCACACCTTATGAGGAGAGTATAGGCATGTTTTGTAAGCAGAAAAATCAGTTAATAAAAGGTATAACAGCAGTTTTCATATATCTGAAGGATTCTCACAAAGAAGTGGACTTGTTTTCTATTGTCCTAGAATGCATGATCAGAATCAATGAGTTAAAATCATTCATGGGAGAAGGGTCAGGCTAAATAATCAGAATAGCTTTCTGACTATAGAAGCAACCAAGCATCAAAACAGGTTGCTTCATGAACTTGTGAGTTATGACCTTCCTGAGAGGTCTTCAGAAGAGAAACTCTGTGTTTATCTGCAGGAGACATTCTAGTGGATTCTACTAGAGATGAGATCTATTGTCCAATTCTATAATTCAAAATGAGACTTAAATCATGCTACTATTAGATAAATAAATAAATAATTCAATAATCATATGACATCAGTGATTCTGCATCACGCTGTAAGGAAGTACAGCATCAAGATTACATTCAGAATATTGCATGTGGGTCTGGGTACCCTCTTTTAGAAAGGACTTTTTCAAATTGGAATGTGTCCAGAGAAGAATAATCAAGACAATAAGGAGCTGGGAAAAATGTATGAAGAACAACTGAAGTTACTGACTGTATTTACTCTGATAAGAAGAGACAACCAGGAGACATGATATATGTCTTCAGACATCTGAAGAACTAACATGAGGAAGGTGGGGCAGAATTTTCAGAGTTGTTCCAGAAGATAGGCATTTCCTAATAGTAAGAGCTGTGGAATGAAATAGACTGCTTTGAGAGGTGGTGAACTATCCTTCACTAGGCATGTATGAGTAGATTGAGAGGCTGGATGGCATCTGTTAGGGATGCTGTAGCAGTGGATTTCTGTGCTGGGCAGGAGGTTGGACCTAATGATCTCTAGTATCCATTCCAATTTTAAATAATGTTTCTATTATTCCTCTACTCTCAGCATCTCATAGCACACACTTCCCTATATATGCAAAAGGAACATTCAACTGTGGAAGCAAAAGTATCACCCACAATTGGAAGTGGTTAATTCATAGATAGGTTTATTGTTTCACATGAAAATATAGAGTAATAGACTTGGAAGGGACCTTAGAGGTCTTATAGTCCAATCCTCTGTTCAAGCAACAAATCTATGCCATTCCCAACAAATAGCTGTCCAGTCTATTCTTAAAAACTTCCAATGGATTACCCGCAAATTCTGAAGGGAAGCCATTTCACTGATTGATCATTTTAACTATCAGAAAATTTCTCCTCATTTCTAGACTGGAACTTTGCTTAGTTTCCATCCATTGTTTCTTTTCCTACCTTCAGGTGCTTTGGAGAATAGTTTGACACCCTCTTTTGGGGGCAACCCTTTAGATATTTGAAGACTGCTTTCATGTCACCCCTAATCCTTCTTTTCTTTTCTTTTTTTAAAATAAATTTTATTAAGTTTCCAAATTTTAAAAAACATAAAACAAAACTTTATACATTATTATCAACATCAAGACATCTTTTGCATTTCCTCACATTTTTCAGCATATGTATTAAAACCCATGTCACACTGAACCAACAGATGCAAAGAGGATGTAAAACGGACAAAAAAGCTTGCCATCCGTTGGAAAACGCGATGTACTCACTGCCTCCATTTTGCTTCCTCTCTATCCATCCAGAATCCGTTGATGGACGTTTCATCTGCTCCAAAGGTTTTGGGCTGCCCAAAACTTTTGCATGGAAAATGTATCCAGTTCGTCCATTCTGCATCTGCTACACATCCGCTACGCATCCGTTATGCATCCGCTATATCCGCTAGGCATCCGTTCTGCATCCGTGCAACTCGCATCTGCCCGGACGCAGGGAGGAAGCGGAACGGATGCAGAACGGATGCAGAACGGATGCAGCACGGAAACAAAGCGTTTAAAACAGAAAAAACGTTTGCAGAGGGGACCTATCTCGGATATTAAGGATGTCTGCAGGATGCCTAGAGGATGCCTAGAGGATGCAAAGAGACACCTATACTGCCTATAAAAAGGGGGAGCAACTCGCCTGCATCTCACTTTCAGAACAGCAGCCAAGCTGTGCAGACCTCTGCAGCCTTCATCTGACTCTTCCTCTTCCACAGCATCCAGTCATGTCCACCGTGGATCGTAACAAAGTCCTTTCGGCAGCCACCATCCTTCTGCAACAGTGCGAAACCATCTACAGGCTCTGTGAACTCTACTACGGGAAGGAAAAGAGGCGGCCAAGAAGTGTCTGGGTACAAAGATGGTTCACCAGAAGAGCAGAGGACAGATTGTACAACAGGCTGATGGTGGAGCTCAGGAGCGAAGACACTCGGGCGTTCCAGAACTTCATGAGGATGCCTCCAGCCATGTTTGACGAACTTGTGCAGCGGCTGACACCCAGGTTGACCAAGGCAAACACCAATTTCTGGCCCAGCCTGGAACCTGGGCTCAAGGTGGCACTCACTCTGTGCCACCTGGCCTCCAGGACCACCTACAGAAGCATGCAGTACGGCTGGAGGGTGCCACCCAACACCATCAGCATTGTGGTCAGAGAAGTGGTACAGGCCATCATCGAAGAATACAAGGAGGAGCTCCTCCAGTGCCCCTCCACTGAAGAAGGATGGAAAAAAAATGGAGAGCAGTGGTATCAGAAGTGGAACTTCCCCCACACCATTGGAGCCATAGATGGCAAGCACGTGGCCTGCAAAGCTCCAGCCAAGTCGGGGTCCACTTATTTCAACTCCAAGGGCTTCTTCAGCATCATCCTCTTCGCCATGGTCGATGCAGACTACAAATTCATGTACATCGATGCTTCAGGCAACGGGTCATCTTCAGATGCCCAGGTATACAATGCCAGTGACCTCAAGGAGGGGCTGGAAGGCAACCTCATCATGGGCTTCCCAGATCCAGACCCGCTGCCCAACGACAAACAAGATGTGCCCTACTTCATCGTGGGGGATGACGCCTTCTCCCTCACAACCTACCTCATGAAGCCCTACACCTCCAAATACCTCACCCATGAAGAGAGGATCTTCAACTACAGGCTGTTCAGGGCAAGACGGGTGGTGGAGAACACCTTTGGCATCCTGGCCAACAGGTTCCAGGTACTTCTCACCAACATGCAGCATCGCCCAGAGACCATGAGGAGGATCGTGGAAGCTTGCTGCATCCTGCACAATCTCATGCGCACCCACTACCCAGTCTTGCAGAACAGGCTCGTGGACCTCCAACAAGGCAATGGGGACATGGAGCCTGGGGAATGGAGGCAAGGGCGAAACCTGATAGACACTGAGGATGTGCAAGGGCCCAACAGAGCCTCACGTGAGGCGAAGAAGCAGCGCAACCTCCTGAAACACTGGTGCAACTCCCCAGCTGGAGAAGTGGAGTGGCAAGACAGGATGGTAAATTCTTAATGGATGCTTCCTTCAGTCTGTCTCATCACACGGATGAGATTGGGCCATGTATGTTTGGTTGGCCTACAATGAACAGGGCATTTAATAAAGAGTTGTGTTTATGTTGACATGTGTGGATAATTATTACATTATTATTGATAATAAAGGGCCATAGGTGTGGCACCTGGGAGGGTGGACCATACAGTCCCACTATGCTTGCACTGGAGGTTTATCTATCCCACTGCTATCCTAACCCATCCCACAGCTATTACCCATCCCACAGGTATCCTAACCCATCCCAAAGCTATCCTTACCCATCCCACAAGCATGCAAAGGCTTAAACCATTTCTAAAAGTTTCCACCAAGACTTTATTAAAAAAAAGAAATGAAGCAAGTGTGTGAATCATAAATAGACTTTATTAACAAGAAGCTATAAAACAAAAATGAGTCTCTGGCACTCGTCTTGGTCGCTCAGTCTCAGGGGTGAAGGGTCCAGGTGCTGTGGAGGTGGCTGGTGCTGGAGTGCTTGTCTGATCCCCCGCATCATCAGCTCCTCCAGAAGCAGAAGTAGCAGAAGCGCCAGCCCCAGAAGAGCGAGCCCATGCTGCAGAAGCCCCAGCAGAACCAGAGTGAGGGCCAGGGGGCGGGATGGTAGCCCTCCCTCTTGCAAGGGCTGGCAGCAGATGGCTGAGGCTTGCTGTGCTTCCACATGGTTGTGGGGTTGCTGGTTGGCAAGGAGGCTGGCAGGAACCAAGGCTGGCAGCAAGGCTGGCAGGGAGGCTGGCACCAAGGCTGGCAGGAAGGCTGGCAGGCAGGCAGGCACCAAGGCTGGCAGGCAGACTGACAGCAAGCCTGGCAGGAAGGCTGGCGGGAAGGATGGCAGGAAGGATGGCAGGAAAGATGGCAGGAAGATGGCAGGAAGGATGGCAGGAAGGCAGTCACCAAGGCTGGCAGGCAGGCAGACAGCAAGGCTGGCAGCAAGGCTGGCAGCAAGGCTGGCAGCAAGGCTGGCAGCAAGGCTGGCAGCAAGGCTGGCAGGCAGACATGCAGGCAGGGCAGGCAAGGCAGCCAATCCGTCCGGCAGCAGGTCTTTCCTCTGAATGGCGACCTGCTTCTGAGCTGCTTCCATTATATCCACGGGGCTGACACAATGCATCCTCCCCGCATGCGCAATTAACGCCAGGCATCCATTAGGCTTCCACTCTGCATCCGCTGTGCATCCGCTGTGCATCCGCTTCATCCGCTGTGCATCCGCTGTATCCGTTCCACGTCCGCTTTGCTGAGTCCCCCCGGAAGCCTAGCGGATGTGCCATCTGCTCCCATCTGCTTCCATCCACTGGGCTTCCGTTCCGCATCCGCTTTGCATCCGCCCTGCGTCCTCCCCGCGTCCATGTTATCCGCTCCAGTTATGCAAATTTTTGCCCCTTTTGAGAGCGGATAACAATGGAAGGAACATTTTGCTCGTCCGTTGTGTCCTTTATGCATCTGTTGGGCAGTGTGACATGGGCTTAACTTATTCCTTTACTATTGCAACTTGCTCTTAGTATAAACCAATATCTTTTATCCTTACATCTCAATCTTCTCCATGGTATATTTGCATATTTACGTATTTCCTCATTCTTTACCTAATTGCCATTTTATTTTCTTTTTATTTCTAAACCAGTCATACCAGGCATCCCAGGCCCTATAATAAATTGAATCTTCTCTGTCTTTTATTTTCATCATTAGCCTGTCCATCTCTATGCAATCTATTATTTTTTAAAAAATAACTATGCCTTCCGGTGGAACCCTTTTTTACTTCCAGAGCTGTGCGTACGAAATCCTTGCAGCTGTTAAGATATGTAACATAATATATCTATCTGTTTTATTGCATTTTTGTGTTATCATACCTGATAAAAAAGTTTCCGGATTAAATTCAATTTTCTGATTTGTGATTTCTTCTGTCCATTATCTAATTGTATTCCAATATTTTTTCACTTCCTGGCATGTCCACCAGGTATGAAAATAAGTGCCTTTTTCTTTTCCACATTTCCAATAATTTGGGTCTGAGTTAAACATTTTTGCCAATCTAGCAGGAGGAAGGTATCATTTGTAGAACATTTTGTATTGATTTTCCTTATATGCTGTGGATGTAATTAGTGTGTAATTTGATCCCCACATTCTCTCCCAATTTTCCAAGTCTATATTATGGCCAACATTTTTTGCCCACACCACCATTGTCTCTTTGACCACCTCCTCTTCCATTTTAAAATCTAGTACAAAGTTATATATTCTTGAAATCATTTTCTTTTCCATTTCTTGTAGAATTTTATATAATTGATGCTTTTCCATGCATAAACCAAATTGTTCTTTGTCCTATCTTGCCTGGAGTTGCATGTATGGCCACTAATCTATCTTTATATTTTGTTTATATTATAATTTTGTTGTAATTCTTGTCTCATTTTAAATCTTCCTTATGTGTCCAATAGGTCTTTGTAATTCCTCTTTTTTTTTTTAGATCCATTGCATTTGGGTATATTTGTGCTTCCATAGTTGACAACCAGTTTGGTATTTTAGTATAATGGTTATTTTTAATCTTGTTCCATGTCCAAATTAATGAATTTCTCATCACGTGTCTCTGAAAATATGCATGCTGTTTATATTTCCTATCCCAAAGGAAACTATGCCACCTTCTCTGCAAGTCGTGACCCCCCATCGACAATACTCTTCTATTTTCCAGGTTGATCCAATCTTTAATCCATACTATAGCTGCAGCCTGATAATACATTTCCCAGTTAGGGAGTCCAAAGGCACCCCTTTCTCTTTTGTCCTGTAACAATTTCATTTTTATCCTAGCTTTTTTCTCACCCCAAACAAATTCGATCTAATTCTCTAAAAAAGGTTTTATCCAATTTTATTGGTACAGTTTGAAAAAGATATAGTAATTTTGGTAGGGTAGACATTTTAATTGCTGTAATTTTCCCCCACAGTGATAGCTGTAATTTCCCCCCACATTTCCATTTTTTTTAATTTGTATCATTAATTTGTCATAGTTATCTTTTTTGATTGAAGAGCATCTTGTTGCTAACCAAATGCCTAAATATTTTACCTTTTTCACACTTTGCATTCCCAATTTTCTTTCCAATTCTTTTTTTTTTTGCTTATCTTTTAAATTTTTAGTCAATAATTTTGTTTTGTTTTTATTAATCTTAAGGCCTGCAACCTTGCCAAATTCCTCTATTTCCTTTATTAATTTTACTCCCGCATGCTCTGGATCTTCAAGAAAAGATACTATATCATCGGCAAATGCCTGTACCTTATAATGCTCCTTTTTGATTAAAGCCCTTTTGATTTCTACATTTTTCCTAACATTTTCCAATAAGTTTTCTAAGGTAAGAATAAAGAGAAGGGGTGACAGTGAGCATCCCTGCCTTACTTACTCCCTTGTTGATCTTAAATGTTTCCGTTCTGCCACCATTCATTATTACTGTTAGGAATGGAAGTCACCTAACAGCTATTTGGGTTGGACAATATATAAACCAGGATAGACATTTTAATACTGTCTCTTTAAGAGCATGCTAAAACTGCAATTGGGTGTGGTTACTCAAATGGCCATAAGATGGAGCCAGAAACCTGGGTTGTCTTAGTCTGAGTCTCAGAAGAGAGTGTGAGTAAGTCTCTGTTTCCTTCTGCTGGAAAGTATTGCCATTCCTCCATTTTTTCTAATTGACTGATATTCATGGTTTTGATGTAAGTCTGATACTGAACTGTTTTTGACACTGGAATTTGTTACTGGATTATCCCTGGATGAAAACTGACTGATTTAACCTGTGAATGACTTGGATTGCTTGTTTGGACTTTGCTTACCATTTCTGGAAGTAAAAATCTACATTTACTGTAGTGTATCTGTGTGCTGTGTATGTGTATTATTCAAACACTTCTCTCAAATATGTCTCCCTGTATGCGCTCATTCTCCTAATGGGGAATTACCTCAGCAATTACACTGGCCGTCTGTGTCGTATAAATTGTCAAAATCAGTTTAATAAATTTATTGCCAAATTGCATGTTTTTTAATTGTTGTATTATGAACTGCCAATTAACATTGTCAAATGCCTTTTGCACATCAAGGAAGACCATTGCCAATTGTTTTCTTGGGTTTGCTTCATAATATTTTATTTTATTCAATACCATTCTGGTATTATTTTTAATTTGTCTATTCAGTAAGAATCCATTTTGGTCTCTATGAATCATCTTATTAAGGTTTTTTTTCAATCTTCCTCCGATTATGGACATAAATATTTTATAATCAACATTTAAAAGGGATATGGGCCTGTAATTTTGAAGTAATTGATGATCTGAATCTTCTTTTGGGATCAATGTTATGTATGTCTCCCTCCATGACTTTGGTAATTTTGCTGTCATCAGTACCTCATTATAGAGTTCTAATAATTGCATTTCTAATTTTTCTTGGAGCGTTTTATACAGTTCCCCAGGGAGACCATCCGATCTGGTGTCTTATTGTTTTTCTCTTTCAGTTCTCTTATTTCAACTTCTCTTATTTCCCTGTTTATCTCTTCTTTATCCTCTTCTGGAATCACAGGTAGCCCTTTTCCTTTTAAGTATTGTTGGATATTTCCCTCTGCTATGTCTTCCCTACTATACAGTTCCTCAAAAAAACTTTTAACAATATTTTTTTCTTTTCAGTTTCATGTTGTATCGTACCATCAGCATCCTTCAATTGCTGGATTGCTCTTTTTTCTTTATCTTTCTTAAGTCTATAGGCTAGCCACCTTCCCGGCTTAATCGCGTGTTCAAAATAATTCCGTTTTATCTTTTTCATGTCCTGTAACCATTCATCTTGTGCTAACATGTTCAATTTATGTCTAATCATTATCCTCTCCATATTTGCTATCTTATTATGTGGTGTTTTTTCTAGTGTTTTGTCTAACTCCTTAAGGCCGTGTCACACTGCCCAATGGATACAAAAAGGACACAACGGAAGAGAAAAATGTTACATCCGTTGTATCCGCGCTCAAAAGGGGCAAAAATTTGCATAATTGGAGCGGACAACACGGACGCAGGGAGGACGCAGGGCGGATGCAAAGTGGATGCGGAACGGAAAAAGCGGATGCAAAACAGATGCACGGCAGATGAACTGGATGCACAGCGGAAACTTGCGGATGCACAGCGGAAGCCGAACGGAGGCCTGGCGTTAATTGCACATGCGGGGGGGATGCATTGCACAAGCCCCCCCGGATATAAAGGGAAGCAGCTCGCACATGGCCAGCATTCCGAGGAAAGACCTGCTGCTGGATACCTCAGAGTTCTTGCCTGCATGTCTGCCTGCAAGCCTTGCTGCCAGCCTGCCTCCAAGCCTGCCTGCCAGCCTGCCTCCCAGTCTCCTGGGCAGCCTCCCTGCCAGCCTTGCTGCCAGCCTGCCTTCCAGCCTCCCTTCCAGCCTTGCTGCCAGCCTGCCTTCCAGCCTCCCTGCCAGCATTGCTGACATCCTGCCTTCTAGCCTCCCTGCCAGCCAGTCTGTCTGCCAGCCTTGGTGCCTGCCTTCCTGCCAGCCTTCCTGCCAGGCTTCCTAACAGGCTTCCTGCCAGCCTTCCTGCCAGGCTTCCTAACAGGCTTCCTGCCAGGCTTCCTGCCAGCCTTGGTGCCTGCCAGCCTCCCTGCCAGCCAGCAAACCCACAACCATGGGGAAGAAGCGAAAGTCTCAGCAACCTGCCACCATCCCTGGCAAGAGGGACAGGGCCACCCTCCCGCCCCATGTCCCTGACTCATCTTCTGCTGGGGCTTCTGCTGCTTGGGCTCGCTCTTCTGTTGCTGGAGCTTCTGCTGCGTACTCTGCTGAAGCTGCTCCTGGTCCTGCTGGTCCTGCTGGTCCTGCTGGTCCTGCTGGTCCTGCTCATTCTGCACCAGTGTTTCAGGAGGTTGCGCTGCTTCTTTGCCTCAAATGAGGCTCTGTTGGGCCCTTGCACATCCTCAGTGTCTATCAGGTTTCGCCCTTGCCTCCATTCCCCAGGCTCCATGTCCCCATTGCCTTGCTGGAGGTCCACAAGCCTGTTCTGCAACACTGGGTAGCGGGTGCGCATGAGATTGTGCAGGATGCAGCAAGCTTCCATGATCCTCCTCATGGTCTCTGGGCGATGCTGCATGTTGGTGAGAAGTACCTGGAACCTGTTGGCCAGGATGCCAAAGGCATTCTCCACCACCCACCTTGCCCTGGACAGCCTGTAGTTGAAGATCCTCTCTTCACGGGTGAGGCATCTGGAAGTGTAGGGCTTCATGAGGTAGGTTCTGAGGGAGAAGGCGTCATCCCCCACGATAAAGTAGGGCACATCTTGTGTGTCATTGGGCAGGGGGTCTGGATCTGGGAAGCCCATGATGAGGTTGCGTTCCAGCCCCTCCTTGAGGTCATTGGCGTTGTATACCTGGGCATCTGAAGATGAGCCGTTGCCTGAAACATCGATGTACATGAACTTGTAGTCAGCATCGACCATGGCGAAGAGGATGATGCTGAAGAAGCCCTTGTAGTTGTGATAAGTGGACCCTAAGTTGGCTGGAGCTTTGCAGGCCACGTGCTTGCCATCTATGGCTCCAATGGTGTGGGGGAAGTTCCACTTCTGATACCACTGCTCTGCAACTTTCTTCCATCCTTCTTCAGTGGAGGGGCACTGGAGGAGCTCCTCCTTGTATTCTTCGATGATGGCCTGCACCACTTCTCTGACAACAAAGCTGATGGTGCTGGGTGGCACCCTCCAGCCGTACTGCATGCTCCTGTGGGTGATCCCTGAGATCAGGTGGCACAGAGTGAGTGCCACCTTGAGCCCAGGTTCCAGGCTGGGCGGGAAGTTGGAGTTCTGCTTGGGTGTCTAACCTGGGTGTCAGGCGCTGCACAACTTTGTCAAACATGGCTGAAGGCATCCTCATGAAGTTCTGGAATGCCCGAGGGTCTTCGCTCCTGAGCTCCACCATCAGCTTGTCATAAAGTACGTACTGCGCTCTTCTGGCGAACCATCTTCGGAGCCAGACTTTTTTTGGGTGCCTCCTTTTCTTTCCGTAGTACTGTTCACAGAGACTGTAGATGGTTTTGCAGTGTTGCAGAAGGATGTTGGCTGCCGAAAGGATTTTGTCGCAATCCATGGTGGACATGACTGGATGCTGTGGAAGAGGAAGAGTCAGATGAAGGCTGCAGAGGTCTTCACCGCTGGGCTGCTGGGCTGAAAGTGCGATGCAGATGAGTTGCTCCCCCTTTTTATAGGCAGTATAGGTTTTCCGCTAGGCATCCTCTAGGCATCCTCTAGGCATCCTGTAGACATCCTTAATATCCGAGATAGGTCCCCTCTGCGAACGTTTTTTCCGTTTTAAACGCTTTGTTTCCATTCTGCATCCACTAGGCATCCGTTCCGCATCCGTTCCGCATCCGTTCCGCTTCCTCCCTGCGTCTGGGCGGATGCGAGTTGCACGGATTCGCGAAGCGGATGCCTAGCGGATATAGCGGATGCGTAGCGGATGCGTAGCGGATGCGTAGCGGATGCAGAATGGACGAACTGGATACATTTTCCACGCAAAAGTTTTAAGCAGCCTAAAACTTTTGGAGCGGATGAAACGTCCATAAATGGATGCTGGAGAGAGGAATAGAGAGGAAGCAAAACGGAGGCAGTGAGTACATCGCGTTTTTGAACGGATGGCAAGCTTTTTTGTCCGTTTTACTTCCTCTTTGCATCCGTTGGTGCAGTGTGACAGGGGCTTTAAGAGTATCTAGTAGTTTAGATTGTTCTTCTTTTCTTCCCTTTTATCTATGTGTATTATATGAAATTGCTAGGCCCCGAATATATGCTTTAGTCATGTCCCATAGGTTTGGAATTGATGTTTGGTGTTTTTCATTTTCCTTCAGAAAGAACTCCAATTCTTTTTCCATCATCTTAACACATTCTTTTTCTTTTAGGATCTCATTGTTTAGCATCCATCTTCTGTTTTTTTTTTTCCAATCCTTTCCAAATTATTTTAACGGGATTATGGTCTGCCCATTTGTTAGATTCAATTTCTATTTCTTTTATATTATGTTCCATTTCTCCATTTTTCCATAACATATCCAATCTTGACCATGATGTGTGTGGTGCTGAATAGTAAGTATACTGTTTTTTGTCTGGATTTCTTTCTCTCCATAAATCTTTTAATCCAAATTCTTCCGCCATTTGATAAAGTACTTTTGGTAATGTTTTCCTTTTCTTTTCCCCCCCTAGATTCTCGTTATTGTAGTCTTTTCCTAAATTTGCTATTCTATTGAAATCACCGAGCAGGTTCCCATATTCCTGTTCTATTAATTGTCTGTATAGTTTGGTATAAAAAATTTTTTGTTTCTCGTTCGGCACATATATTACTGTCAATAACATTTTCTTATAATTTATATAAACTTCTAACACCAAAATCCTACCCTCTTTGTCTGCATATACCTGTTTTGCTTGTAAATGTTTCTTAATATATATTGCTATCCTCCTCTTCTTATGATAGGTAAGAGATACGTATAAATCTCCTAACTTTTCTGCTTCTAACAGTTTACTTTGATGTTTCTGGATATGTGTTTCTTGAAGGCATATAACATCTAAGTTCAATTTCTATAGTTTAGTTATCATTTTTTTCCTCTTAATTTGTGAATTTAAACCATTGATGTTAATGGAAATCAATTTGATTTCTTTCGCCATCTTACTCTGTAGCTGTTTC
Organism: Laticauda colubrina; assembly: GCA_015471245.1. NCBI lineage: Eukaryota > Metazoa > Chordata > Lepidosauria > Squamata > Elapidae > Laticauda > Laticauda colubrina. Next base: position 11,493,604 of record BLBF01000044.1, on the reverse strand, counting down.
TTGTTGAAGCTTATTTGCTCTTGTTTGGTGTCTCGTTCTTACGCCTTCTCTTTTCACTTCTTCCTGCTCTCTTTCCTCTTGTTCTGTTTTCTTTCCTCCACCCAATCTTCTTCTTGGCTCCTGTTTTTCACTTCCTCTTTGCTGTTCTTTCCTGCCATTTGAACAGGATGTGATTCTTATTCAGTTGGGTGGCCAGGAATCTGTATTTCTTTCTATGTTCCCTTATTCTTGGAATTTGTTTCAATGTTACAATTTCTGTTCCCTTGAATATTAGTGGTTTGTCTCTTGTCACTTTGTATATCTCATCACTCAGTTGTTTCTTTGAGAATCATATATGAACCTTTCTTGGAAGTCTAACATGTCTTCTATAGTTGGTATATATTCTATATTCCTCATCAATTTCCCTTCAAACCTCTTGGCCCTCTTTTTGTAATGCTTCTGCTATGAGATCGGCCATTAATTTGGACAAGTCCTCCCCCTTTTCTTCTGTTACATTGTGAAATCCGAGGAAGAAATCATCCCTTTCCATCTCCAAATATGCAATTGCCTCTTCTAATTTCTTGTTCTCTCCCATTAATTTCTATTCTGTTGATGCTACTTTCTTATCTGTTTGTTCGACCTTTGCCTCCACTGTTCCATTTTTACTACTGTTTGTTGGATTGTGCTTATCTTCTCATCTAGTTTCCATATTTTACCTTTCATTTCCCCCATTTTAGTTTTAAAGTCTGCGTGGTTTCTCACCATCGTTTCTTGTATTGTTGTTAGTGCCATTTGAAATGTTGCATATACCTGACTTGCCTTCCCAGGATTCAGCATGCCCTCTATGGAACGTTATCCTGTTGGTGATATTATTGTTGATGTTAGGTTGGATGTTGTTTTCTTCCCAATCTTAGCAGTAGTTGTCGTTGTGGACATCTTAGGCTTCCCAAATCTACCTATTTTCTTCAGAAAGTCTTTCAATATTATCATCTGTTGTATCAACTCCCTTCTGCATTTCCTATGTTTATCTCCTCCCTTTTATCTTATTCTAATCCATTCAGTTTATCATGACAAGGTCCAATATATTTATTAATGTCTCTCCTTAATTTTATGCACACACACTATATAGATATATGGTATATATAGTATTCAGCTTTGTTTGGGTATTTTCCCACATCATTATAGTTGTGCTTTTAAAGTTGTAGCAACATTTCAGCAGAATCTTTTTTTTTTTTTTTTACATTGAACACTTTGAAACACAACCTCCAGAAAAATATGATCACAAACCCAAACTCTGTCTCAGATACATAGATGACACCTCCATAATCTGGCTACATGGGAAAGAAAAACTGAACAACTTTCTCACACGCCTTAACAGCCTACACCCCAAAATACAATTCACCATGGAAACAGAAGCCAACAATCAACTTCCCTCCCTAGATGTCTTAGTATACAAAAAATCCAATGGCTCCCTAGGACACACCATCTACCAGAAGAAAACACATACAAACCACTATCTACATGCACTCTCACATCACCACCCAGCACAGATCAATTCCATAGCCGAGACATTCATCTCCAGAACAAAATGCTTAGCCGACGAACAACACTTAAAAACCGAACTACACACTCTCACTTATGCACTTACAGCCAATAGATTCCAAAAAAAGAAGATTACCCACCTAATCCAAAAAGAAACCCCAACCAAAAGCCAAGAAAGAGAACAAGAGAACAGCAAAGGCCTTCTCCCATATATAAAAGGCACTACAGACAAAATCAGCAAGATCCTCCAAAATACAACATTAAAACAGAATTCTGCACAAACAGAAAAATATCCACCATCCTGAGAAACCCTAAAGACAAAATCAAGTTAGAAAACCAAGGAGTATACGAAATCCCTTGCACTGCCTGGCCCACCACATACATCGGACAAACTAACAGAAGAATTAGTGCACGCATTGAAGAACACAAGAATTCAATCAAAAAAGAAGAAATGACCTCTTCCCTGGTCCAACACCTCAAAGCCACAGGACATGAAATTGACTTTAAAAATACCAGAACTATCGCCAAAACCAAACACTTTAACAACAGAATAATCAGAGAAGCCATAGCGATAGAAAAATGCCCACACAACATGAATAAACGAGATGATACCTCCCGCCTACCAACCATTTGGAAACCCGCCCTCATTAATAAACAAGTACCTAACATGAAGAATGACACCAGACCCACACCCACAAGTGCCACACAAGATGCCACCACCACACTTCCACATAGAAAAAAGACTCACACCCACACAGAAGATGAGACACGACCACGGACCAGAAGCCATACCGCAGCTGCACCACTACCCACTTTAAACCCCTCTGACCCATACAAGAAGCAAACTGACACCCACCATGAAGATGTGGCACAACCATGAACGCGAAGCCAAACAACAGAATCACAGCTCACCAGCTCAAATCCCCTAGCAACAAAGACTAACCTGAGCACAACCAAGCCCCCACCTGAACAGAACACACCCCCAGCCAATCAGAACACAGCCAAGCCCCCTACCAATCAGAACACAGCCAAGCCCCCACCTAATCAAGTCACACCCCCACTAGCAGTTAAAAGGAAGAAGCAGCTGCAAGCTCACATTACTCTGAGAAGCACAGAGCCGAAGAAACAAGCCTGAAGGTGATGAATGAGACTTCATCGAAACATTGCCTAGATACTTCCAATTTTATGCGGGAGAAAATCCGAATAACCATAGATCCACATACAAATACCCGCGAAAACCTCAAAAAACAAATATTGGACCTCTACGGGGAGGAAACCCACCATCTGACCAGGACTTATAAAAAACTTGAAGTCCAAAGAGCTTCCATTTTATGTGACCTCACTTTCCTACACAACTGCTGAGATCAAAATTTAATCCCCATAAGCTTCCAATTGAAATTCCACAACAACGCAGCAGTCACCAAACGCATCCTAAAAAGAACAGAATTGGCCCTTATTAGAAATGAACTTCACACAAAAAGATTCCTCCTAGACCAAATCAACAAAGAACTCCTCACACTTCACCTCAGACTAAGCAACAAGATTCACCTCTTACTTTGGGGCAAATCCAAACAACTTGCTGTCTGGAGAGCTGAAACATAGACCACCCTCAAGACAGACACACATACCAACAAACTCAGAAAACTACAACAACACCAGAAACAAACTCTTCCCCGCTCACAGCCACACATGAAGCAAACAGTGCACAACATCTCAGACAAGATCCTCACCGAAGCCGAAACCAATGTCCTTTTGAAAGGATTCAACTTTGCTGTCGCTCCCAAACACATCCCCACAGAAACCATCATACGCAGAGTTGATATCAGCCTGACCAAAACCAACCTTGATGATGCTAACAGAATCAGACTCAAAATCACCAACATCCTCTGCACTAGCAAACCACCCATAAGCAACTTATCCAAAGAAGAACAAACTGCACTACTTAACCTGAAAGAAGACACTAGCATAATAATCCTACTAGCAGGCAAGGGCAATGCAACAGTGGTTATGAATACATCTGACTACCAAACCAAGTTAACCAACCTACTCCAAGACCCCACATACAAACCCCTAAACACTGATCCCATCACCTACCTAGAAAAAACCACCAGATCCAAAATAAAAGCCTCCCCCATCAGCAAAGAAATCCAGCAAAGAATCACACCCAGAGGAAAATCATCCAGATGCCCTAAGCTTTATGGTCTCCCCAAGATACACAAAAAAGGAACCCCACCACGACCAATAGTCAGCTCCATAGGTTCACCTCTAGAAAACTTAGCCATATTTCTCGCTAAACAACTACAGCCCTATGCAGAATCCATCAACTCACATGTAAGAAACTCATTCCACTTCATCGAGATCATAAAGAAACAAAACTTACACCCAGCGACCTACTAGTGAGCTTCAATGTCATATCACTCTTCACCCAAGTGCCTAAAAAAGAAGCCTTGAGAGCCATCCAAAACAAATACAACCCCCCCAAGTACATCCTAGATCTGACCAACCACTGCCTGTCCAATACATACTTCACCTACAATGGACAAAAATACAAATAAATAGAAGGAGCACCCATGGGATCACCCCTCTCACCTGTCATCGCAAACCTCTACATGGAACACTTTGAAACACAAGCTCTAGAAAAATATGATCACAAACCCAAACTTTGGCTCAGATACGTAGATGACACCTTCATAATCTGGCCACACGGGAAAGAAAAACTGAACAACTTCCTCACACACCACAACAGCCTACATCCCAAAATACAATTCACCATGGAAACAGAAGCCAACAATCAACTTCCGTTCCTAGATGTCTTAGTATACAAAAAATCCAATGGCTCCCTAGGACACACCATCTACCAGAAGAAAACACATACAAACCGCTATCTACATGCACTCTCACACCACCACCCAGCACAGAAAAATTCCGTAGCCAAGACACTCATCTCCAGAACAAAATGCTTAGCCGATGAACAACACTTAAAAACCGAACTACACAC
>BLBF01000044.1:11438896-11484085 GCA_015471245.1 Laticauda colubrina | reverse complement strand
AACTTTAACAGAACTACAATGACGTGGGATAATACCCGAAGGAAGCTAAACAGCACACACACACACACACACACACACACACACACACACACACATATATATATATTCAATATACACTTTTGAATTTAATACCTAGAAATTATTCAGTTTTCTTCTTCTTTCTTCTTCTTTTCTCTTTCTTCTGCACACCGTCACATTACTTTTCTCATTTCCTATTACCTCAGTCCTCTTTACTTTGTCACTTTCATTCTCAAATTGCACAGTCACAGATTTCTGTCAAATAATTCCACTCTCCTTTCAACTACAATTCTCCATTAAAGTTCCAATTGTTCTCTCAAATGTCTCTTTTCTGCTCTACCATTAATCAATTCAAATCGTAGAAATTTTGAGTTTTTATTCACAGAATCTCGATCTTTTCTTCTGCTGTACTTTCTCTTAGCTGTTAAACTCTCATTACCTCCTCTCCCTTTCGCTCCACTATCCCCTGCCAATTAACCGCTGTATTCACTCTCTCCAGAGGCTCCCTTTGTCAAAGTCTTTCACAGGGCTCTCTCACCTCTCAAAAACTGTTCAAGTCTGCCGTTCTCCTTCTGATGTCTTGCACTGATCCACTTTCTTGCTTCCCGATCACAGCTGGCTTTCACAGCTTTGGACCCGTCATTGATGCTGGGTTTCTTTTGTGCTGGATTCAAAGGGCTTCCCCTCGTTGCAGTGAGAGGTTGCTTTCCTCCCCTCTGCTCCTAGACTTCCCCTTCTAACTCGTGTGTCTCTCCAAGCTTCACAATGCCTCTGAGATCTTCAAGCACAAAAATTTAGATACAGGATTGCAGATATCACTCTCCTGCTCTGCTCCACTGTGACTTCACCACTGGAAGTCCTAATCTTTCTTTTCATTAGACTAGACATACCCAATTTCAGCAGCTGTTCTTCATATGCTTTAGTCTCCGGTCCCCTAATCATATTTGTTGCTCTTCTGCTCCTTTTTATAGTTTCAACGTTATTTTTTTTACCTTTTGTGGTAAACAAACCTGCATGTAATATTCCAAGTGTGGTCTTTCCAAAGCATTATAAATCAGCACTAACATTCACTTGACATTGATTCTATCCAGAGGTGAGATTCAAATAATTTAATAATCGTTTCTTTGCCCTAATGACCATAAATAGGTGTGGCTGGGTGGTCATGTAATTGGGTGGCTGTGGCCAACTGGACACTACTCATGTCAAGGGGCGCCTTGCTTCACCCAGCCTCTCCTTGCCATGCTTGGGCCAGCCTTACCCCTCCCCTCCCAGTCACTCCTCGTCACTTCCAGTTGCTTGCCGTGTGCAAATAAATAACAAATATTTTAACTTCAAGTTTGATGCATCTTGCAAAGTATTGCTGCTCATTCTAGTTTCCTTTCCTACTAAAAGGTCCATCTCAGATTGTAATTTGCTCCAACCTCTCTTGCCTTTTGCATCATTCTCTGAGAGATTATTCTGAAATGTTATCAGTGAAGTTTGCAGCTTTACAAATTTGTTTTCTCCAATACTGTTTTCACATGCAATTCTTTACAAGAATTACAAGAATTGTTTTGACATTCCTTCCTCCTTTTTAAACAAAGTAGTGGTTAAGGTCAGTGGTGGGATTCAAATTTTTTTACTACCAATTCTGTTGGCATGGCTTGGTGGGCATGGCAGGGGAAAGATACTGTAAAATCTCCAGTCAGAGGTGGTGTTTGTTGGTTCTCCTAACTACTTAAAATTTCTACTACAGGTTCTCCAGAACTGGTCAGAACCTGCTGAATATCACCACTGGTTAAAGTACTGGCCCAGAATCAAGAGACTTTGAGTTCTAGCCCCATTTTAGGCTTGAAAAAATGGCTGAGTGACCAATCACTCTCTCCCAGCCCAAACCACTTCTTAGGTGGTGGTTGTAGGAAACTAAGAGGAGGAAGGAATATTAGATAAGTTCTCCACCTTCAGTTCCTTATAAAGTAATAAAGACAGGATAAACATCTAACAAAATATAGAAATCATTTGTGAGAATGATGTCCTTCTAAAGGAGAAGGGCTGCTGACTGCCTTGTCACGTGCCTTACACTACTGCATTTATTTCAGTTTTATCCACTTTATTTTTCTCTACTTTGTGGTTTATTCTTCAATGATGACATAACCTGTGAAATTCTTACTTGTCTCAAATGCCAGGGCTATGTGGGAAAATATCAGGTAAACACCTCCATGTGACTGACAGGCAATGCCAGCAGAAATCACTAAGCAGCTATATTAGGACAGAAAGGGGGGGCATCAGGGTGCAAAAAATAGAGGGAGGGAGGAAATAAAGATGGGATTAAAAGCTTAAAAAATAAGACATCTGAATTAGTAAATCATAAAAATGAAACTCTGAGTATTAATTATACACCTTTTCATTGCCCTGAAATGAAAGGAGAATTTCTTGCCCACTTCTTTAGCTATATTGACAACAGGAAAAATTTACTCATAACGTGATATAGATATTTGATTATTTCTGCTCGCCTACATCCACATTATTTCTAAATCCTTGTTAATTTTTTAAAAGTTCAACATCAAGATGAGGCATGATTACTTTTTAAAATTCCTGAACCATGCTACTATATCCATAATCACATTATTGCTAAAAATAGCAGGAAAAAAATGTTGCTGAAACCAAATATCCTAATGTTGTATGTTCCTATTCCTTATTTCTGCTAACCACATTGTCCTCCATTACATTCCAATGTGGGAATTTCCCACAGTGCCATTGTTTATGAAAGGAACATAACCACATCCTAGACATCCAAAGTTAAGGAAAGAAAACAAAGCACTTTTTCAATGTTAACTCCTAGTATATATTGTTTTTCACTCATAAAAATGAAGGGAGGGCAGACTTCTTGCTTTTGTTTCAACCTAAGGATTTTTGGGATTTTGATAATGAATTACAATTATTTCCATTTTCATGTTTGGGCTCTAGACTTACTACTTTATTATACTGTAAAATATTTTGGCTATTTTCTTTCAGGACATCCTCACACCCCCAGTAAGCAAACAATAGAATTCACCAGATTAATCACTTGACTGGCATAGATCAATGCACAAAATATTGAATCACAAACCCCATTCAAGTCTATTTGGCCAGACTACTAACTCACATATATAAATCTTTTGAGACCAATCTCTTGGAATAGAATTTGATTTACTTTTATAATTATATCTGTAATTATCCTTAGAAGAGTAATAGCTATTCATATTTAGATTATTGAAGTTTTCACATTATTGTTTGAGCAATAGCACAAGAGGCAGTGTAGCAGAGTTATTGTTTATCATTGAGGCTGGTGGTTTGGTGGCTGTACTCTTAAAGTACACAACCACAAAAGCTATGCAGAAACTCACCCTCTTTGCAATGTGCTCTTGGACTAAAGGACAGACATAAATCTCTGTGAATAGCTATTAAAACTACTTCTAAGATTATAAGCATCAGTAGAAACTGCTATAACCTCAAAACTGTCACTATATACATCACAATGCTATTGTGAAAATGGTGCAAACATACTTCTGCCATGACTCAAATACATAATGATTTTCATTATGTCTCATCACATAAATGCATAATTGCAATGATCACTATTCCCCAATAACCGGAATGCTTGATATTCAGTGAAAAAATAAATAAAGATGTCTGGGACCAAAAAAGAATAAATTTAGCAGAAAATGGGTGATATTTGGGGTTATTTTGGAAACAGAGAATCTAACCAGAGGTGTCAAACTCAATTTCACTGAGGGCCGCATCAAGGTGTTTGACCTTGGGAGATGATTGGGTGTGGCCTGGATGGACGTGGCCAGCTAGACGTCACTCGTGTCAGGGGCACCTGGTGGCCCAATGCGGCCCTCCCAAACTTTGTTTTTGCTGGCAGAGAATTGCAGGAGGCCATCACAGAAGTAAATGGAGTATTGGAGGGCCATGCACAGCCCTCTCAAACTCCGTTTTTGCTGGAAGAGGCACTGCAGGCTGGTCCTCTGCTGTTTCCAGGGCAGCTCTGTGGGTCAAATCTAAGCACCCCACAGACTGGATCTGGCCCACAGACCTTGAGTTTGACACTCCTGATCTAACTTTTGAAATGATATCTCTAAGACCACAGTTAGAATACTGCATCCAGTACTGGTCATCACACTATAAAAAATATGTAGGAAATTAAATGAACAAAGATTATTGCTATGTATGAACTAAACATAAAGATGGTTTATAAGTATAAGTATGCCAATATAATCAACAGGATTATAAATAAGCTAACATAAAGATATATTTAGTTAAAATTATTCTGTGGCACTATTATCAATGTTATTTATATATGTTACTTTTTTATCTTTTCCTTTGTAAATGATATGCCCTGACAATACAACTGTATTCAAAATGTTTATGAATAAATAAAAATAAATAAATAAAAATATGTTGAGACTCTAGAAAGAGAGCAGAGAAGAGCAGCAAGGCTAAATATATATAAAGAACAGTTGCAGGCACTGGGCATGGCGAGTTGAGAAAAGGGCAAGGGTAACATGAGAGCAGCGTTCCAATATTTGAGGGGCTATTACAGAGAGGAGAGGGGACAAGCTATTTTCCAAAATACCTGAAGGCCAAACAAGGAACAATGGATGGAAAGTGATCAAGGAGAGCTTAGCACAATTGTGATGGCAGAAATTGTGTAGATGCAGCACTGCAATCACCCCTGGCTGTTTGATCCTTATAGCTCTTTTGCAATCTGGGGAAATCCACAGAAGGCAATGAATATTCTCTATCAGCATCACAACCTAAGTGAAAAAGGCATAGGAAGTGACTTGCAACTAACCTCACTAACCCAGAAGACTTTTCATGAACTCTAGAAATAAAACAAGTATGCAAATATGAATTCCTTTAATAGTTAATTTCACTGGCTTTTTTCCTTTAGATTTCAGAACTAAACTTAATTTTTGAAAAAGTGGGTAATTTTTAGATCTTGGCATGACAATTTGGTCTTAAATTAAAAATTAAACAATGGTAGTTTGATTATTGTCATGGACTATTATAACCAAAACACTGAGTTGTGAAGCTTGGGGCACATAACTGCCATTAAAGGGACTGAGGAAATCTTAAGGTGGCTCTATTACTGTGGTTAATATTCACTCTCTCTTCTGCTTTTGATATATTTATAATTTTAATTAATTGCTATACACAGCCCAGAATTACTTTTTGAAAGAAATAGAATGGCATACTGTCTAAATTTGATAGCGGTGTGTGAGTGTGTGTGTGTGTGTGTGAAAGAGAATGAATTATCGTTAACATAAAGTAAATTCCTATCTCTAGAAATAGGGGAGATTGCAAAAGTATGTGCCAAAGCCTACTTTATTGTCATTTTAAATATACACTAATTGGCATACATTAAAATGAAATTTTGTTGCATACAGCTCTCAAAGGGTTACTAGCTACAAATATATACTACATAAGTATAAAATTTACAAAAATATAAAGAAACAAACTAACAAATAAATAAATGAATACTCATATACACATATACCCAGGTATATTATATGAAACAGAGAAACAACATGGTCTAGTTTGGATGTATAAATGCACATGGCGAGAAAAATGAATCCACAGTGTTAGAATCCACAGATAAGGCCAAGAAACAGGAGCTCTGGAGCAAAGGAAGTTGTCAAGACTCAAGATAATCAGGAGACAAACCTAAGAATTCAGAACTCAAAAGCAATCAACAGGAACATGGTTGCCCCATTATCAGAATAAATATGCAACTGTTCTTTAAGATAGAAATGAATATTTCACTCTGTATTAATTCCTCACTCACCTTCAAAGTGATTTCAAATATTATTTATCTTTTCTACTTTTTCTACACTGTTCTCTATTTAAGGCCTGGTCTCACTGCACTTACGGATGCAAAGAGGATGTAAAATGTTAAAAAAAAATTTCCATCCGTTGGAAAACGCTATGCATCCATTGTGTACTCATTGCATACATGTTTCATACGCTCTATCCATTGAGCATCCATCCACTGAGATTTCATCCGCGCAAGAAGTTTTGAGCTGCACAAAATTTTGTGAACGGATGAATTTTCCGCCGTGTACGATGTAAATCCGCGACATACGAGCAACAAACGTTCTATGTCCTTTTAGCATCCGTTAAACGTCTGCTGTATCCTCTCTGCATCCTCTGGGCATCCTCGCAACTCACATCCACTGCAGCTGAAAACGGAAAGAGGGAGGAAAGAAAAGGTACATGGAACGTCTATACATCGTTAGTAGCACAGAAATAGAAAGGATGCACAGTGAATGGTTTGCATCCGATATACATCCGCGCGGCATCCCCTTTCTTTCCTTTAGGCGTACGTGATGCATCCGCTTCATCCGCTATGCGTCCGCTTTGAAATTCTCCCTCGGAACCCCTTCGGAGGTGTCATCTGCTTCCATCCGCTAGGCTTCCTATGAACATCCGTTTAACATCCCCGTTACAAACTACCCACGTCCGTTCTTTTCCGTTCTTTACCATTCTGTTTATACAAATTTTCGCCACTTTTTGGAGCAGATGACAACGGATGGAGCCACCCCCAAAATTTTGCTTGTCCGCTGTGTCCTTTATGCATACGTTTTGCGTCCGTCAGCCAGTGGGACCGGGCCTTTATCTCAAATGCTTCTTACTGGGCTAGCTCAGTTTTCTGCCATCTAAGTATTGGTTACTTTGTTGTTGAAAGATTGCCTCCTCATCTGTGCTATCATGCATTCTAATATTTCTATATCACCCTTTATTGGCACTACTGAAACAGCACAGTGGTTAAGACCTTCACTAAGCATTCAAGAGATATCCATGTCTCTCTCCCTTTCTCTTTCTCATGATTGAAGGGCATGGCAGCAAAGAAACCGGTCAATAGCAGCACAGATGGTACATCTTGTAAATTGATATGCTCCCAAAACATTAACAACAATTCAGGGCCTGCATTTAAAAATGTGTTCAATAGTCTTAATTGAAACAAATCAATAAAAGTTTCTGGTTCAAGTCTATCAATAAATTGAATAAACATTTGGAATATTTCTACAAGAACTTAATTTAATTTCAATTTATTTGAATACAACTCCCTTTTTTCCCAGCTAATATGCCAATTAACTATGAAAGCTAGGTTGATGCAGATCAAGATCTAGCATATCTAAATAGCACAAAATTGGGAAAAGCAGTGACTCTTTTGCTTTAAAATTTTACTTAGATGAAAGGGGCTGAGAAGCAAATATTTCCTAATATTCTACTTTTCTTGGTACTTACTTTTACATCAAACATGCATTGCATATACAAAATTATCAGAACAAGCTTGGAGTAAAATTTTCTGATGTGCTGATATGTATAACCATTCTAGTTGCATTAATAATTCTTGTTTAGCGACCACTAGTGGTGTTGCAAGAATTATCCTTCTGGGTTCAGTTCCAAGTGGGGAAAAAGACATTGGAAACATGGAGGCTGTTTGGAAAGATGGCTTAATGGTAGACAGAATCACATGCCGTGGAGCTCCTGGGTAAAGATCACATGCTTCAAGATGTTGGGTGAAGAAAAGAAGGAGCAAGATGCTGAGAGACTCGTAGTTAAATATCCTCTGTTGGGCCCCACCTTAGTGTTTCCTGTTCCTCTGTAAGAAAAATTGGCTGTCAGACTCCCAGGGGTGGGGGTCTTAGCTAACTTTGTAGGCTTTGTCTAGACCACATGGCTTCACCTGAGTGGTGGCCAGTGGTGGGTTTCTACCGGTTCTGTCCACTTGTGTAGAACCGGTAGATCTGAAGAGCAGCAGACATAGAACCGGTTCTATGTCTGCTGATGTTTTTGTCAACCCGCCCACCCGGGCTCTTACCTGATCTTTATTTCCTTTTTTTTCTATAATTTTTTTAATTAGTTTTCAATAAACAAACATACACAAACAAAACACAAAACATCAAAACATAAAAATTCTTTTTGGAAAGCGGCTTAATCCCGGGTTACATCTTTTTATACAGACATAAATTCAAAATTCATGCTCACTTTTTATCCCATTTCATATCTTATTTACCATTCTACATTTTCTATATAGCTTCTCCCCTCTTTTCACTCTCTTCATTCTATTTTATTTATTTCATCTCAATTTAAATCATTACGCATATTTCTTTTGTCTGTTCTATTTCAATTTTTTATTATCTTTTCTCATTAACACAAAATTTCTCCTGTAATCACTGATTGAAGCATGATGCCTTTGAATCTTTCCCCTAAATTCACTGAAAATAATATATACTTTTCATTCTGATTCTGCTTAGTACATTCTAAAGCTACTTACCATATTATAAAATAAAAAAGAATAAGTTTATAATATAATTAAAACAATAATCCACAGCAAATTAAACTCTATTATTAAATCCAGTTTTCTAACATTATTTCAGATATAAATACAACAATATAATCTTATGTACTTTTGTAGTCTCTTTTTTAAATCATATTTTTACCCACTATTTCTGAATAAATCTTATTTCTTTACATCTTGTTTTAAGCCCCTGTCACACTGCACCAATGGATGGAAAGAGGATGTAAAACGGAGAAAAACACTTACCATCCGTTGGTTAATGCGATGCTTCCGTTCTGTACTCACTGCCTCCGTTTTGCTTCCTCTCTATCCATCCAGCATCCGTCGATTGACATTTCATCCGCTCAAAAGGTTTTGAGCTGCTCAAAACTTTTGAGCGGAAAATGTATCCAACGCATCTATTCTGCATCCACTAGGCATACGGGGGACATCCGTTCTGCATCCGTTACGCATCCGCTATATCCGCTAGGCATCTGCTGCACATCCGCGCAACTCAAATCCGTTCCAGCGGTAAATGGACACAGGGAGGAAGCGGAACAGACGCACAGCGTTAGTAGCACGGACGGAGAAGGGATGAAAGCGGATGCAGATCGCAAAGAAAGCATTTAAAACAGAAAAAACGTTCGCAGAGGGGACCTATCTCGGATATTAAGGATGTCTAGAGGATGTCTAGAGGATGCAAAGGGACACATAGTGGAAAACCTATATTGCCTATAAAAAGGGGGAGCAACTCACCTGGATCTCACTTTCAGACCAGCAGCCCAGCTGTGCAGACCTCTGCAGCCTTCATCTGCCTCTTGCTCTTCCACAGCATCCAGTCATGTCCACCATGGATCGTAACAAACTCCTTTTGGTAGCCATCATCGTTCTGCAACAGTGCTAAGCCATCTACAGGCTCTGTGAACTCTACTACGGGAAGAAAAGGAGGCAGCCAAGAAGTGTCTGGGTCCGAAGATGGATCGGGAGAAGAGCAGAGTACAGACTGTACAACAAGCTGATGGTGGAGCTCAGGAACGAAGACACTTGTGCATTCCAGAACTTCATGAGGATGCCTCCAGCCATGTTTGACGAAATTGTGCAGCGGCTGACACCCAGGTTGACCAAGCAGAGCACTAACTTTCGGCCCAGCCTGGACCCTGGGCTCAAGGTGGCACTGACTCTGCGCCACCTGGACTCAGGGACCACCTACAGGAGCATGCAGTATGGCTGGAGGGTGCCACACAACACCATCAGCATTGTGGTCAGAGAAGTGGTGCAGGCCATCATCGAAGAATACCTGGAGGAGCTCCTCCAGTGCCCCTCCACTGAAGAAGGATGGAAGAAAATTGCAGAGCAGTGGTATCAGAGGTGGAACTTCCCACACACCGTTGGAGCCATAGATGGCAAGCACATGGCCTGCAAAGCACCAGCCAAGTCGGGGTCCACTTATTTCAACTACAAGGGCTTCTTCAGCATCGTCCTCTTCACCATGTTCGATGCTGACTACAAGTTCATGTGCATCGATGCTTCAGGCAACGGCTCATGTTCAGATGCCCAGGTATACAACGCCAGTCATCTCAAGGAGGGGCTGGAACACAACATCATGGGTTTCCCAGATCCAGACCCCCTGCCCAATGACACGCAAGATGTGCCCTACTTCATCGTGGGGGATGACGCCTTCTCCCTCACAACCTACCTCATGAAGCCCTAACCTCCAGACTCCTCACCCGTGAAGAGAGGATCTTCAACTACAGGCTGTCCAGGGCAAGGCGGGTGGAGGAGAACGCCTTTGGTATCCTGGCCAACAGGTTCCAGGTACTTCTCACCAACATACAGCATCGCCCAGAGACCATGAGGAGGATCGTGGAAGCTTGCTGCATCCTGCACAATCTCATGCGCACCCACTACCCAGTCTTGCAGAACAGGTTCGTGGACCTCCAACAAGGCAATGGGCACATGGAGCCTGGGGAATGGAGGCAAGGGCAAAACCTGATAGACACTGAGGATGTGCAAGGCCCCAACAGAGGCTCACGTGAAGGGAAGAAGCAGCGCAACCTCCTGAAACACTGGTGCAACTCCCCAGCTGGAGCGGTGGAGTGGCAAGACAGGATGATAGATGATTAATGGATGCTTCCTTCAGCCTGTCCCATCACACAGATGAGATTGGGCCATGTATGTTGGGTGGGCCTACAATGAGCAGGGCATTTAATAAAGAGTTGTGTTTATGTTGACATGTGTGGATCAATGCTTACATTGTTATTGATAATGAAGGGCCATAGGTGTGGCACCTGGGAGGGTGGACCATAGAGTCCCACTATGCTTGCACTGGAGGTTTATCTATCCCCACAGCTATCTCAACCCATCCCACAGCTATCTTAACCCATCCCACAGATATCCTAACTCATCCCACAGGTATCCCTGCCCATCCCACTGCTATCCTTACCCATCCCACAAGCATGCAAAGGCTTAAACCATTTCTAAAAGTTTCCACCAAGACTTTATTAAAAAAAAGAAATGAAGCAAGTGTGTGAAGCAAAGATAAACTTTATTAATCACAAGCTGTAAAAGAAAAATGACCCAAGGCAAGTGTCCAAATAAAGTCTACAGGTAGTCACCCAGTCTCTGGCACTCTTATCGGTCACTTGGAGGCGTGCCCAGTCTCAGGGGTGAAGGGTCCAGGTGCTGTGGAAGTGGCTGGTGCTGGAGTGCTGGTCTGAAGTGTCATTGGGGTGCCTGGCCCCAAGAGGACAACATGTGACGGTGTGTTGAGGAAGCTCTCAGACAGCTGACTCAGCCCCGTGATGTTGACAGCTCCTTCCTCCATGCCATGGGGTGTCATCCCCAGTACTGATGACAGATGTACTGAGGCCGGGCTTGGCTGTGCGGTGGAGGAAGGAGCAGTGTAGTGGGGCTGTCTGGTCTGCAGCTGGGTGAGGACTGGCGTGGGTGGCATCAGTGGCGTGGGTGGCATCGGTGGCATCAATGGAACCGGTGGCAACGGTGTCGTCCCATGACTCTGTGCCTGGAGTGGGAAGGGCTGCTGCCTGTGCTTCTGGACCTCCTGGTAGCCGTAGCCCTGGTAGGTGAGGGCCTGTGGAAAGCCTTGGAATGGGAGGGACATCACCTGGGGTGGAGGAGCAGACCTGGACTGGGTGGGAGCAGGTTCCTCTGGGTCTAGAGGGTTGTGAAGCAGCTCGGTGATCCTATCCTTCACCACCTGGTACTGGGGTTTCTCCATGTCCGTGAGGGTCTGGTTGACATAGGTGAGGAAGCGCTTGTGGGTGGAGGATGAGGAGTCAGTTTGGACCAGCTGAGAGAGGAGATCTATGCTGCTCTGGATGGTGTCCCTGATATCCACCAGCACAGTGTGGCTCTGCCCCTCCTGTCTGGCTCTCTGCCTTTCTGTGGAGGTGGAGCTGGGGGTGGATGCGGGTAGGGCTGTGGTGGACGTGCCTTCTCCTTTCTCCCACTGCACCAGGGAGTCCTCCATGCGTTCCACCATGGTTAAAACAGCTGTCCGTGGGTTCTCCGCCGTCGGACGCTCCACAGAAACCTGCCTGGAGACAGGAGCTGACTCTCGGCCAGAAGAGGACTGGCTCTCAGCAGGCTGCCGGAGAGAGAGGGTCGTGAGAGGGGCTCCTGCTGCTCCTCGGTGGCAGATCTCACCCTCCAGGAAGCTGCACTTGGCCATGACATAGGTATCTCTGTCCGTCAGCTTAACCGTGGCCTGGCCAGATTTCTTGAGGTGCAGCTTCCCGTACCAGGTGGGCATGTGCTTCCATCAGCCGAGGAGCACCTCCAAAGTGTAGCCCAGGCTCTCTGCCTTCTCTCTCCAAGCAGCCTGTCCCTGTAGAGCCGGTGTCCCTTCTGCCATAGATAGTCATTCTCTCTCAGCCACTCCAGCACCTCATCCTCGTGTTCCTCCTCAATGGAGTTTTGCCTCCTCTCCCCTTCCCGCATATGCCTCTTCCTCCCTTTGGCAGGACCAGATGGGCCCTCATCTGAGGGGCTTCCAGGTTGTAGGGGCTGCTCCTCCACACCACCAGCAGCAGCAGCACCAGCAGGATCATCAGCAGCACCAGCAGCAGCACCAGCACCAGCAGGATCATCATCATCATCATCAGCAGCAGCAGCAGCAGCACCAGCAGAATCATCATCATCATCAGCAGCAGCAGTAGCACCAGCACCAGCAGGACCAGGATCAGCAGCAGCAGAGTAAGCACCAGCAGCGCCAGCAGCACCAGGAGCACGAGCAGGACCAGGAGTATGAGCAGGACCAGCAGGACCAGCAGGACCAGCAGGACCAGCAAGACCAGTAACACGAGCAGGACGAGCAGGACGAGCAAGACCAGGAGCACGAGCAGGACAAGCAGGATCAGCAGGACTAGCAGGACGAGGAGCAGCTTCAGCAGAGTAAGCACCAGCAGAAGCACCACTGCCAGGAGCAGCCTCAGCAGAGTAAGCACGAGCATAAGCACCACCGCCAGAAGCAGCATCAGCATAGTAAGCACGAGCAGAAGCACCACCGCCATAAGCATCATCATCAGCTCCTCCAGAAGCAGAAGCAGCAGAAGCCCCAGGCACAGAAGAGCAAGCCCGTGCTATAGAAGCCCCAGCAGAAGCAGAGTGAGGGCCGGGGGCAGGAGGGTGGCCCTGTCCCTCTTGCCAGGGCTGGCAGCAGATGGCTGAGGCTTTCTCTTCTTCCCCATGGTTGTGGGGTTGCTGGCTGGCAGGGAGGCTGGCTGGCAGGCTGGCAGGAAGGCAGGCAGCAAGGCTGGCAGGAAGGCTGGCAGGCAGCAAGGCTGGCAGGGAGGCTGGCAGGATGTCAGGCAGCAAGGCAGGCAGCAAGGCTGGCAGCAAGGCTGGCAGGCAGGCACGCAGGCAGGGCAGGCTGGCAAGGCACTCGATGTGTCTGGATGCAGGTCTTTCCTCAGAATGGTGATCTACTTAGGAGCTGCTTCCCTTTATATCCACGGGGCTGACGCAATACACCCCCCCGCATGTGCAACGAACTCTAGGCATCCGCTAGGCTTCCGCTACGCATCCGCTAGGCTTCCACTGTGCATCCGCTTCATCCGCTAGGCTTCTGCTATGCATCCGCTTCATCCGCTCGGCATCCACTCTGCATCCGCTCTTTCCATTCCACATCCACTTTGCTGAGGTCCCCCGGAAGCCTAGCGGATGTGCCATCTGCTCCCATCCGCTTCCATCCGTTAGGCTTCCGTTCCACATCCGCTTTCCATCCGCTCTGCGTCCTCCCCCCATCCATTCCTTTCCGTGTTATCCGCTCTGTTTATGCAAATTTTTGCCCCTTTTGAGAGCGGATGACAACGGATGGAACATTTTCCTCGTCCGCTGTGTCCTTTTTACAAATGTTTTGCATCCGTTGGGCAGTGTGACAGGGCCTTTAAACCTTTGTAACTTCTCTTCCCTTTTTGCCTTCCTTTCTTCTCTAATCCTGCCTTTACCCCCTTGTCTCTTAGTATATCTTTTATCTGTTCTATTTCAGTTTTCTATTTATCTTTTCTTATTAACACAAAGTTTTTCCTGTAATCACAGATTGAAATATAATGCCTTTAAATCTTTCCCTTAAATTTAACACTTAGAATAATATATACTTTTCATTCTGATTCTGCTTTAGTACATTCTGAAGCTACTTACTATATTATAAAATAGAAAAGAATAATAAGTTTATAATATAATTAAAACAATAAGCCATAACAAATTAAGCTGTATTATTAAATCCAATTTTCTAACATTATATTATTAAATCCAATTTTCTAACATCATTTCAAATATAAACACAACAATACAATCTTATGTACTTTGCAGAATCTCTTTTTTAATCATATTTTTACCCACTATCTCTGAATAGATCATTTCTTTACATCTTATTTTAAACCTTTGTAACTTCTCTTCCCTTTTTCCCTTCCTTTCTTCTCCAATCCCTTGTCTCTTAATCTCCACCTTCTTAATCTCCACCTTCTTCTGTATTTCTCTTTTCTGTTGCTTTCTGACATTGTATCGATTTTTCACCTTATTTTTCCCTTTTTTGGTTGTTTTTTAAAGTCTTAAATTCTCTATTCTGTCCCCTCTTTCCCTTTTCTTCCCCGGCTAAAGTTGTTTGTTCATTAAATATGGCTTCTTCTTCATCCCAATCTTCTTGTTCTTGTCGTTTCTGGTAGGTATAAATCGACATTTCTAAAAAATGGAAAACAGATCCAGAAGAGCCCTTCCCTTCTTGATCCTCTTCTTTTAGCTTTTTGAATTCAATTTTCAGTTCATCAACAAGTAGTGCCATTGTAAAAAGTTTTTTTAGACAATCCAAATATTTTTAGTCTTTCAAATAATAATTTCAAAAAGTCCCAAAGTCACCTAGCAATCCAAATACACACAGTCTGTTTCATTTAGCACTCTCTTCTTTTTATATTTTCTCTTCCTGGGGTTATAGTTCAGTTATAAAGCTCCAGTTAAAATATATCTTTGAGAAGTTTTGTTAAAGTTTCGCTCTAATCTTATAAATTCCAAGCAGCCTCCTCCAAGAAAATCTTAATATTAATTATTTTCCTCTCCCTTCCCACTTATAACAAAAAAAGTTTTTTTTCCCAATGCTCAGAAATCTTTATTGTCCCCTTGGCTTCAATTTTCAGTTTAATTACCTGCTGATGCCAAAACGGGTTTTTCCGATTTCTCCATTCATTTGCTGTCACCGTAAGGAAGGAGAGTGAGAAAAAACAACCTTTCCCTTTTTTCTTTCATTCGCCACTTCTTCCGTCTTCATCGGGAACGATGTATCTTTAATAAAATTTAAATTCTAGGGTATTTAAATATTACTTGTCATCCCGGTTAGCCAAAAACTTTCACTTTCTCAGCTTCCTCCTGCACATTTCTATCCGGATGAAAGCTTCTTTGTGGCAGCCATTGCTGACCACTGCTCCACCACTTTCGGAAAAGAGAGTTAAGCGAACTGGGGAGGGAGGTTGTGATTCCCCCAGACCCCTGCTGAGTCTCCCATATCTTCAGTTACCTCTACGGGGTAACTATAGCCTCCAAATCCAGCTGGATTGGGGGCATTCCAGCAGCGAGCACAGCAGGAACTGCGCACAATCAAGGATTCCTGCTGCCGCCAAAGCCTTGCAAACCGGAAGTCTCTCTTCATCTTTATTTCCTGATTTTTCAACTTCAGCTGCTGAATGAGGCACAGCTGCAGTTAAAAAAAACAAGAAAAGAGGGCTGTTTCAAAGGCTTATTCTTGGCATGCAGCGTGCTAATGATGATTTACAGGCGCGCGGCTCACAGTGGGCAGGAAAGCTTGTAAATCCCGAACTGGTAATTAACCCTGTCATATCCCACCCCTGGCACTGGCTATTGCAATCTTCCCAGGTCAGGTAGTGAGATAAGCAGAGGCCTTTTTTATGTAGAATATTCTGGCCCAGACTTTAATGGTCCACCCATTAACAAAGGTTGGGGTGAGCTTCTGCTTCTGAGGTGAGTTTTTGCTTCTGAGTTTCTACTCTTTTTAGGAGAAATATTCTGCCTTTTTAATATTTCTTAGATGGGTGGGTGCTAACTGTCTTGAGTGGGATAGTAAATTTGCTTGTTACATGAAGCAATCACTAAATGAAACTATGACTATCCTTATAGTCTTTCTTTAGCTTTCTTTTGTTTTACAACCTTCACCAGAATTGGTCATGAAGTTATTTTTTTCATCACAATCATAACAGAGATCACTAAATCTTGTATTAGTGCCAACCAAGGCAATGGTTTGGTCTGGCAAAGGATCTTTAGAGCTGGAATGCAATAGTGCAGAGTAGAGTTCTTAATATGGCTCTGCATTACATCCTGCATTACATACAACATCTTGGAATCTCCAAATACCTACACAAGGGTCCACTTTGTAAACTTCAGTTCTGCATTCAATACCATTATTCCAGACATTCTTCTAACTAACTTAAATCAACTGAACAAACTTGTAAGTGGATCATAAACTTCCTAACAGACAGAAAGCAGCAGGTAAAGCTAGGCAAAATCACATCTGATATCTGCAGTGTTGGGTTTCAAATTTTTTTTACAACCGGTTCTGTGGGTATGCTTGGTGGGTGTGGTATGGCTTGGTGGGCATGACTTGGTGGGCATGGCAGGGGAAGGATACTGTAAAATCTACATTCCCTTCCCACTCCTGGGGGAAAGGTTACTGCAAAATCCCATTCTCTCCCAACCCCATAACCTACTTTCCAAGTCTGCTCTCCTGTGCAGTACAACAAAAGATGATGCAGCCAATCAGCTGAGACTTGGGAGGCAGAGAATAGATGGTGGCAGGGCCAGTCAGAGGTGATATTTTCCAGTTCTCCAAACTACTCAAACTTTCTGCTACCAATTCTCCAGAACTGGTCAGAACCTACTGAATAGCACCTCTGGATACCTGTACAATTAGCACAGACCCCCCCCCCCCCAAGGCTGTGTGCTTTCTCCACTTCTCTTATCCCTGTATACCAATGACTGCATCTCAAATGAGCCATATATTAAAATACTGAAGTTTGCAGATGACAAAACAGTGATTGGTCCCATTCAAGACAATGATGAATCCACATACTGACAAAAGTTTGTATAACTTGCCTTGTGGTGTAATCAGATCTATCTGGAACTGAACACACTCAAAAACGTAAAAATGGTGGTAGACTTTAGAAGAAACCCTCCTATCTTATCACCTCTTACAATACTAGGCAACACAGTATCAGCAGTAGACACCTTCAAATTTCAAGGTTCTATTATATCACATGACCTAAAATGGATACCTAACATCAAAAACATCATCAAAAAAGCACAACAAAGAATGTTCTTTCTGTGCCAACTCCGAAGGCTCAAACTGCCCAAGGAGCTGTTGATATATTTGTACAGAAGAATTATTGAGTCTATCATCTGTACCTCTATAACTGTCTGGTTTGGTTCTGCAACCCAACAGGACAGACACAGACTTCGGAGGATAATTAGGACTGCAGAAAAAACAATTACTACCAACCTGCCTTCAATTGAGGACCTGTATACTGCCCGAGTCAAAAAGAGGGCTGTGAAAATATTTACAGACACTACACATCCTGGACATAAACTAATCTGTCTTATGATTCACTTGCTGAATGTAAAGACAGATAGAATAACTCTACAAATTCTTCTTTGTATAGTTGAAATTGTAGTGTAAATGATATTAATATTTCTATCCCATTGTCGCAGAGGCAGGGGGTAAAGTTTCCACCATGAGGCTGTGTTCAGGCAAGAGTGAGAGAGGCTCCCCCAACCCAACAAGGGTCAATATAGTGACCAATCAGGATTACAGATGTGACCACATGACATGGACTACATTTCCCAGGATATCCTAACTACATTTACCATGATGCATTCTCTTAAGGGGACAGCTCAAAATTCCTAACTAATTATCCCAAATCCCATTAACTATAAACTGTCTGGGCAGCACATAAACTGATCCAACTCCTTCCCTCAAAATGAAACCATAAAGCACTGCATATCAGAACAATTAGACAAAAACAGTTTTTTCCTGAAAGCCATCACTCTGCTAAACAAATAATTCCCTCAGCACCATCCAACTATTTACAAAGTCTGTATTTCTATTACTATTAATCTTCTTATCAGTCTTTATCATCCATCCCCTCCCACTTGTGACTGTATGACTGCAACTTTGTCGCTTGTATCATTACAATTTATACTGTTTCTTAGTATGATTTGATTGCTTATTGTACTCTATGACTATTATTAAGTGTTGTACCTTATGATTCTTGACTCTTGACAAATGTATCTTTTCTTATATGTATACTGAGAGCATTTGCACCAAGACAAATTCCTTGTGTGTCCAATCGCACTTGGCCAATAAAAAAGAATTCTAATTATAGAGTCCTTCTGCTTAGGATCCAATCAGTTAGCCATGTCTTCTTAGAATCCAAGCACCATTAGGCCCAGTATAATTTTGCAAGAAGGGACAAATGCAGTTACTATATTTTGCTATCCCATCTCATGAGTCAAGAAGGAAGACATTATGAATGTGGAGGCTTAGGCATCCATATTTCTTATGAGGAAGTTTCCTAGCCATCATGCTACAACCTTACTTATTCTCTCTATAGATCCCAGGAAAACATATTTCCTATGTTCTCATACCCCTGTCAGGATCTGATTTGGGGGGGGGGGGGCAAGCAGCTGACAGGGAGTGGGAGTGTGGCTTTGGTGGCTGTGGAAGAAACATGAGGAAGGACAAAGTCCGTCAGGACAGAGCAAGGGAGAGGTAAAACAAGGGAGAGGGAATTCAAAGGAAGATCCAGGCCCACCCTAGGGCATGCAGGGAGGAACAGAGAAGGGAGCAATGTGAGTTGCATGGCTTACAGGGGAGGAAAGGGCCCTGATTCTCTTCATTAGCTGCAGCTGGGAATACAGTGTTTAAAAAGAGAGTTTGCGCACAGCAACTCATGGGAAGCAAATTGTGAATTATCTTTTATGGTTGAGGCTTGTCTGGGTTCCTGGCGTCTTCCCAACTGTGTGTGTTTGTTGGTCTCTGAAGTCTGCAATTCCTTATCCTGCCCTGTCCAGTTAATTGCTGAAATGTGGTTTGTGTGGGTTTTTATTTACAGTTTATATGTACTTTGTTTTTGGATTGAATTTCCTTCATTTAAAGCCTGTTCCTGGGAGAGATTTTTCTCCAGCCGAAGGTAATTTGACATTGGGGGCAAAGTATTAAAGAGACTTTTCTTACTTATGTGACTGTGTTGTCTTTATGCCTGCCTTTACCTGGGTCATTACAGTTGCTTAAGGCTAGGTCCCACTGGCCGACGGATGCAAAACGTATGCAAAAAGGACACAGCAAAATTTTGGGGGTGCTCCATCTGTTGTCATCCACTCCAAAAAGTGGCAAAAATTTGCATAAACAGAATGGAAAAGAAAGGAAAAGAACGGACGTGGGTAGTATGTAGTGGGGATGTTAAACGGATGTTCATAGGAAGCCTAAAGGATGCATAGAGAATGCAAACCATTCACTGCTCAT
Source organism: Laticauda colubrina (assembly GCA_015471245.1). Classification (NCBI taxonomy): domain Eukaryota; kingdom Metazoa; phylum Chordata; class Lepidosauria; order Squamata; family Elapidae; genus Laticauda; species Laticauda colubrina. The sequence goes on along the minus strand of BLBF01000044.1, from coordinate 11,464,718 downwards.
CCTTTCTATTTCCATGCTACTAACGCTGTGTAGACGTTTCGTGTACCTTTTGTTTCCTCTCTCTTTCTGTTTTCAGCTGCAGCGGATGTGAGTTGTGAGGATGCCCAGAGGATGCAGAGAATGATAAACGGACATAGAACGTTTGTTGCTCGTATGTCACGGTTTTACATCATACACAGCAGAAAGTTCATCTGTTCACAAAGTTTTGTGCAGCTCAAAACTTCTTGAGTGGATGAAATCTCAGTGGACGGATGCTCAAAGGATAGAGCGTATGAAACATGTATGCAACGAGTATACAACGGATGCATAATGTTTTCCAACGTTTTTTAATGTTTTACATCCTCTTTGCATCCATTGGTGCAGTGGGACAGGGGCTTTACTAATCACTTTAATCCAGAAAATACTCTCTGCTACTGATTTTTCTAGGAAGAAGTAAATAACTTCTTTCCACAGTCTGACCTAATCAGAAAGAGTAAGCTGAAGGACTAAATTTCTTTCCAAATATTTTGACTCATTAAGTATCTTAATATTTATATTATATAAAAGTCTAGAAGAAAAGGTAGAAGGAATGAATAACTCCTTTCTGAAGGGGTTGGTCTTGCTCTGTTGTTTCTGGGATCTTGTACAGGGAAACACACCAGAACCTCAGCTAAAGTCTAATTTCATAAAATAGAACAAAACATAAATCAATGCTACAATTAATTTCACCCATCCTAGTTCAAGATTTGTTGCTTCTGGCTGAAGCATTGCTCTTGCCTGGCTTCCAGCCAGATTTGGAGGAGCAAACCAAACAACCAAACAACAACAACAACAAAAAGAGAACAAATGCTCCAGACAAAAGCAAAAATGAGACTGTCTGCTTCCTTGTAAAAGACAAACAACAAATATCTGAGAGGAAAACATCTAGTAGATTGATTGGCTCCTCAAATTTTGCTTTTCTGGAGGTTTGCTTTTTTCCACCCATTACCATTTAATTAAATACTTTCTCTGACCAAATTTCCTGAAATGGAATTTATCCATCTTACTTCTGCCAGCAAAGTAGACTGGAACTAATTAATAAATACTTAAGAATTTAAGAATTTTTGTGAAGTAATTTTATTATGGAAAAGCTAAGAAGCCATTATGAAAGAATTCCAAAACTTCTAAATATCTAGTGAAACTAAAGTTGAAATTCTTGTGCTTCTTTCTCTATATATATAATTGAGGCAGGAGAATAATCCTCTTTCTAGGGATGGGAGGTGCATTTTTCATCTGTCTTTTTTGTGGTGACAAATTGTTTTCCTCCCACAATGTGGGGCCACTGCCTCCAGTGCAGAAGCAGAGTGTGGCCAGCCAATCAAAGCCACAAAACAGACAGAAGAAACCAGAAACACCAATCAATCAAACTCCAAGTGCAATAAACACAGACCAAGATTCCCAACCAATCAGGATAAAGAAAAAAAACCATCCTGGCACAGCATAGGCTAGCCTCAAATTTAAAACCAAAGACTGTGAGACTCTGACCCACATACAAACTCTATACAGAAGCTTGATGATGGCAGATGAGATTCTGCTGAAACGTTGCTACAACTTTAAAAGCACTACAATGACGTGGGATAATACCCGAAGGAAGCTGAACAGCACACATGTAAGTACCCGCGAAAATTTAAAAAAACAAATATATATAGGACGCACACACACACACACACACACACAAACACACACATATATATATATGTATGTATGTATTTATGTATGTATGTATGTATGTATATATGTATTGAGTTTGTCTGTGAGTCAGACTTTCACAGCCATTTAAACCGTTTAAACGGCTGTGGAAGTCTGACTCACAGACGAACTCAATACAGAAGCCTGATGACGGCAGATGAGATTCTGCTGAAACGTTGCTACAACCTTAAAGGCACAACTCCAATGACGTGGGATAATACCCGAAGTAAGCTGAACAGCACACATGTAAGTACCCGCGAAAACTTATATATATATGTGTGTGTGTGTGTGTGTGTGTGTTTGTGTGTGTGATGAAATGAAGGTGCAGCAATACAGAATCTATCACAATTCCAAACATTTCGCATTAAAAAAAAACCCAAGAAAATGAAAATGTTTTTGGAAATAATAACAATCAGCAAATACTGAACAATTATAATCATTTTTTAAATTTAAACTTGATATCAACTTCTTTTAAAAGGCTATTTATGAGGAAATTGCAAAACAGAGTAATATCACCCAGAAAGGAACAAGAGAATGATATCAGATTTGGGTTGGGAACAGTATCACACTTGTATGCATAAATTTCCATGTATATGGAGTCCTTGTATCTGACAGCTAAGACATATTCACATTTTGCCTTCCCTCCTGACAGTGATGCAAGTTTCCTCTCTTAAAACCCAGTAGATTAGTAGCATATCTTGGATGCTGAAGTCTGAACCCAGTGAGAGGTTCTATGGTGAAATCCCATGAACAATAATGAAAGAATACTGCTTTCATGCCAATAGTTTAGCGGGTCAGGACAAATGCTGAATGAGCATATCACAGTGAGGTCTCCTTGTATAGAACTATATATTTCTCCTCACATACTCATTGTTTCAACATAATTTCATGTGAATTGCAGCACGTGTGGAGTGAAACATTCTATGGTGCAATCATGGGATTTTACCCTCTAGTCAGATGTTAAGCTCATTTACTGGAAAAGCATGGCCAAATAGCAGCAAAAAGTGTTGAAACCAGAGGTCAACAAAACATTTTATCTGGTAGCTTTCTATGTTGAATCACTCCTGAAAGATAATGCCAGGATTTGGTGCCACTATATGAATAAGTTAAATGAAGGGTTTTTCACATATGTTCTGTAAAGACACCACTCAAATTAAATTTATTTGCTGTGGTCAGCAAGATATATAGCATTGATAGAAGATATACATAGGAATCATGTCTTATGACACTCATATAAAATTCCACAAATTCATTCAAAATTATGGGCAACTGTTGGAAGAAATGTCCATCTGGGTTCAGTTCCAAGTGGGGAAAAAGACACTGGAATTATGGAAGTTGATTGCAAAGAAGGTTTGTTGATGAACAGGACCACATGCCTTGGAGTTCTTAGTTGAAGAAAAAGGGAAGAGATGCTAAGAGTGCCTGGGTTTTATGCCCTCTCTGGGCTTTGAATTTCCTGGGGCACAGGAAAATATCCTGATTGGTTGCTGTCAGAGGTCATAGCTAGCTTTGTAGGTCGAGTGTGGGCTAAGTTTGGTTGAAACTTGGTGGGTGGTGCAATGAAAGGCAATTAAATGGCTCTGCCTGAAGAAGGTAGATCTTTGTTAGAATAGACTGACCCAGGCCTTAATGGCCCATTAACAAAGAGGGAGGCACTGATTTTCTGTCTCTCTGAGTTTCTATTTCACTTTTAGGGGAAATATTCTGCCTTTTTAATATATCCTAAAATATTTCATTTTTTTAGAAAAAAGGTAGGTTTTATTTTTTTTCTAAAAAAAAATGTTTATTAATCAGATCTAAAGACAAGAAGACATAATCCCATTTCGTTCTATGAGATGTGCAGAATAAAACCATCCTTCAATTTTCAGAATACTTTAGCAACATAAGAGCCATCTGGAATAAAGCTAGTGTTACTTGAGATTTTCAAGAAGAGATTGGACTGCCATTTGTCAGAAATAGTGTAGGGCGGGGGGTTGGACTAGATGACCTACATCTAGTAGGATGACCTACATCCACTTGGGCGGGGGGTTGGACTAGATGACCTACAAGATCCCTTCCAACTCTGATTATCTGTTATGTATTAACTGGAAGATGAAAAGATTATTTTTCAATTCTTTCTTTTGCTTCAAGATTCCTGAAATGTACATGAAGATAATATAGTGACAATTCCCACTACTGTCAATTTACCAAGTGGGCAACTTTTAGCAGAATCTTCAGTTTTCATTCTTGTCCCATTATTACCATCTATCTAACTATATGAGATGATAGATAGATACATTTTTGATAGATCTGACAGCCATTATCACAAAATAAAATTGCCTGCCAATCTTTGATCTAAATAATTATTCTGCATTCAAAATTATATTTCTTTAGGAAACAACTGAAGAAACAAAGAAATATGCAACATTGTTTAGTAACAAATTTGTTGCTAAATCTTCTTTTTTCATCTCCAGAACAAATGATCACAGTAGTTAATGAGAATTCATTTATTTTTAATCCAAATAAAAATGTTTATTGGGAAATATATCCTTTGTTTATCCTTATTTATCTCTTTCCATGCTGTACACTGAACACTTAACTTATTTTTTCAAAACAGTTTATATTTCATTGCTGCATATAAAAGTTGAAGTAAAGGAAGCATAATTTAGAGACATATCTCCTTTAGCATCTTTTGGATCAATCTATAAAAATACAAGGTTGGCTTGATCAAAGAAACAATATTTGTTTCAAAAGCAGCAGCATTGTCTTTTAAAATGGGCAGATTCCAACAATATTTAAGCTTGGAATAAAAGCATAAATCTTTCTGTTTGAATGCAAGAAGAAAATAAAGAAAAGCTTTCGAAAATTGTTAAATTTGGAGAGAAAAATATTTCATTTGCTCATAAAGAGGCCTTTTTGAAATTACTACATTGAATATAAATCCAAATATACATCCTATTTATTCTATTTTAGTTTATTGTTCGTTAACCTTTGAGAAGTTTTTAAAAATGATAATTTTCCCAATTAAGATTTTGTGAGCCTTTTATATAAAAATGTACAGGCAATATAAAAGCATCCTTACATAAGTTTTCTGCAAAATTTCAGATGAACGAGCACAATAAGAAAGAACTACATTTATAGAGACCTATTATGGAACATTTTGTTTGGATGTTACTAAAATGTATTAGGTAGTAAAAGCTTAGGGATGCTTTAGATCTAAGGTACCATAAATTCCAAGCTAGTGTGAATATCTCTTAAATGCATTCTTACTTAGGATGAGGTGGAGCAATACAGTCTAGATGCAGATTTATTAAACTGGATTAAGCAACAATGATGCTTGCTATAGATATCATAAGTTAATTAGGTATAATCACAGACATGTATCACTGTAACAAAGAGCAGAATTCTGTGTCTCTAGAGGGCAGAGATAAAAAAAGCTGAATATTAAACATAAAACATCTTATATGGTAATGAGAATTCTTTTTAAAGTTAGACTCTGATGTTTTGAAATAATCTCTCATTATTATTCCATTTAAAAATTATTTTGTCATTATCACCCTTTTCAGAGAGGGAAAGTTAGATAACAATCTAAAATTAGTCAAATTCTCCATGGACAATTAATTTATAAAATCAGTAAGCAAATAATTCTCTTAAAAATTATATTTGCAAGTTGACATTAATTTGATCATTATCCCAAGCAGTTTCACCTATGGACAAAGTTACAACTTCCTGAGATAATCTTCAGAATGCCAGATAGCCCATCAATCTCTTTAAAACAGCTATGCCAAAGTGATATAAATAGGTAAAACCACTGACAAGTGAGATGATCTGGCATTTTGTGATTAAACTCTGCACAATGTCATTCATCAGAACAAAGCTATATACAAACAAAAAAGTATGTGAAAGTGTCTCTATGGAATTTGATCTTTGATCTTTTGGTGAATCATATTTAGAAGCCAAAGGCATTTTACCAATGAGAAAGGTCTGCATGATAGAATCTTGCTGAAGTAAACACGATCGGTAGATAAGTAGACTGTCTTCTTTGCACTGCTGTCACCTCAGAAGCCGGTAAGTTGGCTTTCTGACATGTCCAGGCAGATTTAATTTTCCGCCTCTGATGCTTGAGTCATCTCCATCTTTTTTATGACATCCGGGTTCTTCATAAACTATGGAGTCAACTGGGTCTAACAAAATGAATTGAGAAGCTGTGAGCTTTCAATGTTATCTGGCTCATTTTTTTAATATTCCAATACAGCACAAATAGAATAACATTAACAGGACTAGCCCTGTTTTTTGAAACATTTTGGAATCAAAAGTTTTTATTAAGACACTACAAAAATGATTCAAAAGTGCTTTAGAACCCTTTTTTCAAATTCATATAGAAGTCTGAAAAAGACAAGTAATATTAATTATTGCAGAGAGATGCTGTTCAATCATACAAAAACTGTGAACATCACTGAAATATATCACTGTGATTAAAACATTAACATTATTATTTCTGAACGTGTTTGCTCCTGAGATTCCCAAAGGAGAACTCTGTTTTGTAATCTCCACATTATTTAATCATCTGTTGACATCTAGTGGTTAAAAAAAATCAGATGGTTTCAATTTTTGCTTGGCACGGTTGCAAAATCTCTGGCTTGTTTACCATAATTTGCTGAATAAGTCAAAAATTTAACATTGCCCTAAGCTATTCTTTCCCCAAGTGTGGCTTACATTTACTGGGGGTTTGTGAGATACAGGATGAAAGTCACTACCTTAAAAGATCTTTAGGAACAGGAATTATGATGGAGGAAGAAACGACAAGAATGAAGGTAGGAGAGACAACAGTAACAGAAACTACAATCTGGGATTGCAATTTCCAAGCTGCAGTATTTTAAAACAGTAAAAAAGAAACTGACTCAAACATAACAATTTGAAACAAGTAGAGTAATAATTAGCAGTCAGATCATGCCAAACCAATCTTATTTCATTCTTCAACATAGTGACTAAATTAGTAGACCAGCGAAATACTGTGGACATAATATATTTAGATTTCGGCAAGGCATTCGACAGAGTAGACCACAACCTACTCCTTGGTAAGCTAGAAAAAAGTGAAATAGATAGCACCACCACAAGATGGACTCACAACTGTCTGGCAAACCAAACTCAATGAGTAGTCCTTAATGGGTCTAAGTCTACATGGAGGGAAGTAAGCAATGGGGTGCCACAAGGCCACGTACTCTTCAATACCTTCATTAGCAACTTAGATGAGGGAATAGAAGGGGAACTTATAAAATCTGCAGATGATACTCGGCTGGCAGGAATAGCTAACACCCAAGAAGATTGGTTCAAGATCCAGATGGATCTTGACAGACTAGAACACTGGGCCATATCTAACAAAATGAAAATCAATGTAGAGAAAAGTAAAGTCCTACACTTAGACAAGAAAAACCAAAAATACACGTATAGACTGGGTGAAACCAGGCTCAATAGCAATAACTGTGAGAGGGATCTTGGAGTCTTAGTGGATAACCAGCTAAATATGAGCCAGCAGTGTGCAGCAGCAGCCAAAAAAGCTAATGCAATCCTAAACTGCATTAAAAGAGGGATACAATCAACATCAAGGGAAGTACCAATACCACTCTATAAAGCCTTAGAAAGACCACACCTAGAGTACTGCATCCAGTTTTGTTCACCACATTACAAAAAAGTTGAGATTCTAAAAAAAGTACAGAGAAGAGCAACCAGGATGATTAGGGGACTGGAGACTAAAACATATGAAGAACGGTTACAGGAAATGGGCATGGCTAGTCTAGTGAAGAGAAGGACCAGGGGAGACATTATAGCAGTTTTCCAATATTTGAGAGGCTGCCACAGAGAGGAAGGGATCAAGCTATTTTCTAAAACACCCAAAGGCCAGACAAAGAATAATGGATGGAAACTGAACGAGGAGAGATTTAACCTGGAAATAAGGAGAAACTTTCTGACAGTGGAAACAATCGACCCATGGAACAGCTTGCCCTTGGAAGTTGTGGGAGCATCATTACTTGAGACTTTAAAGAAGAGATTGGACTGCTATTTGTCAGAAATGGTGTAGGATCTCCCGCTTGGACAGGGAGTTGGACTAGATCAGTGGTCACCAACCATTGGGCTGAGGACCACTGGTGGCCCATGAGAAAATTTTAATGGTCTGCAGAGAAATGTCACCCCAAAGCACCCCAAATGTCACCCCAAAGCAAAGAAATGTCACCCCAGGCTATGTGGGAACACAAAGCTTGTGTCGCTTGCCTTGTGAACAACACAAGGTAGTGAGTGGAGCGGGGAAAGGGCGGAGGGGGAACTTGCCCCACGCACCTCACGTGCCTCGCCTGGCCACCAGGCTGTTTCTTTCTTCTTCTGCTTTTGGCTGCACGCAAGGAAAGCAGTAAAAGTCTTTCTTTCTCTCCCCCAAACTCTGCCAGAAATTAGTCTTTGGGACCCTGCAAGGCATCCTGCTCCAAGGGGCTGCACTGGCACAAATCTTACAAAAACTCATTTCTGGTGGACTTTGGGGGAGAGAAAGAAAGACTTCTGCGGCTTCTGCTGCATTCCTTGCATGAAGCCAAAAGTCTCATCTCTCCCCCTGAGAACAGAGCTGGAGACGGTACCCTGCAATCCCAAATAAAAATCAGTAGGAAAACAGGGTGGGGAATTTTCCTGCAGACTTTTTTGGGGATTTTCCCAGCATCTGTCATCCACAGAATTTAACATTATGAGTTTGGTGGTCCCTGAGATCCAAAAGGTTGGTGACCCCTGGACTAGATGACTACAAGGTCCCTTCCAACTCTGATTATCTGTCTGTCTGTCATAACCTGGCTACTTTTCAAAATGAAATGCAGAACTCTGGAAGGATGCAAAAGTAAGCAATTTCCATTAATGTACATTTTTAGGACTTTTTCTAATGAAAATTTTTTATTTCATAAAGTTGTACAATTCTATTACTGTTGAGTATGCAGATAACTATTTAACAATTAGAAGTGGCATACTTTTTGCCCAATTTTAACTTAAATAAAACAATTATTTTAGTCATATTGGGAAGGTGCACACAAATTCATGTTATTATGTGAGAGGGTATTGTGCTGTTTGAAAACCATTGCATACCAAAGTTGTATACCAAACTATTTTGGCTTAATGCACAATATATAAACTCAGTCTTTGAATTAAACTACACATTAAGAAGTAATTAATTAATTTCTTTTTATACATTTATTATTTTAGTCTGTATTATTTGTAACTGTAACTTTTAATGAAATTACTATTTAAAAAATTAGCTGCTCAAAGTAATAAAAACAGTAGAAATCCCTTGTCAACAAAAAACCCACAATGTTTTCTTGGTTTATATTTCCTGACAGTTCACATTCTATCCTTATATATCTACATTAAAACAAAGAACTCTTCTTTTAATGTCCAGACTTCATTAGGCCTTTGGTTTGGCTACCTCCCAGTGAAGCTGCTGCCAAAAATCCCAGTGGTTTGGATAATAGGAGATCAGCAGATTATCGGAAGAAAATGTTGATAAATCATTTCTTTATTATTGCCAATTAAATGTCCAGGATAAGACATACTTTTCCAAGGAATTGAGCTTAACTCAGAGAACATTTTAGTTTTTCTTCCATAAACTTTTCATCATCATCACTCCCTTATTCTATTCTATAAACCTATTCTATAAACATATTTCCCTCTCCAGAATCCCAACAATGTACTGGAAAGAAGAGCAAATCTCCACTCTTTTGTTGAATGCAATAGAGGAAGCATATTTGGGCAATTCCAATTTTCTACAACTCCAAAGTAGCACCAAATTGGATGCACCAAGTTGCTGAAAATAATTATTTCTTGATAATTCATCAGTTCCTATGTACTAAGGATCAGCCAAATCTGGACAACAGTTTGCCAGAGTATTACAACAAATGTCAGAAGTGCAAGATAAGGTCAGTAACATGGAAAGTTTTTGTAATGACTTTAATGAGACAATGCTTCAAACCAATGATGGGATAGGGGAGATGGCCCAGGAGAGCATTACTAATTAGCCACCAATTTCTTAACTAAAAATGTAATTTCACAGTCTGCCAATTTAACAATGAAATTTATAAAAAATATATGAAATCTGGTATGATGGATCTAATGCAATTCAAGGCAGGCTACATACATGTATACAAAAAAATGTGTAAGGGAATAAGGCTGCATCCAGGAACCTAACCTCTGATGGAACATGAGACCAGCTTGCAAATTAAAGGTAGTGTCTGAGAAAAGATCTGATATCAAGTCTACAGTCAGACAATCCTTAGTGATTGCTTCTAAAAACTAACCAGGAAAGCATCACTGGACCACCAGCAAACCATTTTTATTGTCCATGGGCAGAGCTATCCTCAGGGCTCCTGCTCTTCGCTCGTTTCTTCCTCGACATACCCAGCATCACACTCATATTCTGTTTCAAGAATCATGTGTGCTCTGTCTCTGTGCTTCCACCGCTTCTGCAGGAGCAGCAGCACAAACCCTTGAAGGCAGGTGATCTCTGCAAATGGCCTGAAGTCACGTGTCCTGAGGCCAGCTTTGTGGAGGATCCCTCCTAGGCTGGTGAAACATTGACAAGAGGCTTTCTGCCATGCCTAGATGGCAGTGGTATTACCGCCTGCCTCACGTACTCTGTTAGCTGCTTTGGTAGGATGAGAGTTGCTTGTTTGTGGGCATGGTGGCTGTGGCCTGGAGTTTGCCACCTTCGGGACCCCATCCCCAGTTTGGAGGAATCTGCAAGCAAAGTGATAGATTGTGAAGCCTTTGCGCACTTTGACTTTTGGGACTGACCCTTCTGCGCATTCTTTTTCTTCTGGAACAAACTTTTATTGTTTGCCTGTGGCATGGACTTTTTTATGATAGTATTGTGATACTAAAGTGATTCCTTTGTAGCATTATTACTATTTTCATATAATAGTATCATGCCAACCAGAAAAATGGATTCTAACCTAAGATAGTGATCCGTTGCAAAATCTAGAGCATCTTAAATACAAGATACAAGGTCTTCCATGTTTTGCACTTGATCATGCTCAAAGGTTATAAAAGACCCTGCCAGATATAAACAAATTAGCTATCACCCAGATTTCTTGGGAGAAAAGGAATATCAAAATAGTAATATAATCCAGACAGGCATCCAGGCTTTCTTATCAGCAATACTCTAGGGCAGGTATCGGCAATCCATGGCTCCTTTTTTGCAGTGGCTGAACCTGGCTGTTCACTTAAGGAGCTTCTCTGCATATAGGCACCCTCCCAGCCCCTCCTCAGCTGGCCAGGGGGTTGTGAGAGGAAAAGGGGGAGGAGGAGGAGGAGGATTGTTTCTCAGCCAGCCTGGATTTCCAAAAAGAAGAAATAAAAGGAGTAGCAAAGAGTCCCAAGGAAAGCTTGCTAGCTTGGCCCAGCCTCAGCTTTCCGATGTGAGGGGTAGAGAGAGGGAAAGGGAGAGAAAGATGGAGGGGGGGAGGGAGGGAGAGGGACATACAGAGAGACAGAGAGAGGGAGAGAGACAGAGACAGAGAATGAGACAGAGACAGAGAGATACAGAGAAAGGTGGGAGACAAGAGGGGGGAAAGAGAGGGGAAGATAGGGAAAGGGGAAGAGAGAGATGCACAGAAGAGAGATATAAAGGAGGAGAGAGACAAACAGAGAGAGATATGGGGGGGAGAGAGGAGAAAGGGGGAGAGAGGGGGAAGATAAAGGGAGGGAGAGAAAGAGAGATACACAGAGAGATACAGAGAGAAAGAGAGAGAGAGATAATGGGGAGAAAGAGAGGGGGGAGAGAGATACAAAGAGAAAGGAGGATGGGGGGAGAGAGACATAGAGAGATACAGAGAAAGGAGAGAAGATGGAGAGTGAGGAGGAGGAGCAGAGAGATAGAGGGGGGAGAGAGACAAGACAGGGGGTATTCTGCCTGTCCTGTAAAAATACTGTACAAAAGCAGATAAAGTCCACAAAGCATCCATACAAAGCCTTTTTATTGGTTCATCAGGCATCCTATCAACTCACATTTATGGTGAGGTTCTTCTTAACATCCAATCCTTTGCATATCTGAATTGTGGTGTAGGAAGATAATAAGGTCTCAACCCCATGATGATTGAAGCAGCCGCATGGTAATGGCTTCAGGCAAGAGTGAGGGAGACCTCCCCTGACCCACGAAGGGTCAATTTAGTGACCGATCTGGATTACAGATGTGACCACATGACATGGACTACATTTCCCAGGATATCTTAACTACATTTATCATGATGCATTCCCTTAAGGGGGCAGCTGACAATTCCTAAGTAACTATCCCAAATCCCATTAACTCTAAACTGTCTGCACAGTACGGGGGGGGGGGGGGAGAAGAGTTTGTGACTGGGTAGGCGTGGGTCATGTGACTGAGAATGAGTGACATTGAGTTGGTTATGCCTATCCAGGTTTTGTGGCTCCCAGTGTTTTTTTTTCCCGTGGGAAATGGGTCCAAATGGCTCTTTGAATGTTTAAAGTTGCAGACCCCTGTCCAAGGGAAAGAAAGAGTTTAAATTATGATCATAGAAGAATCAGTTAGCATTAGGAACATCAATCAATTACCTGACTGAAAGCATCAAGGGAAGGAAGAAATAAGTGAAGACTGAGATAATTACAAATCAATTTAACTTTACTTCCCAGGCTCAAAGCCAGTGGGGACTTTTCAAAGGAGTATATATCAGCCTCTTACCTTTCACTTATCACTTATTATCTTGGGGTGTCCAGCATCAGATATATGTCCTTGTGATGATAATTCAGGAGATTCATTGCTCCTCTTAAAAGGAATCCAATACAACTTTCATCTATTTGGAAGACACCATGACTTTGAGTTGTCTTTTCTCCTACCCAACCACTTTCTGAAGGTATTTTTCCAGCATTCCAATTCTTTCTCCTTCATGAGTCTCCTGCAGTCTGAAAATACATACCTACGTCTTTTCTTTTTAGCTGCATTTTTTTTCAGTTTAACTTGTTTTACTTGTATTTGAAGAGAGCACATATAGTGTAGTGGTTGAAGTACTGCACTAGGAGAAAAGAAATTCAGCTTAACAGTAAATGAGAGCCAGTTTGGTCTAGTGGTTAGGGCTCTGGCCTAAAAACCAGAAGTTATCAGCTCTATCAGCATGATAGATGATGACTTGCAGCCAGTCATTTTTTTCTCAGCCCAGCTCACTTCACAAGGTTGTTATTGTGACAGCAAACCATAACTACTTTGACAGTACTTGTTTCCCTCTGCTAGCTATTGCTGTAAGAAATATCTTCCTGGGTTCAGTTCCAAGTGGGGAAAAAGACAACTGGAAACATGGAGGCTGTTTGGAAGGTTTAATATCATGACCACGTGGCCTGGAGTTCCAGAGTGAAAAGGAAGGATGATCATATGCTTCAAGATGAAGAAAGAGATCAAGAAAAAAAGGGCTGAGGTGCTGAGAGTGCCTAGGTTTTATACCCTCTGTTGAGATTTGAATTGAAGCTTAAGGGCCTGTCACATTGGCCAACGGATGCAAAACGTTTGTAAAAAGGACACAGCAGACGAGAAAATGTTCCATCCATTGTTATCCATTCTCAAAAGTTCCCCGAATTTACATAACCAGAGCAGACAACAACGGAAAGGAACGGACGGGGGGAGGATGTAGAGGGAATGTAAAATGGATGCTCCACGGAAGCCTAGCGGATGGAAGTGGATGGGAGCGGATGGCACATCCGCAGGGCTTCCGGGGGAGCACAGCGAAGCGGACGTGCAGTGGAAAGAGCGGATGCAGAGCGGATGCCAAGCGGATGAAGCGGATGCAGAGCGGAAGCCTAGTGGATACCTAGCAGATGCAGAGCATTCACTGCGCATGCGGGGAGGATGCATTGCGTCACCTCCGCGGATATAAAGAGAAGCAGCTTGCAAGAAGGTCACCATTCAGAGGAAAGACCTGCTGCCAGACACAGCTCCAGCCAGCCAGCCAGCCAGCAAGCCAACAACCATGGGGAAGAAGAGAAAGCCTCTGCCATCTGCTGCCAGCCCTGGCAAGAGGGACAGGGCCACCACCCCACCCCCTGGCCCTGACTCTGCTTCTGCTGAGGCTTCTGCTGCTGGGGCTGACTCTTCTGGTGCTGGAGCTTCTGCTGGCGCTGCTCCTAGTGCTGGTGCTTCTGCTGGTGCTTACTCTGCTGGTGCTGCTCCTGGTGCTGGGGCTTCTTCTGGGGCTTACTCTGCTGGTGTTGCTCCTGGTCCTGGTGCTTCTGCTGGTGCTTACTCTGCTGGCACTGCTCCTGGTGCTGGTGCTTCCTCTGCTGGCGCTGCTCCTTTTCTGCTGGTCCTGCTGGTGCTGCTGGTGCTGCTGGTGCTCCTGGTTCTGCTGGTCCTGCTGGTGCTCCTGGTCCTGCTGGTGCTGCTGGCGCTGCTGGCGCTGCTGGTGCTTACTCTGCTGCTGCTGATCCTGGTGCTGCTGGCGCTGCTGGTGCTGCTGCTGGTGGTGGTCCTGCTGGTCCTGCTTTGGCTGCTACTGTTGTTGTTGCTGCTGCTGCTGCTGCTGGTGTGGAGAAGCAGCCCCTACAACCTCGAAGCCCCTCTGATGAGGGCCCAGATGGCCCTGCCAGAGGGAGGAAGAGGCATACGCGAGAATGGGAGAGGAGGCAATACTCCATTGAAGAGGAACATGAGGATGAGGTGCTGGAATGGCTGAGGGAGAACGAATATCTATGGCGGAAGGGACACAGGCTCTATCGAGACACCAAGAGGAAGCAGGCTGCTTGGAGAGAGAAGGCAGAGAGCCTGGGCTACACTTCGGAGGTGCTCTTTGGCTGGTGGAAGCACATGCACACCTGGTACAGGAAGCTGCACCTCAAAAAATCTGGCCAGGCCACGGTCAAGCTGACGGACCGGGAGACCTACGTGATGGCCAAATGCAACTTCTTGGAGGGTGAGATCCGCCACCGAGGAGCAGCCCCTCTGTCTACCCTCTCTCTCAGGCAGCCGACAGAGAGCCAGTCCTCTTCTGGCCAAGAGTCAGCTCCTGTGTCCAGGCAGGTATCTGTGGAGCGTCCCACGACGGAGACCTCCCCGACAGCTGCACTCCCCGTGGTGGAGCGCGTGGAGGACCCCCTGACGCAGTGGGAGCAAGGAGAGGGCACTTCCACCAGAGACCAGCCCACATCCACCCCCAGCTCCACCTCCACAGAAAGGCAGAGAGGCAGACCGGAGGGGCAGAGCCACACTGTCCTGCTGGAGATCAGGGACACCATCAGAAGCAGCGTAGATCTCCTCTCTCAGCTGGTACACACTGACGTCCCATCCTCCAATCGCAAGAATTTCCTCACCTACGTCAACCAGACCCTCATGAACATGTCGGAATCACAGTACCAGGTGATCAAGGACAGGATCACCGGTCTTCTTCACAACCCAACAGACCCAGCTGAACCTGCTCCCACCCAGTCCAGGTCTGCTCCCCCACCCCAGGTGATGTCACTGCCCTTCCAAGGCTTTCCACAGGCCCTCACCTACCAAGGCTACAGCGAACAGGAGCTCCAGCAGCATAGGCAGTCCTTCCCAGTCCAGGCACAGGTACATCGTACGCCAACGGTGCCACCGATGCCACTGATGCCACCGATGCCACCCACACCACAGATGCCACCCACGCCACAGATGCCACCCACGCCTCACCTCGCTCAGCTGCAGACCAGACACCCCACTACACTGCTCCTTCCTCCACCCCACAGCCAAGCCCGGCCTCAGAACATCTGTCATTGGTCTTGGGACTGACACCCCATGTCCTGGACGAAGGGGCTCTCAACATCACAGGACTGAGCCAGCTCTCTGAGAACTTTCTCCACACACCATCCCCTGTTGTCCTCTCAGGGCCAGGCACCTCAATGACACCTCAGACAAGCACTCCAGCAGCAGCCACCTCCACAGCACCACGACCCATCACCCCTGAGACTGGGCGCGCCTCAGAGTGACTGAGAAGAGTGCCAGAGACTGGGTTGCTACCTGTTGACTTTATCTTTGTTTAAGACACTTGGGTCATTTTTCTTTTACAGCTTGTTATTAATGAAGATTATGTTTGCTTCACACATTTGCTTCATTTATTTTCGTCAACAAAGTCTTGGTGGAAACTTTTAGAAATGGTTTAAGCCTTTGCATGCTTGTGGGATGGGTTAGGATAACAGTGGGATGGGCAGGGATATCTTTGTGATGGGTAATAACTGTGGGATGGGCAGGGATACCTTTGGGATGGGTAATAGCTGTGAGATACATAAGCCTCCAGTGCAAGCATAGTGGGACTGTATGGTCCACCCTCCCAGGTGCCACACCTATGGCCCTTTATTATCAATAACAATTTAATCATTGATCCATACATTTCAACATAAACACAATTCTTTATTAAATGCCCTGTTCATTGTAGGGCCATTCAACATGCATGGCACAATCTCATCTGTGTGATGAGACAGGCTGAAGGAAGCATCCATTAAGCATCTACCATCCTGTCTTGCCACTCCACTGTTCCATCTGGGGAGTTGCACCAGTTTTCAGGAGGTTGCGCTGCTTCTTCCCTTCACGTGAAGCTCTGTTGGGGCCTTGCACATCCACAGTGTCTATCAGGTTTCGCTCTTGCCTCCATTCCCCAGGCTCCATGTCCCCATTGCCTTGTTGGAGGTCCACGAGCCTGTTCTGCAAGACTGGGTAGCGGGTGCGCATGAGATTGTGCAGGATGCAGCAAGCTTCCACGATCCTACTCACGGTCTCTGGGTGATGCTGCATGGTGGTGAGAAGTGCCTGGAACCTGTTGGCCAGGATGCCAAAGGCGTTCTCCACCACCCGCCTTGCCCTGGACAGCCTGTAATTGAAGATCCTCTCTTCACGGGTGAGGCATCTGGAGGTTAGGGCTTCATGAGGTACGTTCTGAGGGAGGAGGCATCATCCCCCATGATGAAGTAGGGCACATCTTGTGTGTCATTGGGCAGGGGGTCTGGATGTGGGAAGCCCATGATGAGGTTGTGTTCCAGCCCCTCCTTGAGGTGACTGGTGTTGTATACATGGGCATCTGAAGATGAGCCGTTGCCTGAAGCATCGATGTACATGAACTTGTAGTCAGCATCGACCTTGGTGAAGAGGATGATGCTGAAGAAGCCCTTGTAGTTGAAATAAGTGGACCCTGAGTTGGCTGGCGCTTTGCAGGCCACGTGCTTGCCATCTATGGCTCCAACAGTGTGGGGGAAGTTCCACTTCTGATACCACTGCTCTGCAACTTTCTTCCATCCTTCTTCAGTGGAGGGGCACTGGAGGAGCTCCTCCAGGTATTCTTCGATGATGGCCTGCACCACTTCTCTGACCACAATGCTGATGGTTTTGTGTGGCACCCTCCAGGCGTACTGCATGCTCCTGTAGGTGGTCCCTGAGGCCAGGTGGTGCAGAGTCAGTGCCACCTTGAGCCCAGGGTCCAGGCTGGGATGGAAGTTGGTGCTCTGCTTGGTCAACCTGGGTCTCAGCCGCTCCACAACTTCGTCAAACATGGCTGGAGGGATCCTCATGAAGTTCTGGAATGCACGAGGGTCTTCGTTCCTCAGCTCCACCATCAGCTTGTTATACAGTCCGTACTCTGCTCTTCTGGCGATCCATCTTCGGACCCAGACACTTCTTGGCCGCCTCCTTTTCTTTGCGTAGAATAGGTGAATGAGCCTGTAGATGGCTTTGCACTGTTGTAGAACGATGGTGGCTACCAAAAGGAGTGTGTGATGATCCATAGTGGAGATGACTGGATGCTATGGAAGAGCAAGATGAAGGCTGAAGAGGTCTGCACTGCAGGGCTGCTGGACTGAAAGTGAGATCCAGGTGAGTTCCTCCCCCTTTTTATAGGAAATATAGGTTTTCCGTTCGGTGTCCTTTTGCATCCTCTAGGCATCCTGCAGACATCCTAAATATCCGAGATAGGTCCCCTCTGTGAACATTTTTTCCATTTTAATGCTTTCTATGCGAGCTGCATCCGCTTTCATCCTTTCTCCATCCGTGCTACTTACACTTTGGTTCCATTCCGTGTCCGTTTTGCTTCTTCTCTGTGTCTGTTTTCCGCTGGAGCGGATGCGAGTTGCGCAGATGTACAGTGGATGCCTAGCGGATATAGTGGACGCGTAACGGATGACGACGGATGTAGAACGGATGTTCCCTGCATGCGTTGCGGATGCAGAACAGACGCATTGGATACATTTTCCGCTCAAAAAGTTTTGAGCAGCTCAAAACTTTTTGAGCGGATGGAATCTTAGTCGACGGATTCTGGACGGATAGAGAGTATGAAAAACAGACACAGTGAGTATAGAACGGAAGCATTGCGTTAACCAACGGATGGCAAGTGTTTCTCTCCATTTTACATCCTCTTTCCATCCGTTGGTGCAGTGTGACATGGGCTTCATATTCTAATTGATTGTCAGACCCCCATGGGGCCACACAGGGGCAACTCTAAAGGCTGTCCATGCTTGGTTGAGCCTTGCACTGAAAGGGCTTTTGAGCAATTGCTATAGGTTTACCTGGAGATCCTTGTTATGTAAAGTATTCTGGCCCAGGACTTAATGGCACACCGATTAACAAAGATGGAGGTAAGCTTCTACTTCTGAGGTGAGTTTCTGCTTCTGAGTTTCTACTCTTTTTAGAGGAAATATTCTGCCTTTTTAATATTTCCCAGGATATTTCATTTTTCTAGGAGAGGGGTGGGTGCTAACTTTCTACAATCCCTCATTTTTTTTCCAAAACACGTGAGAGTTTTGACAAAAGATTAAAAGGTGATCAGATCAGGGAGTCTTGATAGGTGCTTTTAATTTTTTCTGATGCAAAGGAGGAGGAATTGAAAAAGAGGCAACAGAAAAGGATTCCTTCAATGGTGTTAGGAATGTAAGACATCTAATGGTTGGGTTGGAAAATATATAAACCAGGACAGACATTTTAATACTGTCTCTTTAAGGGAATGCTAAAAATTGTAATTGGGTGTGGTTCCTCAAATGGCCATAAGATGGAGCCAGAAACCTGGGTTGTTCTGTCCTGTTGCTGAGAGTGTGTTCCTAATCATAGTTGTTAATTGTTGTGTGTTGCTAATCATAGTTCTTGGATTTGATGTAAACCTTTTACTGAACTGTTTTATGATACTGGACTTTGTTATTGGATTATCCCTGGACTGAAAACAAACTGCTTTAACTATTAATGACTTGGACTGTTAGTTGAATTTGCTTAATCGTTTTACTAGAAGTAAAAACCTACATTTTACTATACAGTGTACCTGTGTGCTATTTGTGTGTTATTCTTCACCACTCACACTACATCTCTCTGTATGTGCTCATTTTCCTAATTGGGAATTATCTCAACAAGTGGCTCCCCAAAAAACTTTCAACCATGAAGGTCTAGCAGCCTGGGAAAAGTTCTAGATTTTTTTTTTCTGCAGTATCCAATTTTTCATGCCAATTAATTTTCAGGTGTTTGATGTACTTTTTATAAGCTTCCAGTCAGGTTGGAAGAACAAGCCCTACATTCTCCATTGCCTTTAAATTACAGGCTTCCCATTTCCAAAGTTATGGTTACCACCTGCTTGGCTCTCAGCTTCCAGGGTTAGTGGGGCCAAATTGAGGGTAGCCAGTGTGCAATCCAGGCTATTTAGTATTTTTAAAGAGCCCTGGGACTTCTACTCATGAGACCACCAATTCAACATATCATGCTTTACTAGGCAAGTGGGCAGCATCATTTGTGAGTCATAGTCAGGACTTGAGGTTTGGACATCTCTTTTCTGCTATCTCTTCAGGAATTGCTTGAGGGGGATACCCCCTCCCCCATGGAATTAGCAGAGAGATTTGCTTGGGCCTTAATGCCTCAGAACAGCAAAACAAAAGCAAAAAGAAACAAAAAAAAACCAAAACAAAAAACATTAAAAAAGAAGCTATGAGCAGCTTTGTGTGAATGTAGGTGAAAGGGATAACTTCTATCTAAATGGCGTGTCTCTCTGTATGCACCTGTGTATGCAGCTAGTTTTATAATACAGATAATACAAACATGGCGGACAATTTTCCCACCCACCAGACAAAAGTCTAAAGTGTTTAGAACTTGCTGGGCCAGCCATTCTCAGATACAATCCTTACATGAGTACAAGAAAGAAAACATTACAATGGATTTCACATTACAATGAATTTTCAATTACAATGAACTTCCACCCTCCCCCCATAATCTTTCTAATTGTCTTCTGGGGATTGAAAAGAGTGTTTTAGTGCTTCACTGGTCCATCTCAGAGTCCTTTCCTTCATGTTTCTGGGTGGTATAGGCTTGGCCTGGTGGTATGAGTGGTCAGTCAATCTTGGGAAGGTCTGCCTACTCTGATTTGCTGTAATGGCTTTCAATGGAGGCTGGATCCAAACCCAATTCTTTGGCTCCAATGGATAGAATGTCTCTGGGGAGTAGCATTTGTTTCCACATGTGGCAGGGCTGAAAGACAAAGAACAAAGGTCCCCTCCCCCCCTTCGTGGGTAATTCTACCAGGAAAAGCTTTGTAAAATGATTAGAGATTAGAGGGTGGTGTAGATAGCTTGCAGGCATGGTTTGAGGAGGAAGAAAAATAACACATCAGTATTGCAGTTACTAAACTGCAAAATTGATAAATCAATTTCATCAAAATGGAGATACAACAAATAAAAAAGGAAAAAATTGGATTCACATACTTCAGGAAAAAGATGAACAGGTAAAATCATTTAAACACACAGTAAATGTAAGGATGAAACTTTTCTTATAAATGAACTTAAAACATTCACTAATAGCCTTGGGTTTTTCTTAAAAGCACAGAGAGGAAAGAAAATTGAACTTTGTTCTCATCCAGTCTAGTTGGCCAGACCAGACTGGGAGAAGACAATTTCCGTCAGTGTTTTTAATACTTAACAATTTAAAATTAATATCTGAATGGATCAGAGACACTTAACAGTTGCAACAGTTACCTCAAGGACATACAAAGACTTAGACACCTATACATGTGCACACACACACACACACACAAACAAGGACACAGAGAGGAAAATAAAACTCTGAGGTTCACACATACACTGATCATTCCCACAATAAATCTCAGTTAAATTGGGGAAGGCATAAATCTTAAGGAACAAACCACATGGTTGTATAGAAGACAGAGAAAGAAACACAGAAAGAAACAAAAAAAAAAAAATCCCATGTGATCCTGTTTATATATTGCCCTTTTAAGTACCTTTATTTACCATATTGGTCTTCCTGTATCCCTCAGCAAAGCCCATTCTCTGCATATACTTTTTGCCTTTTTCTTGCTCATGCCAGCTAGGATCGGCATCTGCTGCTCATCCCAAACCTCCAACTGCTCTCCCAGGCAGGTTCCACTCAGGACCCTCAAACTACCGCTTCTCATGTTTCCCCTTCTGATGTGGGGTTTCAAACTTTGGCTTAGTCGGGTCAATAAGTGACAACAAGTTTCAGACACAAGAAATTCAAGAGCAAGAAAAAAAAAAAGTGTCTGAGGAAGACTTTTGTTGTTGCACCTCATGCAATGAAATCAAACACTATCTTTAAAAAAAAAAAACAAAAAACTTTCTCTATTCCCCAAAGTGTTTCACAAAGTATGTGCGTTCCCCTTTTAAAAACAACAAAATCTCTCTCTTTTTGCCACAGTTTTCAGACTGGGGGTATGCTGCCTGTGCAGACTTCTTTCCTCTCCCCCCAAAAAAACAGTCCATGAGACTCTCTGCTCCCCATAGATAAGTGCTGGTACTCCACCTCTTTCCTTCAGGCCCAAGTTTAGCAGATTTGGAAGAACTCAAATCCGGGAAAACTTGCTTCTCTTTGCAAGCAAGTACTGGTATTCCTAATTTAGTATCCAAATTACGCAATTACCTAAAATCCTGGGGTTTGCTTTTGGGATACACTGGACAAAAATACCAAAAATTTTCTTCTCCCTTCAATCATACCCACTCAGCTTTTCCTCTTATATACAGAAGGTCCCACACTCTGATGAACCCCCTCTTGCTTTTCCTGTCCTGATGATCATGGCTCTGTAGAACTAGCAACAGGCAAGAGGGCGGCTAGAGGTCAAACAAAGAAATGAGATCCAGCTGCTGTCCAAGGCATGCTGGCATGCTCTTCCTTCTTCCCTAACAAAAGGTACTGTGTTCTGGAAAAAATCCCATGCTCTCCAAACTTTTGGTCTTTCTGAGGTTAGAAAATGCACAGAGGAAGCAAGATCCAGTTGTGTTTGGGAGAAGAGCCCTCTCATACACATGCAAGCAAACACATATTTCCCATGCTTTTAATTTAGAATTTAGAAGCACTCACCTTACTTCCAAGCAGCCTTTGAGCTCAACACTCAAACACCCTTTGACACCTTTTTTCTAAATGGCCAAGGTCGAGGAAAACTCACCCACAGACTCGATGGGTCTGTTTGACGGCAAGGGAATCTTACCTGGGCCTGGTCCATTGGTTACGTTAGCTTGGAGTCCCATCTGCTTAGGTACCAATTGTTGTAAGAAATATCCTTCTGGGAAAAAAGTGGGAAAAAAGACAAATGGAAACATGGAGGCTGTTTGGAAGGTTTAATATCAGGACCACGTGGCCTGGAGTTTGTGGAAAGGGAACTTCACGAAGACAGTAGTGTCACAAAGACGGGAAAAGCCCAAGAGGAACATCAGGTCAGCCATAAAAAAAACTTACATAGGAAAAGGAATCAAATAAAAAGGTATTAAAGAATCCCGACAGACAAAAGCCTGAGTAATTAAGAAAAATAGATAAATAAGAAAAGGAAACAAAAAGATAATTTAGAAAACCCTTACAAACACAGGATATACCAAATAAGCAAAACAAACAGACAAAAGACACAAAATATATATTACAAAAGGGACAGACAGGAGATTGCCACAGAACAAATATGAAAAAACTATCTTAAAACTAAAAGAGATTAGAGAAAACCAATCATATAATCTGGCCACCCCACGGAGTTTGCCTTCCGCACCCCGCGGAGTTTGCCCTTCAGTGGGAATAAAGACAAACTCAAACAGGATTTGAAACTTTAAGCACAAATACAAACATTCAAACAAAATAAACTTACAAAGGGAGAAAAGGGTATAAAAAACCAGGGACTTACCATAAGAAGCTAGCTAGCCCAGGAATGCAGACTTCTTGATGTTCTCTGCCTTCCTGAAAAATAAAAAGATCCAGCTTTCAAATAGTTGTCCGTATCCTTGTGCCGAAGCTCTCCCAGCGGGAAAATTGAATCCTCAAAAGAAAGGCATTTTGGCACCTTTCAACAAGTTCTAGAGTGAAAAGGAAGGATGATCACATGCTTCAAGATGAAGGAAGAGATCAAGAAAAAAGGGCTCAGATGCTGAGAGTGCCTGGGTTTTATACCTTCTTTTGGGATTTGAATTGGAGCTTGTATTTTAATTGGTTGTAAGACCCCCATGGGGCCACACAGGGGCAACTCGAGAGGCTATCCTGAGTTCCATGCTTAGTTGAGCCTTGCTGGATGATGCACTAAAAGAGCTTTTGAGCAATTGCTATAGCTTTACCTGGAGATTCTTGTTATGTAAAGTATTCTGGCCCAGGCCTTAATGGCCCACCCATTAGCAAAGGTGGGGGTGAGATTAACACAGGTGGGGGTGAGCTTCTACTTCTGAGGTGAGTTTCTGCTTCTGAGTTTCTACTCTTTTTTAGAGGAAATATTCTGCCTTCTTAATATTTCCCAGCATATTTCACTGTTCTAGGAGGGGGTGGATGCTAACTTCTTACACTATAATAAAGATTTCTTTTGATTTAAGGTGTAGACACTTAAAACCCACCCCTCTCCTAGAAGAATGAAATATTTTGGGAAGTATTAAAAAGGCAGAATATTATATTTCCCTGGATGAGAAAAGGAGAAACATGTTTTAAAAACAAAGCAGCTTCCTGCAGCTCCCTGGCCCCCTTCAGCTCCAGGGTGATGGGATTAAGACATGGCCCTCAGGAAATGATAGCATTACCCATCTCACCAAATGGCGCCTGGGAAGATTGCATTAGCCAGCAATCAGATGAAGTGATGTGGTCCAGACAAAGTCTATGAAGTCAGCTAAGACCCCTGCCCCTGGGAGTCTGATAGCCAATGGGATACATTTCTTGCACAAGAACAGGAAACACTAAGGTGGGGCCCAACAGAAGGTATGAAACCAAGGGATTTTCGCTCAGGAGCTCCAAGGCATGTGGTCCTGTCCACCATTAAACCTTATTTCCAAGCAACTTCCATGAATCCAGTGTCTTTTTCCCCACTTGGAACTGAACCCAGAAGGATATTTCTTCCAACAAAGGTTTAGGGAGAAAATGTTCATTAAATCCATTACATTACATCAATTTTTTGTCTACTGAAATACACAGCCTAGTTAACAGGACTCCATGCAGGAGGTCACCATGTTTGAATGGCAAGATCACAAGGAAAGCAACAGCTTTTCAGTATGTCTTTAGCTGTATGACTGCTGCCATGAAGCAGTCACTGGGATGGGGGTGAAGGGAGATTGCAAGCCAAATATGGTAGCTTTAATTTGCCACAAAAACAACGTATTCCAGATGGCTGGGAGGCAGCCTTTCTTCATAATATGCTATGTGTGATGTGCCTGCCTTGAAGGACAATCCTCGTATCAATTAATAATTCGTACTAGTATTAAACTATATTTTGGAGACCACGGTCTCCATGATTGGTCCTCATTGCTCTTCCTAAAAAAGCTCTTTGCTCACGGGCTGCATCTGTTCAGCCTTCCATTCTCTGGGGAACAAATTCTCCTTCCTTCCCCAAAGAATACCGCAGGTCAGGTCTCTAAATAATTGCCTCTGGCGGCGGAGACAGAGCATCTCCACAGCCATCTCGAGCGGCGCAGGAAGAAGGCGGGGCCGATTCAAAGGCAGCTGGCGTAGGTGAGCACCTTGGGACCTCGCTATGGCGGCGACAGGCGTCCCCAGCCGTCTCCTGCTGTTACGGGGGAGGCGGTGGGGAGGCTTCTTCCTCTTGCCGGGCGTAAGAAACACCTCTAACAACTGCAGCCGGGACTATTGCCCCAGCAACGGCAGCAGGTAGGAAATGCGAAGGGTAGGGTGGTATTCAGAGAGCATTAAGCCTTCCCCTGATCTAGCCTACAAACGAGCTTAGAGGCAGTATCTTTGTCGAGCGGGAGGGAAAACAGAAAGGATTAAAGGAACTGAAGGAGGGACTGGCGAGGTAACGGAATTGCAGACCACCCTCCAGCCATGATGATGTGAAGGGAGCTTCAACCCGGTTGGGAACCGTGCGTCTGAGCGCCTCCGGAATGGAAACGCTGCGGAACCAGCGTGGGTCTTATGCGCGAAAAGCGCGCTTTGCTCCAAAGGCCCGAGAGCGAGAAATAGATCACGGGTGAGCGGCGACAGGTTCAGCTTTATATTTTTAGGACTATTTATTTGCTTTCTGTCCAGCTCATTAAGCCACGTGAATCCCTAATCTCTAGGTTTTGGAACTAAACTGGACCAGAAGAGGTGAAGAAACGTGATAGCGGGGACGTGTTAGTGACGACTATTCGTCATTGCATCTTTCTTATATCAAGTGTATACCTATACATATACCTCAACTTGTCATGCCCATGATTTTGTAACCACACTCCTTCATTTATCTGTTATGTCTACTGTGGATTTTATTGTTTGAAACTAATTATGGTAATATTGCTATTAGTTGGGAAATGTTCCTTTCTTTTTTGAGGAAGGGTGGGTTTATATACTATCTAAAGGTAAATGCATTTAAGATATTTGATTTGTGACTAGTTTTATAAATGTGCATCCCTAATAGATAGCACTTCCTTGGGATACCACATAATGAGCTGTTAGAGTTAGATTGATTTTAAAAGCTCTATTTTTCTTCATTTGTGCTGTTCTGTGTTTAATGTTGCAACTTTCTGTCTGACTTTTTCATTAATCAGATATTGTGAGGACACATAGATAAATGTTTCTAAGGCCACCAAAAGTAGAACAGAGCAAAATTTCTTCACTCTCCTAGATTAGTAAGCAGGTAGAACATCCCATAGTTTATTTATTTGTATCCTGGTCTTTCTTTCTTTCTTTCTTTCTTTCTTTCTTTCTTTCTTTCTTTCT
>BLBF01000044.1:11409301-11437418 GCA_015471245.1 Laticauda colubrina | reverse complement strand
TCTTTCTTTCTTTCTTTCTTTCTTTCTTTCTTTCTTTCTTTCTTTCTTCTTTCCTTCCTTCCTTTCTTTTTTGTATATGTTTTGTTTGCAGTTTTTCCTTTAACAACCAGCATTTTTTGTGGACAGTACAATGACTGGGTTAACATATTTTTCACACAGTGCTCACAATAATAATACAATTCCATACAAAATTTTTATCTTCCAACTTCTGATCTTAATGTGCTCATTGTAATCATAATATATTCTTTTATATATCAATATATATTCTACTACTTTCTCAATTTATACTTATTTCTTTATTTTCCCCATTTCTTGTGGTTCTTCTCATTATCTTTCAACAATATTGTTCTCTCATTATTTTTTATCACTTCCTCCAAAAATATATATAAACATCAATAACATTTCTTCATACAATATACTTATTAATCCCTATTAAATCATTAATATTTTAATATAGGTATCAGTCAGTATTCCAACACATTATCAATATCTCAATTTTCTATAAATAAAACCAATTATTAATAAGATTTAATCAAACCCAAAATTATATCTCTAAATCCCCTGAATTTATAGTCCTTGAAAACTGTATTTTTCAAAATGTTTTTTGCATTCTGTTTAATCATAATAATACATTTAGATATACCAAGTCCTAATTTACCACCTCCTAGTCTTAATATATTTATGGTTATTATATATCTATATATTTGCTACTATTTGCCCAATTTGAACTTTCTACTTATTTCTGTTGGTTTTCAATATAGTTACTATATTGCAGAATATTGTCTCTCTCTCTATCCATCATTTCTTAGTCTTTTTAGAATTTCATCATTTATTGATTTTTTTAGTGATTCTTTTATGTTTCTCTTTTGGAATCCTATATGTCTTTCTAGCATTTTTGCACAGGTTAATTGTTCCTTATACCTTGCCCTTTAATCCTGCTGCATTTTTTGAATATCCATCCATAATCCTTCCATTATTTTTGAAGAATCATCCTTTTTTCCCTCTATTCTGTGTAGGCTCTTCAGGGATTGTCTATTTGATTTTCAGTATTTATTATTACTATCTTTTCAGTGTTTTTATATGCTTTTAATTTATTTTTACCTTTTTGTAATTTATTTTCTTTGCCTCCTCTACTGCTCCTTCTAATTTCTCAGCTGTCTTTTGTGTATTATATTCGTCTCTTCCCACTATTTGTTAAGATCCTTCTACTTTCACATCTTTATTTTGAAATATTCCCATCAACTTCTTATAATTCTTTGTCATCATTTGTAACATTTCTTCATAGAAATTTATTATCTCCTGCTCGGTCATTTTGTAACCAATTAATATACCTCTAACATTCCAGTATCCCAAGATCTAAAAACTCCCCTTCCCCAAAAAAATCAATTGTTAATAAAAATTAGTCAATGCTAAAATTATTCCTCCAAGTCCCCTAAATTTCTAGTTTTAAAATGCTATAAATTTGTACTTTTCAGTCTTTATAATTTCCAATTTACCCCTTCCCAATTATCCAGATTTTAAACTCTTATTTATTTTCTCCTTTTTCTGCTTTTCAGTGTACAGTTCCATTAAAGTTTTACTGTTTACTTTGATTTGCTTTATAAACCTTCAGAAAGCTCAGTAGATATTTCCCAGCATCCAAATCGCCTACTAAAGATCAAATTAAGGTCAAGTAGCTTTCCAGACATTGTTCACCTTTTCTCTTTTCACTTTCCTTTGGATTTTACATGTTGCAGTAGTCTTCTTCCTCCATTAGGTGGCACCCTTGCTCCCATATCCAGCATTCAAAGAGTGTAGAAAACTGAAAACAGCTCATTTGTGTCCAGCCAAGGTGGTGAGAGATTAAATTTCAGAAAAGCAATTTCTCCCATTAATCACTTTTCACAGTGTTATTCAGCTTTTCTAAGCTTTCTATGTTTTAAATCATCCTCTAGGTTTTTCTTTTATTTCTATGTCTTTAATTCTTCCTCTTTAATTTTTAATCTTTAAACTTTCTCCATAAATCCAGTCATTGATTTCATAAGGTTTGGAGATTATTTTTTGGAACTTTTTACTTCGGTTAGTCTTCTAAGGTAATAGTTGGAAATTATCTCACCCAGTTTCACTGCTCTGTCCACACACCGCTCCAGCACAAAATCTTAGTGTCCCAGTTGTCCCAGCTTGTGACAGACCAAAAAAAATGGCCGTTATCTCTGCTGATGATCAGGAGAGCTTTCTTTGAAAATTGCAGTTTCCTCGCAATCGATGAAGCACCTCTCCTTTCTTCACCACTCCCCCAGGGTGGCTTAGCTCTGTAGGACAAGAGTATCAAACTCCATTTCACTGAGGGCTGCATCAAAGCTGTGGTTGACCTTGGGAGGCCAGGGGGGCATGGCTGACTGGGTGGGTGTGGATCACTAGGTGGACGTGGCCAGCTTGACACCACTCCTCAAATTGCTGGCATATTTCCTATTTGTAATGGGTAGACTGGGCTGAAGCTACATTGGCCTGACCTTTCCTCTTCGCACCAGGTGGACCGGGCTGAAGCTTTGCTGGCCTGATCTTTTTTCTATGCATTGGGTAGACTGGGCCGAAACAATGCAGGTAGACTGGGGCAGCCCTGCGGGCCGAATCCAACTACATCTCAGGCTGGATCTGGTCTACAGGCTTTGAGTTTGACACCCCTGCCATAGGGTCTCCCAGATAGCAGTTGCCGACTGCATTTCACGGAGCCCAGTAGAAAATTAATATACACAAGTTTAACATAAGTCAAAACAGGAACAAAATGATATCAAAGTTTTCAATACTTGAAAACAAGCAGAATCTGTATTGGAACTTCTTACTGTTTGTGAGAATTATGGTGATGATAGAATGCCATGATGACACTACCCAAATTCCCATGATGATTGTAGTTGTCACTCTGCCCAGCAGTATTTCCTTGGCTTCTTCCAGGTTTCTTAAGTTCTGAAAACAAACTGAAAAAATGAAAAGCTAGTACTATATGTCTATTTGTCTGACTTCCACAATTTTGTCCTGCCCACAAGTAGTCAGGGATAAAATGATGGCCGTGTTTTGGTTGTCATGAGGCGGCCTTTAGTTTTACTGCCTTAACAAGATCTGCAGAACTCTGCAGAAGCTTCCTGCGGTATTCAAAAGCTTCCGTACTGGCTATGAAGCCTTGTTAAAGCAGAAAAAACAAAGCAGTTTGTATGGCGGTCGCCATTTTCTCCTTGTCCACCAGCAGGTGGAAAAAAGAGGGCAGATAAGTTGAAGTCGCTGCCTTGTGGTCCAGAGACACATGGTTTGCATTTCTTCCCAAACATGAGGTTTGAAAAGCTCCAAAAGATAAGTGATATAGGGACAGACCAAAGCGCTGCAGGATCTGGGCAAAGCAGGATGAGGGAAGAGAGGTGGGGGTGTCCTGCAGTTCCTCTGTGATTGGTCAGTCATAAAGGCATGTAGGAAGGCCCCCTCCCCAGATTAAAATATTATTCTTAATATTAGAAAGAAGCAGGATAGAATATTTCCCCTAAAGGAGAAGAGGAGGGGAAAAAAATCCTAACATATGCAGAAAACAGCCTAGTCTTCTTGACATAGGAAAACATCCTCAAGAAGAAGCTTGAAGAGGCTGGTCTTTAAGGGCCTGTCACATACACCGACGGATGCAAAACGTATGTAAAAAGGACACAGCGGACGAGAAAATATTCCATCCGTTGTTATCCGCTGTCAAAAGTGCCCCGAATTTGCATAAGCAGAGCGGACAACAACGGAAAGGAACGGATGGGGGGAGGATGTAGCCAGGATGTTAAGCGGATGCTCCACGGAAGCCTAGCAGATAGAAGCAGATGGCACATCCGCGGGGCTTCCGGGGGAGCACAGCGAAGAGGACGCGCAACGGAAGGAATGGATGCAGAGCGGATGCCTAGCGGATGAAGCGGATGCATCACGGAAGCCTAGCGGATGCCTAGCAGATGCCTAGCAGATGCAAACTGTTCACTGCGCATGCGGGGAGGATGCATTGCATCAGCCCCGTGGATATAAAGGGAAGCAGCTCGCAAGCAGGTCACCATTCAGAGGAAAGACCTGCTGCCAGACACAGCTCCACCCAGCCAACAACCATGGAGAAGAAGAGGAAGCCTGTGCCATCTGCTGCCAGCCCTGGCAAGAAGAACAGGGCCACCATCCCACCCCCTGACCCTGACTCTGCTTCTGCTGGGGCTTCTGCTGCTCGGGCTGACTCTTCTGGTGCTGGGGCTTCTGCTGGCGCTGCTCCTGGTGCTGGTGCTTACTCTGCTGGTGCTGCTCCTGGTCCTGCTGGTCCTGCTGGTACTCCTAGTCATGCTGGTGCTGCTGGTGCTCCTCGTCCTGCTGGTCCTGCTGGTGCTGCTGCTGCTTACTCTGCTGCTGCTGATCCTGGTCCTGCTGGTGTTGCTGGTGTTGCTGGTCCTGCTTTTGATGCTACTGTTGTTGCTGCTGGTGGTGGTGGTGGTGTGGTGGAGCATCCCCTAGAACCTCGAAGCCCCTCTGATGAGGGCCCAGATGGCCCAGCCAGAGGGAGGAAGAGGCATACGCGTGAATGGGAGAGGAGGCAATACTCCATCGAAGAGGAACATGAGGATGAGGTGCTCGAATGGCTGAGGGAGAACGAGTATCTATGGCGGAAGAGACACAGGCTCTATCGAGATACCAAAAGGAAGCAGGCTGCTTGGAGAGAGAAGGCAGAGAACCTGGGCTACACTTCGGAGGTCCTCCTCGGCTGGTGGAAGCACATGCACACCTGGTACGGGAAGCTGCACCTCAAGAAATCTGGCCAGGCCACGGTCAAGCTGACGGACCGGGAGACCTACGTGATGGCCAAATGCAGCTTCTTGGAGGGTGAGATCCGCCACCGAGGAGCAGCCCCTCTGTCTACCCTCTCTCTCAGGCAGTCCACAGAGAGCCAGTCCTCTTCTGGCCAAGAGTCAGCTCCTGTGTCCAGGCAGGTATCTGTGGAGGGTCCCACGACGGAGACCTCCCCGACAGCTGCACTCCCCATGGCGGAGCACGTGGAGGACCCCCTGACGCAGTGGGAGCAAGGAGAGGGCACTTCCACCAGAGACCAACCCACATCCACCCCCAGCTCCACCTCCACAGAAAGGCAGAGAGGCAGACCGCAGGGGCAGAACCACACTGTCCTGCTGGAGATCAGGGACACCATCAAGACCAGCACAAATCTTCTCTCTCAGCTGGTACACACCAACATACCATACTCCAACCTCAAGCCCTTCCTTACCTACGTCAACCAGACCCTCATGGACATGTCCGAATCACAGTACCAGGTGATGAAGGACAGGATCACCGGTCTTCTTCACAACCCTCCAGACCCAGCTGAACCTGCTCCCACCCAGTCCAGGTCTGCTCCTCCACCCCAGGTGATGTCACTGCCCTTCCAAGGCTTTCCACAGGCCCTCACCTACCAAGGCTAGGGCTACCAGGAGCTCCAGCAGCATAGGCAGTCCTTCCCAGTCCAGGCACAGGTACATTGTACGCCACCGGTGCCACCGATGCCACTTCCACCGATGCCACAGATGCTACCC
Source organism: Laticauda colubrina (assembly GCA_015471245.1). Taxonomy (NCBI): domain Eukaryota; kingdom Metazoa; phylum Chordata; class Lepidosauria; order Squamata; family Elapidae; genus Laticauda; species Laticauda colubrina. Next base: position 11,431,863 of record BLBF01000044.1, on the reverse strand, counting down.
ATGCCACAGATGCCACCCATGCCTCACCTCGCTCACCTGCAGACCAGACATCCCCACTACACTCCTCTTTCCTCCACCCCACAGCCAAGCCCGGCCTCAGAACATCTGTCATCGGTCTTGGGACTGACACCCCATGTCCTGGAGGAAGGGGCTCTCAACATCACAGGACTGAGCCAGCTCTCTGAGAACTTTCTCCACACATCATCCCCTGTTGTCCTCTCGGGGCCAGGTACCCCAATGGTGCCTCAGACCAGCACTCCAGCAGCAACCACCTCCACAGCACCTGGACCCTTCACCCTTGAGACTATGGGCATGCCTCAGAGTGATTGAGAAGAGTGCCAGAGACTGGGTTGCTACCTGTTGACTTTATCTTTGCTTGGGACACTTTACTTGGGTCTTTTTCTTTTACAGTTTGTTATTAATAAAGATTATCTTTGCTTCACACACTTGCTTCAGTTCTTTTAGTCAATAAAGTCTTGGTGGAAACTTTTAGAAATGGTTTAAGCCTTTGCATGCTTGTGGGATGGGTTAAGATAGCAGTGGGATGGGCAGGGATATCTTTCGAATGGGTAATAGCTGTGGGATGGGCAGGGATACCTGTGGGATGGGCAGGGATACCTGTGGGATGGGTAATAGCTGTGGGATAGATAAACCTCCAGTGCAAGCATAGTGGGACTGTATGGTCCACCCTCCCAGGTTCCACACCTATGGCCCTTTATTATCAATAACAATTTAATCATTTTTCCACACATTTCAACATAAACATAACTCTTTATTAAATGCCCTGTTCATTGTAGGGCCACTCAACATACATGGCACAATCTCATCAGTATGATGAGACAGGCTGACGGAAGCATCCATTAAGCATCTACCATCCTGTCTTGCCATTCCATTGCTCCATCTGGGGAGTTGCACCAGTGTTTCAGGAGGTTGCGCTGCTTCTTCCCTTCACGTGAAGCTCTGTTGGGGCCTTGCACATCCACAGTATCTATCAGGTTTCACCCTTGCCTCCATTCACCAGGCTCCATGTCCCCATTGCCTTGTTGGTGGTCCACGAGCCTGTTCAGCAACACTGGGTAGCAGGTGCGCATGAGATTGTGCAGGTTGCAGCAAGCTTCCACGATGTTCCTCACAGTCTGTGGGCGATGCTGCATGGTGGTGAGAAGTATCTGGAACCTGTTGGCCAGGATGCCAAAAGCGTTCTCCACCACCCGTCTTGCCCTGGACAGCCTGTAGTTGAAGACCCTCTCTTCACGGGTGAGGCATCTGGAAGTGTAGGGCTTCATGAGGTAGGTTCTGAGGGAGGAGGCGTCATCCCCCATGATGAAGTAGGGCACATCTTGTGTGTCGTTGGGCAGGGGGTCTGGATCTGGGAAGCCCATGATGAGGTTGCGTTCCAGCCCCTCCTTGAGATCACTGGCGTTGTATACCTGGGCATCTGAAGATGACCCGTTGCCTGAAGCATCGATGTACATGAACTTGTAGTCAGCATCGACCATGGCGAAGAGGATGATGCTGAAGAAGCCCTTGTAGTTGTGATAAGTGGACCCTGACTTGGCTGGAGCTTTGCAGGCCATGTGCTTGCCACCTATGGCTCCAACAGTTTGGGGGAAGTTCCACTTCTGATACCACTGCTCTGCAACTTTCTTCCATCCTTCTTCAGTGGAGGGGCACTGGAGGAGCTCCTCTAGGTATTCTTCGATGATGGCCTGTACCACTTCTCTGACCACAATGCTGATGGTGTTGTGTGGTACCCTCCAGCCGTACTGCATGCTCCTGTAGGTGGTCCCTGAAGCCAGGTGGTGCAGAGTCAGTGCCACCTTGAGTCCAGCTTCCAGGCTGGGCCGGAAGTTGGTGCTCTGCTTGGTCAACCTGGGTCTCAGCCACTCCACAACTTCGTCAAACATGGCTGGCGGCATCCTTATGAAATTCTGGAATGCATGAGGGTCTTCGTTCTTCAGCTCCACCTTCAGCTTGTTGTACAGTCCGTACTCTGCTCTTCTGGTGATCCATCTTTGGACCCAGACACTTCTTGGACGCCTCCTTTTCTTCGCGTAGAACAGGTGAAAGAGCCTGTAGATGTTCACACTGTTGTAGAACGATGGTGGCTACCAAAAGGAGTGTGTGACGATCCATGGTGGAGAAGACTGGATGTTGTGGAAGAGCAAGAGCAAGATGAAGGCTGAAGAGGTCTGCACATCAGGGCTGCTGGACTGAAAGTGAGATCCAGGTGATTTCCTCCCCCTTTTTATAGGAAATATAGGTTTTCTGCTAGGTGTTCTCTTGCATCCTCTAGGCATCCTCCAGACATCCTAAATATCCGAGATACGTCCCCTATACAAACATTTTTTCCATTTTAATGCTTTGTATGTGAGCTGCATCCGCTTTCATCCTTTCTACGTCCGTGCTACTAACGCTGCGTGTCCGTTTCACATCCGTTTCGCTTCCTCCCTGTGTCCGTTTTCCGCTGGAGCGGATGCGAGTTGCACAGATGCGCAGCGGATTCCTAGCGCATATAGCGGACGAGTAACGGATGACGACGGACATCTAACGGATGTTCCCCGTATGCGTAGCGGATGTAGAATGGACGCGTTGGATAGTTTTACCGCTCAAAAAGTTTTGTGCAGCTCAAAACCTTTTGAGTGGATGAAATGTCAGTAGACAGATGCTGGACGGATAGAGAGTATGAAAAACGGACGCAGTGATTACAGAACGGATGCATCACGTTAACCAACTAATGGCAAGTGTTTCTCTCTGTTTTACATCCTCTTTCTATCCGTTGGTGCTGTGTGACAGGGGCTTTAAGAATGGAGATTTTGTATCCATTCAGAAAGACTGGGCCAATCTATTCATAAGCAAAGAGACTCCAAATAAGCAACACAATTAGGCAAGCTGACAAGATTAGCTCAGACGAACACCTAGGATTTCCATTTCCCCTTTTGCCTGAAGTGCCAGCCATGACCCCCTACATGACCCCATAGGAAACTGGCAGCAAACATTAAAATATTAAAGGACACATTATTAAACAGGAACAGACATCTCAATCACAAGGCCCCAAAGAATAAAAACCCACCTACTCTCAACCCCATTTTATCATTTACTACAGTATTTCAATAATCTAGAACACCATTTGCCATTCTCAAAGTTACCATTTGGGGGGAAACACTCTTTAACAGCAAAATATTCCTGAATTCATAAATAGCAAAAGATTTCCAATTGCTTCAAAATATTTCAACAAATGTAATTAACACATCACAAAAGTTAATCGATAAATACATAATCTGTTTCAACTGTAGCATTGCTAATCTGTCCCTTGCTCCATTACTATTCTACCCCTATTCATTTTAGTTTAAATCCTGTCTCAGTTTAGCTACTGATGAACTGAAATGCAGTTTAGTCTATGCATCTGTTGAAGTGAGTTGCATTTCATAAAACTTTATGCTTTTCAAAAAAATATATTAGTCAGAAAAGGTGCTACCAGATTTCTCCTGATATTTGGTACCACAATACAACTAATTAATATTGATCACTTCATGCAGGCATGTTTTGAAATTGCTATTACGATATCATACTAAGATATCATTCTGGCTTTAAAAGTCCATGAAATTTACCAATGCACCACTATGTGATAGCTTGTTCTTCAGTCTTTTTGCCAGTTGGAACAGCTAAATAAAAATGAAGACTTCTCCTGTTTTGGTATGATAGCTTAGCTTTGGTGTATTCAGTAGATTCAGAGCTTTTGCAGCTTTCAAGGCAGAATTTTTATCAATCACATCATCCAGTGATGAAGATGAATTATGAGACATGGCTGGGAAAAACCCGAGGCAGTGTGCCTATGCTTATTGGTTTCTCTTTTCTAGGAGCATTAGAGAGAAGAGATTCCATCTTCAGAATTCAGGCTTCTCTGCTTCCCCCATGCCCCTTAAACTCATTTATATTATGAATCAAAGAGATGCTGTTAAGTAATAAATTTAAATAATAAAAGGTATTTTTCCATAGATGTTTTTAACTCATAAATTTTTTGTTTCAATAAACATGATACTGCAGCTAATTAAGTTCTTAAATATTTAATTTATTTAGACAAAAATATCTCCCTTGAAGTAATTATCAATAGCATTTGCATTTCACATTTTAAAAGTTGCATTATAGAAATAGCCAGAAACTCTCAATATGTTAATTGATTTTGATTACATTAAAAGTAGCAAACCTATTCATAAATTTATACATGTCAACATTCATGTTGTGATTTTCGTGGAAGAGTGTGTATCTTCGACATTGCTTGATTGCTTATTTCATATCTGTAAAGAATTACATCCATAAATATTCTTCCATCTATATGTTAGAAGGAATTCAAAATGTACTTAAATACATTAAAAATTAATAAAACTAAAAGTAATAATGCTTGCAAAAGTTAAAGATATTGGGTTTTCATACAAATAAATTAGCTGAATGGCTAACCTCAGTAGCAATCTTCTTCGGAATGCTGCCACATATTATACATTTAATATGTGCATTCTGGCAGCATTCGGAATAAGGTTGCTATCCATCATCTTCTTGCACAATATCATTTAAAAGAATTGGTTCCTGGCATATTCCTGGCTGGCAGTTATATTGTTTTCCATATGATGATATATCAATCAGAGAGATGTCTGAAGTACTCCTTGCTTCCAAATCCCGTAATAATTACATAAGTCTCTGTAGAGCTAGTAAGTCATAATGTGGCTTAATTATTTGAGGTTTAGTGTCTATCCATTATGGAGTAATATTTGTGAACCTAGGTATGATAGCTTGTTCAATAAATAATGATTAAACATCTTGCCTGATTAATAATGAAATTTGATTAGTTTTGATAGTATTTCTCAATCCTCTGACACCCTCAAAATATGAGGAAGGATCCATCCAGGATTCAGCGCTTCTGGATATTTCTTTGCAATCTAGATTTTAGCCAGAGATTTGTCTCTTAATCTTTTGCTTCTTTTGCAGAATGCTTCAATGGCACTCAGCCTCTTAGTCTTAGAACATATTTTTCAGCCTTCTTCATGCTGTTCTTTTTAACTACATCAGAAAGTCTAATCATCAAGTGAGGCTTGAAACAATGCTATACCCTCTTCTTCAAGCACAAATACATTCTCTGCTTCACTTTTCTGAGACTGCCTTTAGCATTTCATTAAATTGACTACCTTTATTAATATCAAATTTTGCTGAATACTATCCCTCAACATATCAACTCTACTTCAATTGTAACAAACTGCTATTTCCAATTCCTACATCATATTTCCTTTCCTTCTAACTGTTATTTTGTGGATATTATTGGAATATAATAATTGCTAGAAATGTAAATTATCAAATTCTTTAGAAAGTTATTTTCAAAGCATTTTATATTGCTATGCTAATAATTTTATCTATGAAAAAGGACTCATTTCACTCAGGTATGTTGCATTAATATATAGTTTGTTAGGCACTTGTGAAACACGAGCAGAATGAAGCCCTAGCTGAATCTGAAAGCTAAAGGGGCAATCTTCCGAAGATGTAGGATCAGGATAGAGGAATTTGCCATTCCAAAAGTCTTGTTCCTATGTATATTTTAATATTAAATCAGTTTCCACTCAAATATTAAATGTTCATATGAATTCTCCAACAACTAAATGTGCTGCAATAAAACATACTTTAGATGTTTTAAAGTGTGATTAATGCTATAATGTAATTTTCTTGGCTGTAAAAGTTTAGATGGATTCTGCTTAAAGTTTTCATTTTATTTCTTATAGGAATGAAGCAACTATTATCTCAGGGAGAAGGCTGGCTGCACAAGTCTGTGAGGAAATACAAAGAGATATTGAATCATGGCTTACCCTTGGCCACAAGAGACCTCATCTCACTGTTGTTTTAGTAGGAGAAAACTCAGCTAGCCATACTTATGTAAGAAATAAAGTAAAAGCAGCAGCAGCCGTGGGTATGACTTTTTTTTTTTAAAAAAATAGAGTTTGTACATTGCCAACCCAGGTTGTTTATAATATATACAATTATTGGTTTATAATATATACAAAACCAATATATACAATTGGTTACTGGCATCCAATTTTTTTAAGAGTGAAGCTTCAATGGATGTGGCAGTGATGCAAAGCAGGAGAGCCAACACACCTATTTAGGGACAATATTTTCATAAGGTTTGAGTGAGGTAGGGCAAGATTGATATCAGCCTTACCAAGAACAACAGACAGGAGACATGGCCCGATGGAGCTTATTCTACTTTATTGTAAAGTCACATTAATAGAATCTTGCAAGTCTTACTTCTGCCATATCCTTTGCAACCTGAGAAGGGGGAGAAGGTCTTTTCTGAGTCTCATTTTCTGTCCATTACCTGTTTCTTAGCATCTCTCTGCAGGCCTTCCAAAGTCCTTCCTATATACAATTACAGTATGATGCCTATTTTATTATTTATTAATAAACTTTATAGGCTGCCCATCTTATCTCAAGGTAACTCTGGGCTGTTTTACAATAATAAAAACTAAAAATGATCCAAACTGAAAGCATAAGTAAATACAAAAGCCAAGCACTATGGCCCAATTAAAAAATGGGGAAGGCAGGAGTAAGATGGGAAGGGAGATGGGAACTGTTGTTAATTGATCAACCACATTCACTGTAATGCTCCCCCCACTGGAGCCCAAAGCTAACAAACAGAGCCAGGTCTTTAGGACCTTCTGGAAGATTACACCAAGGGACAAGATGTTCCACAGGTCAGGTGCAACAGCAGAGAAGCCCCTTCTCTTGGTCCCAGTCAGAATAATCAGGCTGATGGGATCTGCAGCATGCTTCCTCTGCCAGCATTGGTGAGGTGGGCCAATTCCAGTGGGATGAGACAAGTAGCCTGATGCCATTCACCGATGTCTAAATTCATATATTTCTCAAAAAAACCCACCCAATCAGGATTGCAATGATGCCAACATTTTAAACATATGTCGTAACATAATTCAAGCTGATTTACTCTCACAGAAAAGTTTGTGCGGGGTACATTTTGTTGCTTTTCCCGCTCCCCTGCCTTCTCTTCCTTCAGGATCCTAGGAAAACCATTTCTTTAATTTTTAATAAATTGTGTTTCAGAAAAGAGATTGAAACAGTTCCAGTTTGCCTACATATGTCCTAGATAATTAAGCATGTGTTTTTCCTGTTTTAGAACAAAGAAAGATAAATAATAGTGCCATTAAATGTGGAAGTACATAATTTGTGTAGCAAATTTTGCAAGAGGCAAAATGCAAAACCATTGTTGCTAAGGATATTTCTTTTGTGGATTGTTTTAGGCATTTGTAGTGAAATAATACTGAGGCCCAAGGAAATTTCTCAAGAAGAACTTTTAGATCTTACTGGCAAATTAAACAAGAATTCAAGAGTCAGTGGCATATTAGTCCAGTTACCTTTGCCAGGTAATGAATTCTGTTTCATATGGAGTCAGAAATAAAATAATTGAAAATATATAAGAAAAATGCAGTTAAATTAGTACCTCTGTTCTGGTTCAAGGGAAGAGATTTATCAATAATCAATTTCCTTAGATTATTGTTGTCTTTACTAGTATTTATTTTTCTAATGATTTTTTCCCTAAATATTTGTTACTTCTGTTACAATGCTTAGCCCTTTATAAGAATAGCTGAAATCTGATTGCCAAATTGCCATATATTTTACCAGTAGGACATCACTGCAGGTGACCAGAGATCAGTTATATCCTTTCCAAAATTTCCCCAAAATTAGCAGTAGCACCAGAGAAAGTTCAGCTTTAAATTATGATGAATGAAGTTGAGAGAATCATAAAGAAGAAAGTCTTCCCAAATAATTTTTATTTAAGACCATATAGGGCTTTCCTGGCAATAACCAGCACTTTGGAAAGAAACTGGTAGCCAATGTAGTATCTTAACACAGAACTATTAGGAATTCTTCTTAAGTCCAGACTTTCTTGAATCCAAAAATTGCACCACACAGAGTACATGCAAAAATTAAGCCTAGAGGTTATCAGTGCTAGTAACCAAGAAAGGATGCAATGGAAACATTCACTGAACCATTAACTATAAATGGCTGCCCTGGCCATTGCTGCAGCATGGAAAGAAAATGTATCTCTATTAGCTGTTTTGGGATTATACAACCACATTTGCAACTGGTAGACCTACTATCTCCTGAAATTATGAAACCTCACAAAAAGCACTTTCATTTTGCTTTGATTCTGTTTCAGCATATTGAATCCTTTATTTCTTTTCTAAAAATATGATTTTATTAAATTTCAGAAGCATGAGTAAAAACTAAACAAGCAAGAAAAATAGAAAAGAAAGAACTAGACAAAAATCAAGAAAAAGTGTGAAGAAAAGAAGAAAGGAACAAGTAAAGGCAAAAAGCATGGCTTCCAACTTTCTTTGGTACAAAATGTACATAAAAATCCAACAATTAGTCTAAAATTAACAATTGTCTATATTTCTTCTGTAATCCCATATAATTCTAATCATCAACTCCTAAAATTAAATTTGCATTTCTCTCTTTTTTCTCAAAAAGTCTAAAATTGGCTTCCAAGTATGGTAGAAATATAAATGCTTTTCTTTAATCAAAGCTGTCAATTTTGCCATTCTGCCAATTCCATGAGTCTTAACCATCCATTCTTCTAGATACTGCTAGTCCTTCCACCTTCTTGCTATGGTTATTGTATATAAAATAATTTTTCATTCCCAATTGCACATGGGCATTTGGAGAGCCACTCCGTTATCAACCATTACCTGTTAGGGGTACAGAAAAATAATTTTAAGTTTCATCAGTATATTGGGAACACCCCAACATCAAAGTTCCTCAGCAGTATCATGTAGATATTGAAATGCACGGAATTGAAGACATGGTTTATGTCATGCAATTGTTTATTTCATAGAATCAGGGCTGGAAGGGACCTGGAAAATACGAGATCATATTCCATGAGTGCCCAGTCTTTTCTAAAGGACCTCCAATGATGGAGCACTCAAATTGTAAAAGGCAAGCTGCACCATTGATTAGTTGTTTTTAGTGACAGGAAATTTCTTCTTACTTCCAGGTTGGACGTCTCTTTAACAAGCTTAGACCATTTACTTCTAGTCCTGCCCTCAGGTGCTTTGGAGAATAAGTTAACCTTGTCTTCTCTGGGACAGCTCCTCAAATATTGGTAGACAACTTCTATTGTGTCACCTCTAATCCTACTTTTTGTTAGGCTAGATATACCAAGTTCATCATATGGTTTAGTCTCTAGACTCCTGATCATCTTTATTGTTCCTCTTTGCAGTATTTCTAGAACTCAGGATCTTTTTTTGTATCATAGTGACTAGAGCTGGATGCAGTGTTCCAAGTGTGATCTCACCAATGCAATATAAAGTCATTCTATAATTTCATGTGATTTTGATACTATCCCTCTGTTGATTGTATTGCACTGGTGAGGATTGCATTAGCTTTTTTGGCTGCTGTAGTACACTTCTGGCTCATCTTAAGTGATGGTTCACTAGTATATCAAATCCCTCTCACAGTTACAATTGTTGATCCGGATACTGTCTATCCTCTACTTGTGTATTTGCCTAAGGACAGGACGTTCCTTTTCTCACCTCAATAGATCTCATTGAATAGGGCCCAATGTCCTTCTGAATCTTTATCTTCCAAAGCACTGGCAATCTCCCCCCACAAAGCTTGATTTTGCTTGCAAATTTGATGAGTTTCCCTTCTAACCTCTTATCTCGATCATTAATAAAGATATTGAAGAACATTGGACCCAAGACAGAATTTTAAAGTACTCCACTGCATGCTTCCCACTGGGTTGATTTTATTTCATTGAGAAATACATACTGGGGGCAATTGGTCAGCTAACTGCAAAACCATCTGGTGGTGGTATTGTCTATCCCATATTGTTTTATCCCACTAAATAGGATAGAGGTCTTTTTTATCAAATGTCTTGCTGAAATCCAAGTTAACTATATCCACAGCATTTCCCTGATTCACTAATTTAATCACTTTATCAAAGAAAGCAATGAGCTTTGTCTGGTACGATCTGTTTTTAAGAAATCCATTCTGGTTTCTAGTCACTTCGTTCATTTTTAGGTGTTCACAAATCTGCTACTTGATTATTTTTTCCAGGATTTTCACAGGTATTGATATCAAACTGATTGACTGTAGTTTCCTGGATTCACTTTTTCCAATCTGATATGAAACCATATCAGCTCTTTTCCAATCCTCTGATAGTTTCCCTGCATGCCAGAGTTTGAAAGATTTTGTTCAAGGGTTCCAAGATCACATTTGCCAGCTCCTTCAGTACTTTTTACACCTATCTGGTCCTAGTTCCGTGATGGTGAGCCTTTGGCACATGTGCCGGAAATGGCACGTTAGCCATTGCCCGTGTTCTTCCGGGTTCCAGCACACCAGCCAGCTGGTCTCCACGCATGCATGCATGGCAAAAACAAGGAGAGCAGCTACCAAGTTTGTATGTGCATGTCAGGAAGATGATCTTATTTCCAGAGTGTGCATGCGCACCAGCTACCTGGTATTTACTACCTGGTTTCTGGCATGTATACAGGTTCAAATGGCTGGCACACCAGAACCCAGAAGAACAACAGACGCATGTGCACCAGAAACCAGAAGACCAGTTGGCCAGTGCATATGCGCATGCCGGAAACCAGTTCATCTGCTCTTTCAGTTTCCGGCATGCAGGTGCATGCGCTCACATGCTCACTCCCGTTTTGGCACTTGGTGCTGAAAAGGTTTGCCAATCCTAGTTATCTGAACTCTTCTAAAATGGATAGGTATTCCTTTATCAATTTCTTATTCATTTTCACCAGCATTCCTGTTCTGTTTTCCCCCGTGCTATTTTTGATAGGTTGGACTATATATATATATTTTTTTTTTGCATAAAGACAGATGCGAACAAAGAGTTAACCAATTCTACTTTCTCTTTGCTCCCTATTACCTTCTTGCAATTTTATCCTATCAATAGACTTATCATTTCCTGGATTTTTTGTTGTTGTTCCTTTCTTATTGAAAGAAACTTTTTTCTTATTTTTGGCATTTGTTGCAAGTCTTCATTCTGAATTTTAACCTTTATGACTTCATCCCTTCAGATTCAAACTATTTGCTGGTATTCTGTTCTAGTTATATGTCCCCGTTTCCATGTATTATACTTTTTGTCCCTCAGTTTGTCAGAGACCTCTTGGGCAACCATGTTGATCTCATCTGAGGTCTTTTGTTTTTCTTCCTCTGATACTGTTTTTGTTTTGGCTTTAGTATTTCAATTATTAGAATGTCTCATGCATCCTGAACTATTTTTCCTTCTAGGAATTTATGGATTCCTTCCTAATTTGTCTCTTATTTTATTAGTTGATGACAGGCAATTAAAGTCCCCCATTGCTACAATGGATTGTTTCCTGCACACTTCAGCTAACTGATTAGCAAAGAGTTCTTCTATTTTGTCCACCTGGTTAATAGTACATGCCTATAGTACATGCCTATGGCAATGTCATTTCTTTTTCCTTTAATATTTATCCAAATATTTTCAAGAAGGTTTTCATCTCTAATATTCCATATTTCTGTAGGGGTGTAGTAATTGTCTACATACAAAGGCACTCTTCCCAATCTTTTGAGTTGGTTCTGTTTCTTTTGAACAATTTATATCCTTCAACCTTATGTTCCAGTCATGGATTCCCTCCTGTCAAGTTTCAGTAAATACATTCGAACTTCAAGTTCTCCTTATTTGTTATCCAAACTCTGAGCATTAGCGTATAGGCATCTGAGCCCTTTATGACTGATGTGCTGTTTGTTTTCTACGTCCTATTTTATACCTAAGTTCCCAGTCCTTTTCACCACTCCCTTTATCACTGTTTGACTGGTTGTCTTGAGGATTATGCTTAAAGATTGGTCCTTCCAGTTTTCTTTAAAGCCCTTTGGATGAATAAAGCCAGACGTTTTCCAAATGTATTCTTCCTGATTCTTGTGGGATGCAGCCCACTTCTTGCCAGAAGCTCTTCCTATATATAATGTAAACTATGCTCCAAAAATTCAAAGTTCTTTCAATGTAGTCAACAGTAGTTTACTGCTTGGCTGAGTAGTGAGTAATAGATCATTAACCCACCCAGGCCTTTATTTTTTGGGGGGGAGGGAGGGAGTCTAAACTATTTTATTTCCTGTCACTGGACCACTTGACAGAGTTCTCCATGTGTCTGCATATTTTCTTTCCAGATGGAGGGTATAAAATGGCAGGAACAACCTTTTCAGATTTTTGACCTTTGAGTGAAATGCTACCATCGCCTTTCCTGTTTCTTGATAGTTACTTTTTCTTTGCTGTGTTCGGTTTGGATACAGATCTCTGCCTTTACTAGGAGTTCATTATGTTCGTCAATGAGTCTCAGAATGACTGGTTTCAGAGTGGCTAGCCTTGTCCATAGACTCTTCAGTTTTTCTTCAAGTAATACAATTAATTTACATTTGAGGCAGATGGGCCAGAATACAAACATATTGCATCCACTGCAAGTAACTACAATGCTAGCCTCTTTTTCCATGTCTTTGTTATTCTTCATAATACTATGATTTTTCTTTTGTGGTACTGTTTACAATTCAACAAGAAGCAAGCAAACTGAATCTTTATAAAACAATCTTATCTGTGTCAAAGAGTTAATTCTGATTTTTGATTTTTCTGATTTTTTTAAAAAACCACTTTCTGGTAAAAAGTAATCATTTGCTCCCTCTTGTGATTAATGTTGAAATTACACTTCAATATACCTAAGCAAAACAGCCTTCTGATAAAAATTAGTTTTTTGCTCTAAATCACATAGTCTTCTGTTAAAACTTGATCTTCCTCCCAGATTAGCCTTTTTCTCTCTCTTTTGGTTAATGTTGAAATAATGGAGAAGGAAAAAATAGGTTTCTTCTGTCTCCTCAGTTCACAAATTTATAATCCTCAAAAAACTGCAGCTTTGCTTTGTAATTAATGTGAACAAAGTCTTGCTTTGCAGTTAGTGTAAACACACTTTATATTTCTCAAAAATTTGCAGTCTTACTTTACAATTAGTGCCTAAAAAACAAAAATAAATAAAACATAGTCTGAAAATCAGATAACCATTCAGTTTAGAGAAAACTATTCAGAGAAAATTTATAGGCATAATTTGCAGTTGGTATAAAACAAGAGGCTAGGAGATAAATCCAATGCTGTGGTGGTGTAATATTTTTTCTCTTCAGCACAACAAATGGAAGAGTAGGTCATAAGTTTAAAAAGTCTCTCTTTAAATTGCAAAAAAGGAACAAAGCAACTCAAGATGATTTCAGTTTAGCATTTGTCAGCTTTTACTGAGGAACTTTTTATGGGGTGGAGGGGAGGAAAGTAAAAAGAGAACAAAGAGTCCTGATAGCTACATGTCTTAACAGAACTCACCCAAGTAAAACTTTCATTTTCCACAAAACCTTCTCTCCAAGTCCAGGTTTTTCTCCATTCACACAATTTCTTGTGAGTCTTCTGAGCTTGTTTGTGGCTGTTAAGGCTTTTAATCCATTCATGCTTCAAGCAGTGCCTTGCATTCCTGGTATCAGTCTCTCTATAACATCTGAATTGCAACTGTTTCCAGATAACAACTTCTGAAACCTTTATAAAGAATAGAATGGAATCAATATAAGAGCATATATTATCAATCTTCCCAGGTGATCCAGAAGGAGGATGTGATGGTCAGTGATGTCAAAACTTGCTGAAGAACCACTACCAATTCTCTATGCTGATCCTCAGACATCATCTAGCAAGCCAACCAAGAAAGTCTTAACTTCATTGCCCTCAATAAAGCCAATCTGAAATGTTTCAAGATACAATAATCTGTCTATAAATATCTGTAGATAAATTTATATTCATTTGCCTTCAGAAGATCAAAGTCTGATTTGTAGCCATCTCCAGTGGATTTAAAGCAGGCTTCTTAAGAAGAGATCTTATAATTGTATCTTTGAAACATTTTTTAAACATTTATACTCATTTAAAAATTAAATACATGTTGTCCCTCTTTCCTATCCCCAAATTATAGCTGATATTGATGCTACTTTCAAATATTGATTATACAGTTACATTATACTCACTTATATTGATATATAAAAAACATTTGGAACAAGCTGTTCCACTGATTATAAGAACCACCCCTGGCCTTTTCATGTTCTCATCAAAAATATGCAATGATTTAACAGATTTCTAAAAATGATTTTTTTTTTGAAGCACAGAATTTCTTACTGTCAATTAACTTATTGAAAATGAGTAATTTGAATTGTGTATTATGTTTTTAAGCTAAAAATAGTTTGACTTTGAATTGTATATTAGGTTTTACATCCTAAAAATAGTTTCAAAGCACATGATACATATCAAAAGAAATATCAAGTCATGATAATACCAGTAACTGTGAGGGGGATCTTGATGTGATCAGTACCAGAAACTAACATGAATCTTGGAATCCTAGTGGACAATCTCTTAAGTATGAGCCAATGATATGCAGCATTAGCCAGTAATACCAGTGCAATCCTAGGCTGCATTAACAGAATGATAGAATCAGGAACACCTGAAGTAGTACTAACGCTTTACAAAGTCTTAATAAGAACACACTTTGAAAACTGCATATAATTTTAAGCCCCTGTCACACTGCATCAATGGATGCAAAGAGGATGTAAAACGGACAAAAAAGCTTGCCATCCGTTGGTTAATGCGATGTATCCGTTCTGTACTCACTGCCTCCGTTTTGCTTCCTCTCTATCCGTCCAGCATCCGTTTATGGACTTTTCATCCGCTCAGAAAGTTTTGAGCTGCTCAAAACTTTTGAGCGGAAAATGTATCCAATTCATCTGTTCTGCATCCGCTAGGCATCCGCTAGGCATCCATTCTGCATCTGTTACGCATCCGCTATATCCACTAGGCATCCGCTTCGCATCCGTGCAACTCGCATCCGCTCGGACGCAGGGAGGAAGTGGAACGGATGCAGAATGGATGCAGAACGGATGCCTAGCGGATGCAGCATGGAAACAAAGCATTTAAAACAGAAAAAACGTTTGCAGAGGGGACCTATCTTGGATATTAAGGATGTCTAGAGGATGCCTAGAGGATGCAAAGGGACACATAGGGGAAAACCTATACTGCCTATAAAAAGGGGGAGCAACTCATCTGGATCTCACTTTCAGAACAGCAGCCCTGCGGGCAAACCTCTGCAGCCTTCATCTGACTCTTCCTCTTCCACAGCATCCAGTCATGTCCACCGTGGATCGTAACAAAGTCCTTTTGGCAGCCACCATCCTTCTGCAACAGTGCGAAGCCATCTACAGGCTCTGTGAACTCTACTACGGGAAGAAAAATAGGCAGCCAAGAAGCATCTGGGTACAAAGATGGTTCACCAGAAGAGCAGAGGATGGACTGTACAACAAGCTGATGGTGGAGCTCAGGGACGAAGACACTCAGGCATTCCAGAACTTCATGAGGATGCCTCCAGCCATGTTTGATGAAGTTGTGCAGTGGCTGACACCCAGGTTGACCAAGGCAAACACCAACTTCCGGCCCAGCCTGGAACCTGGGCTCAAGGTGGCACTCACTCTGCGCCACCTGGCCTCAGGGACCACATACACGAGCATGCAGTACGGCTGGAGGGTGCCACACAACACCATCATCATTGTGGTCAGAGAAGTGGTGCAGGCCATCATCGAAGAATACCTGGAGGAGCTCCTCCAGTGCCCCTCCACTGAAGAAGGATGGAAGAAAGTTGCAGAGCAGTGGTATCAGAGGTGGAACTTCCTCCACACCGTTGGAGCCATCGATGGCAAGCACGTGGCCTGCAAAGCGCCAGCCAACTCAGGGTCCTATTATCACAACTACAAGGGCTTCTTCAGCATCATCCTCTTCGCCATGGTCGATGCTGACTACAAGTTCGTGTACATCAATGCTTCAGGCAACGGCTCATCTTCAGATGCCCAGGTATACAACGCCAGTCACCTCAAGGATGGGCTGGAACACAACCTCATAGTGGGCTTCCCAGATCCAGATCCCCTGCCCAACGACACACAAGATGTGCCCTACTTCATCATGGGGGATGACGCCTTCTCCCTCACAACCTACCTCATGAATCCCTACACCTCCAAATGCCTCACCCGTGAAGAGAGGATCTTCAACTACAGGCTGTCCAGGGCAAGGCAGGTGGTAGAGAACGCCTTTGGCATCCTGGCCAACAGGTTCCAGGTACTTCTCACCACCATGCAGCATCGCCCAGAGACCGTGAGGAACATTGTGAAAGCTTGCTGCATCCTGCACAATCTCATACGCACCCGCTACCCAGTCTTGCAGAACAGGCTCGTGGACCTCCAGCAAGGCAATGGGGACATGGAGCCTGGGGAATGGAGGCAAGGGCGAAACCTGATAGACACTGAGGATGTGTAAGGCCCCAACAGAGCTTCACATGAACGGAAAAAGCAGCGCAACCTCCTGAGACACTGGTGCAACTCCCCAGCTGGAGCAGTGGAGTGGCAAGACAGGATGATAGATAATTAATGGATGCTTCCTTGAGGTTGTCTCATCACACGGATGAGATTGGGCCATGTATGTTGGGTGGGCCTACAATGAACAGGGCATTTAATAAAGAGTTGTGTTTATGTTGACATGTGTGCATCAATGATTACATTGTTACTGATAATAAAGGGCCACCTGGGAGGGTGGACCATACAGTCCCACTATGCTTGCACTGGAGGTTTATCTATCCCACAGCTATTACCCATCCCACAGGTATCCCTGCCCATCCCACAGCTATTACCCATCCCAAAGGTATCCCTGCCCATCCCACAGCTATTACACATCCCAAAGGTATCCCTGCCCATCCCACTGCTATCTCAACCCATCCCACTGCTATCTTAACCCATCCCACAAGCATGCAAAGGCTTAAACCATTTCTAAAAGTTTCCACAAGACTTTATTAAAAAAAAAGAAATGAAGCAAGTGTGTGAATCAAAAATAGACTTTATTAACAACAAACTATAAAACAAAAATGAGTCTCTGGCACTCCTCTTGGTTGCTCAGTCTCAGGGGTGAAGGGTCCAGGTGCTGTGGACGTGGCTGGTGCTGGAGTGCTTGTCTGATCCCCCGCATCATCAGCTCCTCCAGAAGCAGAAGCAGCAGAAGCCCCAGCCCCAGAAGAGCGATCCTGTGCTGCAGAAGCCCCAACAGAACCAGAGTGAGGGCCAGGGGACGGGATGGTAGCCCTGTCCCTCTTGTAAGGGCTGGCAGCAGATGGCTGAGGCTTTCTGTTCTTCCCCATGGTTGTGGGGTTGCTGGCTGGCAGGAAGGCTGGCAGGAACCAAGGCTGGCAGGAAGGCTGGCAGGGAGGCAGGCACCAAGGCTGGCTGGCAGGCAGGCAGGCACCAAGGCTGGCAGGAAGGCTGTCACCAAGGCTGGCAGGGAGGCAGGCACCAAGGCTGGCAGGAAGGCTGGCAGGCAGGCAGGCACCGTGGCTGGCAGGCAGGCATGAACCAAGGTTGGCAGGAAGGCAGGCACCAAGGCTGGCAGGCAGGCAGACAGCAAGGCTGGCAGGGAGTCTGGCAGCAAGGCTTGCAGTGAGGCTGGCAGCAAGGCTTGCAGGCAGGCATGCAGGCAGGGCAGGCAAGGCTGTCAATCCGTCCAGCAGCAGGTCTTTCCTCTGAATGGTGACCTGCTTCTGAGCTGCTTCCCTTATATCCGCGGGGCTTACGCAATGCATCCTCCCCGCATGCGCAATTAACGCTAGGCATCCGTTAGGCTTCCGCTGTGCATCCGCTAGGCTTCCGCTGTGCATCTGCTTCATCCACTCGGCGTCCGCTGTGCATCCGCTGTATCCGTTCTGCATCTGCTTTGCTGAGGTCCCCCGGAAGCCTAGCGGATGTGCCATCCACTCCCATCCGTTTCTATCCACTGGGCTTCCATTCCGCATCCGCTTTCCATCCGCTCTGCGTCCTCCCCGCGTCCGTTCCTTTCCGTGTTATCCGCTCCGGTTATGCAAATTTTCACCCCTTCTGAGAGCGGATAACAACGGATGGAACATTTTTCTCGGCCATTATGTCCTTTTTACTAACATTTTGCATCCGTTGGGCAGTGTGACAGGGCCTTTAGTCATCACAATAGAAAAAAAAAATACTGAGAGAATGGGAGAGTGCAGAGAAGAGCAACAAGGATTGTTAGGGGGCTGGAGGCTAAAACTTAAGAACAGTAGCAAGAATTGAGTATGGCTAATGAAAAAAAGGACCACGAGAGACAGTGCCCTGTTCCAATATTTGAGGGGCTACCATAAAATTGAGATATTTTCCAAAGCACGAAGGCAAGGCAAGAAACAATGGCCAGAAACTAATCAAGGAGAGAACCAACCTAGAACTAAGAAGAGATGTCCTAATGGTGGGAACAATGAACCAGTGGAATGGCTTGCTTTCAGAAGTTGTGGGTGCCCCATCACTGAAAGCTTTTAAGAAGAGACTGGACAGCCGCTTGTCTGAAATGGTATAGGGCAGTGGTGGCTAACCTTTTTTGGGCTCCTGTGTCAAAAATTATGCGTACACTTGCATACTCGCACTCATGTGCCAGCACCCAGAAGGCAATGTGCATCAACCCACACCCCCTACACGCGTGTGTATAATCCCCACCCACCCCCATAGCCCCCTTACCTGCACTGTGCTTCACAGCTGATTTTCAGCTAGTTTGAGGCCTTTTTTGGCCTCTCAAAGGCTTGGAGAGTTTCTGCAGGCTGAAAACTAGCCCTGTTTCGTCACTTCCGGTCTTTTCGGAAAAACTGAGTGATGAAACGGGGCTAGTTTTCAGCCTGTAGAAGCCTTCCTCAAGCCTTTGGGAAACCAAAAAAGGCCTCAAACTGGCCGAAAATCAGCTGTGAGGTGCGCACATGGTCAGTGAGGCAAGTTTGCCTGCAGCTCGCGTGTCGGTACAAATGGCTCTGCATGCCACCTGTGGCACACATGCCATAGGCTCACCATCACAGGTATAGGGTCTCCTGCTTTAGCAGGGGTTGGACTAGAAGATCACCAAAGTCCCTTGCAACTCTGTTACTCTATGTTTTATGATCTCATTTGACTGGGATTAAGACAGATTTGTATCTATAGTGATATGCATAACGATATCATTATAGATACATTGCATCCCTCTTTCATCCCATTTGTTGAAGAGATGGGGAAAAAAATCGCCAGAACAGCACTTTTCCTCACCCAGAATCCCCAACAGAAAGAGGACATCTTAAAAGCTTTTAGTTAACAGAGCCACACAAATCCTTTTTTTCCCATTACATTTTTCAGAGAATAACACTAGATTGCTAATGCTTTATTAAAGCAATTTAAAAAAAATTCTTTCTTAAGAAAAAAAAACCCAGAACATTTGTCATATCTTTTGATTCAGAAATTATTGTGAACAGAAGAGCTTTTTTCCCTACATACTAGAACATCAAAGACGTCCTCTTTCTGATGGAGAAAGGAGGAATTTCTAACATGTCCTGTGGAAAAGTTTGACCATTACAGGGGAAATGGCTTCTCACAGGTGGTATTTTTTACTGAGTGAATTAAATGCACATTTTCACCCATTTCCATTGGGTTTAATTAAGATGTGACCAGTCAGTAGAATCAAAATCAAGAGTCCCATTACAGAGGCTTAACACTTCATATGAAATTACCTCTTTGTATATTTACATTTACCTTTAAAAAAATAAACAAGATGAATAACAACTATTAGGCTAACTGAATTTTAAAGTAGGAACTAAATATAGAAAAATTCTTTTTTTTCCCAGATCACATTGATGAAAGGACTGTGTGCAACAGTGTTGCTCGTGAAAAGGATGTGGATGGATTCCATATTTTCAATATCGGGCGACTGTGTCTAGACCAGCCCTCCATTATACCTGCTACTGCTGCTGCAGTTTGGGAAATAATAAAGAGAACTGGTAACTGAATCAAGTATTTTAAGGAGATGGGGGTTAAATGCATTCTTCAAATTTCTCTGAGAAAAAGAAGTATAAGCTTAAATCATAAAATACTGGAGCACCATTCTTTCAAATAGTTTAAGGAATTAAATAGTTTTCTTTTAAAATTCAATTAGCACTGCTAATACTATCATATCTAGACTGCAATCATGGAAATTTAATCTGATTCAGAATTATTAGATATTCCCTGACCATGTTTCTATCAATCTAAAATTTTATTCTTGCCTTTGTACTCTGCTCTTTTAATTGGAACTTTCTTGTTAGAAAAATCAATATAAGTTGAACAGTTCTTCCTGTTCTTTCTGACATGTTGCTGTTTTCATTGAACAGCCCATATATTGGTTCTGTTTTCTCTGTTTTATTTTTAATTGATGTAAAAAAAATCTTGCTCTTCTTAGTTTGCAAACTCATTCAGATTTCTGAAAGTATTATACTTTAACTGAGTACTTGTATATACTTATGGGCTGTGGCTTTTTTCTAACTCCTATACCAGGGGTCTGCAACCTTCAACACTCAAAGAGCCATTTGGTCTGTTTCCCAAAGAAAAGAAAACACCAGGAGCCACAAAACCTGGATGGGCATGGCCAACTTGACATCACTTACTCCTACTCAGTCACATGACACCTCCCCCAGACACGCCTACCCAGGTTTTGTGGCTCCCAGTATTTTATTTTCTCTGGGAAACAGATATCTCTCTGCCTCTCTCTGTCTCTGTGTATGTGTCTTTCTCTCTGTGTGTGTCTCTCTTTCCTCTCTCTTTCTTTCCTCTCTCCACTCATTTTCTCCCACTCTTTCTCTTGTTCTCTCTCTCTTCTCTCTCTCCCTTTCTCACTCTCTCTTTCTCCCTCTCCCTCCCTCTCTTTCTCATCTCTCTCATCTGTCTCTTTCTCCCTCTCTCTTATCTTTCTCTTCCCCATCTATCTTTCACCTCTCCCTCCCTCTTTCTCTTTTTGTCTCTCATCTTTCTCATCTCTCTTTTTCTCCCTCTCTCTCCCTTTCATCTCTTTCTGCCTCCCCCCTACCTGTCTCATGTGTGTGTGTGTGTGTGTGTGTGTGTGTGTGTGTGTGTGTGTGTGTTCCCTCTTGAACCATTTCCAAAAACAGGCAAGGGTTGTTTTTTGTTGTTTTTTGCTGATGTTCTTTCTTCTTCTTTGGATGCTTTTTAATGATATGATTTAAATCAAAAGTCATTTTAGGTTCCCAAATGAATGAACTTCTTTCATCCTTTGCTCCCTGATGGCTGAATCCACCACTGGCTAGCCTCACCCTTTCGTCCTACTCACTCCTCGCCTCTACCTCTGAGAAGGTAAGGGGAGGGATGGCAGATGAAGACTTGCTCCATATTGCAGAGCAGGTGCGAAGCACCTCTTTACTTGCCTCTTCTTCCAGTCCTTCTTAGTGCTGTGTGCACCTCGGCTGCTCGGAGAGATACACAACTTTTTCTCTGGCCAGGCTGGCTATAGCCGATGCTCCGCATCATAATGGACTCCAGGAGGAGAAGGGGATGCCATCTTCCCCATTATGAAGTGTGCTAAATTTAAATGTGCTGCTCAAAGCCACAGCCAGGCCAGCCAGTGTCTCGGCAGAGAGAAGGTGGCACATCTCCCCTAGCAGCCAAGGTGCATACAGCACCAACAAAGGCTGGAAGAAGAGGCCAATAGAGGTAAGCTTCACTCCTATTCTGGAATAATGAGTGAGTCTCCATCTGCTGCCGTCGCCCTTCCCTTCTTAGTCGAGGAGTGACAACGAGAAGAGGACAAGAGGCAGGGCCAGCCAATGTAGGACAGGGAGCCGCAGCAGAGGGCCCAAAGAGCCACATGAGGCTCTAGAGCCACAGGTTGCCAACACCTGTCCTATACTAGTACCGTGTTGTTGTTTTTTAAGATGTCACAAACCTTTTTGTATCATCTCATTTTCTTCTGCTCTTCTTCATTATTTTCTTATTATGTGTTGAATAGCACTAGCAAACTACTGTTTGTTCTCCCCATTCAAATGATCAGTGAATTTGGTCCTTGGAACTGGTTATTTATTCAATTTATATTGCCACACATCTCACCTAAGTGACTGTACTCAGTTTACATAATTAAGAACAACAATTAAAAATAAAATAAAACCCTTAAAACTCCATTAAAACAATTGTATTAAAAACAGTTTTATTTATTTAATAAATCTAGTTTTCAGAAGAATACAAGTAAATTATTAACAATACAATTAACCAACAGGTTTCATACAGCAGGATGATATTTCTTAAGACCCTGCCAGAAAGCCATCAGAGTGATTGTTAATTTAACCTGAGGAGTACATGAGTTGTTCCAAAGAGCTGGGGCCACAGCAAAGAAGGATCTTTTCTTAGGTCCTATCAAATGATGTTCCCTAATGTTCAAGACTCTTAACATATATTTTCTGCCAGACTAATAGAATGGGCAGATTTACCTGGGGAGATTCTCTCAATAAACTGGCCCCATTAGTTGTTTTACATATCCCCAACAGTCTGCTTGTTCAGAAGGAAATTGTTTTCATGGTCGAAAATGTTGTTCGCATTTCATCTGGGCTGCCTTATAATGTAAGTTTGAGAGTGCTGCACTTGGAAAAAAAAAA
>BLBF01000044.1:11390608-11408901 GCA_015471245.1 Laticauda colubrina | reverse complement strand
GGAGGGCTTACTTATATAGATACTCTTTTGAAAATGAAAACTGAACAGCAAGTATAGAATAAGCTTTCTTGAATTATCCTGGGCATAGTAACACAGCTTATTCTTCTTAATCCTATGTTAGTTATGGTGTCCATCTTCTTAGTGATCATATTTTGTTTTTTATATAAAGTAAACTTAAAATAATAATTTTACCAATGAACAAAATAAAGTTGCAGTTGATTACTATGATTATTTGTAAACTATTATCTTCAAAAACTCATATTAAAATTTTTGTAATAATAAAAACTGTAAAAACCTAAATTTACTACTCTTATCATAATTCCATGGTGAAAAATGAAATGAATATGTAGTCATGTCTTTTCCCAATGGGAAAACAAAAGATGTAATTTCACAAACTTCCATCTATTTTAGTTATGCTTTTTTTAAGGAATACAAACATTCGGAAGAAATGTTGTTGTAGTTGGAAGATCAAAAAATGTTGGAATGCCCATTTCAATGCTTTTACATACTGATGGGGGACATGAAAGGCCTGGAGGTAGGTTGAAGGACATTTTACTTTATTCCATTGGAAACCTTAACAGGGAGAGAAAGAAAACAACCAAAAAACCCCCCACCTCATTCCTTATTGTATATGCAGTAAAATTAGTTTTAGTTAATCAGAAATAAGATTTTCTTTGGAGATAAATTTCTTTTGTAAATGCATAAATATCCTACTGTCACTGCTGATAAACAATAAATTTATAGTGATAGCCATTTTCTTTTTATCTCTTCCAGAATTTTTAGGATTGAAGGAGTGGGATTTTATTCTGTTTTGCACTTATTTAAAAGACTAAAAGGTTTTTTATCAATAATATTGCATTAAAAATAACATGGGAAAACAAATGTTTTTGTTTAGTAATACAAAAATCTGTTTTTATGCACCAAATGATAATTCACTTTTTCACAAAGACCACCAAAGTGTACTTTTTATTTTCTCTTGTCTTTTCTCTACACTGTCTTTTTTACTTCAATTTTGTTCTTCCATCTACTCCCCTGCAATCTCTTTACACCAGTCCAACTTTTTCCATCTTTCTTCCCAGCTCTCCAAATGATGAAAACTCCCATTAAGTTTTTTTTTATTACAGTATGAGTAATTTGTCATTTTTTCAGATATCCCTTCTCCTTCAAGCTTATCGCTATTCTTGCAGGATATTATTTAATAGACACTATCTTTGCCATCAAGTGTCAAAAAAATCTGAGCAAAATTTCTAGAAAGCTAGATCTTGCAAAATGTATTTTATTACTTTATTGTCATTGAACCTTGTACAACAAAATTAAATACCATATTCAGTGTACATGATACATAAAAAAATGAAACAAAAACACACCTCCTTCACATTCTATACAATCGAATAGAAAAACCTGGTATTCATTTGGACAACATAAAGGTGGCAGCAAAGACAGAAAAATGACTCCAGTTCTGCTGCCAGTTAATGAACATCCAGGTTTCTATAGACCAGATCTGGTAGCCCTTCATAAAGCATTTTATATTTTTCTTTCCAGGAATATCAAGTATTATAGACTATACCAGGAGTGTCAAGGCCCATGGGCCCCGTCTGGCTCATGGTTACTTAGATCTGGCCCACAGGGCTGCCTTGGAAGCGGTGAATGTCCCACCTACAATGCCTTTGCCAGCAAAAATGGAGCTGGGAGGGAGTCAGTTTTCAGTGGCAGAGGAGTCTATCCGGGCCAAAAATGGAGCTCAGGAGCCATTTTTGCTGGCAGAGCCCACAGGCTACCCCGACACAAGTGATGTGAAGCTGACCATGCCCACTTCAGCCCCTCAAGGTCAAGCACAACCCTGATGGAGGCATCAATGAAATCAAGTTAGATACTCCTGGACTAGATTTTCATGTCTTACATAGTTGGATTGAGGGTTGTGAAACAAAAATGTAAGGGTGAGAAACTAACTCGTCTAGGCCAAACTGAACTCCATTTCCTGATTTCTATTTTCTGTTGATCAATAACATCTCTGGGAATTTTTATGAAAATAATATTGTTCCCTTTCAGTCAGCATACTACCAACCTCAGGCACTATTTCCTACTGTTTAAATAAGCTGATGGCTTATTTAGCATAAGAGAACAAGCATCAGCAAAAATGATATTTAAAATTTATTTTAGAATGGGATCTCCCTGTTCTGTATAAAATGGTATACTCCAAACTATGCAATCTGATTGGCTAAAAGACTAAGCATTGGATTGGTTCATTAGGAACCAATTCAAAAGAGCCGCTGAAAGGCGGCAAAGTTAAATAGCTGCCATTGGCTACAAGCCAGCAGGCAAGCCTGTATAAAAAGGCTGCCGTGGCTTCAGCCAAACTGTACCGTTACTGTTGCTGACTTGAATAAAGACTTTGTTGTTGGAACCTGGTCTACCTCGCGTTTTTCCGGATGTAACACTGGCAACGAAGGTGGGATCATCCTAAACGCGAGTCCGAGCATGCAGCAGAAAGAATGCCAGACTAAAGAAATGGCTGGGAATAACACGCCGCCCGCACCCTTCAATCCCAACGAAGAGGATTGGGAATCATACGTAGACCGTTTCCTGATGTTCTTAGAGAGCAATGAGATGGAAGAGATCTCAGACCAGCGAAAGAGGGCTATATTCCTAATGCATTGCGGATCAACCATTTTTAAAATGGCCAAAGCATTGGCGAAGCACAGAGACATGAAATAAATGACCTGGTCTGAACTTCACAGAATGTTAAAGGTCTACTATGCACCAGTAGTGTCAAATCTCATCAAGTGGCACGAATTCTACAAAAGGGATCAGAAGGAAGGTGAAACCATTTCTGACTTCATGGCAGCTCTCCGACAACTGGGGGGAGCTTGCGAATTCCTGAACTTAGATGAAGCCATGCGAGATCGAGTTGTCCTAGGTCTGAGACACTCTAACTTACAAAGTAAACTACTAAATAAACCCAATATCACAGTGGCTGAAGCGATCGCAGAAGCCACAGCAGCAGAAGCCGCGAAAAAGTCAGCGGCCACTATGAAACTAATGAACTCCAATAACGACGCGACGACCCTACCCAGAGGGAAGAAGCAAGCTCCCACCACAACTCATCACGAAGAATTCGACAGCCAATCAGAAACGGAAGATGAGGATGATGAAATCCATCGCCTGTACGCCAACAAAAAAAGGCACGAAAGAAGAAATTGGCGGGAATGTGCTGGCTGTGGGGGAAACCACCCTCGAGCCAATTGCAAATTCCTTGATGCCATCTGCCGAGCTTGCAAGAAGAGGGAGCACATCAAAAAGGTCTGCAGTAAACAAAAAAACAACAGCCCAAACAGACGCAGTAACTCCCCAGTACCAGCTGAAGCAAAGCAAGCCGAAAAGAAATGGGAGTGCAACAAACGAACCGGCAACCGAGAAAAAACCCATCAAACTGTCACTATTGGAAGCGCCCAGACAGAAAGCGGGAGAAAAGTCAAGGTTGTCGTAAAAATTGAAGGAAGCCCCTGCGAGATGGAAGTCGACTCAGGATCCTTCCTGTCAATGGTGTCTTGGAACACATTCAGATGGCTGGTTCCAAACATTAAATTAAAAGAACTCCAGAAACAAAAATTAACTCTAAAAGACTACCAAGGAAACCGAATCCCTGTGGTAGGTCTAGGACATTTCCGAGTCACATACAAACAGCATGCTGAAGTCCTGCCTCTAACCATAGTCGACTGGGACTGCCCCAGCCTCCTGGGCATTGAATGGTTCGCATCATTGGGCATCGGAATGACCATGGTGAGCTAAGTAGCCGCAACCGACTGGGAAGAGAGCCTGATACAAGAGTTCCAGGACGTCTTTGACGGCACCTTAGGCAGGTACTGGGGGACTCCAATTTCCTTTAGTTTAGACCCTCAGGTAGCACCTAGAAGATTAAAAGCCAGACGAGTCCCCTTTGCCTTAAAGGCCAAAATTGATGAACAGTTAAATAAATTAATTGAGCAAGGGGTCATTGAACCAATTGACCATGCTAGATGGGAGACACCAATAGTAACACCTGTTAAACCTGATGGGTCGGTACGCATCTGCGGAGACTACAAGGCTACCCTGAACTGTGCGTTGCAGCAAAGCGCATACTCTGTACCAATCATGCAACATTTACTGCACTCGCTAGGGGGAGGAAATTTTTTTGCCAAGCTTGATTTAGCCCAGGCATATCAATAGCTTCCAGTAGACCCAATAACAGCCGAGGCACAGACAATAGTAACTCACAGAGGGGCATTCAAATATAACAGACTTCAATTTGGAGTGAGCGTTGCCCCAGGCATTTTCCAAAGCCTTATGGAATGCTTACTAAATGGAATTAATGGGGTCGGGCCATATTTTGATGACTTCCTAATTTCGGCTAAAAACACGACCCAATTAGAGAAAAGACTGAAAGAAGTGCTAACAAAATTTAGAGAATCCGGCCTGAAAGTCAAAAAAGAAAAATGCTGTTTAATGACTGATCGCGTTGAATTTTTGGGGTATTTAATTGACGGTGAAGGTATACACCCTACAGAAAAAAAAGTCAAGGCTATTAGAGATGCACCACAGCCAAAAAACAAAACGGAATTACAAGCGTTTTGGGGTCTAATAAACTTCTATAACGTATTCCTCCCTCACAAGGCAATGATAGCTGAACCGTTACATCGTTTATTGGATAAGAAAACTAGTTGGACTTGGGGGCATAGAGAACAAAAAGCATTCCAAGGCATAAAAAATCTGTTAACCTCAGACACTGTTCTTATTCAGTTTAGTAACACACTTCCATTGATGGTCACCTGTGACGCCTCACCATTTGGAGTTGGTGCCATCCTGAGCCACCAACTGCCTGACGGGAGAGAGGGACCCATCGCCATTTACTCGAAAACACTTTCTAAAGCAGAACGCAACTATAGTCAACTAGACAGAGAAGCCCTGGCAATTGTCGCTGGAGTTAAATGTTTTCATGAGTACCTCTATGGGAGAACTTTCTCAATCGTAACTGACCATAAACCACTACTAGGAATTTTGGCGGGAAACAAACCCACACCGAACATTTTATCTCCTCGAATGACTAGATGGTTGGAATTCCTAGCAGCGTACTCCTACACTTTGATACATCGACCTGGGAAACAGATCTCCCATGCAGACGCATTAAGTTGAACACCGCTGCCAATGACGGAGGAAGACCCGGTGCCAACAATTACCACCCTGCAGATAGAAACCTGCCCCGAGCTCCAAATATCTGCACATGATGTCGCCAGAGCAACCGCTAAAGACCAAATGACTGCCCGCATTTTAAATTGGATAGGTAAAGGTTGGCCGGAAAACCAAAAAACTGAAAACTTTAAACCTTTCCGGACCAGACAGACTGAACTGTCAATACAAAAAGGGTGTTTATTGTGGGGTGATTGGGTGGTAATTCCTTCCAAATTGCAGACTAAAGTGTTAGGTATGCTTCATGAAGGCCACCCAGGCATTGTGAAAATGAGAAGCCTGGCTAGGAGCTATGTATGGTGGCCTGGTTTAGACAAAGATATTGAGTACTGGGTTGCTACATGTAATAAATGCCAAAAAACCAGGCCATCACCACCACAAGCTCCTATAAGGGACTGGGAGACCCCACGAGGCCCTTGGTCTCGGATCCATATTGACTTTGTGGTTCCGACCAGGGAACATAGGTTCTTGATTGTTGTAGATGCATACTCGAATTGGTTAGAAGTTGCAATAATGTCATCTACAACAACCGATGCCGTTATAAAAAAGCTAAACAAGCTCTTTGCAACCCATGGGTTGCTGGACGTCCTGGTGTCCAACAATGGGCCACAACAGACCGCTATACAATTTGAACAATATCTAGCCTCCTTAAGCATACGCCATGCACTAACCACGCCAGCCCACCCGGCGGCAAATGGTAGGGCTGAGAGAATGGTCAGGTTTACCAAGGAGGGTTTGGAGAAAATGGACCCAGGGGATGTCCAGGACAAAGTGGACCATTTACTCACCCTCCAACATATCACCCACAGCACTGTAACTAACAAAAGCCCCGCAGAATTGTTAATGGGGAGGACCTAGATCACATTTGGATAGGTTACATCCAAATTACATCTTTGAGAAACTCCCCGACTCCTCCAGCCGTTTCCGCACGTTTGAAATCGGCGACCTAGTCTATGCAAAGAACTTTACTGGGGACCCTCTATGGCTTCCAGCCACAATCACACAAATAACAGACCCCCGGTCCTACCATCTGACCATAGACGATGGCAGGGAATGGAAGCAGCACATAGACCAGCTTCATTCCTGAAATATCGAGCGAAATACGACCGCGCAACCTCCAACAATAAAAATCGATGAAAACAAAACCAAAGAGGGGGGGGGAATACAGGAAAACAATACCGAAGGGAAAAACGAACTGTTAAAAATTAAACCCAGAACATCTAACCAATCAAAAAGAGCAAAAAGAACACTTACGGTTAGATGAAACTGGTAGAAATAATCCACAGGTAGAGGAACCCGTCCTGGAAGGGGCCAGCAAAGCCAGCTCGACCTGCCCGGGAAAACCAGGAGGGAGCGGCAAAACCACCGGCCTGAGCAACTCAAGCGGTAGCAACCTTGCTGACTCACCCTTCCAGGTGGTTCCATGGAGAAGAGCCGGAGAGACAGCGATCCCGTCCGAACCGCTCAAAGTCTCCAGCAAGAATGAACCGCGCAAGTCAAGTAGTGTCAGAAGAAGCCCCACCTACCTGCACGACTACGTCACCCACGTAGGACTAAACTAAGGGGGGAGGGGTGTTCTGTATAAAATGGTATACTCCAAACTATGCAATCTGATTGGCTAAAAGACTAAGCATTGGATTGGTTCATTAGGAACCAATCCAAAAGAGCCGCTGAAAGGCGGCAAAGTTAAATAGCTGCCATTGGCTACAAGCCAGCAGGCAAGCCTGTATAAAAAGGCTGCCGTGGCTTCAGCCAAACTGTTCCGTTACTGTTGCTTACTTGAATAAAGACTTTGTTGTTGGAACCCGGTCTACCTCAGGTTTTTCCGGACGGAACACTCCCTACCTTTGAAAGATATGTTGTGGGCTATATTCCCAAAGCAGTCGAAATAAAAGAGTGGGCAGTCGGAACAAAGATTATATCTAATTGATATTTAAATGAATGAATGCCTTTTATTGCAATAATAACACAAAATGAAGTATCTATTGACATTGATGTTCTACAAATGTTTAGTAATTTCTTTCTACTTCTACAGCAATTTGGAAGAGGGTTTTCGAAGGGCACAGCCCTGGGATCATTGGTTATGCAGTTTTATTTAATTGGGTTCTAAAAATAAATATGTGTAGCACAGGGCCTGGTGGCTGCTAATGAATTACAAATCAAAGAAAGTCTTGTAATGCAAACCCTTCATTTATCTATATCAGGGTGGTAATTTTAATTATAGCTGTGAAACAGCAATAATTTTTACTATTATGTATGTGACAGGTGATGCTACTGTGACAATTACTCATAGATACACACCAAAAGAACAGCTGATGATCCATACCCAGCTTGCAGACATTGTGATAGTTGCTGCAGGTGAGGAGCATAATCAGTTTTTTTTAATTAATACAGTGGAATTAAATATCAGTATTATGCTGTTTCTGTAATTCAAAATTTAATCTGCTTTTTCTAAAACAAAATTTTCTAAAATAATGTGGAAAATCAGTGTAGATTTTAAAAATGTAGTAGTATGCAATTACATCTAAAATGGCTGTGGAGCTCAACCTCAATTTACTATCTTCCTTTAGTTTTTCTTGGTTTGCTTTCGTTTTGATTTTTAAAAATAGGCAATTTGACAAAGCTCTTTTCGGGAGAAAAAGCCCTATAAACTACCACATTTTTTGCTACATAAGACACACGGGACCATAAGACACACATTAGTTTTAGAGGAGGAAAACAAAAAAAAAATCTGCCTCTATCTCTCAACATCCATTGGTATTCATCTAGCATACTTGCATCAAACAGCAAACAGCCTGATCAGCTTCAGCACATTATTACAGTTGATTTAGCATGAGCAGATGATTGGTGGTTGGATCGCCAATCTAACTCCCAGAATTCCACTGATCAGCTGTTCTAGGCAGTGGAGATCTCCGTCACAAATCTCTACTGCTTCCTATCACTGCCTCCATGTGCCCGTTTCAACCCATTTCAGACGGTGGGGATCGCCATTGCTGATCATCATGTCTATTGTGGCGGCAATCAGCAGTGGCTATCAGCAACGGCGATCCTCGCTACTTGGAATAGGCCAAAATGGGATACACAGAGGCTCAAAATGGGCATGTGGAGGCCAAAAACAGCCAAAGGGTGGGGGCCAATGGATAGGTGGGGCTTTGGCAATATTTGCTCCATAGGACGCACAGACATTTCCAGCCACTTTTGGGAGACAAAAAGGTTTCTCTCCCATATGATTTTTTTGTGTATTTGTAGAATTCTGTTCTCATTTTCCTTTCTGGAGCTCCAGATAACTTACACTGTTCATCTCTCACCCACTCAAATATATCTTAAGAACAATCCTTTGAAGAATATTTAAATGAGAACTAGTCATATTCAGTGGAGAGCTTCATTGCTGAGTGAAGAGATTTTAATTTCAGGGCAGATCTACACTTCGTCCTTGCTCCAATCCCTGGTATGGATCATCTTCTAGTTCTTGAGTATAGAAACTGATGTAGCCATCCTCTACCCACTCCTAGACCCATCACTATTGGCCCTCCTGCCTGCTGTTTCCAAGCAGCCCAATAACAGCTGCTTCTGTATTGAATTGCAAGACTTCTGTATGCTCTGGTAGTTGATAGCTGCCAAAACAAAATTATGGTCTATTAAGCCAATGAACTTTCCTCATCCTTTGTTTTTCTATCTCTTATAGAAGCTCATTTAGCATTTATGTCTCTCTGTGGATACTCTTTGTTTGTATCCAGGCTTGGAGAAGCCTGCTCCCCTTGCTTTCTTATCACTTACTCGCAGTACTGCAAAACTTCCCTTTTTAAAAAAAATATTGCAGTTAGGCACATTAAAATGAAATTTCAGTACATGCCATTTCAATTATATGAAGCACACACCATAGGTTTTCTTTGCTGCAAGGTTTCCTTGGATCCATAGTAGAACATAAAAATGAAGGAACAATCTGTTCCCCTTGCTTTAATTTTTCTAGAATTACTACGACAATGGAACAGTGGAAGAAAAGAAAGAACAGAAGAAAAGGGATTCATTTGTTTGACATTAATGAAATATGGGAAAGAGTTGTGAAGGCATGCATGTATGAAAACATCTGGAAAGCAAATTAAAAGAATTAGGAATAACAAGAAAGGACTAATGAGAACTATGCATCTGGAAAAGCAAAGCAAAATGAGGACTAGTGTGGAAATCCCTTAATCACGCACCAAGATATCCACCCACTCTGTAGCCAACTATAGATATTTGCCTTTCCTACATAGACAAAAGTGCTCAAAGAAGGGGAACAACTAGTCAGAATTTGTAGACCAAACCTGGCCCTGTTGTCAAACCATTGAAGTCCAGACTGGATTGTTTAAAGTTGCCTTCAGGAATAGTCAGGTGCTACAGGGGAGACATGATATGTGGAATTGTCTTAAACTAATCAGTCCTAGGTGAGTCCCGTTTATTACAAATGTTTGTAATTACAAATGTGCATATCATATTGTACAAATTGTAAATTGTTTAACATGTTCTTTATATTCCATATAAATAGTACACAATATATGTGCATATATACCATCTCCCAGCCTGGGTCTTTCTAATTAGATGCAGTATTTTCAAAATGTATCTCAGTAAAACTTCTGAACAATATTTTTAATTTTTGATAAATGGACAGGGTGCCACTATTTTTTTCTGTTCTGTCCTGCATACAACTATAAGCTATATTCAGCTAACCATTCTCCATAATTAACCAGCATTACTTTTTTCCTCATTTGGATTCTATTTCAATTAGTATTATTTAATCAAGTACTCTTTCATGTTTAGTACCCAGTTATCTAGTGTGAGAAATTAGTAGTATGACTTTTTTTCAAATTATAAATATTTGGAGTGTGCAGCATTTTTCTGGTTCTTTATAACTGTAGGTTGATTGTTTTTTAAAAAAATGTGATTGTAAAACAGAATATATATATCTAGAAAAAAGTACTTCTGATAGCATTAGACAGTTTTTTGTTTAGGAAATTATTTTGACAAAAACTAGGGTAAATCTTAGATGAATTCATAGAAGTAATTTGATAATTTTTTGAATCCTCTTTTTAATTTCTTAGGTCAGTCCTTCAATTTTTGATATTGGCCAGACATTTTGAAACAGTAAACAAAAATCTTGTGCTATAAAAATGAGATTGCAAAACCTATCTTACAGCATCAATACATTAATGAATATTTTTTTAAAAAAATAGGTTTCTATCATGAGAAGCTTCCAGGGCCAAGTTGACATCTTTCTATCTTGTTCAATTTGACCATCTTAGCATGCTCCAGGTCCCACTGAAAATATATTTTAGTAGGATCCAGAAAATCCTTCTCTATCATTGCTCCTATGTTCTAGTCACCATCCTGGTTTCATTCCCCCCCACAAAAAAATCCTAAACCTGTTTTTTTCTCACATATTTTGTGCAATCTTAGATGATGAGATTCTCAATATTTCAGACTTTCTGTATCTGATAGTTATTGCCGGCCATCCAGAGTTCACATTGAATTGGATGGATTTACAAATGAAATAAATAAAGTGTCCTGATAAGTATTCAAGATCGAAACATTTTCTCTTTCAAGGTTCAGAAAGTATCTCAACTTGGCAGAGCTGACTTAGCAAACGGCTTTTGTGGAGGATTTGTTACTATCTATATGTTGCTAAATGTCTTGTATCTGTCTGCCTGTAATCTTCATAGGGCAACAAATTTGGAGCAAAAGTATCTCAAATGGGTTAACCTACAGGATGCCAGGACCTGTTAGTCCCATGAATATGAAAAATATGAAAGCTGTGGCCGCTTTCCTGTTGCTGTGCTATTGCTGCTTCAGGACCGCTTCATTGCAGCAGTCAGCTGTGGCCACCTGATTGTCATTTCCAATGTTCCCTGACATACAGTAAAGGTTAAGGATGAGCAGAGACCATTTCCCATCAGGGAGTAGGGACTGACATTAACCCCCCCCCCTTTTGGGGCATGTAGATTCGTCCTGTGAAGGCATAGCCAGTCCAGGCTGAATACAGAGGAGCCCGGCAAAGCTGCCTCAAGCCATAATAGACATGGACAAGATCCTGGGTGAAACAACAAATGAACTTGGTTGATATATCAAATGTGCCTGTGAGGCGGAGGTCCGTTAGTGTGAGGGAGAGAGTTGGAGAGAATGCCATCAAAGTAATAGCTGACAGTTCAGCACCATTTTCTGGAGATGAACAACCTAAATGGGGCACAATAGGGGAGGAAGCGATAGGAGTTAAGCCTCCATTGCTTAACATGCCTGAAGTGAAAATGATAGAGCTAATCACAGGTGGGAGGCGAGTGGATGAGCCTATTACGTGTGCAATGGCTAAATTGATCTCTGCTGCACAAAGGCAAATATGTCTTCAATTATAGTTTTTACACTCTGACAATGTTAATAGAGGCTAACAAAAGCTAAGTGGATAATGTAGTTTAAGTTCCGGAGATTGTGGTGTCTGTCTCTTTTTTATATTTATTTATGTAGTATTTCCTGAGAAACACTTCAGTTCGGTAAACTTAATTGCACTGATGGTTTCAGGTATTCCAAAATTAATTACTTCTGATATGATTAAAAGAGGAGCAGCAGTGATTGATGTTGGTATCAACCATATTAATGATCCTGTCACTGGAAAGACAAAGTTAGTAGGAGATGTAGACTTTGAAGGTAAGCCAAATTCCTATGTTCTTAGAAATGCAAAATATTTTTAATTAGAGAAATAAATAATCAGTTTTGAGCTTTATTTCCAGAAGAAGAAATTTAAATGCTTAACACTAAATATATAATTAAATTTTAGTTGAACGTTCTGCCTCCCCCCAATTTTTCATAAGTCTTAAGCTGGAAGCACCAGTCTCTTTGACTCCCCGAATTCCACTTCGACTCCCCAAATTTGACTCCAGCATGGATGGCTCAGGAATTCTGGGAGTTGAAGTCCATAAGTCATAAAAGGGCCATAGTCCCCCACTCCTGGTCTAAGCTTTCAATCTGTGCATCTGTTCCTCTACCTGTTATGGATATATATTTTATAATTTACTTTGGAATTAAGACATTACTTTTATAAATTGTTTGTCTCCATTAATTGTATTTAATTACACATATTAATAGTTCTTAATTTAGCAGACTTCACTTACATAATCAGATATTTAATGATATACAGGTAGTTCTCAACTTACAACCACAAATATTGCTTAAGTGAGACATTTGGTAAACAAATTTTGCTCCATTTTGCAACCTTTGTTAGCACAAAGATGCTATGTGAATCTGGTTTCCCCATTGATTTTGATCCAAGGACACTGCAATCATCATAAATATGAGTCAGTTGCCAAGCATCTGAATTTTGATCATGTGACCACGAGGATGCTGCAATGGTCATAAGTGTGAAAAATAGTCATAAGTCCTTTTTTTTCAGTGCCATTGTCATTTTGAACAGTCACTAAACAAACTGTTGTAGGTCGATTACCTGTATTAACTTTATAATGGCTTTATCAGTGAGATGGGTGGCATAAGCATTTAATTAATAAATAATATAGCTTATGGTTTACATATATTTTATGTAATTATATAGCTTATGATGTACATAAACACTCTATATTAATTTACCTGTATTTTGAGGTTACTCAAAATTTGTAGCTATGAAAATAGCTTTCGATATAATTGAAAGTCATTTCTATTAAATTTATTATTTGGCTAAAATAATCCTGAAGTTATTAATACATAATGTTAAAGGTGCCTTATGTTTGCAAAACCTTTAGTTCAAAAAACAAAATAATACTCTTATTTAATTATTTTTGAATAATTTTGTGGAATGATAAATCCATTTGGGTCTTTAAAGAGTTATAAGAATGAAGATGATGTTGTGCGGAGGATTCTGTTTATTAAAGATGAATTTCATTTCTTTTGAAAGTTGAAAGCACTGAAATTTCTGAGAGATTTGTAAAATGATAATATTATTCCCCCAGGGTGAAATTCTTAAATAGAACAAGACAGTTTCTTAAACCTTGAAACGTATGCTCTGAAATTAAATAAAATGCTAAGTTGTATTTAGAGAAAAAAGATAACACAATATAAAATAGATGCTTGACTATCGAAACTTGATGGGTGGCCATACTTCCTTGGTGTCAGAGAAATGTATAATTTAGATAACAGTCTAATTTGAGTCTAATTACAATGTTATCTGTCAGATCAATTTATAATGAAAGAAATAGAATTATAGATTGGAGGTCTTCCAACTTCCTATGAGCCTTATCCCTTCATTATTTATTAGTCCCCACCCCACCCTACCCTTATGAATGTGGTTAAAGATATAGGAGCTGTTGTTTAAGGATCCAGAAATTTGGGTGAACTATATTTATTGAAGGGAGAATAAGTCAATTGACAGAAATATATTTTAAAATATTGTGTCATTCCATTAATTCAGTGCCTAATTTTTATCCTGTACTTCATCAACACTTCTACATTTGTTGATTTGGTTTTTTTTATTTGGATTGGAGCAATGTTTTTGAAATTTAATGAAAATTCTTCATTTTTTTGCCATTTTTATAATAAGTAAGTATAGCATTGGTTTCAGGAAATAATAATACATTGTTCAAATAATATATTGTTCCCAGTGTCAATGAAGGAACAGGAGCTATAATTTATTTCAGATATTATAAATCTGAGGTTAACAAAAGAATTCAACCATTTCCTGGGTATATGAATAAAAAATGAATAAAATAGTAAGAGGCAATGGCATCCATAGGGGATGTTAAAACAGGCAAGATGGTGATTGTGATGTTGAGCCCGGGTCCTTTTTTTATACAAAAGTGATAGGATTTATGATGCTTTGAGTCACCATGTTGCTTGTTTGATACCTCCTGTGGATGTTGCTGAAAACAGATTATATGTGGTGACATGAATGTAAATCTGCAAGCATTAACCCTGAGATTAATATAAAACTATTCAGCCAGTGGGAGAAACCCTCACATTCTGATAAAGGAACACCGATGTGTCTGAATCAAGCTTGAATTGACTTATACTTTAATATAATTTCATTCGTTTCTATTAATTCCTATTTTATTTGAGACTCTTTGTAATAAGAACCATATGCTGGAACTGGAAAACCAGAGTACTGGATTAAAAAAAAATCTTGCTATTCCACTAGATCTAGATGCTTCCCAAAAACAACCTATGAAAATATTGTTGTCCATTGTTGGGGGTGGATTGCATTTTAATACATGTTTTTTACAAAGTTTTTCCTTTTTTTTTTTTTTTTCAAAATATCAGAAGTAAAGAAGAAAGCTAGTTTTATCACCCCTGTCCCAGGAGGTGTAGGACCAATGACAGTTGCCATGCTCCTGAAGAATACCTTAATTGCTGCAAAGAATTTGATTTACTAAAATGGATACATTGAAGTAATGCTATAGTTATATAAACATTTATTTTTGTTACAAATGTATTTATTAAAATATGTTTAATTATGTTGGATTATTAAGAAAAAAATATTTCCAAATCTGTTACAAAAATGTATACTTGCAATGGACTGATTTAATTGATTTAAGGTTTGAATTGATGTAACTTTTATGCATAATCCCTGTCTAACTGTTTGATTCCTGTTGGAGTTGTGCTGTTTTTCAAAAGTATATTATCAACTTGAATTGAAAGCAAAACCTGGGTCTGAGTTTCAGATATATAGTATAATGCAACTCCAGCAGATAATAATAAAGGGCTCATAATCCATTATGCACGTGGGTGTGAGGATACTCAGCTGAATGCCACAAACTGTGATAGATGCTTATCAGACACAAATAAGTTTACCTCTAGAAACATGGGTTTCGTTGATAAATATAGTATATTCACAATTCTAAAAAAAAATAAATAAATTGCGTACAAATTTTAAGAAGCTTTTGATCTAATTCTCAGTTGTATGTTTATATAAAAAGGAAATGATTGTGTTTCCAAGCAGTTTTCATCTACCTCAAGTTGATTTTTTACAGCTGAGAACTCGACATTGGCCAAATAAGTTAACCCTTCCCTTAGAGGGCAAATGAGATTCAACCTAGGAGGTACAATAAGGTTTGATTAGTATTATAGTCAGAATGAATATTTAGATAAGATAATCTGTGACTGGTACAAATAAAGCATGTTGTAAAATGTTTGATCATATGTTATTAGGAACCCAATTAGCCAGTTTACTACACTTTCTATTCAGTTGACAAAATAGAGCTAAATTGGATTTGTTCACATAAAAAATATAAACAAACATATTTAAAATCCTCCCCCTTTTCTTAGTTGTCACATTATAAATGTGACAGATGTCACATTTGTCACAAAATCTCACAGAATAAATTGTATTTATTCTCATTGTCATTGTTTAGTTTATTGTTCTATTATTTTACCACTGTTTACACACTTTTCATTTTCCTTTCTTTTTATTATTGTATTATTGCCCAGAGTAGTCCCCACAGCAAGATAATGGCAGATAAATTTAATAATTAAATAAATAGAATATGAATCATTAGAATTTGTAAGAGTTGAGATACAGGCTCTTAATAACGCTTATTTATTATTTTCCTGCACTTGGACAGATTTGGAATATTGAAAAAAAAACTTTAAATAACGATCAATAATATGCCAGATCATAAATTCCAAATAAATAAAATGTGATTATTTCATGCAATAATATTGTAGTCTTGTAATATTGTAGTCTTGAACTTGTTTTAAAATCAGTATGAAGTTAATTTTTAGATATAAGTATTTGGATTTCGAAGTATATTTCCACAGTTTAACTAATCATTGTTCCTTAGAGGAGAGAAACTTTTCCATATAGAGGAAATCAGTAATAGTATTTCAGCTATTATAGATGCAGCTATCTTACTACAACAGGCTAAAACTAGGAGGCGTGCAAGGGAGAAAGGCACACTCAGACCGAACCTGACTTCCATTTGCCTGCTATAATTTTCTTGGCAATGTTATGGAAATAGTTTTTTCCACTGATTTTTTTTTTTTTTGTAGGCAATCTTTGGAATTCCTAAGTCCATACCTAGTTCCTCTGTGCTAACCCTGCATAGCTTCCAGGAAGTTTAAATATGTAGTGTTATCTGCTGAAGCAAAAGAAAAATAGAGATGGAAATAAAAATATTTATTTCCTAATTCACTGTCCTTTCAGAAAACCATTAAAAATTACAGATTCATTCCTACAGGTAAAAAGTAGCACAGAATCAAAGTTTGATCAGCACATTTCTGCAGCATGTTTAGAATGACCAAAGGAGACCCCATTTAGATCAGTGGTGGTATTCAGAAACTTTTACTACCGGTTCTGTGGGCATGGCTTGGTGGGCATGGCAGGGGAAGGATGCTTAAAATATCCAATCAGAGCTGGTATTTTCCAGTTCTCCAAACTACTCAAAATTTCCGCTAACAGTTCTCCAGAACTGGTCAGAACCTGCTGAATACCACCTCTGATTTAGATGCTATCAGCATCTGAAATAATGTATACATGCTATGAGAACGAACATTGTATCTTTGATTGGCAGATACTACATCGTTGTACTTCAGCATGTATTTATGTTTCAAGTATACAAACTATATAATAAATGAAGTATCTCAATAATGAATGGCATAGGGAAGACTAGAAGTATATAATGGTCATACTAATAAAATTGGACTCCAGCCATATCAATGAAAGTTATGCTCATTTCTCAATATGCCAATAATGAAGTTGTGAATAGTAGTATTACAAATTACAAACAAGATTCCAATACATTATATGACTTATTTATATAAATTTATCTCTTGCTGAATTCTTTGTCATAATCCATAGCTAGAAATACTTTTAATTAATATAGGATTTTTATTATAATTATCTCATTGCATTTTCTCTTTAATTTCATGTTTCCATTAGATGGACAAACACAGACTCCTCATTCTTATGCATTTCTAACTAAACCATTAACATTTGGTTTGCAATGCCACTGTTTTCACAGATCAATTTTCATTCTTAGAACTGTGCCCTTAGAGGTACAAATATATCCAGACTTAAGAGGAAATTTTTTAAAACATCTGACTATATTGCAAGATGATAGTTTTAAAAAAATTGGTATTGTTATGCTGAAATGCCAAGACTAGTGCGAAATGAGCTATTCTTTTTCATTGGTAAGTATTGACATCTTAGTGATACAAATGGCCCAAACAGCAAAAGTTAGAAAAGAGGGAGTATTATATGACTTTATTCTTGATATGGCTCTGGGAATTTTAATACATGTTTTACTAAAAAGTAGTCTTCTCTCCTTTTATATTTTAAAAAAATGAGTAAGATCCAAATATTTGTGATTTAACTTAAAGATTCATTTAGGTTTTAGGTAACTAACTTATATTTGGGAAATTAATGGAATAATTTTTCTCAGTTATTTGATGTGTTATTGTGAAACAAAGAAATTATATGAATACTTATTTTTCTAGGTATCAATACTGTTGATTCAAATCAAATCTTCTATCAAGTGATAGAAGAGCTTAATATAATTGATTAAATTCATTAAATTTCAAAATTCCTTTGATTCACTTTTATAAAATACCATGTAGGTTCTTACAATAGTAACAGGTATAAAAAATTGTATTTACAATACAATCTTATATCCACTTATAAGGACCTTTGGTAAGTAATCTCATTTAATTAAAAAAACCCAAGGTTGAGGAGGAATGGATTGATTCCAGAAATGTTGACAAAAGAAAATGGTGTGTATATATATATATATATGTGTGTGCTGTTTAGCTTCCTTCGGGTATTATCCCACGTCATTGTAGTTCTGTTAAAGTTGTAGCAACTTTAACAAGAACAGAGTGTTGCCAGCCAATCAAAGCCACAAAACAGACAGAAGAAACCAGAAACACCAATCAATCAAACTCCAAGTCCAATGAACACAGATCCAGGCTCCCAGCCAATCAGAATGGACCAGCCTCAAATTTGAAACCAGGAACTAACTCTGTACAGAAGCCTGAGGATTGTAACAAATATCTGACCTCTACGGGGAGGAAATAAACAGCCAGATCAAAAGCTATGAGAAGCTGGAAGTTAAAAGAGCAGGAATACT
>BLBF01000044.1:11368983-11385608 GCA_015471245.1 Laticauda colubrina | reverse complement strand
GAAAATGCTTCAATAGTCGATAACCAAACTGGAATTTTCAAATAACATTGTTTTTTTATCTTCTCCCAATTTAACCACAAAGACTCCCGTATATAATGTCTTCTAAAATACCCCTGTGTTTTAGTTCCCTTGTACCATAAAAAAGCATGCCAGCCCAACAGTAAATCATGTCCTTCTAATGTCAACAATCTATGTTTTCTTAATGTTATCCATTCTTTGACCCACATCAAACTTGCAGCTTGATAATACAGTTCCCAATTAGGCAGGCCAAAACCTCCTCTAGTTCTAGCATCTTGCAAAAGCTTTAACTTTATTCTCGCTTTTTTACCTTGCCATATAAACTTCAACATGATTTTATTTAAGTCTTCAACATAGCCTTTTCCAAGTCTAATTGGTATTGTTTGAAAGAGAAATAAAATTCTGGGTAAAATATTCATCTTAATTGTTGAAATTCTCCCTATTAATGACAATTGCAAGCTTTCCCATTTCTTCAAGTCTGTAATTATCTGTTGTTTGAGTTTAATATAATTATTCTCTTTTAATGTGCTACATCTTGCTGTCAAATATATCCCAAGATACTTAACCTTATTTATAACTTGGATTTTCAAAAGATCTGTCAGTTCTTCTCTTTGTCTCAGTAACATGTTTTTTGTCAAGATCTTTGTTTTATCTTTATTTATTTTCAAGCCAGCCATCTCACCATATGTCTCTATCTTTTCCAATAATTTTGGAGCGGTTTCTAACGGATCTTCCAGAATAAAAGCTAAGTCGTCAGCAAAAGCTTGTAATTTGAATTCTTCCTTTTTAATTTTCATTCCTTTTATACTTTTGTCATCCCTAATATTTCTATTCAACACTTCCAGAGTCAATACGAATAACAAAGGAGATAGGGGACACCCTTGTCTTGTGCCTTTTCTTATATTAATAAGATCTGTAAATTCTCCCTCCAACATTACTTTTGCTGTCTGTTTATTATATATGGCTTCTATTGCTTGAATAAATTTTCTGGCAAAACCCATCTGTTCCAATAGTAATAACATAAATCTCCAGTTCACGTTGTCAAATGCCTTTTGAGCATCTAGGAATATCAAAGCCATTTGCTTCTCAGGATGAGCCTCATAATATTCCAAAGTATCCAAGATTACTCTCATATTGTCTCTAATTTGTCTCTTTGGCAGAAATCCATTTTGATCTGGGTGAATAAAATTATTTAAATATTTTTTCAGTCTTTCTGCTAAAATTGAAGCAAAGATTTTATAATCTGCATTCAATTAGGAAATAGGTCTATAATTCTTAATTTGCAACGGGTCAGCCTCTTCTTTTAGGATAAGTGTAATATAAGCCTCTGACCATGTTTTGGGTGTCATCTTCTTAAACATAACTTCATTCATAACTTCTAACAATGGGATGTTCAATGATTCTTGAAATTTTTTGTAAAATTCTGCCGGAAGCCCATCTGGACCTGGTGCTTTCCCATTGTTTTGTCTCTTAAATGCTTCATTTAATTCCATCATTGTTATATTACTTTCTA
Organism: Laticauda colubrina; assembly: GCA_015471245.1. NCBI lineage: Eukaryota > Metazoa > Chordata > Lepidosauria > Squamata > Elapidae > Laticauda > Laticauda colubrina. Next base: position 11,384,077 of record BLBF01000044.1, on the reverse strand, counting down.
ACATTTCTTCAATCTCTTTAGATATCTTCGGTAAGTTAATATTCTGTAAATACTGTTTAATTTTTTCCTCATCAATATTCTCTTGTTTATATAGTTGCCCATAGAAATCTCAAATAATTTCCTTTTTTTCCTTATTACCACAACAAACTTGGCCTTGATCATCTATTAGTTTCAATATTTTTCTTGATTCCTTCTCCTTTCTCAGTTTATATGCTAGCCATCTACCTGGTTTATTTGCATCTTCAAAATAATTCTGTTTAGAATTTCTAATTTTCTGTGCCAGTTCTTCTTTCTCTATTAATTCCATTTTATGCTTAATTACATCCAGTTTCAATTTAATACCTTTTTTCTGTGGCATTTTCTGTAATTCTTTTTCAAGTCTTTTATATTCATCTTCCAAGGTCTTAAAGGCTTGTCTTTTCCTAATATTCTTTTTTCTTGTATAATCTATTATCAAACCTCTAGCATATGCCTTCATTGTATCCCAAACATTCTGTATTGAAGTATCTTCTTTTTTGTTTTCTTTAAAGAAAAAAACCAATTCCTTCTCCATCCATTGTATAAAGTCTTTCTCTTTTAAAATAGTGTTGTTCAATGTCCATCTCGATCTTTTTTTTTTTTGTCTCTTCCATTTAATTGTCATTGGACTATGGTCTGCCCAAGTACTTCTTTCAATACTTGTTTCTTGAATAGTGGATATTAATTCTGTTGAGATCCAAATCATATCTAATCTGGACCATGATAAATGTATATTAGAGTAAAAAGTATATTGTTTAGCTTTAACGTTTCTTTCTCTCCAAATATCTTTTAAGGTTAATTCATCTGTCATTTTAAAAAAAGATTTAGGGAGAGCCTTTCTATTTTGTTTTGTTGTTGTTGTTATATAGTCCAGTTTATTGTCCACAATTCCATTAAAGTCTCCCATCATAATTATGTTAACATAGTCCAGTCTAATTATTTCCATATGTAGTTTTTTATAAAACTCTTCTTGTTTATCATTCGGAGCATAAATTGCAATCAGGAGTATTTTTCTATTATTGTCCATTATTTCCACCATTAATACTCTTCCGTCTTCATCCGTGTAGATCAGTTTTGCTGGGATATCCTCTTTAATGTTGAGAACCACTCCTCTTTTCTTACATTGAATCAAAGAAGTAAATATTTTCCCTAATTTTGGCTGTACTAACAATTGCTCATGTTGTTTTTTAATATGAACTTCTTGTAAACAAATTATGTCAAATTTTAATTTCTCTAATTTATGAAAAGTTTTCCTTCTTTTAACAGCTGAATTAAGTCCATTTATATTCATTGTAATCAGTTTTTTTTCTTCCATAATTATGCTTTATATTTAGATCTAACAACTCTCGTAGCTCTCACTTCACATTGTTCTTTACTGTCTACCTGTCCACCTACAACTCCTTTCTCTTTTTCAATCTCCAGTTGTTCCTGCTGGAACTCAATTAATGAGACCTCTTTCTCTGCCTCCTCTATTCTTCTTCCAAAAAATTCTGCGTAGAAAAGTTCTGCTTTCTCAATCGAGTCAATTCTATGTCTCTGCTCTTGCCACGTAAAGATTAGTCCTTCTGGTATCAGCCATCTATAGTTCACTTCATTTTCCAGTAGCATTTTAGTCAGAAATCGGTATTCTCTTCTCATCTCTCTCACTCTTCTAGGTATTTGTTTTAAAACCACAATCTCTTTGCCTTTATATTTCAATGTTTTCTCTCTTACCACTTGTAATATTTGCGTTTTAATAGATTTTTTGGTAAATCTAATATGGACTTCCTTTGGTAGTTTATTTCTCATCGCATATCTTGTATAGACTCGATATATCTCATCTACTCCATCCATCATCTTTTCCTCTGTAATTTCCAGAACACCTGCCAACATTTCTATCATTATCGCAGCCAAATTTTCTCCTTTTTCCTCTTCTATATTTTGGAATCTAAGGTAAAATTCTGACCTTTCCATCTCCCACCTCAACATCCCGTTTTTTTCTTGTTCTACCACTGTTAATCTAGTGTCAATATTTCCAATCTTCTCCTCTCTTTGTTTTCCTTCTTCCTCAATTTTTTGGAATCTCTCCTCATACTTCCCCATCATTTGTTTAATATTTTCATCAGACTTCTCTATTCTTTGCTCAATAGTATCCATTTTTATCTTAATATCTTGGATTCCTTGCATAATCATCTGTAAATTTACTTTTTCTTGTTCTTTATCTTGTTTCAACATTGTCTGAATTAAATGTTGTCCTTCAGATGGGGAAGCAGAGGTAGAGGCAGAAATGCCGAGTAGTTTTGGTTTCCTGCTCATTTTAATGCTTCCAAAGCTTCAAATTCTCTTTGGCTTTCAATCCAGCTGATAGCGTAGCCAATTATAGTCCAAAAAAAAAAAAATCCAATAGTAAAAAGCCCAAAACCAAAGAAGAAAAAGGAAAGAAGGAAAAAGAAAGGTCTTCAGGTTCTTCTAGACCCTAGTCCAATTGAAATAATCCACCATAAAAAAGAAAAAATAGAAGGAAAAAAAAATAATCAAAAAAGAAAAACAAGGTGATCCAGATGGAAGAAGCAAAAAAGCAGAAAAAAAAAAAAAAAGCAAGAGCTCTGAGGCTTTCCCTTTAAAATAAAAAGCAAAAATACTAGAATTAAAATTTACAAAAAGGCTGGCGAGTAGGAATTTCACAAGTATATATATATCTATATATGCACTGCACACTGCGCTTTATTTCTTTATCCAAGGCTCTTATTATGACTGTCTTCTCCAGCAGCTTCAAAGCCAAGCCTCAAATGTTGATAAGAGTCCAGGAAAGCACCTGTAATAATATTTTACTGTGTTCCCCCTCTATCTTATCATATTGAAATGTCCTTGAAAGGAGTGTTTATACATTTTTCTCTCCAATTCAAATAAAATATTTTCAAGCCTCTAGTTGGCAGTATTGCAACATCTCTTAATACTCTTTCCCCCCCCCAGCCAAAAGAAAAAATATTTATAAAAACTCAAACAAGAAGAAAAAAAAAGGATAACAAAAGGGAGCCTCTATCCTAAAAGAAATTAAAAAAAATCAAAAGAAGCATAAAAGTATATATAAGAGAAAATTCAATCCGGTTACCTACAGAGTCACATTAAAGTCCTCAAAAAAAAAAAAAAAAAATAAGGAAAGAGTCCAAGCCTCAATTTGACATCACTTAAAAAACGCCGCTTAACCAGATTCCAGTCAAAGAAAAATAAAGTCACAGATTTCTTCTTTGTTCAGGATGTCCTTTCAAGTCTCAGTCAATTTACAATAGAAAGGAAGTTTCTCACCCAGCCGACACACGCTCGCTCCAGCCACTTTCTTTCCGGAGCTGTCCCGACTTCAGCAGCTTTGGAGGCTGCCTTTCCGCCGCCAGCAAAAGGGCTTCTCCCGGATCAAACCAGAGATTTTGCGATATCTCTGGGATCCTGGGACTGTGCCCTTCACAATCCCCGTCTCTACGGGACGGTTTAGGTCCGTTAGGACCGACCAGGGGCGAAAATATCAGCTGCGATCTCGGAGCCCCGAGATCGCAGCTGTAACACCGAGACGAAGCTCCGCCTTCTCCCGAAGGCAGTCTTGATGTGATGCCTGTGTAGTATCTTACTGATTTTATCTGTAGTACCTCTTATGTAGGGCAAGACAGCTGTTCCGTAGGTCTGTTGGTCTTCTAGGTCTCTGTTATGTCTTGGTGTGTTTTTGTGGATCAGGTTGGTGATTTTGTTTTTTTGGAAGCCATTGGCTGTCAATACTTCAGTCAGGGTGCATAGTTCAGTCTTTATATGTGTCTTATCTGCCAGGCGTTTGGTTCTGGTAATTAGTGTTTTTGCTACGGAATTTATCTGTGCTGGGTGGTGGTGGGATTGGGCATTGAGGTAGCGGTTGGTGTGTGTTTTGGTATATGGTGTGTCCCAGTGTGCCATCTGTTCTTTTGTAGATTAGTACATCTAGGAATGGTAGTTGTTTGTTTATTTCCGTTTCCATGGTGAACTTGATTTTGGGGTGTGTGTTGTTTAGGTGTGTTAGGAAACACACACCCCAAGGTAGGTATCAGAGGGAATCTGTTTGTGCCCAGGTGTTTGTCTTGCTTTTAGTGTGGGGATCTTTCTATTTGAGAGTGCAGGCTTCCAAATGATTGACAGTCTGCTGGAATCATCTCTTCTATTCATGCTTTCAGGTCTTTTTTTTCAATCTCTATGGCTTCTCTGATTATTCTGTGGCTGGGGCTTTCTATAGTGGCTAGGTTTTGGTGCCATTGAAGTTGATGCTATGACCTGTGATTTTAATGTGTTGGACTAGTGAGGAGGTGTGTTTCAGCTTTTTTACTGCATTTTTGTGTTCATCCAGGCGGGTACTTATTTTTCTATTGGTCTGTCCAATGTATGTGGCCGGGCATGATGCACAGGGAAGTTTCTTCTTGGTTAATTTTTCCAGAAATTAAACCCTACAAACCCTGAAAAATGATAACAGCATAATAATACTCCCAGCAGATAAAGGGAATGCCACAGTAGTAATGGACAGAAAAGACTACGAAACAAAATTGACAGACCTACTCCAAGACTCCACATACAATATAAACACAGACCCAACCACATATCTGGAAAAATTAACCAACAAGAAAATTATAACCAGCCACATAAACAAAGAAATCCAACAGACAATCATCCCAAGAGAAAAATCTTCTAGATGCCCCAAATTATACGGCCTCCCAAAAATACACAAAGAAGGCATACCTCTCAGACCCACAGTCAGCTCCAAAGGAGCACCATTACAAAACCTAGCTAAACACTTAGCAAAACAACCACAGCCCTATGCTGAAACCACAGCTTCATATGTACAAAACTCATACCACTTCTTAGAAATGATCAAAGATCTACACATGGAACAAGAAGATCTGCTTGTAAGTTTCGATGTGGTTTCACTATTCACTCAAGTCCCGATAAAAGAAATTCTTGAAATCATCAAAAATAAATACCAACCAGTTAAACACCTCATGGAACTAACAGAACACTGCTTAACCAACACATATTTCATATACAAAGGACAAAGATACAAGCAAATTGAAGGACCCTTATGGGATCACTACTGTCACCTGTCGTTGCAAACCTGTTCATGGAAGAATTCGAATCCAGAGCCCTGGCTAATGCCACCCACAAACCCAAACTGTGGCTAAGATACATCGATGACACATTTGTGATTTGGCCCCATGGAAAAGAAAACCTAAACAATTTCCTAACACACTTAAACAGCACACACCCCGTAATCAAGTTCACTATGGAAACGGAAATAAACAAACAACTACCATTCCTAGATGTACTAATCTACAAAAAAACAGATGGCACACTAGGACACACCGTATACCAAAAGAAAACACACACCAACAGCTACCTCAACGCCCAATCCCACCACTACCCAGCACAGATAAATTCCGTGGCCAAAACACTAATCACCAGAACCAAACGCCTGGCAGACAAGACACATATAAAGACTTAACAATGCACCCTGACTAAAGTATTGACAGCCAACGGCTTCCACAAAAACAAAATCACCAGCTTAATCCACAAAAACACACCAAGACATAACAGAGACCTAGAAGATCGACAGACTTATGGAACAGCTGTCCTGCCCTACATAAGAGGTACCACTGACAAAATCAGTAAGATACTACACAGGCATCACATCAAGACTGCCTTCAAAGCAGACAAAAAAAATAGCAGCCATCCTTAGAAACCCCAAAGATAAAATTCCCTGTGCATCATGCCCGGCCACATACATTGGACAGACCAGTAGAAAAATAAGTACCCACCTGGATGAACACAAAAATGCAGTAAAAAAGCTGGAACACACCTCCTCACTAGTCCAACACATGAAAGCCACAAATCATAGCATCAACTTCAATGGCACCAAAACCCTAGCCACAAAAGAAAACCCCAGCCACAGAATCATGAGAGAAGCCATAGAGATTGAAAAAAGACCTGAAAGCATGAATAGAAGAGATGATTCCACCAGACTGTCAATCATTGGAAGCCTGCACACTCAAATAGAAAGATCTCCACACTAAAAGCAAGACAAACACCTGGGCACAAACAGACTCCCTCTGATATCTCCAGCTCAAACACACCACAACCAGGCACCCAGATGAAACCTAGCTTCCTAATAGATAATAGCCGTCCTTTCACGCGAAGCCAAGCTGCACTGAAAGCCTCCAATACAGCAACACAGTGTTGCCAGCCAATCAAAGCCACCAAACAGACAGAGGAAACCAGAAACACCAATCAATCAAACTCCAAGTCCAATAAACACAGACCAAGACTCCCAACCAATCAGGATGTAGAAACAAAACATCCTGCCACAGCAATAGGCTAGCCTCAAATTTAAAACCAATGGCTGTGAGACCCTGACCCACAAACAAACTCAATACAGAAGCCTGATGATGGCAGATGAGATTCTGCTGAAACGTTGCTACAACTTTAAAAGCACTACAATGACATGAGATAATACCCAAAGGAAGCTGAACTGCATTCACATAAGTACCCGCAAAAACTTAAACACACACACACACACACACACACACACACACACACATATATATATATATATTTATATATTTTTTTTCTGAAGTTTTCGTGGGTATTTGTTTGTGGATTTTTGGTTGTTTGGGTTTTCTCCCGCGTTTATATATAGAAACGATAAGCAGTTGTCCTGTTAAATGTCTCATGCAGAATATATATATGGAAAGCTGTGAAGCAATGTTGTAATTAAATAGTGATACCAGATCTGGGCTGAAAAGATCTAGATAATCAGTAAATAGCAGCAAAGAGGCATGCAAAACTTCATCTAAGTGTCATTCTTATATTAGCTATTCAGATATAGTGTCTCTAATGTTGTTAGGTTTGCGGATCAAGGTTTCAGAGGATTCTCTATGTGATATAGGAAAATGAGATCTTCAGAGATACCCAATGTGGTACTGGTGATGCCGAAACACATACAATTTTAAAGCTGGTTTTGCTGAGGACATCCTCTGGAGAAATGAGTTAACACATCATCCTACTTGATTGGGGGAGGGGGGAATTCAATTGCTTTTGAAAAAGCACCGTAGGGATATCCTACTTGATGGCCACTAGATGGAAGCAAATAACTGTTACTCTGTTTTTGTTTCTTCAAGTCTGGTTTTATTGTTTGTACTCCTGGTGACAAAGTCTTGCAGTTTTCTTGGCAAGATTTCGGATGTGATTTGCACTTGCCTCCTTCCTAGGGCTGAAAGAAGATGAAGAATGACTAGCCCAAAGTCACCCAACTGACTTTGTACCTAGTGGCACTAGAACTCATTCTCTCAGTTTCTAACCTGGCACCTTAACCACTGACTAGAGCAGTGATTGCCAACCAGTGGGCCAGGGACTACTGGTGGTCCATGAGAAAATTTTGGTCTACAGAGAAATGTCATCCCCAAAGCACCCCCCAAAGCAATTAATCCAGGCTGCTCTCTCAGGAAGGCCTGAAGGAATGTTGGCCAATGGGGTCGCGATGGGTCAGACACAACCTTGCGACTAATAACAATAAGTAATCATACATATTTTAGCAATCCAAATGTGCAACATCCAATAATGAATTAAACAACCTTTAGGTTTATGGGCAGGTGATTCATAACACCATTAAAAGGATACTCTCCTGATTCAAAACAGTTACTCATATTTGAACCAGATTTGTGCAACTGATAACTGTGTAATCTATCAGTTATTATATATTTCCTCAGCCGCAGTTAAGTCATTTATTACCACAATTTCATCAGCAAGTAGTGCTAGATATTTAATTGCAACTCCTGGACTTTTCCTGGCTAAGTCAGAACTTTAAATAAAGATTTGAGCTATAAGGAAAAGAATGTAACACTATATGTGACTGTATATGCTTAATCAAAGCTTTATTATTGTTAAAGATCTGAATAGCTTTACCAAGCATGTTATATGGAAACAATGTCTTAGGCAAGGTAGTTTTAATAAAATACATTTCCCCACATCAACCCTATTGTCAAAACTCTCAATTTTGGCAACTTTAAACTTTATGGATTTCAACTCTCAGAACTCCCCAGCCAACAGGATTTGATTCCCATGTTTGCCCAGAATTGAAGTCTACACATCTTAAGGTAATCAAGATTGAGAAACCTTATTGGGGCATTAACCTACAGTAAGATTCTAGCCACTGGTTCTAGCCTGTGGAAAAAAAATCCTAGAAAGACCACACTTGTCTAGGAATGGTATATCTATCTTCTCTTTGCCTCTACCCTGCAGCTGCAATGGGAGTGTGCAAAAAAAGGAAAGAAAGCATCTGAATTTTGATCATGTGAGTTTCCCTGCCTCCCTCCGCTCTATCTTTTTCTCATTAGGTTATACTGTATGTCATTTCATATTTTCATTGCTGTTGTAATTTGATACAACAATCGTGTGATTCTAGAAAACTCAATTTAGGCTAGTTGGGAAATCATCTGGTTCAAAATTATATTTCTTCCATTAGAGTTTTCCTCATTTTCAGAATTTTTTTCTTCCATTTTCTTATGATTACAAGTCTGAAATCAATGTGATATGCTTGCCAATACCTTATATATGCAGATGTCTTTGGAGATTCTCAGTAATCTAAGTCATGGTTGTTCCAAAGGTGCTTTTTCAAGAAGCAACTGGACTTTCTGGTTTTTCTTTGAAGACATTTTGCTTCTTGGATGAGAAGTAAAACATCTTCAAAGAAAAAACAAAGTCCAGTTGCCTCTTGAAAAAGCACCTTTGGAACCTATATATGCAGAATAATTTTTGTTGGTTAGAATGCCATTTCAGTAATACTGTATCAGCTTTTGCAGATGTAGAAAGACCACATATTCCCATATAGTAGCTCATAGTTTAATGACCTAATGAATATAGAATGACTAATTATCAAAGAAACATGAATATTTGTTGACCATCAGTGTTTTACAGATGAGTGGCTCATTGAATTCTTCTCATTCATCTTAAATTACTTTTGCAGTGTATGCTGCTGAAAGATTTTATACCTTATGAGGCTTTGATCTTGTAGTAGAGTATTTTCTACTCTAATTGGCAGAGGCTCCAACAGAGTTAAATTAAGGCCCTGTCACACTGCCCAATGGATGCAAAACGTTTGTAAAAAGGACACAGCGGATGAGAAAAATATTCCATCCGTTGTTATCCGCTCTCAAAAGGGGCAAAAATTTGCATAACCAGAGCGGATAACACGGAAAGGAACAGACGGGGGAGGACGCAGAGCGGATGGAAAATGGATGCAGAGCGGAAGCCTAGCGGATGGGAGCGGTTGAGAGCGGATGGCACATCCGCTAGGCTTCCGGGGGACCTCAGCAAAGCGGACACGGAACGGATGAAGCAGATGCACAGCGGATGCACAGCGGATGAAGCTGATGCACAGCGGAAGCCTAACGGATGCCTAGCATTAATTGCACATGCGGGGAGGATGCATTGCGTAAGCCCCACGGATATAAGGGAAGCAGCTCGGAGCAGGTCACCATTCAGAGGAAAGACCTGCTTCCGTACGGATTGACACCCTTGCCTGCCCTGCCTGCATGCCTTGCTGCAAGCCTTGCTACAAGCCTTGCTGCCAGCCTCCCTGCCAGCCTTGCTGTCTGCCTGCCTGCCAGCCTCCCTGCCAGCCTTGCTGTCTGCCTACCTGCCAGCCTTGCTGTCAGCTAGTCTGCCTGCCAGCCTGCCTGCCTGCCAGCCTTGGTTCATGCCTGCCTGCCAGCCTTCCTGCCAGCCTTCCTGCCAGCCTTGGTGCCTGCCTGCCTGCCAGTCTTCCTGCCAGCCTTCCTGCCTGCCAGCCTTCCTGCCAGCCTTGGTGCCTGCCTGCCTGCCAGTCTTCCTGCCAGCCTTCCTGCCTGCCAGCCTCCCTGCCAGCCAGCAACCCCACAACCATGGGGAAGAACAGAAAGCCTCAGCCATCTTCTGCCAGCCTTGGCAAGAGGGACAGGGCCACCATCCCACCCCCTGGCCCTCACTCTGGTTCTGCTGGGGCTTCTGTAGTACGGGCTCACTCTTCTGGGGCTGGAGCTTCTGCTGCTTATGCTTCTGGAGGAGCTGATGATGCAGGGGATCAGACAAGCACTCCAGCACCAGCCACGTCCACAGCACCTGGACCCTTCACCCCTGAGACTGAATGACCAAGAGGAGTGCCAGGGACTCATTTTTGTTTTATAGCTTCTTGTTAATAAAGTCTATCTTTGATTCACACACTTGCTTCATTTCTTTTTTTTAATAAAGTCTTGGTGGAAACTTTTAGAAATGGTTTAAGCCTTTGCAGGCTTGAGGGATGGGTTAAGATAGCAGTGGGATGGGCAGGGATACCTGTGGGATGTGTAATAGCTGTGGAATAGGTAAGGATAGCAGTGGAATGGGTAATAGCTGTGGGATAGATAAACCTCCAGTGCAAGCATAGTGGGACTGGATGGTCCACTCTCCCAGGTGCCACACCTATGGCCCTTTATTATAAATAATAATGTAATCAATCATCCACACATGTCAGCATAAACACAACTCTTTATTAATGCCCTCTTCATTGCAGGGCCACTCAACATACATGGCACAACCTCATCAGTGTTATGCCACAGGCTCAAGGAAGCATCCATTAACAATCTATCATTCTGTCTTGCCACTCCACTGCTCCAGCTGGGGAGTTGCACCAGTGTCTCAGGAGGTTGCGCTGCTTCTTCCCTTCACGTGAGGCTCTTGTTGGGGCCTTGCACATCCTCAGTGTCTATCAGGTTTTGCCCTTGCCTCCATTCCCCAGGCTCCATGTCCCCATTGCCTTGTTGGAGGTCCATGAGCCTGTTCTGCAACACTGGGTAGCGGGTGCGCATGAGATTGTGCAGGATGCAGCAAGCTTCCATGATCCTCCTCACGGTCTGTGGGTGATGCTGCATGGTGGTAAGAAGTACCTGGAACCTGTTGGCCAGGATGCCAAAGGCGTTCTCCACCACCCGCCTTGCCCTGGACAGCCTGTAGTTGAAGATTTTCTCTTCACGGGTGAGGTATTTGGAGGTGTAGGGCTTCATGAGGTAGGTACTGAGGGAGAAGGCGTCATTCCCCATGATGAAGTAGGGCACATCTTGCGTGTCGTTGGAGTTCTGGATCTGGGAAGCCCACGATGAGGTTGCGTTCCAGCCCCTCCTTGAGATGACTGGCGTTGTATACCTGGGCATCTGAAGATGAGCCATTGCCTGAAGCATTGATGTACATGAACTTGTAGTCAGCATCGACCATGGCGAAGAGGATAATGCTGAAGAAGCCCTTGTAGTTGAAATAAGTGGACCCTGACTTGGCTGGCGCTTTGCAGGCCACGTGCTTGCCATCTATGGCTCCAACGGTGTGGGGGAAGTTCCACCTCTGATACCACTGCTCTGCAACTTTCTTCCATCCTTCTTCAGTGGAGGGGCACTGGAGGAGCTCCTCCAGGTATTCTTCGATGATGTGGTCAACTTCTCTGACCACAATGCTGATGGTGTTGTGTGGCACCCTCCAGCCATACTGCATGCTCCTGTAGATGGTCCCTGAGGCCAGGTGGTGCAGAGTGAGTGCCACCTTGAGCCCAGGTTCCAGGCTGGGCCGGAAGTTGGTGTTTGCCTTGGTCAACCTGGGTGTCAGGCGTTGCACAACTTCGTGAAACATGGCTGGAGGCATCCTCATGAAGTTCTGGAATGCATGAGTGTCTTCATTCCTGAGCTCCACCATCAGCTTGTTGTACAGTCCGTCCTCTGCTCTTCTGGCAATCCATCTTTGGACCCAGATGCTTCTTGGCCGCCTCTTTTTCTTCCCGTAGCAGAGTTTACAGAGCCTGTAGATGGCTTCGCACTGTTGCAGAAGGATGGTGGCTGCCAAAAGGACTGTGTTACGATCCACGGTGGACATGACTGGATGCTGTGGAAGAGGAAGAGTCAGATGAATGCTGCAGAGGTCTGCACTGCAGGGCTGCTGGTCTGAAAGTGAGATCCAGGTGAGTTGCTCCCCCTTTTTATAGGCAGTATAGGTTTTCCACTATGTGCCCCTTTGCATCCTCTAGGCATCCTCTAGACGTCCTTAATATCCGAGATAGGTCCCCTCTGCGAACATTTTTTCCGTTTTAAATGCTTTGTTTCCGTTCTGCATCTGCTAGGCATCCATTCTGCATCTGTTCCATGTCTGTTCCGCTTCCTCCCTGCGTCCGTTTACCACTGGAGTGGATGGAGTTGCGTGGATGCACAGCAGATGCCTAGCGGATATAGCGGATGCGTAACGGATGCAAAACGGATGCCTAGCGGATGCCTAGCGGATGCAGAACGGATGCATTGGATACATTTTCCGCTCAAATGTTTTGAGCAGTTCAAAACTTTCTGAGCAGATGAAATGTTAATAAACAGATGCTGGACGGATAGAGAGGATGAAAAATGGAGGCCATGAGTACAGAACGGATGCATCGTGTTAATCAACGGATGACAAGTGTTTTTCTCCATTTTACATCCTCTTTCCATCCGTTGTTGCAGTGTGACAGGGGCTTTAGTAACGACTGCAATTATTAAGTTAGTAACATAGTTGCTAAGTGAAGTTGGCTTCCCCATTCTCTTTGCTTGTCAGAAGTTTGCAAAAGGGAATCACATGACACTGGGACACTGCAACTGTCATAAATATGAATCAGTTGCCAAGCATCTGAATTTTGATTATGTGGCCATCAGGATGCTGCTGCGGCCATAAGGGTGATAAATTTTTTTCTATAAGTCACTTTTTTCAGTTCCATTGTAACCTTGGTCACAAAATTAATTGCTGTAAGTTGAGGATTACCTGTACAGAATGCAGAATACTCAATTTTCATGTATGCATACTAAGTACTTTCCCAATTCAAGAATGCAGAATCATTGAAGCTTGTATAAATGATTGCAGGGGAAAAAAATGGATCAAACAGCCCACAATTCATTGATAGTGAAGAAGCATGCATTCATTTTATATATAGGTTTCTCAAAGCAAAGCTGCAGCAGAAATCGAGATTTCAACTTTTTAGCTGGTGAAAGAGAGGAGTAATAAAACAAGCAATAAAGTAAAGTTAGAATTTTGCTATAAGGAATAAAAGTTGAATTGTTAAGAAAAGCAATTGAGCGGATTTGTCTCTCATAGCAAAAAATGCATGGCCACTCATCAGCATCAGATAAAGGAATACAAGGTGAATAAACACGATTGAATATCCACACAGCACAGCAGCTTCCTAATCAGACAGCCAGCAGATCAAACACAAAGGGCATACTCCATGGATTTTCAAAAACTTTTATTATTACCTAGCCACAAGCTTCAGGGCATGGACTCTGGATATCTGAAGTCCCAGGTGTGCAGTCTCGCGACAAGGAGAGAATAAAGAGAGAAAACATGTAAAACATGGTTTCTGGTATTCCTTCTGAAATTTTAATAATACTGCTGTGTACATGATTGGGAAACAAAAAGGGAGGAGGTTGAAAGTTGAGCAGAGGGCAGCATTTGACCCATTACTTAGCTGTCTTTTCCATAGGCACATATTAAGGATTTTCTTTCTGATCATTTTTTTCTGTAATCTCCAGCTCGATCTGGCCATTTTTATTTAAACTATATTTTGCCAACCTCTCTTCCACAACAAAAATGTTTCTGTTTCTGATTTTGGTAATTTTTCCTGTTGGTGGCAGAATAGCAGATGCCAGTGCATCGGTCAAGTGCCTATTAACTGACTTTGTGCCAAAATGAGGGTTCAGCAGTGATCCATTTAAGATTCAATTTGTGAATCTGGTCATCCAATTAGTAGGTTCTGCCTTGGGCATAGAACTAAATACCATCAAGAATCATCTAATTATTAAAGTGCTGGCCTAGGAACAAGGGGACTGTGTTCCTTAAGCATGAAAAAAATGGATAAAAAGCAAATAAAAACCTACTTCATGGATTGGACTGGGAAGAGTGAAAACAATCATGCTTGCTCAGTTGGAAGGAATAGTGTTTTTTTTTTAAGTTTAGCAATGGTTGTAAATGCCTTATATGGGTACATTGTATCCTGCCCCACCTTTTTTTTTTTTGCTAACAGATTTGGAGCCCTTCTTGCATCACTGAAATCCCTTATCACTGTTACTGGGTCTACCTAGGAGCAGTGAGAACCAAGGGCCAAACTAGACACGATATAACATGCCTGACATAGAATACTCAGGTTTGAGGAGTTTATTCTTTTCATTAAAAGGCCCACCCTGGAGGACTGAGCATCCTCTTCCTATCGAGTAGAGTAGTAGACTGAATTCACATTCTGGGTAGAAAGTTTAGTAATTGAGATAATACAGCATAAAAGCTGTTCTCTGATAGAGTTCATAATTATAAAAATAGGTTACCGGCATCAATATATCAAGAATAATCAGCAAATTTAATTTGCTAATAGAGTAAGATGAAAAGATAGGTACTTGGGGTTCACCTTGCCCCATTCCTTTTTTATCTTTTCCTTTCATTTTGAGACAATACCCCTTTTTATTCTTTTCTATGCCTTCGTTGGCTCAATTTGTCATTTGTGAGCCTCTGATGGTTTGCATCAGAATGTATATAATTTACTAAGAGCCTTTAAAAGCCTATAGAAGTCTTGCTTTTTAGAGCTAGGTGACTAGTAGGAAAGACTGAACAAGTTTGGAAGAGGATATATTTAGACCAAAAGATAAGAAACAGAGAGCACTAAAATTGTAACTGTGTTGGTAACAGTAGTCATAAATTTCAGTTTACTACCCTCTAAATTAACAGACTAGGCCAAGTACTTGACCAGTAATTAGTGTAGTTCTGAAAACTTTGCTAAAGCAGGTGAACTGCTGCGACTAAAGAACCAAAGTATATTAAGGAGACATTTGGAGTTCTAGCAATGACTACTGGATTGGATTTAAACATCAAGACACAAACAGACATGTAAAATATAAGCTTTCTAAATTATGTTAACTGTCTGGCAATGAAAATATCTCTATATTAATTCAAATGAGTTTGTTTGTTTGTTTGTTTGTTTGTTTGTTTATTTATTTATTTATTTATTTATTTATTTATTTATTTATTTATTTATTTATTT
>BLBF01000044.1:11250763-11368973 GCA_015471245.1 Laticauda colubrina | reverse complement strand
TTTATTTATTTATTTATTTATTTATTTATTTATTTATTTATTTATTTTACTGTAGTGCTAACCCTTGTAAGAATGGCTAGAGTCCGGGTTCTCCTGGCCCTCTTCAGTCCACACTGGTATCTCTGATGCATCTCTACTTGCCAGGGTCATGTGATGGGATGGTAGTCAGCCATCTCTCAACAGGCAGGTCAGGTGGTGAAGTGATGATTAGTCTTTTCTTCAGCAGGCAAGTCACATGATGAGTGGTATTCAGGTGGCTGGTTGGACCTTCTTCCTCTTTCTCTCTTTTCACTCCCTCTTGAACTGCCTACTTGGATCTCTTTCCACAGCTTCTGCTCCTTTGTTGTTTCCTCTGCTTGCCTCCTTTCACTCAAACTCTTCTTTTCATCTTTGTCTCTGTTCATTTTATCTTCTTCTCTCTTGACCCACTGAAGCCTCTTCTATCCTATCCCCTTATTTCCCCCAGGCTTGGTCCACAAATACCCGTCCTTCCTTCTCTTGCACTCCCTCTGTCTCCTCCCCTTCCTGCCAAACCTTCCTTTTATTACCTTCCCTTCCCGCTACATTATATTCCACCTATATTATTTTTACAAATAACTCAAGGCAGAAAACATATTTACTGACCTTCCACCCCTATTTTCCCCACAACCCTGTGAGGTGGGTTGTGTTGAGAGAGTGATTGGCCAAAGTCACCCAACTGAATAATATAACAAACTTTCAGTTTGGAAAACAGTATTTCACTCATCATTTTCAAGCAATTTCAAGCAACAGATAATTAGTCAAATCCAGTTAATCATATCCTTATTCTGCTCATTCTTCTGAACAATACATTTAAACATATAGCCAATTCCCAACTGGTTTTCAATTTGGAATTGATTTGATTTCATACAAAGTTAGTTGGGTGATCAGTGAACTTTTGGTAGATGGATGTTATTTCTTTTCCATAAATGCAGCATTGCCTGATCCTATAGAGAAATGAACCAACTGTGACTTAATTTAACTTCAACTAAAAAAAATGTGTAACTACTTTCCTTTACACTGTGAAGGAGTTCAGCTTCTTTTCAAGCCAAAACCAAATAATTCTTATTTCCTGAAAAGCCTCAAATCTCTTCCTTCCCACTGATTAAACCATCTCATCATTCAGCTTATGACTACCTCTTTAAATTGTTCATCATTGACTAAGTTAGTGGGTATTCAGTGATGGCCAATGAGGCAGGGGAACTTGTAAATCAAATTTACTCAGCTAACTGTAGTTTGGATTGGAGCCTGTTAGATAAAACTATCAGAGAAGCACGAGTATTTCTTTACTTCATTTAATATATGAAAGCCAGATTGGCCCAGTGGTTAAGACACTAGGCTGGAAACCAGGAATCTGTTGAGTTTTGAATTCTAATGTTACCAGCATGAAAGCTGGCTGGGTGACATTGGGACAGTCACCCAATCAATCTCACTGGACTCTTCCTGTGGGGAAAATAGAAGGAAGGAATATTAGGTATTTTCAGCACCTTGGGTTATTTATAAAAATAATAAAGGTGGGATAAAAATAAATACGCTGTTTAGAAAAATGTATTTTTCCTAAAGTCAATTACAATCCTGCAAATGTGGCTAAAATGTCGCTCTGTTTAATAAAAGACTAAAAATAGTCTTTAATTAAACAGAGCGAGCAATTTTGTTATTGAAATGAGGAACATCTATCTCAGATTACAAAAATTTAGCAAATGATGGAGGGCGGAGCTAGCATGCGATCTTGGAGGTCTGAGATTGCTGCTGATATCTTTGCTCCTGGATGGTCCTATCGGATCTAAACTGTCCCGAAGAGACGGTGAAAGTGAAGAGCAATCCTGTTGATCCCAAGGATACCACAAAGTCCCTGGTAGATCAGGAGAAGCTCTTCTTGCCAGTGGCAAAGAGGCAGCCATTAAAGCTGCTGAAGTTGGGACAGCTCCGAAATGAAAGAGAACAGAAAGAGAGAGTGTGCCGGTTTGGTGAGAACTTTTTCTTTATTCTAAGATCTTAAAGGACACCCTAAGGAAAAGAAAGAATCTGTAAAAATTTTGACAGAAGTGATTAAGCGGCGATTTTAAACAGGAATGTCAAAGTAATGTTTTTTTTCTCATTGCTGGATTTTCTGTACATGATCTTATATTTTGAAACTGGACTGGGGTTTTTTTTCCATCTATTTTTTTCCCTCCTTGATTTTGAAACATTTTTGGCTAGAGACTCACTTCTAGTTATTTCTTTTTTTAAAATATTTTTTTTTATTAATCCTTATTATATTTTGCTTGGAAAAGGAGGAAGAAAGTGAAAGCAAAGAAACTTTGTAACACTGCCAACTAGAGGCTTGGAAACATTCTATTTCTCTTGTGACCAGACAAAGCTGAGAAAGAAAGAACTGAGACTTTTTTTCAAGGACATTGTTATTTGATAAGATAGAGAGAAGAGCATGGGAGAGTATTATTGCAGATGCTCTTCTGGGTTTCTATCAACAGCTGGATTCTGGTGTTGAAGTTTATAGGTAAAGAAAAGGTGATAAGTTGCTGGAGAAGAGTGTATAACAAGAGCCTTGTATAACTAAACAAAGTGCAGTGTGTTCTCTTGATTTTTCCTAAGCTGTGCTACCCCGCCTTAACAGTTTACTTTTTGAAATAGCTATTTGGATTTTTAGTTCTTTGGAACTTATCTTTGCTTTTTTCTTTTTTGCTTGCCTTTGGAAATTAAAATTTTAATTTAAAATAAAAGTTTGCCTTTTATTTTAAAAGAAAAGTTTTAATATAAATGATTCCCTTCCTTTTTTTTTTTTTTTTAAGGGAGTAGTCTTTTTTTTTTTTTTCTCTTTCTGCCTCTTTGGTATTTTTGTTTTTCCATCTACCTTCAATACTGCTTTTTTCTTTTTTTCCTTTTTTTTTAAAGCTTCCTGGCCTTTTTTTTTTCTTTTTCTCTTATGCAGCCTTTTATATTTGAGACCTCTTAATTGGATTAAGGTGTTGAAGAGCCTGAAGAATTTTTTCCTTTTTTTTTTTTTAGCTTTTTATTCCTCACTTTTCCATCTTTTTAAGGACTTTACAACTTTTTCTCTTTTGTGTGTGTTTTTTCCTTCATTTTTGAATTTCCACTGTTATCTAACCAATTGATTGGATTAAGGGATACAACAACCTGAAGAAACTATTTTTTCTTTTTCTTTTTATCATTATTGCTGTTTGGCTTCTTTTTCCCTGCTATTTTTATTTGGACTTGCAATTGGTTACTTCACAATTGGATTAAGGTCTAGAAGAACCTGAAGATTTTGAATTGTTTGAAATGAGTAGGAAATTAACAGCTCCTGGTTCTTCAACTTCCACTTCCTCCTCTCCACCATCTGGAGGACAACGTTCAATACAGACAATGTTGAGGCAAGAGAAAGAACAAGAAAAAGAAAAGGTGGCCCTGCAGATGATTATGCAAGGAATTTAAAATATTCAAACAAGATCAGAGAATATTAAAAGAGAATAGACAACATTGAACAAAAAACAGAGAACATTGAACAAAGAACAGGGAAAACTTATGAAAACATGGAGAATATCCAACAAATGATGATGAAGTATGATGAGAGACAACTAAAAATTGAAGAAGATAAACAAAGAGATAAGAAGATTGGAGATATTGATAACAGATTAACTGTGTTGAACAAGATAAAAGTGGTATGTTGAGATGGGAGATGGACAGATCAGAATTTTATCTTAGATTCCATAATATAGAGGAAGAAAAAGGACAAAATCTAGCTGAGATAATGGTAGAAATATTGGCTGAAGCTGATATAACTGAAGAGAAAATGGTGGATGGAATAGATGAGGTCTATTGAGTCTTCACAAGATACGCAATGAGAAATAGCCTATCAAGAGAAGTTCACATCAGATTTACAAAGAAAGCCATTAAAACACAAATATTTCAAGTGGCAAATCGAAATGTTGAAATATAAATATAAACACTGAAATATAAACATAAGGAGATTGTGGTTTTGAAATAAGTACCCAGAAGAGTGAGAGAGATGAGAAGAGAATACCGATTCTTGACCAAATTGCTTCTTTAAAAAGAGGTGAATTATAGATGGCTGATTCCAGAAAGTTTAATGTTCACATGGCAAGAACAGAGATACAGAATTGATTCAATTGAGAAAGCTGAATCATTTTATACATAATTTTTCAGAGGGAAGGAGGAAGAGGTAGAAAAAGAAATTTCACTAATTGAATTCCAAGAGGACTGCCAAATGATGACTGAAAAAGAGGAAGTAGGTGCAGTAGGTGGAAAGGAGGAAGCCAAAGAACAACTTGAACCAAGATCCACGAGAGCTGCCAAACCTAATTATAAAATATAACCATGGAAGAGAAAAAATTGATTACAATTAATATAAATGGACTTAATTCAGCTGTTAAAAGAAGGAAAACTTTCGATAAATTACAGAAATTAAAATTTGATATAATCTGCCTAAAAGAAGTACATATTACAAAGCAATATTAAAAATATTAAAAAACAATTGTTGATACAGCCAAAACTAGGGAAAATATTTTTTCACAATGCAAGAAAAGAGGAGTGGTTTTATATATTAAGGAGACCATTCCAGTGAAATTGATTTATTCTGATGACGACAGAAGAATACTAATGATGGAAATAATGGATAATAATATGAAAACACTCCTGATGCAATCTATGCCCCAAATGACAAACAAGAATAATTTTATAAAAAATTACAGATGAAAATAACTGAACTGGACTATGATAATATAGTTTTGATGGGAGATTTTAATGGAATTGTAGACAATAAACTGGACTATATAGCACAGAAAACAATAAAGCAAAACAGAAAGATTCTCCCTAAATCTTTTTTTTAAATGGTAGATGAAATAATCTTAAAAGATACATGGAGAGAAAGAAATTCTAAAACTAAACAATACACCTACTCAAATAGACACTTATCATGGTCCAGAATAGATATGATATGAATGTCAACAGAATTGTTAACTAATATTCAAGAAATAAATATTGAAACAAGTATTTGGGCAGATCACAATCCAATGACAATTAAATGGAAATGACAAAGAAGAAGATCTAGATGGACGTTAAATAATACTATTTTAAAGGAAAAAGACTTCACACAGTGGATGGAGAAAGAACTGCCTTTTTTCTTTAGAGAAAATAAAAAAGAAGAAACATCAATGCAGAATGTATGGGATACAATGAAGTCATATGAAGAGGCTTGATAATAGACTATACAAGGAAAAGAAATATCATGAAAAGATTAGCCTCTAAGGCATTAGAGGATGAGTATAAAGGACTTGAAAAGAGCTACAGAAAATGCCACTGAAAAAGGACATTAAATTAAAAATGGATATAGCCAAACATAAAATGGGTCTAATAGAAAAAGAAAAATTAGCACAGAAAATTAGAGGTGCTAAACAGAACTATTTTGAAGATGCAGATAAACCAGGTAGATGGTTAGCATATAAATTGAGAAAGAATAAAGGAAAATATTGCAATTAATAGATGATCAAGACCAAATTTGCTATGGTAGTCTCATAGTCTCATTCGAGACTATTATGGGAAACTATACACACAAGAGAATATTGATGAGGAAAGAGTCAAACAGTACCTACAGAATGCTAAGTTACCCCAGATACCTAAAGAGATTGAAACAAGGCTAGAAAGCAATATAATGATGATGGAGTTAACTGAAGCACTCAAGAAGCAAAATAATAGAAAGGCACCAGGCCCAGATGGACTTCCGGCAGAATTTTACAAAACATTACAAGAATCGTTGAATCTTCCATTGCTTGAAGTTATGTTAAAGAAGAGGATACCTAAATCATGTTCAGAAGCTTATATTAGACTTGTTCTCAAAGAGGAGACCGATCCATTACAAATCAAGAACTATAGACCTATTTCCTTACTAAATGCAGATTATAAAATTTTTGCTTCAATATTGGCAGAAAGACTTAAAAAATACTTAAATAATTTTATCCATCCTGATCAAAATGGATTTCTGCCAAAGAAATATATGAGAGTAATCTTGGATACTTTGGAATACTACGAGGCACATCCTGAAAAACAAATGGCTCTGATATTTCTAGATGCACAAAAGGCATTTGATAATGTGAATTGGCGATTCATGTTATTACTGCTGGAACAGATGGGCTTTGCTAGAAAATTTATTCAAGCAATAGAAGCTACATATCATAAGCAAACGGCAAACGTAATGATAGAGGGAGAACTGACAGACTCTATTGATGTAAGAAAAGGAACAAGACAAGGGTGCTCACTATCACCTCTCTTGTTTGTGTTCACTTTGGAAGTGTTAAATAGAAATATTAGAGATGAAAAGAATATAAAAGGGATGAAAATTAAAAAGGAAGGATTTAAGTTGCAAGCATTTGCAGATGATCTGGTTTTTATCTTAGAAGACCACTAGAAACAGCATCAAAATTGATAGAAAAGATAGAGACATATGGAAAGGTGGCTGGTTTGAAAATAAATAAAGATAAGACAAAGATCTTAACAAAGAATATGCTATCAAGACAAAAGGAAGAACTGGCAGACCTATTGAAAATTCAGGTCACGAATAAGATCAAGTTCTTGGGGATATACTTGACAGCAAGATGCAGTACACTAAAAGAGAATAATTATATCAAACTTAAACAGCAGATAGCACTAGATTTGGTGAAATGGGGAAATTTACAACTGTTATTAATAGGGAGAATATCAATAATCAAGATGAATATATTACCCAGAATTTTATATTTGTTTCAAACAATTCCAATTAGGCTTGGAAAAGACTATTTTGAAGATTTAAATAAAATTGTGTTGAAATATATATGGCAAGGTAAGAAAACAAGAACAAAGTTAAAACTTTTGCAAGATGCTAGAATAAGAGGAAGATTAGGTTTGCCTAACTGGGAGTTGTATTACCAAGCTACAAATTTAATGTGGGTTAAGGAATGGATAACATGAAGAAATACTAGATTGTTGACATTAGAAGGATATGATCTGTTGTTGGAGTGGCATGCTTTTTTATGGTATAAAGGAACTAAAACACAGGGGTACTTTAGAAGACATTCTATATGGGAGCCTCTGAGGTTAAACTGGGAGAAGATTAAAAGACAATGTTATTTGAAAATTCCAGTCTGATTATCGACTATTGAAGCATTTTCTTATCCTATAATATACAAAAAGGAACAAACAGATATGGTGAAATATTGAATGAAAAGGGTGAACATAAATCTATGCAAAAATTAGAGGAACAAGGTATAAAGATGAATTGGTTTACATGTGCACAAATACATTCAAGCTATGATAAAGATTCTAAAACAGAAGGTTTCTATGATAAACTGACTGACTTAGATAAGATTTTGACAGGTACTGATGAAAAGATGATTTAAAAATTGTATGGATATTTATTAGAATTTAAACTAAAAGAAGAACAAGTTAAAGAAACAATGATTGCTTGGGGAAAGAATTTTGGATGTGGGATTGATCTAGAGAAATGGCAAAACCTGTGGTCTCAAAATTATAAAATGACAATGTCATTTATAAAGACAAATTATATAAGATGTTTTACAGGTGGCATTTTCCCCGGACAAGAATAGCAAGAATGTTCAAGAATAAATCCGAAAAATGTTGGAAATGTCATCAGACACCTGGCTCATGTTACCATATGTGGTGGACATGTGCAGATGCTAAAAAATATTGCACTAAAATCCACACATGGGTGGAAAAAATGACAAAAAAGCATATTAATTTGAAACTAGAGATATTTTTGTTGGGAATCTTACCTGAAATATATAGTAAAGACTTGAAATACCTGATTGTAAATGTATTAACATTTAAAAGTAGCAACTTCCAATAACTATGAAATATATGATTCATCCCTAGTAAAGCTTATTTATAAACTTAATTCCGTTCTGCTTAAAATAATGTGACTTTTCTCTTTCCATATTAGATTATAATTAAAATTATATTCACATATATATGAAAAACTACCTTATTTATTAAGTGCCCATATTTAGATATTATATTTTATTAGTCTATGCTACTGTATATTAGGCCAAAACAACACTGATGAATTGAGTTGCTTGATAATGATAATATCACAATAATCTGCATTTAAACTGTTGAATTTTCTTCAAAGTCAAAAACTACAGCATAAAATTCAGAAAGTATGTAACCCAAACAATATTTGGGTGCAAAGCTTTGTGAGTTAGCACCAACTAAGTACTTCAATACCTCTATTTCCAATAATCAAACTTATGGGTTTTTTCCCCAAGATGTGAAGATGTAAAAATAGCAGTTTAAAATAATTCTAAGAGTTGCACAGATGTAAAAATACAATTATCTGTGCTTTATGTGCTTCTTTTCTATGTGCATAATTTAAAATTTTGAAACAATATTAAACTACTAGCTCATGAGTATGGTGTTTTAAAATACCTTCTCTTTAAAATACCTTCTCTTTACCATGTCTTTTTATCTAACCATTGATAAAATAAATCCCATATCATATAAAATTGTTTATCTTCTTGTTCTCTGATTTCAAATGTCAATTTAGTCATTTCAGCACAGTCCATAATTTTCTTAATAATTTAATAATTTTCTTAATAATTTCCTCCTGAAAAAATAAGTATTTTTTCATTTTTCCAATTCTTAGCAAATATAATTCTACCCACTGTTAAAACATTTACAATCAAATATTTCAATTCTTTGCTGTATATCTCCGGTATAATTCCCAATAAAAATATCTCAGGTTTAAAGTCTATGTGTTGTTTTATCATTTTTTCCAACCATGTGTGGATTATAGTCCAGTATCTTTTTGCACCCGAGCATATCCACCACATATGGTAATATGAATCAGGTATCTGATGACATTTCCAACATTTATCCGATTTATTCTTGAACATTCTCGCAATTCTCATCGGGGATAAATGCCACCTGTAAAACATACAAATTTTCTTTATATGCAGTTGACATTGTCATTTTATAATTTTGAGACCACAATTTTTGCCATTTCTCTAGATCAATACTATATCCAAAATTTTCCCCCAAGCAATCATCATTTCTTTAACTTGTTCTTCCTCTAATTTAAACTCCAGCAAATGTCCATAATTACTTTTTCATCAGTACCTGTCAAAATTTTATCTAAGTCAGTCAACTTATCATAGATACCTTCTGTTTTAGTATCTTTATCAAATCTAGATTGTATTTGCAAATATGAAAACCAATTCATTTTTACACCTTGTTCTTCCAATGCTTTCATAGGTTTCAGTTCACCCTTTTCATTCAATATCTCACCATATCTAACTGTTTGTTCCTTTTTATATATTATTGGATAAGAAAAATAGTAGATAACCATAGAATTTTTAGATAACATTGCTTTTTTATCTTCTCCCAGTTTAAAAACAATGCTGTTTTTAAACAATATAATGTCTTCTAAAATACCCCTGCATTTTAGTTCCCTTATACCAGAGGAAGGCATGTCACCCTAACAGCAAGTCATGTCCTTCTAGATTAAAAAGTCTAGTATTCCTTAGTGTTATCCACTCCTTTACACACATCAAATTCGTCACCTGGTAATACACTGCTCAAAAAAATAAAGGGAACACTTAAACAACACAATGTAACTCCAAGTCAGTCACACTTCTGTGAAATCAAACTGTCCACTTAGGTAGCATCACTGATTGACAATCAATTTCACATGCTGTTGTGCAAATGGAATAAACAACAGGTGGAAAGCATAGGCAGTTTGCAAGACACCCCCAAGAAAGGAGTGGTTCTGCAGGTCACAGACCTGGAGAAATGGTCATAGACCATTTCTCAGTTCCTATGCTTTCTGGCTTTTGAATGCTGGCGGTGCTTTCACTCTAGTGGTAGCATGAGACAGAGTCTACAACCCACACAAGTGTCTCTGGTAGTTTAGTTCATCCAGGATGGCACATCAATGCGAGCTGTGGCAGGAAGGTTTGCTGTGTCTGTCAGCATAGTGTCCAGAGAATGGAAGTGCTACCAGGAGACAGGCCAGTACATCAGGAGATGTGGAGGAGTCCATAGGAGGGCAACAACTCAGCATCAGGACCACTATCTCCGCCTTTGTGCAAGGAGGAGGAGCACTGCCAGAGGTCTGCAAAATGACCTCCAGCAGGCCACAAATGTGCATGTGGCTGCTCAAACGGTCAGAAACAGACTCCATGAGTATGAGTGGTATGAGGGCCCGACATCCACAGATGGGGGTTGTGCTTACAGCCCAACACCATGCAGGACGTTTGGCATTTGCCAAAGAACACCAAGATTGGCAAATTCACCACTGGTGCCCTATGCTCTTCACAGGTGAAAGCAGGTTCACACGGAGCTCATATGACAGATGTGACAGGGTCTGGAGATGCTGTGGAGAATGTTCTGCTGCCTGCAACATCCTCCAGCATGACCAGTTTAGCAGTGGATCAGTAATGGTGTGGGATGGCATTTCTTTAGGGGGCCGCACAGCCCTCCATTAGATATTGAGATGAGATCCTCAGACCCCTTGTGAGACCATATGCTGGTGCGGTTGGCCCTGGGTTCCTCCTAATGCACGATAATGCTAGATCTCGTGTGGCTGGAGTGTGTCAGCAGTTCCTGCAAGACGAAGGCATTGAAGCTATGGACTGGCCCGCCCGTTCCCCAAACCTGAATCCAATTAAGCACATCTGGGACATCATGTCTCGCTCCATCCACCAACGCCACGTTGCACCACAGACTGTCCAGGAGTTGGGGGATGCTTTACTCCAGGTGTGGGAGGAGATCCTTCAGGAGACCATCCGCCACCTCATCAAGAACATGGCCAGGTGTTGTAGGGAGGTCATACAGGCACGTGAAGGCCACATACACTACTGAGCCTCATTTTGCCTTGTTTTAAGGAACATTACATCAAAGTTAGAGCAGCCTGTAGTGTTTTTTTCCACTTTAATTTTGAGTGTAACTCCAAATCCAGGCCTCCATGGGTTGTTAAATTTGATTTCCATTGATAATTTTTGTGTGATTTTTTTTTTTGTCAACACATGCAACTATGCAATGAACAAAGTATTTAATAAGAATATTTCATTCATTCAGATCTAGAATGTCTTATTTTTGTGTTCCCTTTATTTTTTTGAGCAGTATATAATTCCCAATTGGGCAAAGCGAATCCTCCTCTTAGGCTTGCATCTTGTAGCAATTTAAGTTTTATTCTTCTCTCTGCCAAATGTATTTTAGCACTATTTTATTTAGATCTTCAAAAAATTCTTTTCCTAATCTAATTGGAATTGTCTGGAATAAATATAAGATTCTAGGCAATACATTCATCTTAATTGTAGATATTCTCCCAATCAATGATAATTGTAAATTTTCCCATTTTATCAAATCTGTCACAATCTGTTGTTTGAGTTTAAGATAATTGTCCTCCTTGAGTGTGCTACATGCTGATATATCCCCAAATACTTAACCTTATTTGTGAACTGGATCCCCAAAATTTCCTCCAATTCTTTCTTTCATCTTGATAATATCTTGGTTAAAATCTTTGTTTTATTTTTATTTATTTTCAAACCTGCTACTTTCCCATACTCTTCTATCTTTTCTTAGAGATAGAAGCTTGGGTGCTGACTCCAATGGATCCTCTAATATAAATATCAGGTTATCTGCAAAAGCTTGCAATTTGTACTCTTTTTTAAATTTTCATTCCTTTTATTTCTTTTTCTTCTCTGATGTTCCTATTCAGCACTTCCAGGGTTAACACAAACAACAGAGGCCGACAGTGGACAGACTTATCTAGTCTCTTGTCTTATATCTATAAAGTCTGTTAACTCTCCATTTATCATAACCTTTGCAGTTTGTTTACAATATATCATTTCTATGGCCTGGGTAAATTTTTTTTACCAAAGCCCATTTGTTCCAATTGTAGCAGCATAAAACACCAATTCACATTATCAAAGGCTGTCAGCCTTCAAGATCTTCTTCTATCGCTTTGCCTCTTTTGGCTGTCATAAGAAATGGGGGGGGGAGGGGAGGTAGGGATAAGTCTGGGAAGTGAGCAGGAGGTGTTACATTCTTCTATTGTGTAAATGAGGGGGGGAGCATACAATAGAGTTAGGTTTCTATTTCTCGCTTAGCTTTCTTTTCTCTGCGCAACTGCAACCCATTATCAAAGTATGCCAAGGTCAACGGACAGAGGCCTCATCATCACCTGAAGATGCCCACATGATCATATTCACAACTTCTAATTGGAAGTTTTATCTGAACTATTGGGGGTGAGAACATTTCCATCACTTTGTATATGTGAATTGCGTGCCTAATTTCTCAGATTCAGAATTCTTTGGTTGCTACCACTTCACTTTCAGTAAAAGATATCTTTTCTCTAATTTAAAGAGTCTAAGTATTTCTTTCCTGGATTTTGAATGGAGCTCCGCCTGACAAAGGCTTTTTGTGCATCTAAAAACATCAAAGCCATTTGTTTTTCGGGATGTGCCTCATAGTATTCCAATGTGTCTAAAATTATTCTCATATTATCTTTAATCTGTCTCTTCGGCAGAAATCCATTTTGATCAGGGTGAATAAAATTGTTTTAGTATCTTTTCAGTCTTTCTGCCAGAATTGAGGCAAAAATTTTATAATCTGAGTTTAATAGGGATATAGGTCTATAATTTTTAACTTGCTGTGGGTCTGTGTCCTCCTTCAGTACAAGTGTAATATATGCTTCTGACCATGTTTACAGTATTCTCTTCCTTGTCATAACTTCATTCAGAACTTCTAATAAGTGAAGATTCAATGTTTCCTGAAATGTCTTGTAAAATTCCACTGGCAGACCATCCGGATCTGGTACTTTCACAATATTTTTGCTTTTTTTAAGCTTTTGTTAATTCCATCATCGTTATGTTACTTTCCAACATTATTTCAATATCTTTGGGTATCTGGGGCAGATTTTTTCCTGTAGGTATTGTTGAATTCTTTCTTCCTGAACCTTCTCTTGATGGTACAATTTTCCATAATAATCTTGAATAATTTTTTTCTTCTCTTCATTTCTATAGCGTACATGTCCTTGTTCATGTATTAATTGATTTATCCTTCTGGAGTCTCTTTTCTTTCTCAGTTTATAAGTTAGCCATCTGCCTGGTTTATTTGCATCTTCAAAATAGTTCTGTTTAGCATTTTTAATTTTTTGTGCTATTGCCTCTTTTTCCATTAGCCCCATTTTATGTTCAGTTATGTTTATTTTAATGTTAATGTCTTTTTTTGGGGGGTGGGGGGAAATGTCTGTAACTCTTTTTCCAGCCTCTTGTAGTCATCTTCCAATGTTTTAAAAGATTTTCTCTGTTTTATGTTTCTTTTCCTTGTGTAGTCCATTATTAAGCCTCTTGTACAAGCTTTTATCATGTCCCAGAGGTTCTGTAATGATGTTTCCTCTTTTGTGTTTTTTTAAACAAATTTTATTCAGTTTTTCACATTAAAAACAAAAATCTCTTTTTAGTGGACAACATACTTCTGGGTCATCAGCTTTACATACAAATATGACAGCAATTATACATTCACATATGCATACTTAATTCTATTATTACCTTTTCCATTCCAAATTTTCAGTAAGGAGAGAAACAAACACATTAATTCTAGCCTCTTTCATTAATCTCAATCAAAACATCTTTTTGTTTCATTTCAACTATTTCAAATATAATCCTTTAATATTTATTTTAAAAATAAAGATAAACAATATGTGTTTGAATAATAACAATAACAACAACAACAACAACAACAATAATAATAATAATAATAATAATAATAATAATAATAATAATTAGTTACCAATGTCTTTCCTTGCTTTTAATAGTCTATATTAACTTATTAATTTAGTTGGTTGTTTAGTCTGTCATATTCCCTTTCCATTACACATTCTTTTTATAAATTCTAGATTAATGCAAATTTTAACACTAAAAAAAAAAAAAAGGTTTCCCCCTTTTTACTGTTTTGAGTGTGACACCTCAAAGATTAAAATATACCTTTATTCCCTCATCTTGATTCCCAATAAACCATTATTTTTAAGAAGTTACAAAAATAATCATTACTTCTTTTCATTTGAATTCCACAGCATATTTCCCCCCTTGATTTTTAATAAGTTATCAGTATCTATATTATCTTATTTTCCAAATATGTTTAATTGCAGAAATATTTTTATTACCCCTTGTCACCCTGCAGAATCCCCTTTTTAATTCATCAATCATTATCTCTGAAAAAATATTTTCTTTTCAACATTTTACTATTTCTGTATTTCTTTATTTCATGCACCTGTTTCTTACTGCTTCTCCTCCCCCTCTTTTCCCCATATCTTTTCTCATTCCAGTTTATATTCCTCTCTTTCTTAATGTCTTCCTTTTCCCTTTTCTGCTGGGCCTTTCTGCCTTTCCTGACTTCACAGGTATTCCCCCTTTTGATTGCCTTCTTAAATCTCAACTTTTTAACCTTCCTTTTTTCCCCACTTCTTAGTAGTGTCCTTTGTGTTAATTGTCTATTTAAAATGTCTTCTCCTTGAATTGATTCTTCCTCCTCTGAAACTCTTTCTTCGTCTTCTTCAATCACCATTTCCATTTTTTCTAACACAAAGCAAAGTGATTCACCTCTTTCCTGTAGTAATTCTCTCATATTTTTAAGTTCCATTTTTAATTCCCAAAGAGATATCATCATTACACACTCTTAAGCCCCTGTCACATTGCACCAACGGATGCAAAGAGGATGTAAAACGGACAAAAAAGCTTGCCATCCGTTGGTTAACGCGATGTATCCGTTCTGTACTCACTGCCTCCGTTTTGCTTCCTCTCTATCCGTCCAGCATCCGTCTACTGACATTTCATCCGCTCAGAAAGTTTTGAGCTGCTCAAAACTTTTGCGCGGAAAATGTATCCAATTCGTCCGTTCTGCATCCGCTACGCATTCGCTAGGCATCCGTTCTGCATCCGTTACGCATCCGCTATATCCGCTAGGCACCTGTTCCGCATCCACGCAACTCGCATCCACTCGGACGCAGGGAGGAAGCGGAACAGACGCTGAATGAATACAGAACGGATGTCTAGCGGAAGCAGAACGGAAACAAAGCATTTAAAACGGAAAAAACGTTCGCAGAGGGGACCTATCTCAGATATTAAGGATGTCTAGAGGATGCCTAGAGGATGCAAAGGGACACCTATACTGCCTATAAAAAGGGGGAGCAACTCACCTGCATCTCACTTTCAGACCAGCAGCCTAGCTGTGCAGACCTCTGCAGCCTTCATCTGACTCTTGCTCTTCCACAGCATCCAGTCATGTCCACCGTGGATCGTAACACAGTCCTTTTGGCAGCCACCATCCTTCTGCAACAGTGCGAAGCCATCTACAGGCTCTGTGAACTCTGCTACAGGAAGAAAAAGAGGCGGCCAAGAAGCATCTTGGTCTGAAGATGGATCGCCAGAAGAGCAGAGTATGGACTGTACAACAAGCTGATGGTGGAGCTCAGGAACGAAGACACTCGGGCATTCCAGAACTTCATGAGGATGCCTCCAGCCATGTTTCATGAAGTTGTGCAGTGGCTGACGCCCAGGTTGACCAAGGCAAACACCAACTTCCGGCCCAGCCTGGAACCTGGGCTCAAGATGGCACTCACTCTGCGCCACCTGGCCTCAGGGACCACATACACGAGCATGCAGTACAGCTGGAGGGTGCCACCCAACACCATCAGCATTGTGGTCAGAGAAGTGATGCAGGCCATCATCGAAGAATACCTGGAGGAGCTCCTCCAGTGCCCCTCCACTGAAGAAGGATGGAAGAAAGTTGCAGAGCAGTGGTATCAGAGGTGGAACTTCCCACACACCGTTGGAGCCATTGATGGCAAGCACGTGGCCTGCAAAGCACCACCCAAGTCGGGCTCCACTTATTTCAACTACAAGAGCTTCTTCAGCATTGTCCTCTTTGCCATGGTCGAGCTGACTACAAGTTCATGTACATCGATGCTTCAGGCAACGGCTCATGTTCAGATGCCCAGGTATACAATGCCAGTGACCTCAAGGAGGGGCTGGAAGGCAACTTCATCATGGGTTTCCCAGATCCAGACCCCCTGCCCAATGACACACAAGATGTGCCCTACTTCATTGTGGGGGATGACGCCTTCTCCCTCAGTACCTACCTCATGAAGCCCTACACTTCCAGACTCCTCACCCGTGAAGAAAGGATCTTCAACTACAGGCTGTCCAGGGCAAGGCGGGTGGTGGAGAACACCTTTGCCATCCTGGCCAACAGGTTCCAGTACTTCTCACCACCATGCAGCATCGCCCAGAGACCGTGAGGAGGATCATGGAAGCTTGCTGCATCCTGCACAATATCATGCACACCCGCTACCCAGTGTTGCAGAACAGGCTCGTGGACCTCCAACAAGGCAATGGGGACATGGAGCCTGGGGAATGGAGGCAAGGGCAAAACCTGATAGACGCTGAGGATGTGCAAGGCCCCAACAGAGCCTCACGTGAAGGGAAGAAGTAGCGCAACCTCCTGAAACATTGGTGCAACTCCCCAGCTGGAGCAGTGGAGTGGCAAGACAGGATGATAGATGATTAATGGGTGCTTCCTTCAGCCTGTCTCATCACACAGATGAGATTGGGCCATGTATGTTGGGTGGGCCAACAATGAACAGGGTGTTTAATAAAGAGTTGTGTTTGTGTTGACATGTGTGGATGATTATTACATTATTATTGATAATAAAGGGCCATAGGTGTGGCACCTGGGAGGATGGACCCTACAGTCCCATTATGCTTGCACTGGAGGTTTATCTATCCCACAGCTATTACCCATCCCACAGGTATCCCTGCCCACCCCACTGCTATCTTAACCCATCCCACAAGCATGCAAAGGCTTAAACCAATTCTAAAAGTTTCCACCAAGACTTTATTAAAAAAAATAAATGAAGCAAGTGTGTGAATCAAAGATAGACTTTATTGAACAACAAGCTGTAACAGAAAAATGACCCAAGTCAAGTGTCCAAATAAAGTCCACACCCAGTCTCTGGCAGTCTTCACGGTCACTCGGAGGTGTGCTCAGTCTCAGGGGTGAAGGGTCCAGGTGCTGTGGAGGTGGCTGCTGCTGGAGTGCTGGTCTGAGGTGTCATTGGGGTACCTGGCCCCAAGAGGACAATAGGTGATGGTGTGTTGAGAAAGGTCTAGGACTCAGGGTCTCTGAGTCTCTGGCTCAGCCCCGTGATGCTGAGAGGTCCTTCCTCCATGCCATGGGGTGTCAGCCCCAGTACTGATGACAGATGTACTGAGGCCGGGCTTGGCTGTGGGGTGGAGGAAGGAGGAGTGTAGTGGGGCTGTCTGGTCTGCAGCTGGTTGAGGACTGGCGTGGGTGGCATCACTGTCGTCGGTGGCATTGGTGTGGGTGGCATCGGTGGCATCAGTGGAACCAGTGGCAATGGTGTCGCCCGATGACTCTGTGCCTGGACTGGGAATGGCTGCTGCCTGTGCTGCTGAACCTCCTGGTAGACGTAGCCCTGGTAGGTGAGGGCCTGTGGGAAGCCTTGGAATGGGAGGGACATCACCTGGGGTGGAGGAGCAGACCTGGACTGGGTGGGAGCAGGTTCCTCTGGATCTGGAGGGTTGTGAAGCAGCTCGGTGATCCGGTCCTTCACCACCTGGTACTGAGGTTCCTCCATGTTCCTGAGGGTCTGGTTGACATAGGTGAGGAAGGGCTTGCGGTTGGAGGATGAGGAGTCGGTGTTGACCAGCTGAGAGAGGAGATCTATGCTGCTCCGGGTGGTGTCCCTGATCTCCAGCAGGACAGTGTGGCTCTGCCCCTCCTGCTGTCTGGCTCTCTGCCTTTCTGTGGAGGTGGAGCTGGGGGGGCTGGATGCGGATACGGCTGTGGTGGACGTGACGTCTCCTTTCTCCCACCGCACCAGGGAGTCCTCCACACGCTCCCCCACGGTTACAACACCTGTCCGCGGGTTCTCCGACGTGGCACGCTCCACAGAAACCTGCCTGGAGACAGGAACTGACTCTCGGCCAGAATAGGACTGGGTCTCAGCAGGCTGCCGGAGAGAGAGGGTTGTGAGAGGGGCTCCTGGTGCTCCTCGGTGGTGGATCTCACCCTCCAGGAAGCTGCACCTGGCCATGACGTAGGTCTCTCTGTCCGTCAGCTTAACTGTGGCCTGGCCAGATTTCTTCAGGTGTAGCTTCCCATACCAGGTGTGCATGTGCTTCCACCAGCCGAGGAGCACCTCCGAAGTGTATCCCATACTCTCCGCCCTCTCTCTCCAAGCAGCCTGCTTCCGCTTGGTGTCCCTGTAGAGATGGTGTCCCTTCTGCCACAGATAGTCGTTCTCTCTCAGCCACTCCAGCACCTCATCCTCGTGTTCCTCCTCAATAAAGTATTGCTCTTCTCCCATCCCCGCATATGCCTCTTCCTCCCTTTGGCAGGACCAGATGGGCCCTCATCAGAGGGGCTCCCAGGTAGTAGGGGCTGCTCCTCCACACCACTAGCAGCAGCAGCAGCAGGATCATCATCATCATCATCATCATCATCATCACCATCATCACCATCACCAGCAGGATCATCATCATCATCATCAGCAGCAGCAGCAGCAGCAGGACCAGTAGCAGCACCAGCAGCACAAGCAGGACCAGGAGCATGAGCAGGACGAACAGGACGAGCAAGACCAGGAGCACGAGCAGTGCAAGCAAGTCCAGGAGCACGAGCAGGACGAGCAGGACCACCATGACCAGGAGCCACTTCAGCAGAGTAAGCACCAGCAGAAGCACCACTGCCAGGAGCAGCTTCAGCAGAGTAAGCACCAGCAGAAGCACCACCGCCAGGAGCAGCTTCAGCAGAACCTCCAGCACCAGAAGAGCAAGCCCGAGCAGCAGAAGCCCCAGCAGAAGCAGAGTGAGGGACAGGGGGCGGGAGGGTGGCCCTGTCCCTCTTGCCAGGGATGGCGGCAGGTTGCTGAGGCTTTAGCTTCTTCCCCATGGTTGTGGGGTTGCTGGCTGGCAGGGAGGCTGGCAGGCACCAAGGCTGGCAGGAAGGCTGGCAGGAAGGCTGGCACCAAGGCTGGCAGAGAGCCTGGCACCAAGGCTGGCAGGATGGCTGGCAGGAAGGCTAACAGAAAGGCAGGCAGGCACCAAGGCTTGCAGGCAGGCAGGCACCAAGGCTGGCAGGCAGGCAGGCACCAAGGCTGGCAGGCAGACTGGCTTGCAGGGAGGCTGGAAGGCAGGCAGAGAGCAAGCCTGGCAGGGAGGCAGGCTTGGAGGCAGGCTGGCAGGAAGGTTTGCAGCAAGGCTGGCAGCAAGGCTTGCAGGCAGGCATGCAGGCAGGGCAGGCAAGGACTCGATCTATCTGGCAGCAGGTGTTTTCTCTGAATGCTGGCCACATGTGAGCTGCTTCCCTTTATATCCGCGGGGCTGATGCAATAAATCCCCTCCGCATGTGCAATTAACGCAAGGCATCCGCTAGGCTTCCACTGTGCATCTGCTAGGCTTCTGCTCTGCATCCGCTTCATCTGCTCTGCATCCTCTGTGCATCCGCTGTGCATCCGCTGTATCCATTCCGCATCCGCTTTGCTGAGGTCCCCCGGAAGCCTAGCAGATGTGCCATCTGCTCCCATCTGCTTCCATCCGCTGGGCTTCCGTTCCGCATCCGCTTTCCATCCGCTCTGCGTCCTCCCCGCGTCCATTCCTTTCTGTGTTATCCGCTCCGGTTATGCAATTTTTTGCCCCTTTTGAGAGCGGATAACAACGGATGGAACATTTTGCTCATCCGTTGTGTCCTTTTTACATACGTTTTGCATCCATTGGGCAGTGTGACAGGGCCTTTATATTTTATGATAGTTAAAGTCCACAAAAAACAAAAAACAAAACCACTTTTACTTTCCTTCTTTCTTCTTTCAATTTTCTAAAGTTCTCAGTTATTCCAGCCGAGGGTCTATATCAAAAACATCAATCAATCCCATAGTCAGTCTTCCCTTGCTTTTTTCTTTTTTCTGGTTCTGCTTTCACTTTCTAAGATTCTTACTTTGTTTCAATATTTCTTTAATGTTATATCCACACAAGTTCATTCAGAAACAGGATGCTTTCCCTTTTGTTTGAGCTCAAGTTTTTGTCAAAAGATGGCACTCTCCATTATACAAAACCTTCACCTTTTCCCCCCTATTTTTTTTATTTAGGGTTTTTCAAACCTCAATATTCCAGCACAGTCCAGTCTCCAATTTGTAAACTTTATTATTATTATTTTTTGACAAAAGTCCAGCTTCATTTTATGCCTGTTTATTCCCAAAATATTTTAGTCCAATTTAGTTAAATCTTTAATTCCTGCTTCTTCCTTTCCCGATTCGAAGCCCCGCTTAGCTGTCAAAAATATTATCTTTTTTCCCCCCTGTCCCTTTGTAATTTCGTTGCTCACTTTTCTTTTCTTAAAAATTCCATGTTACCTTAATCCCAGGGTACTTTTGTTTAGTTGTATTGCCCAGTTGTCCTGGTTCAGATGTTATCCACTCTTTCTTCCCTCCTGCACAAATCTTAATCCAGCTGAATACTCCTCTTCCGGGTGGCCATTTTAAACCACCACTGCAGTCGTCTTCAGGGGGAAAAAGACCAAGCCCCGGGGGGGAGATGCGGCTCCCCTCAACCTGGCTTGCAGCTTCCCCTTACTCCACCGCCCCTCCAAGGCAACTTCAGCCCCTAATCGTAATAATCGGAGCTCTCCAATGAAAGAGCATGGACCATAGCCACAGAGAGTTGCAATCTACGGTCCGTCAGCGAGGAGGCTCTGCCTTCTCCCCCCTCTTTTGTGTTTTCTTTAAAGAAGAAAGTCAATTCTCTCTCAATTTTCTATTTAAAATATTTTTCCTTTAATATTGTATTATTTAGAGTCCATCTAGATCTCCTTTTTTGTCCTTTCAATACAACTGTTATTGGATTATGATCTGCCCAGGTACTTGTTTCTGTTTCAATGTCTTGTATGTTAGAGATCAATTCTGTTGACATCCATATCATATCTGTTCTGGACCATAATGCATTTCTAGAATAAAAAGTATCTTGTTTATTTTCCACATTTCTCTCTCTCCATGAATCTTTTAGGGTTATCTCATCTACCATTCGAAAGAAGGATTTTGGCAATGTCTTTCTAGTTTTCTTTGCTGCTTTCTGTGTTTTATAATCCAATTTGTCATTTATTATTCCATTAATATTTCCCATCAGACAAATATTAGCATAGTCCAGTTCAATTATTTTCATATATAATTTCCTGTAAAAGCCTTCTTGGTTATCATTTGGAGCATAGATTGCTATTAATACAATCCGCAGGGATTGTATCTCTAATGTATAACACCACTCCTCTCTTTTTACACTGTGTCAGTGCTGATGAGCTGTATTTGAGTATTGGTCTAGCAAATGTTTTGTATGCTCTAGTTAGTAGTGTAATATTACCAGAGAAAAAGCTATGTATGATTAGGTTAACAACTCTTAATGCCTTTTTGGCTATGTAGTTACAGTGGGCTCTAGCACTTAGATCATTAGAGATGAGTATTCCAAGGTCCTTTACAGAGCTTGGATCATCAAAAATTCAGCCTGTATTTTGGGTATCATCAAATCTTGGATCATCAAAAATTCAGCCTGTATTATATATTTTGAAAAATATATTCAGCCTATATTTCAGCCTATATTCAGCCTGTATTTTGCCAATATGTAAGACAGAGCATTTATTTGTTCAGATTTAAAGTTGCCATTTGTTTGACCATTCTGATACATAGTCGAGATCTTTTTGAAGGGTAGCAGTATTGTCTGTGGTGTTGAATAGCTTTACATTGTCAGCAAAGAGAATGCAGTTGCTCTTAATATGATCACAGAGGTCATTTATGTAGAGTATGAAGAGAGTTGGTCCGACAACACTGCCTTGGGGGACACCACTGTTGACAGGTACAGAATTTGATAGGACACTCCCAATTTTGACCATTTGTTGTCTGTTTGACAGGATTGCTTCTATCCAGTTATGCAGGTGTCCAGAGATACCATAAGATTTTAGTTTTAGGAGTAGTTTGTCATGTACCACTGAATCAAAGGCTTTACAGATGTAGATTGCATCTATTGCTTTGCCCTGATTGAGTTGTATTCAGATAGGCTTTTGGCAAGTATGTTAAGTTTGCTGATGAGTTTGGGTGGGCACTGCTTTAGCCATTGGTTTTTAATGATGCTTTAAAAATATTTTTAGTCATTTATTTTCTACTTCATTTATTTATTGTTAGCAACCTGAGTGCCATTCTTTAGCAGAGAAGTAGAAATATGACTTTTATCTTCAGTTGAACTTTGTTATTCTGTGTGACTGTTAAGATCTTAAGGGCTCTTAATTTGCTTCATGCTTTCCAGACACCATTTCAACAGAAAAGTCTATGTTTGCTTTCATTTGTGAAAAAAGGTTGTGTTTGTATCTTTCTTTGATTTCTGACAGGAAGGTAGGCAACCTTTGTACCTTCAATACTTTACATTCCTTCCTGAGGGCATTTGAGTTTCTCATTCCTTGACATACTGTATAAAGATCATAGTTTCCTCTTTATAGTTGCCCATGAGACTCATAAAATTATCTTGAGATTATCTTGCACATTGCTGGAGATATTTAAAAAACAACTTGCCAGATAATTTTTTTAATGCAATCAAATAAAACATATGTGGCCATCTTTGTAAATATAATTGCAAGTAGTACAGTTATACTATTTTTAAATTAAATAACCCAGTGCATTATGTTTAAATGACATTGATTAATCTGCTTTACTTGTTTTTTTGATCCAAGGCTTGAGCAAAATTCACCCAGCAACATTCCAACAGTGTTTCAGTACATCTAGAAGCCATATCCTGTCCTGACTGGAATGTGAAAGTACTAATCGTATATATTTAGATTACTCAATACATAAAGGATTGAGTTGTCTAAATATTCTCCTTGCCTCTTTTCACACAAATATATAGAATCCTATTTCTACGTCCATTGTATCAAATCCATAGAAACCAAACAAACAAAATCTAGTCAAATGCCAAAATAGTACTAACTTTAAATACACATAATAATTCTCAAGTTACGACCAAAAAATTTCCTTTGCTAAACAAGACATTGGTGAGTTTTGCCCCATTTTACTATCTTGACATGGTTGTTATAACTATATAACTGTTGTCATTAATGGTTGTTAAGTGAATTTGGGTTCCCTTTAACTTTGCTTGTCAAATGATCACAAAAGGTTAGGATTAGTGTTAAGGTCAAGAAATTTCTCCTAAGTTCTGTGAATTTGGTTTTTGTTGCCCATGGGTGGGACTTTATTTTTCTTACCACTGAACTGCATTTTGTTGGATAGGGCCAACAAAATGCAGATTCCTTTGGAATCCTGAGTGTATCTTTTAATGTGTAAATTATTCTCCCTCTCCTAGTTTTGCAAATTTGATAAGTTTCCTTTTTATCCTCTCATCTACATCATTTATGATGATATTGAAGAGTACATGGGCTAAGATGGAACCTTGAGGTACCCCACTATGTGCTTCTCTCCATGTAGATGTAGTTCCACTAAGGACCTCATATGAAATATGATTAGTCAACCACCATCTGGTGGTGATGGGTTCTATCCCACATTGTTCTTTCTTACCATGAAATAGGCTGTTGTCTCTTTTGTCAAATGCCTTACTGAAATTTAAAGGGCCTGTCACATAGGCTGACGGATGCAAAGAGTATGTAAAAAGGAAACAGCAGACGAGAAAATTTTTCATCCGTTGTTATCCGCTATCAAAAGTGCCCCAAATTTGCATAAACAGAGCGGACAACAACGGAAAGGAATGGACGGGGGGAGGACGTAGCCAGGATGTAAAGTGGATGCTCCACGTAAACCTAGAGGATGGAAGTGGATGGCACATCTGCAGGGCTTCTGGGGGAGCACAGTGAAGCGGACACGCAGTGGAAGGAACGGATGCAGAGTGGATGCCGAGCGGATACAGCGGATGCATCACGGAAGCCTAGCGGTTGCCTAGCGGATGCCTAGTGGATGCAAAGCGTTCACTGCGCATGCGGGGAGGATGCATTGCATCAGCCCCATGGATATAAAAGGATGCAGCTCGCAAGCAGGTCACCATTCAGAGGAAAGACCTGCTGCCAGACACAGCTCCAGCCAACAACCATGGGGAAGAAGAGGAAGCCTGTGCCATCTTCTGCCAGCCCTGGCAAGAAGGACAGGGCCACCATCCCATCCCCTGGCCCTGTCTCTGCTTCTTCTGGGGCTTCTGCTGCTCGGACTGACTCTGCTGGTGCTGGGGCTTCTGCTGGTGCTTACTCTGCTGGCGCTGCTCCTGGTGCTGGTGCTTCTGCTGGTGCTTATTCTGCTGGTGCTGCTCCTGGTCCTGGTGCCTCTGCTGGTGCTTACTCTGCTGGTGTTGGTGCTTCTGCTTGTGCTTACTCTGCTGGTGCTGCTCCTGGTCCTGCTGGTCCTGCTGGTCCTGCTGGTGCTCCTGGTCCTGTTGGTCCTGCTGGTGCTGCTGGTGCTTACTCTGCTGCTGCTGAACCTGGTCCTGCTGGTGCTGCTGGGGCTCCTGATGCTGCTGGTCCTGGTAGTGCTGCTGGTGCTGCTGGTCCTGCTTTTGCTGCTTCTGTTGTTGTTGCTGCTGCTGCTGCTGGTGGTGGTGGTGTGGTGGAGCAGCCCCTAGAACATCAAAGCCCCTCTGATGAGGGCCCAGGAGGCCCTGCCAGAGGGAGGAAGAGGCATATGCGAGATAGGGAGAGGAGGCAGTACTCCATCGAAGAGGACCATGAGGATGAGGTGCTCGAATGGCTGAGGAAGAACGAGTACCTCTGGCGGAAGGGACACAGGCTCTATCGAGACACCAAGAGGAAGAAGGTGGCTTGGAGAGAGAAGGCGGAGAGCCTGGGCTACACTTCGGAGGTCCTCCTCAGGTGGTGGAAGCACATGCACACCTGGTACGGGAAGCTGCACCTCAAAAAGTCTGGCCTGGCCACGGTCAAGCTCACCGACTGGGAGACCTACATGATGGCCAAATGCAGCTTCTTGGAGGGTGAGGTCCGCATCAAGGATCTACCCTCTCTCTCAGGCAGCCCACAGAGAGTCAGTCCGCTTCTGACCAAGAGTCAGCTCCTGTGTCCAGGCAGGTATCTGTGGAGCGTCCCACGACAGAGACCCCCCGATAGCTGCACTACCCGTGGTGGAGCACGTGGAGGACTCCCTGACGCAGTGGGAGCAAGGAGAGGGCACTGCACCAGAGACCAACCCACCCCCACCCCCAGCTCCACCTCCACAGAAATCAGGCAGAGAGGCAGCCCGGAGGGACAGAGCCACACTGTCCTCTTGGAGATCAGGGACACCATCAAAAGCAGCGTAGATCTCCTCTCTCAGCTGGTACACACTGACATACCATCCTCAAACCAAAAGCCCTTCCTCACCTACGTCAACCAGACCCTCATGGACATGTCCGAATCACAGTACCAGGTGATAAAGGAGAGGATCACAGGTCTTCTGCACAACCCTCCAGGCCCAGCTGAACCTGCTCTGACCCAGTCCAGGCCTGCTCCTCCACCCAGGTGATGTCACTGCCCTTCCAAGGCTTTCCACAGGCCCTCACCTACCAAGTCTATGGCTACCAGGAGTTCTAGCAGCACAGGCAGCCCTTCCCAGTCCAGGCACAGGTACATTGAACGCCACTGATGCCACCGATGCCACTGATGCCACCCACGCCATCGATGCCACCTACACCACAGATGCCACCCACGCCTCACCTCGCTCAGCTGCAGACCAGACAGCCCCACTACACTCTCCTTCCTCCATCCCACAGCCAAGCCCGGCCTCAGAACATCTGTCATTGGTCTTGGGACTGACACACCATGTCATGGAGGAAGGGGCTCTGAGCCAGCTCTCTGAGAGCTTCCTCCACACACCATCCCTTGTTGTCCTGTCAGGGCTAGGCACCCCAATGGCGCCTCAAACCAGCACTCCAGAAGCAGCCACCTCCACAGCACCTGAACCCTTCACCCCTGAGACTATGGGCACACCTCAGAGTGACTAAGAAGAGTGCCAGAGACTGGGTTGCTACCTGTTGACTTTATCTTTGCTTGGGACACTTTACTTGGGTCATTTTGCTTTTACAGTTTGTTATTAAAGTTTATCTTTGCTTCATACACTTGGTTCAGTTCTTTTAGTAAATAAAGTCTAGGTGGAAACTTTTACAAAATGGTTTAAGCCTTTGCATGCTTGTGGGATGGGTAAGGATAGCAGTGGGATGGGCAGGGATACCTGTGGGATGGGTAATAGCTGTGGGATGGGTTGGGATACCTGTGGGATGG
The DNA here is from genome assembly GCA_015471245.1 of Laticauda colubrina. Taxonomy (NCBI): domain Eukaryota; kingdom Metazoa; phylum Chordata; class Lepidosauria; order Squamata; family Elapidae; genus Laticauda; species Laticauda colubrina. The sequence continues at coordinate 11,342,633 of BLBF01000044.1, read as the reverse complement.
GTAATAGCTGTGGGATGGGTAAGGATAGCAGTGGGATAGATAAACCTCCAGTGCAAGCATAGTGGGACTGTATAGTCCATCCTCCCAGGTGACACACCTATGGCCCTTTATTATCAATAACAATTTAATCATTCATCAACACATTTAAACATAAACACAACTCTTTATTAAATGCCCTGTTCATTGTAGGGCCACTCAACATACATGGCACAATCTCATCAGTGTGATGAGACAGACTGAAGGAAGCATCCATTAAGCATCTACCATCCTGTCTTGCCATTCCACTGCTCCAGCTGGGGAGTTGCACCAGTGTTTCAGGAGGTTGCGCTGCTTCTTCCCTTCACGTGAAGCTCTATTGGGTCTTTGCACATCCACAGTATCTATCAGATTTTGCCCTTTCCTCCATTCACCAGGCTCCATGTCCCCATTGCCTTGTTGGCGGTCCACAAGCCTGTTCTGCAACACTGGATAGCAGGTGCGCATGAGATTGTGCAGGATGCAGCAAGCTTCCACGATGTTCCTCACGGTCTCTGGGCGATGCTGCATGTTGGTGAGAAGTACCTGGAACCTGTTGGCCAGGATGCCAAAGGCGTTCTCCACCACCCGCCTTGCCCTGGACAGCCTGTAGTTGAAGATCCTCTCTTCACGGGTGAGGCATCTGGAAGTGTAGGGCTTCATGAGGTAGGTTCTGAGGGAGAAGGCGTCATCCCCCATGATGAAGTAGGGCACATCTTGTGTGTCGTTGGGCAGGGGGTCTGGATCTGGGAAGCCCATGATGAAGCTGCGTTCCAGCCCATCCTTGAGGTGACTGGCGTTGTATACCTGGGCATCTGAAGATGACCCGTTGCCTGAAGCATCGATGTACATGAACTTGTAGTCAGCATCGACCATGGCGAAGAGGATGATGCTGAAGAAGCCCTTGTAGTTGTGATAAGTGGACCCTGAGTTGGCTGGAGCTTTGCAGGCCACGTGCTTCCCATCTATGGCTCCAACGGTGTGGGGGAAGTTCCACTTCTGATACCACTGCTCTGCAACTTTCTTCCAGCCTTCTTCAGTGGAGGGGCACTGGAGGAGCTCCTCCAGGTATTCTTTGATGATGGCCTGCACCCCTTCTCTGACCACAATGCTGATGGTGTTGTGTGGCACCTTCCAGGCATACTGCATGCTCCTGTACATGGTCCTGAAGGCTAGGTGGCGCAGAGTCAGTGCCACCTTCAGCCCAGGATCCAGGCTGGGCCGGAATTTGGTGTTTGCCTTGGTCAACCTGGGTCTCAACTGCTCCACAACTTCGTCAAACATGGCTGGCGGCATCCTCATGAAGTTCTGGAATGCACGAGAGTCTTCGTTCCTAAGCTCCACTATCAGCTTGTTATATAGTCCGTACTCGGCTCTTCTTGTGATCCATCTTCGGACCCAGACACTTCTTGGACGCCTCCTTTTCTTCCCGTAGAGCAGGTGAAAGAGCCTGTAGAGGGGTTCGCACTATTGTAGAATGATGGCAGCTACCAATAGGGGTGTGTGACGATCCATGGTGGAGATGACTGGATGCTTTGGAAGAGCAAGAGCAAGATGAAGGCTGAAGAGGTCTGCACAGCAGGGCTGCTGGACTGAAAGTGAGATCCAGGTGATTTCTCCCCCTTTTTATAGGAAATATAGGTTTTCCGCTAGGTGTCCTTTTGCATCCTCCAGGCATCCTGCAGACTTCCTAAATATCCGAGATACGCCCCCTATACGAATGTTTTTTTCCGTTTTAATGCTTTGTATGTGAGCTGCACCCGCTTTCATCCTTTCTCCGTCCGTGCTACTAACGCTACGTGTCTGTTCCGCATCCGTTTCGCTTCCTCCCTGTGTCCGTTTTCCGCTGGAGCAGATGCAAGTTGTGCGGATGTGCAGCGGATGCCTAGCGGATATAGCGGATGCGTAACGGATGACGATAGACGTATAATGGATGTTCCCCATATGCGTAGCGGATGTAGAATGGACGCGTTGGATACTTTATCTGCTCAAAAAGTTTTGTGCAGCTCAAAACTTTTTGAGTGGATGAAATCACACTAGACGGATGCTGGACGGATAGAGAGTATGAAAAACGGACGCAGTGAGTACAGAACGGATGCATCGCGTTAACCAACTGATGGCAAGTGTTTCTCTCTGTTTTACATCCTCTTTCCATGCGTTGGTGCTGTGTGACATGGGCTTAAGTAAGGTATCCACTGATGTAGTCACTTTGTCAAAGAAGGCAGTAGGGCTCTCTGAGCTTGTGTGTTTTCTTGCAAATGTTTCATTACCCAAACTAGGTAAGCAGGATGTTATTTAGTTTGGATATTGAAACATCTGCAAGAAAACAAACAAGGTCAGAGAGTATCAGCACCTGGCTACAAATATTTTTCTTTATTGAAAGACAGTAGGGTTTGTCTAGCCTGATCTGTTTTTGACAAACCCATGCTGACTTCTAGTAATCATCTTGTGCTCACAATTGGACCGCTCGATTATTTTTTCCAAGATTTCCCCAGATATTGATGTCAGGTTGATTGTTCCCTGGATCCACTTCCCCTTCCCCTGTTTTGTAGATTGGAACCTCTTTTCCAGTTCTGTGACATGTCCCTGGTGCACCAGGAGCTTGGAAAGATTTTGTACAGTGGTTCTGAGGTCATATCTGCCAACTCCTTCAGAACCCTGGAATGTAATCCATCCGATCCTAGTGATTTGGGCTTGTCTAGAGTGGTTAGGTATTCTCTCACTGTTTTCTTGCGTATTTTGACTTGCCTTCTATGGTGCTGCTTTTGATAGGTTAGACTAGTTTTTTTTTCCTTTTTGCATGAACATAAATACAAGGAATGAATTAAACAGTTCTGTTTTCTCCCCACTACTTGTCATGATATAATTTTTTTAAAAAATGTAACTAAAAGTTATTTACCCCAATCAGAAGTAATTATGAGTAAATTTTCAGAAGTTCGTGTGTGTGTGTGTGTGTGTGTGTGTGTGTGTGTGTGTGTATTCTTTAAAGTCCCCCTAGACTAGTACATCTCTTGTCCCTGCCTAAAGTAAATAAATATTATTTTAACCCTGTTACTTGTCAGTTCAAGTGTCTCTTTTAAACATCCAGCAGAATTGCTCCTTCCTGCAAACTAATTGGTGGCTAATATTTTCAGCTCACACACAGGTTTCTCCTTGCATTGTGAAATCAAGTCAAAGTTTCCAGCATACAAGCAGAATTCAAAGTCTGCTAAATTTAGCATTTTATGTAAACTTAGCATATCCTATCAGATCATTAGATTATTTCATTAACATTTATTATGAACACTGAAAGTCACTTGTGCTTACTGTTTATTTACTGCTTTTGCTGTTTTGGGAATATGACTGTTCAATAGTTAAAACATAGGAAAATATAATTGGAGGTCTTCTAGTCCAATCTCCTGATCAAGCAGGAAACCCTATACCATTTCAGTTAAATGATTGTCCAGTCTCTTTTTGAAAGCCTCCTGTGATGGAACACCCACAACTTCTGGAGGCAAGTTGTTCCATTAGTTGTGTCAGCCTTGGAAGCCATTTTTTATTTGGAAGCTTCGAGGTTGCCACATTTAGTGTCCTGGAATTTGGGAGGGGGGATTTCACAGTGAGATAGAAGATTAAATTCAACAACATTCTTTCTCAGAGAATCAAGGACATATTATCCTGCACTTGGAAAGGAGTGTCTGGAGGAATATCTTCAGTTGGGCTGATTTGATTGGGCCATGTGATGGACTGATGGATGGAGGGGATGGATATTTGTTTTTCTTTTGGGAAGGGAAAACCCGGAACCCTCTGATTCAGGTTTTCCCAGATGTGCCTAAATGACAAGTCTAATAAATTGGAACTTTGAAGAAATGCTTCTCTGGGAATTTATTGGTTTGGAGTTGATTAATTGGAACACTGACAAGTTTATTGCTTTCATCATTAGGAAATTTCTCCTTAGTTCTAGATTATTTCTCTCCTTGTTTAGTTTCCATTCACTGTTTCTTGTCTTGCTTTTGGTGCTTTGGAAAATACTTTGATCCCATTATCTTTGAAGGAGCCCCTCAAACATTGGAACAATGTTATCATGTTTCCCTTGTCCTTCTTTTCATTAGACTAGATATACCCAGTTTCTATAACCATTCTTCGCATGATTTAGCTTCCAGTCCCTAATTATTCTTCTCTGCTCTTTTTCCAGAGTCTTAACATCTTTTTTATTTTGATGGTGACCAGAACTGGATGCAGTACTCCAGATGTGGTCTTACTAAAGCTCCTGTCCCACTGCTCCAACGGATGCAAAGAGGATGTAAAATGGACAAAAAAGCTTGCCATCCTTTGGGAAACGCGATGCATCCATTGTGTACTCACTGCATACGTGTTTCATACGCTCTATCTGTCGAGCATCCATCCACTGAGATTTCATCCGCGCAAGACTTTTTGAGCTGCACAAAACTTTTTGAGCGGATGAACTTTCCACCACGTACGATGTACATCCATGACACATACGGGCAACAAACGTTCTATGTCCATTGTCATCCATTAAACGTCCGCTGTATACTCTCGGCATCCTCTGGACATCCTCGCAACTCACATCCACTGCAGCTGAAAATGGAAAGAGGGAGGAAGCTAAAGGTACACAGAACGTCCACACAGCATTAGTAGCATGGAAATAGAAAGGATGTAAGCAGATGCATCTCATATATAAAGCATTAAACTGGACAAAACGTTTGTATATGGGATGTATTTAGGATGTCTGGAGTATGCCTAGAGTATGTGGAAGGACACCGAGTGGAAAACCTATATTTCCTATCAAAAAGGGGAGGAAATCACCTGGATCTCAGTATCAGTCCAGCAGCCGTGGTGTACAGACCTCTTCACCCTTGGTCTTGCTCTTCCACATCATCCATTGATCCCCACCATAGATCATAACACAGTCCTTATGGTACCTGCAATCATTCAACACCAGAATCAACCCCTGTTCAGACTGTTTCACCTTTTCTATGCAAGGAGAAGGAGACGTCCAAGAGCTGTGTGGGTCCAACAATGGATCAGGAGAAGAGTGGAGTTTGGACTCTGTGACAAGCTGATGGTGGAGCTGAGGAATGAAGACCCTCGTGCATTCCATCACTTCATGAGGATGCCACCAGCCATGTTTGACGAAATTGTAGAGCGTCTGAGACCCAGGTTGACCAAGCCAAGCACCAACTTCCGTCCCAACCTGGACCCTGGACTGAAGGTGGCACTGACTCTGTGCCACCTGGCCTCTGGAACCACATACAGAAACATGCAGTATGCCTGGAGGGTGCCACACAACAGTATCAGCAAAGTGGTCAGAGAAGTGGTGCAGGCCATCATCGAAGAATACGTGGAGGAACTCCTCCAGTGTCCCACCACTGAAGAAGGCTGGAAGAAAGTTGCAGAACAGTGGTATCAGAGGTGGACTTTCCCCACACCGTTGGAGCCATAGGTGGGAAGCACGTGGCCTGCAAAGCTCCACCCAACTCAGGGTTCTCTTATTACAACTACAAGGGCTTCTTCAGTATCATCCTCTTTGCCATAGTTGATGCTGACTACAAGTTCATGTACATCGATGCTTCAGGCAACGGGTCAACTTTAGATAGCCAGGTATACAACGCCAGTGATCTCAAGGATGGGCTGGAATGCAACTTCATCATGGGCTTCCCAGATCCAGACCCCCTGCCCAACGACACACAAGATGTGCCCTACTTCATCATGGGGGATGACGCCTTCTCCCTCAGAACCTACCTCATGAAGCCCTGCACCTCCAGATGCCTCACCCGTGAAGAGAGGATCTTCAACTACAGGCTGTCCAGGGCAAGGCGGGTGGTGGAGAACGCCTTTGGCATCCTGGCCAACAGGTTCCAGGTTCTTCTCACCACCATGCAGCATCACCCAGGGACTGTGAGGAGCATTGTGGAAGCTTGCTGCATCCTGCACAATCTCATGCGCACCCGCTACCCAGTCTTGCAGAACAGGCTTGTGGACCGTCAACAAGGGAATGGGGACATGGAGCCTGGTGAATGGAGGCAAGGACTAAACCTGATAGACACTGTGGATGTACAAGGCCCCAATGGAGCTTCACGTGAAGGGAAGAAGCAGCACAACCTCCTGAAACACTGGTGGAACTCCCCAGCTGGAGCAGTGGAATGGCAAGACAGGATGATAGATGGTTAATGGATGCTTTCTTGAGCCTGTCTCATAATACTGATGAGATTGTGCCATCTATGTTGAGTGGTCCTACAATGAACAGGGCATTAATAAAGAGCTTTGTTTATTTTGAAATGTGTTGATCAATGTTATTGATAAAAAAGGGCCATATGTGTGGCAGCTGGGAGGGTAGATCATACAGTCCCATTATTCTTGCACTGGAGGTTTATCTATCCCACAGCTATCCTTACCTATCCCACAGCTATCCTTACCTATCCCACAACTATCCTTACCCATCCCACAACTATCCTTACCCATCCCACAAGCATGCAAAGGCTTAACCCTTTTTTCAAAGTTTTCACCAACACTTTATTAAGTAAATAAAATGAACCAAGTGTGTGAAGCAAAGATAACCTTTATTAATAACTGTCTTAAGTAAACTGTATGACTTTATTAAAAAAGCAAAATGAACCAAGTAAAGTGTCTTAAGCAAAGATAAAGTGAACAGGTAACAATTCAGCCTCTGGCACTATTCTCAGTCACTCTGAGGCATGTCCATGGTCTCAGCTATCAAGTGGGCAGGGACTGTGGAGGTGGCTGTGGCTGGAGTGCTGGTCTGAGGCGCCATTGGGGTGCTTGGCCCCGAGAGTACAACAGGGGATGGTGTGTTCAGGAAGCTCTCAGAGAGCTGACTCAGTCCCATGAGGTTGAGAGGCCCTTCATCAAGGACCTGGGATGTGAGGCCCAAGACTAAAGACAGATTGTCTGTTGAGGGGCTTGGCTGTGGGGTGGAGGAAGGAGGAGTGTAGTGGGGCTGTCTGGTCTGCAGCTGGGTGAGGTGAGGAGTCTGTGGCATGCGATGAACCTGGGCCTGGACTGGGAAGGGCTGCCTCTGTTGTGGGAAGTCCTGGTACTCGTAGCCTTGGTAGGTGAGGGGCTGTTGAAAGCTGTGGAAGGGCTGTGACATCGCCTGGGGTGGAGGAGCAGACCTGGATTGGGTAGGAGCAGCTTCAGCTAGGCCTGGAGGGTGGTGCAGAAGTGCTTTGATCTTCTGCTTCATCACCTGGTACTGGGCCTCGGGCAGGTCCATGAGGGTCTGGCTCACGTACGTGATGAAGGGCTTGCGGTTCGAGGATGGTATGTCGCTGTGGACCAGCTGAGAGAGAAGATCTGCGCTGGTTTTGATTGTGTCCCTGGTCTCCAGCAGGACAGTGTGGCTCTGGCCCTCCAGTCTGCCTCTGCCTCTCTGCCTGCTTTCTGTGGAGGTGGAGCTGGGGGTGGGGGTGGGGTGGTCTCTGGTGGCTGCCGCTTCTTCCTCCATTTGTGACAGGGGATCCTCCATGTCCTCTGGCATGGGGGTGCAGCTGTCAAGGGGGTCTCTGCCATGGGGCCCTCTGAAGACACCTGACTGGACAGGGCAGCTGTCTCCTGGCTGGAAGAGGATTGGCTGTCTGTGGGCTGTCTGAGGGAGAGGGTTGTCAGAGGGGCTGCTCCTCGGTGGCAGACCTCACCCTCCAGGAAGCTGCACTTGGCCATCACGTACATCTCCCGGTCAGTGAGCTCGACAGCGGCCTGGCATGATTTCTTGAGGTGTAGCTTGCCATACCAGGTGTACATGTGGTTCCACCATCCAAGGAGTAGGTCTGAAATGTAACCCAGGCTCTCTGCCTTGTCTCTCCAAGCTGCCTGTTTTTTCTTGGTGTCATGATAGAGTCTGTGGCCCTTTCTCCACAGGTACTCGTTCTCCCTCAGCCATTCCAGCACCTCCTCCTCATGCTCCTCGGAAAGGGTGTACTGTTTCCTCTCTCCCTTCTCCTTCCCTTGCCTCTTCCTCCCTCTGGCAGGGGCTTGAGCAGCAGGGCTTTGAGGGCCTTGGGGCTGGTCCACAACAGCAGCAGCTCCAGCAGCACCAGCACCAGCAGCAGGAGAAGCACCAGCAGCACCAGCAGCACCAGCAGGAGAAGCACCAGCAGCACCAGGAGAAGCACCAGCAGCACCAGCAACACCAGCAGCACCACCACCAGCAGCAGCAGAAGCACCAAAAGCTTCAGAGTCAGTGCCTGGGGGTGGGATGGTGGTTCTATCCTTCTTGCCAGGGCTGGCAGGAGTAGGCACAGGCTTCCTCTTCTTCCCTGATTGACGAACCATGGTGTTATTCGAAGATGTCTGTGGCAGCATGTCTTTCCTCTGAATGCTGACTGCTTGCGAGCTGCATCCTTTTATATCCGCGGAGCTGACGCAATTCATCCTCCCCACATGCACAGTGAACGCTTTGCATCCGCTATGCATCTGCTACGCATCCGCTATGCATCCTATAGGCATCTGTGATGCATCCGCGTCATCCGCTATGCATCCGCTCCTTCTGCTATGCATCTGCTTTGCAATTCTCCCCCCAAAACCCTTCGGATGTGTCATCCGTTTCCATCTGCTGTCATCCGCTAGGCTTCCTACGAACATCCGTTTAACATCCTTGCTACGTACTACCCCCATCCGTTCCTTTCTGTTGTTTTCCATTCTGTTTATGCAAATTTGGGGCACTTTTTGGAGCAAATAACAACGGATGGAGCCACCTCCGAAATTTTGCTCGTCTGCTGTGTCTTTTTTGGATACGTTTTGCATCCGTCGGCCAGTGGGACCTAGCCTTAAGGCTTTGTAAAGGAGTACTAGAACTTCATGTGATCTTGATTATATACAGCCTAGGATTGCATTAGCTTTTTTGGCTGCTGCTGCACTCTATTGGCTCATAATTAAAGAACTGTTCACTGGGACTCCAAGATCCCTCTTGCAGTGACTGGCATTAAACAAAGTTTCACCTAGCCTGTACCTATAAAGTTTGTCAACTGTACTACAACATTAAACAGGAAAAGAAACTTGGGACATTTTTTCCTTCATGAGTATAACTTTACTGAGAAGCCATATGGGTACAAAGTAGAAAACCCAGTTCTGATGTTTTCGTATGGAAACAGCATAGGAAAACTTTGCCTTTTGTCCTCTGGACCTTTCATTGTCCACCAATCATTTGCAGTTGCTTTATTTTGTCTGCCTCAGACATTCCCACGCAATGACCTTGGGGTTTGGGTCTTTTTCATGCTTCCAGGTTGCACACTTGCATTTCATAGTTCTTCCCAAACCTCCCTTTCATTCCAATGCCTTCCCCTCCCTCTTTCAATTACATTTGTCTGGTTGCAAACAGGGATGTGTAGCAAGTCCAGAAAGAAAATTAATCCTACAAGAAACAAAAGCACATTATTTCAACACTACATTCCTTTGATATTAACATCCTATCAGGATCAGTCGGGGTATCTGGCATGGAACCTCTGAATAAGCCTGTCACGTTCCAGTGCCCCATGTCAAGAAATTCCAGTAACACAGTTCAGGGTGGTAACCTTTTATTTTGTGAAGGTGAACCCGGCATGGAGTGACCAACCATAAAGTAATCAAAGTCGGTGCTACCATGGTTTATTTCTTCACTCCTTCACCTGTGTTGTACCCCACCTTGTGATTCAACCCCCCTCCCTTCCCACCAATACTCCACCGAGTTCCTGAAGGGTCCCAGCTGCTCATCCTGGACCAGCACACCCAGCTCCCTGCACCTATGCACGTTCCGACAATCAGCTGTTCTGCTACTATTCAGTTGTATTCAAAGTCCGTGCTTCCACTGGCTGTCCAATGGCTCCATGGAAGCAGCAGGCATTCTGCAGGATTTATATGTCAGCTGTAAATTAGGCAGCATGCGACTGGTGCGGGCATTGATGGCCAAAGATGTGTGCCCCAAATGGCAGCTCCCCCCACCCAAAATGCAGCCTGGTGTGCTATCAGTGGCCATGTGCACATGTCCCAGCTGAATGCTCCCTCCCAACCTGAATGGCAGTCTTGGGCGGGCTGGCAGATCAGGGGCTGACAAAGCCTAGGGGTATGGACCTTCCTCATTGTCATCCACTGTGCTTCTGCCAAGGGAAACCCTTCCATAAGACGGTTACTGAAATTTCCCTTTGTGGTATCAAGAGTCAAGGATCTCCTTGACCTCAAAGTGCTTCTCTCTGCCTGCTTATTGAAGGAGGGGAGGCAGCTTAATGGCTGGCCTTAACAGTGAACTACAGAAGGGCTTTAGCTGTGAAACACTAGGTGAATGAGCCTAAGTTTTTTTAACCAAATTTATAATCTGGATGATAGAATTGGCCCAACTGCAAGAACTTCAAGCAAAAGGGAGAAAGCAGAACTACTTAACTCATTTTTTGCATCTGTTCATACACAAAGGGAAAAAAATAGTTCAATCTATCAAACACAGCACCACAGAAAACAGATTAGGAACAGTCAAAATAGAGAAGAAAATGGTAAGTAAGCACCTATCCACCCTAGACAAGTTCAAATCACCAGGACCAGATAGATTACATTCCAAAGTTCTGAAGGAACTAGCAGAGATGAAATCAGAACTATAACTTTCAAAGATCCTGGAGTACCAGGAAACTGCCAGAGGACTGGAGAAGAGCTTATAAGAGCTTTTGAAGATGTAGTTTCCATCTTCACAAAAAGGAAAAAAATAAATGCAGGAAACTACAGACCTATCAGTTTGGTCTCAGTACTAAGGAAAATTCAGGAAAAGATAATCAAGCAATTAATCAGTGACCACCTAGAAGCAAACAAAGTAATGACCAAAAGCCAACATGGGTTTGTCAAAAACAGATCAAGCCAGATAAATCTTATTTCATACTTTGACAAAGTGACAAAATTAGTGGACCAGAGGAATGCTGTTGGTATAATTTACTTGGATTTCAATAAGGCATTTAATAAAGTAGACCATAGCCTACTACTTGATAACATAGAAAAATATGAGTTAGACAGCATCATCACCAGATGGATTTGTAACTGGCTGACCAACCACACTCAAAGTATAGTCCTCAATGGAACTGCATCTACATGGAGGGAAGTATGCAGTGCCCCAAGGCTCTGTTTTAGGCACAGTATTCTTCAACATCTTCATCAATGATTTGGACAAGGGGATAGATGGAGAACTCATCAAATTTGCAGATGACACCAAGCTGGCAGGAATAGCCAACATTCCAGTAGATAGGCTTAAGATAAAAAAGGATCTTGACAGACTTGAACATTGGGCATTATCTTACAAAATGAAATTCATTCACAAAAAAAGTAAGTTTCTACATTTAAGCAAGAAAAACAAAATGCACAGATACAGTAGATGTGGTACCTTGTTCAAAGGTACCAGATGTGGTACCTCTTCAGGTGTGGTATATCTTCAGATGCGAGAGGGATCTTAGAGCCCTAGTGGACAATCATTTAAATATGAGTCAGCAGTGTGCTTCAGCTGCCAAAACAAGCCAACACAGTTCTAGGCTACATAAACAGAGGGATGGAATCAAGATCACGTGAAGTGTTAATAATACTTGTTTATAATGCTTTGGTAAGGCCACATTTGGAATACTGCATCCAGTTTTTGTTGCCACAATGTAAAAAAGATGTTGAGATTCTAGAGAAGAGAAGAGTAACAAAGATGATTAGGGGATTGGAAGCTAAAACATTTAAAGAATGGTTGCTGGAATTGAGTATGTCTAGTTTGATGAAAAGGACTAGGGGTGACATGATAGCAGTTTCCAATATCTCAGGGGTTGCCACATAAAAGAGAAAGTCAAGCTATTCTTCAAGGCATCTGAGGGAAGGACAAGAAGTAAACTAATCAAGGAGAAAAGCAATCTAGAACTAAGGAGAAATTTCTTGACAGAACAATTAATAAGTGGTACAGCTTGCCTCCAGAAATTGTAAATGCTGCAACATTGGAAGTTTTTAAGAAGAAATTGGATAACCATATGTATGAAATACTATAGGGTTTCCTGCCTAAGCAGGGGGTTGGATTAAAAGACCTCCAAGATTCCTTCCAGCTCTGTTATTCTACTCTATTGATGGATAGGTACACCACATTCCCTATTCTACATTCCCGCTGAGGTGCTTTTTTCTTGTCAGCCTGTCTCTTTTGTGCTTCCCTTGTTACGTCTAATGTTTTGCACAGTACAGGCCAGATGACTTTCAGAGTACTCATCCACTCAGCCAATGAAGTCGACAAAGGACACTCTTGAGGAAGTTTTGACATAGGCACAAATTATGCACCCATGGCCACTTGAAAGGGGGTAAATCAGGTGCTACCTTGCATAGAGTTATTATAGGCCACCTCAGCGAAGGGCAAGAGCTCAATCCAATTGTTCTGCTGGTAGTTCATGTTGCATCAAAGGTACTGTTCCAGGTCTGCATTTTTATGTTCACAAGCTCCATTTGTCTGAGGATGATGGGCAGAGCTAAAACCCTGGAAGAAGCCTAAAACCTCAGGATATCGTGACAAAATTTGAAGTGGATTGTACCTTCCCAATCTGAAATTATGTGTTTCAGTATGCCATGCAACCAGTACACATGATGTACAAAGAGCTTAGGCATGGCTGGAGCAGAGGGGATCTTAGGGCACACCACAAAGTGAGCCTGCTTAGAGAATAAGTTGGTAATTACCCAGATCACAGTATTTCCAGCACTTTCTGGAAATAAAATCTATATTTATCTCCCTTCAGGGAAACATGAGGCTCGCCACAGTCTGCAACAGTCTTGCCAAACAGCCTCTTTGACACAACACACATAGAGCAGATGGCTACTTAGATTTCTATGTCTTTCTTCATTCACAGCCACCAAAAATTTATGAGGTGAAGGGTCACAAATCCAAAATGCCCCACTGCCTTCGAGTCATGCTCTGCTGCAATACAAAAGTCCTGGTTTGCTGGGGCTATAATTTGCTTCCCATCCTGGGACTCCATCCCTTAACAACGGTTCAATCTTATGTTGTTGGAACCACTCATCCCTGGTCAATGTTGATGGTCCCTGGTCAATGTTGATGATGAGTGCTGCTGCTGCTGCTATTTGTTTGGAAGGGATGATGGAATTGATGACATCTTCTTGAGCACTGTTGTACTGTGGCATTCAGGATAGAGAATCTGCCAAGACATTTCATCCTCCTGGTAGACAGTGGAGAGTGAAGTTAAAGCAGCTGAAGTACAGGGCCCATATATATATATAGGTATTTGGGAAGCCTTCAATGTTTTCAGATTTTTGTGGTCTGTCCATTCCCTGAAATGTATTCTACTCCCTTTTAGGAATTGCCTCCAGGTTAGGAGAGCCCAACTGACCATGTAACTTCTCCCATTGTCTCCCAAAGCCCGTTGTCTCTCGGTCTCAGAAAGCTTGTGGGAAGTGTAGGTTCATGGTTGCAATTCTCCTTTTGTGTTCTTCTAGAGTGGCACATCCCAATGGCCACATCACTGGCATTTGCTTATATTACAAAGGGCTTGTCTGAGCTGGACCAGCTCGGTGGGGAAAATACTGTATATTTTAGCTTTTTGAACATATTTTAGCTTTTTGGCATTCAAGTGACCAGTTCAGGGGATGGCTGGGCCTGGGCTTAACTTCCCCTTCTATTTTAAACAAATTCATGATCTGCAGGGTGATTTGAGCAAATGTGGGTATGAATTGATGATAGAAATTAGTGAAGCTGAGAAAACTTCAGTGCCTCATTTGCGGAGGTTCCCATTCTAAGATCACACAGATCTTTCTGGGATCCATCTCTATGCCATCTTTTGAAATCTGGTACCCTAAGCCAATGGTCACCAACCAGTGGGTCGGGGGCCACTGGTGGTCTGCAAGAAAATTTTGGTGGTCTGCAGAGGAATGTCCCCCCCCCAAAAACACCCCCCAAGCAATTAATCCAGGCTGCATGGGAACACAAGGCTGCTCTGCCCATATGGCCCACCCATCCACTGGCCACCACCCTTCAACAAAGTGAAAACTTTACCTTTAGTAGAGCCATGCAAGCTGGAACTGGAAGGTAAGACCAACGACAGGGGAGGGAAATCCACCCCAGGGTGGCTTGCTGGCACTGATAGGAAAGTCAGTCCCATATTCCAGAGCTGCAGTAGTCACAGTACTAGCCCTTTGGTCATCATGGAGCAGCTCCTCCTCCCTCTGGGTGCACCAGGCTGCCATGGACTAGAGGAGGAGCTGCTCTGGGATCACCAAAGGGCCAGTCCTATGACTACTGCAGCTCTGGAATATGGGACCAACTTTCCCACCAACGACAGCAAGCCACCGTCAGTCAAAATTCATATCAGTGGTCCACAGGATTTGAAATTATGAGTTTGGTGGTCCCTAAAGTCCAAAAGATTGGCGACTCCTGCCCTAGATAGTCTAAGCTGGTCTTGGAGAAATCACACTTGGACAACTTCATGTAAAGCTGAGCTGTCTGCAGCTTCTCGAGCACTGCTCTAAATAATTTTACGTGCTTTTCTTTGGTTTTCATATAGATCAATATATTGTCTTTAATCTTCAAGATTTAAAGAATATATTTTGAAGATATATTTTAAGACTTTGCACAGTTCTATGAATTCTTATATACCATGTGGAAAATTTATTTAAAGTTACCAAATCAATCTTGAATAAAGCTATTGCTTTAGACAGGGATTTTTAGTTAGCCTTTTTGAATAACTGTTCCTATTTCCCTTTAGTTCTTTGCTTGTTCCTGAAGCAAAACTGTTTATTAGAAAGCTACAGACTCATGGATGATACCATTCTCTACATTTGTAGGCGAAAACCAAAGATATCCAAATAAACAAACAAATATCTATTTTAAAGGATCCTTAATATTGTGGCCATTAAACTCCAATGATGATATTCATAGCTTTATTGATAAACACATAATGACTGGAAACTGACTATTAATGGAATCAGAAACATTTACATCAAAAGTTAATAAACAGGAGATAGTAAACTATCAATACAATGCAATATAAAACTTTAGTAAGGCCACACATGGAATACTGCATCCATTTTTGGTCACTATATTACAAAAAAAGATGTCAAGACTTTGGAAAAGTGCAGAAAAGAGCAACTAAAACAATCAAAGGCCAAGAGACTAAAACATATGAGAAATGGTTGCAATAATTGCGTATGGCTAGTCTAGAGAAAAGAAGGACCAGAGGTGATATGATAGTAGCATACCAGTATTTGAGAGGCTGCCATAAAAAAAAGCGGGGGGATGAACTTATTTTCCAAAGCACCAGAGGGCAGGACAAGAAACAATGGATGGAAACAAATCAAGGAGAGATTTAACCTGGAATTAAGGAGAAACTTCCTAACAGTGAGGACAATTAACCAGTGGAACACCATGCCTTCACATGTTGTGGCTGTGTTCATCACTGAAGGTTTTTAAGAAGAGACTGGTGGACAGCCACTTGTGTGAAGTCATATACAGTCTTCTGTTTGAGTAAGGGGTTTGGCTAACTTAGAAGATCTCCTAGGTTCCTTCCAGCTATATTCTGAATTGAAACTATTTGCTTTGCATACAGAAAGCCAGATTTAATCTCTGGTATCCTTGGGTAGGATGATAAAGATTCTGTCAGAAACTCTGTAAAGCCACCATCAAGTTACAGATATAAATAACCTGATGCCTATATATGGTTGATATGAAAAGAAATGGGTGTGACAGATTATACAATCATGGCTAATCCAAGGGCAAAATACAGTATAACCCCTAATTTCCTTTTCTGTAGATTCTGTGCTCCTTCAAAAACACAATGCCAACATTTGGCAGCAAATTTTCAAATTGCAGCATTGCAAATTCCTGCAGAAATTTTATAAAATACTAAAGAATATAGGGCAAGTAAAGTCCACCAGATGAAAACTTCTGAACATTCTAATCCTTTGAGTTACAATAATAACAGCAACAACATTCCCCTTTCCCCCAAAGCCCCCTAAGGCCATTAAGAGAGTATAAAGCAAATTCATCATCAAATTGATCATTGATGACTCACACGGAAATAGGCCTGTCAGTTGCCAATTTCTTGGCAACTGTATGCGAGTTATTTGACTGGCGAGTTATTTTGGGGGGGGAGGGTTCAACTTCCTAGCCTAGCCTGCTATACTCTGTTTCCAAAGTGCTGACTTATCTCCAGACCAACCCTGTCTTGGGTCAGCCTAAACAAAGAGCATTTGTCGCTATCACAAACTGCAGGACCAATCCCATATATTTTGTTTCCTGCAGCGGGATAACAAATGCCATTTTCCATGTGAGACTAAAAAATAAAAATAAAAAACTACAGGTCTCTATCCCTGGTAGGAACATTACAGTAAAAACACTGAAAATAATAACTGCGGAACTTCTATCATGTCCCAAACAAGACCCATTCTACCCAAGGCTGATCTTGTATAAATAAACAGAAGTGTTACAAACTATAATAATAAAGTTGGTTCTTTAAAAAGATC
Source organism: Laticauda colubrina (assembly GCA_015471245.1). Lineage (NCBI taxonomy): Eukaryota > Metazoa > Chordata > Lepidosauria > Squamata > Elapidae > Laticauda > Laticauda colubrina. Next base: position 11,326,169 of record BLBF01000044.1, on the reverse strand, counting down.
ATCTGTACCTGATATGATGCCAATGATGTGTAAGTGGAATGCAGAAAAAGAATAGGGATTTTGTTAAACAAAAAGTCTTGCTTCTTCACAATAATAAGAACAGTCGAGTTTGAACCAAACCTGCTGTTAAAGAGCTACTGTCATAATTTTATTTATGTGATTTAAATTTCAGCTGCTGGTTTTATTTGTGGTTTATTTGGTTTATATTTTACCAATATGGTTATGTGTTAAAGAAATTAAATTATTCCATTTGTATAAATAAAAGCTGGGATGTTAACATATAAATTTGATTTAATGGTTAAGGAGCAAGCTAGAAAGCAGGAAAGCCATGAATTCAAGTCCTGTCTTAACCATGAAAGCTAGCTGGGTGCCTGGATCAATTATTCTCTCTAAACCCAATCCAACTCACAGGGTTTTTGTTGTGGGGACAATTGGAGGAGGAAGGTGTATTAGATATGTTCATTACGTTATTTGTAAAAATAATAAATGACATATAAATACCTGCATACATACTTACATAAAAATACTAATCTCTTCAAACACTGGGATGGAGTTCTACAATCATTAAAGAAAATAGTAGTTAGTTCAAGATGAATTTATAGAAAGACTTTGTCCTTGAATGGACTTGATACATGTATTTGAATTGTAATTAGAAGTGGTCCCATGTCCTGGTCATGTGCCTCATACTCTTTCCTGAGTTCTGAATTAGATCACTCCCCACCCATCCTCAAACTTTCAGAACATACGCAAATATGATCATGGCCAATCCCTTTTGTGCCTCCAACTGCCTCCGTCACCTGACTTCTTTCCAGAGGAATGTGTGACAAAGGCTAACAGATTTTACACTCCTTGAGCTGCCCTTAGATGGTGTCAGAATAAGAGGAAAAATATTCTTGTAACACTTGTGCAGCTAAGGAGGGATAGCAATAGCAAAAGCACTTAGATTTAAATACCATTGCACAGTGCTTTACAGACGTCTCTAAATTGTTTACAGGGTCAGCATTTTGTCCCCAGCAATCTGAATACTCATTTTACTGACCTTGGAAAGATGGAAGGCTGAGCCAACCTTGAGCAGGTCAAAATCTAACTTATCAGAATTAGTCTGCAATGCTGCATTCTAACCACTGTGTCACCACGGAATTGTGCCTCTCTTATTGGAACTGGTAAGAAAATGAAGACAGAGTCGCAGGGAGTAGGCAGAAAACTGTGACAATGACATGGCTGGCATGTGGTTAAATGTAAGTGGTGACATGAGTAAGAAACACCAGCAACTCTGCTACTAGTCCAGCCATAAGCTTTGCCTCTCCCCTCATTCCTTCACAGGTGTTGAGGTAATTCCCCATTAGGAAAATGAGCGCATACAGAGAGACGTATAGAGAGTAGTGTTGGAATAATACACACAGAGCACACAGATACACTGTATAGTAAATGTAGGTTTTTACTTCCAGAAAGGTTTAAGCAAAGTCCAAAATAAGCAATCCAAAGTCATTCACAGGTAAATCAGTCAGTTTTTCAATCCAGGGATAATCCAAATACCAAATTCCAGTGTCAAAAACAGTGCAGTATCAGACTTACATTAAATCCAGTAATATTAGTCTATTAAAAAAAATGGAGGAACGGCAATATTTTCCAACAGAAGGAAACAGAGACTGACTCACACTCTCTTCTAGACTAAGACTAAGACAAACCAGGTTTTTGGCTCCATCTTATGGCCATTTGAGAAACCACACCTAATTATAGTTTTGCATTTTCTTAAAGATACAGTTTTAAAATGTTTATCCTGCTTTATATATTTCTAACCCAAATAGCTGTTAGGTGACTTATATTCCTAACAACAGGTCACATCCCTTTATTTGTATTATTGTTAGGGCTGCAAGCATCAAGGACGAGTCAACAAATACATCTTTTTGGTCTTCCAAAGCACAAGAATACTTGAATAATAGAAGAAACATTTAATTTCAATTTATAATTCAACACTCATTTTCTAAATTTCCCTCTGCAAGTGTGATGTATGCCACTGAAATAGGGGAAATGTTACCCATGGAAATCCTCTGAATGTCTTGGACTAGTCATTCCATCTTGGCTTAACCAACTTCAACCAAATTGCTGTTTGGAGAATAAAATGAAGCCATCTTGAGCTATTGAAGAAAAGGTGGAATATAGACATAAACAACAACCAAGAACAACATATTAGTGATTTATATTACTGATACTGGCCAATAGATACCTTCCATAGCTGGCTTCCTCCAACACAGCTATACTGAAAACGTGCTAAACTTGTTTTTCAGGTCTTAATGTTGGGACAGGAAAAAAAAGTTTTTTTGCACTACACATTATTAGTTCACTTTTGAGAAATTCTCTTTGCTTCTAAGCAGCAATTTTATACCAACCACTCAGTAAGGAGACTCCCTCCTATAATGGCACCTACAATCATGTATGTGGATATGGAATTGCCTCCAGTTTTATATTCCACAGCTTCTTGCTGTAGAATGCTAGAGATGACAGGGTTCTGTCTGAAATACTTCCTTGTTCCCTGTCCCATCCTAAACCTATCCAGGTCTTTCAAGTGCAAAAGCTAGGTGGATATTCTTCTCCTTTTCAAAGCTTTCCTTACCATAGAAAACAGAAAGGTGAAACAGAGCTATTCTTGAATAGGTGGGACATGTTATGAGGAATCCCTGTGAAGGAATCGATTTTGCAGCTCCACTGAGATGAAAAGTAGCCTTGATCTTCTCATGGGGGGAGACAGGGAAATCTGATCTATTTATTTAAAGCCCCTGTCACACTGCACCAACAGATGGAAAGAGGATGTAAAACGGACAAAAAAGCTTGCCATCCGTTGGTTAACATGATGTATCCGTTCTATACTCACTGCCTCCATTTTGCTTCCTCTCTATCCGTCCAGCATCCGTTTATTGACGTTTCATCCGCTCAGAAAGTTTTGAGCTGCTCAAAACTTTTGAGCGGAAAATGTATCCAATTCGTCTGTTCTGCATCCGCTAGGCATCCGTTCTGCATCCGTTACGCATCCGCTATATCCGCTAGGCATCCATTCCGCATCCGTGCAACTCGCATCCGCTCGGACGCAGGGAGGAAGCGGAACGGATGCAGAACGGATGCAGAACGGATGCCTAGCGGATGCAGCAGGGAAACAAAGCATTTAAAATGGAAAAAATGTTCGCAGAGGGAACCTATCTCGGATATTAAGGATGTCTAGAGGATGCCTAGAGGATGCAAAGGGACACATAGTGGAAAACCTATATTGCCTATAAAAAGGGGAGCAACTCACCTGGATCTCACTTTCAGACCAGCAGCCCAGCTGTGCAGTCCTCTACAGCCTTCATCTGACTCTTCCTCTTCCACAGCATCCAGTCATGTCAACCGTGGATCGTAACACAGTCCTTTTGGCAGCCACCATCCTTCTGCAACAGTGCAAAGCCATCTACAGGCTCTGTGAACTCTACTACGGGAAGAAAAAGAGGTGGCCAAGAAGCGTCTGGGTCCGAAGATGGATCAGGAGAAGAGCAGAGTACGGACTGTACAACAAGCTGATGGTGGAGCTCAGGAACAAAGACACTCGTGCATTCCAAAACTTCATGAGGATGCCGCCAGCCATGTTTGACGAAGTTGTGCAGCGGCTGACACCCAGGTTGACCAAAGCAAACACCAACTTCCAGCCCAGCCTGGAACCTGGGCTCAGGGTGGCACTCACTCTGCGCCACCTGGCCTCAGGGACCACCTACAGGAGCATGCAGTACAGCTGGAGGGTGCCACACAACACCATCAGCATTGTGGTCAGAGAAGTGGTGCAGGCCATCATCGAAGAATACCTGGAGGAGCTCCTCCAGTGCCCCTCCACTGAAGAAGGATGGAAGAAAGTTGCAGAGCAGTGGTATCAGAGGTGGAACTTCCCACACACCGTTGGAGCCATCGATGGCAAGCACGTGGCCTGCAAAGCTCAAAGCCAAGTCGGGTTCCACTTATTTCAACTACAAGGGCTTCTTCAGCATCGTCCTCTTCGCCATGGTCGATGCTGACTACAAGTTCATGTACATCGATGCTTCAGGCAACGGCTCATCTTCAGATGCCCAGGTATACGACGCCAGTGATCTCAAGGAGGGGCTGGAACGCAACCTCATTGTGGGCTTCCCAGATCCAGACCCCCTGCCCAACAACATGCAAGATGTGTCCTACTTCATCGTGGGGGATGACGCCTTCTCCTTCAGAACCTACCTCATGAAGCCCTACCCCTCCAGACTTCTCACCCGTGAAGAAAGGATCTTCAACTACAGGCTGTCCAGGGCAAGGCGGGTGGTGGAGAACGCCTTTGGCATCCTGGCCAACAGGTTCCAGGTACTTTTCACCACCATGCAGCATCACCCAGAGACCATGAAGAGGATCGTGGAAGCTTGCTGCATCCTGCACAATCTCATGCGCACTCGCTACCCAGTCTTGGAGAACAGGCTCGTGGACCTCCAACAAGGCAATGGGGACATGGAGCCTGGGGAATGGAGGCAAGGACAAAACCTGATAGACACTGAGGATGTGCAAGGCCCCAACAGAGCCTCACGTGAAGGGAAGAAGCAGCGCAACCTCCTGAAACACTGGTGCAACTCCCCAGCTGGAGCAGTGGAGTGGCAAGACAGGATGGTAGATGATTAATGGATGCTTCCTTCAGCCTGTCTCATCACACTGATGAGATTGGGCCATGTATGTTGGGTGGGCCTACAATGAACAGGGCATTTAATAAAGAGTTGTGTTTATGTTGACATGTGTGGATCAATGATTACATTAGTATTGATAATAAAGGGCCATAGGTGTGGCACATGGGTGGGTGGACCATACAGTCCCACTATGCTTGCACTGGAGGTTTATCTATCCCACAGCTATTACCCATCCCACAGGTATCCCTGCCCATCCCACAGCTATTACCCATCCCAAAGGTATCCCTGCCCATCCCACAGGTATCCCTGCGCATCCCACAGCTATTACCCATCCCAAAGGTATCCCTGCTCATTCCACAGGTATCCCTGCCCACCCCACTGCTATCTTAACCTATCTCACAAGCATGCAAAGGCTTAAACCATTTCTAAAAGTTTCCACCAAGACTTTATTCAAAAAAAGAAATGAAGCAAGTGTGTGAATCAAAGATAGACTTTATTGAACAACAAGCTATAAAAGAAAAATGACCCAAGTCAAGTGTCCAAATAAAGTCCACAGGTAGCCAGCCAGCCAGTCTCTGGCACTCCTCTTGGTCACTCGGAGGTGTGCCCAGTCTCAGGGGTGAAGGGTCCAGGTGCTGTGGAGGTGGGTGCTGCTGGAGTGCTGGTCTGAAGCACCACTGGGGTGCCTGGCCCCGAGAGGACAACAGGTGATGGTGTGTTGAGAAAGCTCTCGGACAGCTGGCTCAGACCCGTGATGTTGAGAGCTCCTTCCTCCATTCCATGGGGTGTCAGCCCCAGTACCGACGACAGATGTACTGAGGCTGGACTTGGCTGTGGGGTGGAGGAAGGAGCAGTGTAGTGGGGCTGTCTGGTCTGCAGCTGGGTGAGGATTGGTGTTGGTGGCGTTGGTGACATCAGTATCGTGGGTGGCATCGGTGGCATCAGTGGAACCGGTGGCAACGATGTTGTCCGATGACTCTGTGCCTGGACTGGGAAGGGCTGCTGCCTGTGCTTCTGGACCTCCTGGTAGCCATAGCCCTGGTAGGTGAGGGGCTGTGGAAAGCCTTGGAATGGGAGGGACATCACCTGGGGTGGAGGTGGAGGAGCAGACCTGCACTGGGTGGGAGCAGGTTCCTCTGGATCTGGAGGGTTGTGAAGCAGCTCGGTGATCTGGTCCTTCACCACCTGGTACTGGGGTTCCGCCATGTCCCTGAGGGTCTGGTTGACATAGGTGAGGAAGGGCTTGCAGTTGGAGGATGAGGAGTCGGTGTGGACCAGCTGAGAGAGGAGATCTATGCTGGTCCGGATGGTGTCCCTGATCTCCAGCAGGACAGTGTGGCTCTGCCCCTCCTGCTGTCTGGCTCTCTGCCTTTCTGTGGAGGTAGAGCTAGGGGTGGATACGGGTACGGCTGTGGTGGACGCGCCGTCTCCTTTCTCCCACCGCATCAGGGAGTCCTCCATGCGCTCCACCACGGTTACAACACCTGTCCGCGGGTTCTCCACCGTGGCACGCTCCACAGAAACCTGCCTGGAGACAGGAACTGACTCTCAGCCGGAAGAGGACTGGCTCTCAGCAGGCTGCCTGAGAGAGAGGGTAGACAGAGGGGCTGCTCCTCGGTGGCAGATCTCACCCTCCAGGAAGCTGCACCTGGCCATGACGTAGGTCTCTCTGTCCATCAGCTTAACCGTGGCCTGGCCAGATTTCTTCAGGTGCAGCTTCCCATACCAGGTGTGCATGTGCTTCCACCAGCCGAGGAGCACCTCTGAAGTGTAGCCCACACTCTCCGCCTTCTCTCTCCAAGCAGCATGCTTCCGCTTGGTGTCCCTGTACAGCCGGTGTCCCTTCCGCCACAGACAGACATTCTCTCTCAGCCACTCCAGCACCTCATCCTCGTGTTCCTCCTCAATGGTGTATTGCCTCCTCTCTCGTTGTCGCATATGCCTCTTCCTCCCTTTGGCAGGACCAGATGGGCCCTCATCAGAGGGGCTCCCAGGTACTAGGGGCTGCTCCTCCACACCACCAGCAGCAGCAACACCAGCAGGATCATCATCATCATCATCATCATCATCATCATCATCATCATCACCAGCAGGATCATCATCATCATCATCATCACCAGCAGGATCATAATCATCATCAGCAGCAGCAGCAGGATCATCATCATCATCAGCAGCAGCAGCAGCAGCAGCAGCAGCAGGATCATCAGCAACAGAGTAAGCACCAGCAGCGCCAGCAAGACCAGGAGCACGAGCAGGACCAGGAGCATGAGCAGGACCAGCAGGACGAGCAGGATGAGCAAGACCAGGAGCACGAGCAGGACCAGCAGGACGAGCAAGTCCAGGAGCACGAGCAGGACCAGCAGGACCAGGAGCAGCTTCAGCAGAGTAAGCACCAGCAGAAGCACCACCGCCAGAAGCAGCTTCAGCAGAGTAAGCACGAGCAGAAGCACCACCACCAGAAGCAGCTTCAGCAGAAGCTCCAGCACCAGAAGAGCGAGCCCGAGCAGCAGAAGCCCCAGCAGAAGCAGAGTCAGGGACAGGGGGAGGGAGGCTGGCCCTGTCCCTCTTGCCAGGGATGGCGGCAGGTTGCTGAGGCTTTCGCTTCTTTCCCATGGTTGTGGCGTTGCTGGCTGGCAGGAAGGCTGGCAGGAAGGCTGGCAGGCAGGTAGATACGAAGGCTGGCAGGCAGGCAGACACCAAGGCTGGCAGGAAGGCTGGCAGGAAGGCTGGCAGGCAGGCAGGCACCAAGGCTGGCAGGCAGACTGGCTGGCAGGGAGGCTGGAAGGCAGGCTGGCAGCAAGGCTGGCAGGCAGGCAGAGAGCAAGGCTGGCAGGGAGGCTGGCCAGGAGGCTGGGAGGCAGGCTTGGAGGCAGGCTGGCAGGAAGGCTTGCAGGCAGGCATACAGGCAGGGCAGGCAAGGACTCGATGTATCCGGCAGCAGGTCTTTCCTCCAAATGGTGACCTGCTTGGGAGCTGCTTCCCTTTATATCCGCGGGGCTTACGCAATGCATCCCCCCCGCATGCGCAATTAACACTCGGCATCCATTCGGCTTCTGCTGTGCATCCGCTAGGCTTCCGCTCTGCATCCGCTTCATCCGTTGTACATCCGCTAGGCTTCCGCTCTGCATCCGCTTCTTCCACTGTGCATCCGCTGTATCCGTTCCGCGTCCGCTTTGCTGAGGCCTCTCGGAAGCCCTGCGGATGTGCCATCCACTCTCATCCGCTTTCATCTGCTGGGCTTCCGTTCCGCATCCACTTTCCATCCGCTCTGCATCCTCCCCGCGTCCGTTCCTTTCCATTTTATCCGCTCTGGTTATGCAAATTTTTGCCCCTTTTGAGAGCGGATAACAACGGATGGAACATTTTGCTCATCCGTTGTGTCCTTTTTACTAACCTTTTGCATCCGTTGGGCAGTGTGACAGGGCCTTAAGCAACAATGTCATATATTATTAAGTGAGAAAGAGGGAGATTTAACATTCTAGTGTATTGCTAACATGCAATACACCTTTGAAATGTAGGAAATGATTTAAAAATATACTTTTTTTCTGGGCGATTTTAACCTACTCCATAAAAATATTTACAAAAAGCTTGTTTTGATTCTGCAAATTCTTTCGGAAAAAAATTGTAACAGGATATTTATATTTTCCTAACATCCTGTTTATACATTATTTCTAAACCACACATGTTCTTTTTATTTAGATCTTGTGGACTGCTTATAAATTTCCAATATTAGTAACAGTGATGTAGATAGTAGAAAAGATGGGGGGGGGGGAAATGTACTCAATTGCCTAACGATAGTACGTAAGGCAAATGTAACCCAATTTCTTAAACGGTTCTCTTCAAAGCAAACAGTATGTCTATGGTAGAGTTCAATGCCCCAACAATCTCCTTGCTAGGAAAATATATTTAAAAATATTGTAGCTGATCTGACTGCTTTTTGCCATGTGCACATAAATCTTCTGCCAGCATTTGTTACTTTTTGTTCTCTGGTTTGGGGAAAACCTTTCATTTTTAAATGAAAATTTCTTGTCTGTGACCCTGATCTTTTCCCTTCTGTATCTGAAGAACTAAACTGACCCAAATTGATGGTGTCTTTCTTGATCTGAAATCTACATTCTAACAGAAATTCTACTCCTGTAGTTTTGAATAATCTCTAAATAGCAGAGATAACCATTTTACTCAATTTTTACTTTCTTTGAACCTATCCATTTTTTAAAATTGCTCTTTTGAAATTGAATGTGACCATTTTGGGGTTAGGTGCAGTCTGAAGGTAGTAACATTAGGATGATTGCCCTCCAATGGTGTTTTGAACAAGACTCTGGAAACCACTAAATTTACTCAGATTTCGTTCAGTGTTGCCTCGTTGGGTTGCATGATTTGCTGTTCCAGGTTGCTGTCATTTAGACTGCCGAGAAATTAGATCTCTTTCTCATTCCAAAAATTGTATTTTGCCACTCTGTGGGTCTGATTGAATTCACCCACTTCTATTTGCTGTTTTTCTCATGTGTTTCTCTAATCTCATTTTGAATTTGCATGTTATCTTTAGCTATTTGGGCAGGACAGTGATGACCAATCCTAGTACTAACTTGCTGTTATCAATTGTTACAGATATTTCCATAGTGAGTTATTGGAAGTGCTTATTCATTCATAAGATCTCTCTGATGCCTAGAGCAAAGCCAGTTTATCTACTGCATACTTTGATAGTGCTGCCTACCAATGCTTGAGGATTTCAAAGTAGCTGGAAAACTCTTCAGAGGGAAATGAATTCTCATACATCTCAGGCTTGTCTCAACTTGAGCATCTAGGCAAGAAAGCTGTGACATCACGATTGAAGTGAAAGGTTTACTTTTGCTAAAGTCAAGCAGTTAACAGCATAAGCAAAGCTGGATCAGAATATTCCCAAGCAAAGCCTGCAATTCCCCCCTTTCCCTGCCTCCCCCTTGACCAGTCCATTAGTGTCCAATGATATTCAAACTATTATACATTTTGGGAATTGCTTTGAGGTTTGGCACCTCTTTGGTGGAGTTTTGCATTCCATTCCCATGGCTCCATTCTTGATCTGTCAATCTGTTCTAGATTGGCACCTCCAATTCCCTGTCACCTTGTCATTTCTCCTCCTACCTGCTCAATCTCCCTCCTCCCCATGCATTTTATGACAGGATACCAGCGAAGTGGAGTAAGCTGAAGGTGGCAGACCTGACAATACCCATGACTCACATACAGGTGAAACTCGAAAAATTAGAATATTGTGCAAAAGTTCATTTATTTCAGTAATGCAACTTAAAAGGTGAAACTAATATATGAGATAGACTCATTACATGCAAAGCAAAATAGTTCAAGCCATGATTTGTCATATTTGAGATGATTATGGCTTACAGCTCATGAAAATCCCAAATCCACAATCTCAGAAAATTAGAATATTACATGCAATCAATAAAACAAGGATTGTACATAGAACAATATTGCAGCTGTGAAAAGTATAAGCATGCATATGTACTCAGTACTTGGTTTGGGCCCCTTTTGCAGCAATTACTGCCTCAATGTGGTGTGGCATGGAAGCTATCAGGCTGTGGCACTGCTGAGATGTTATGGAAGACCAGGATGCTTCAACAGCGGCCTTCAGCTCTTCTGCATTGTTCGGTCTCATGTCTCTCATCTTTCTCTTGACAATGCCCCATAGATTCTCTATGGGGTTCAAGTCAGACGAGTTTGCTAGCCAGTCAGGCAGAGTAATCCCATGGTCATTGAACCAGGTTTTGGTGCTTTTGGCAGTGTGGGCAGATGGCAAGTCCTGCTGGAAAATGAAGTCAGCATCCCCATAAAACTCGTCTGAGGAAGGAAGCATGAAGTGCTCCAAAATCTCCTGGTAGACGGCTGCATTGACTCTGGACTTAATGAAGCACAGTGGACCAACACCAGCAGATGACATGGCTCCCCAAATCAACATAGGCTGTGGAAACTTCACATTGGACTTCAAGCATTTTGCAGTGTGTGCCTCTCCAATCTTCCTCCAAACTCTGGGTTCTTGGTTTCCAAATGAGATGCAAAAGTTGCTCTCATCAGAAAAGAGGACTTTGGACCACTAAGCAATAGACCAGGTCTGTTTTTCTTTAGCACAGGTAAGACGCTTCTGACGTTGTTTGTTGTTGAGGAGCAGCTTGACAAGAGGAATACGACATTTGAAGCCCATGTCCAGGATCCATCTGTGTGCAGTGGCTCTTGATGCACTGACTCCAGCCTCAGTCTACTCCTTGTGAAAGTCCCCAACCTTTTGAATGGCCTTTTCCTGACAATCCTCTCCAGGCTGAGGTCATCCCTCCTGCTTGTGCACCTTTTTCTTCCACACTTTCCCCTCCACATAACTTTCTATTAATGTGCTTTGATACAGCACTTTGGGAACATCCAACTTCTTTTTACCTTTTGAGGCTTTCCCTCCTTATGGAGGGTGTCAATGATGGTTTTCTGCACAACTGTCAGGTCAGCGGTCTTTCCCATGATTGTGATTCCTACTGAACCTAAACTGAGAGACCATTTAAAGGCTCAGGAACCCTTTGCAGGTGTTATGGCTTAATTATCTGTGGGAAACTTTGAACCTAGAATATTGACCCTTTTCACAATATTCTAATTTTTTGAGATTGTGGATTTGGGGTTTTCATGAGCTGTAAACCATAATCATCTCAATTATGACAAATCATGGCTTGAACTATCTTGCTTTGCATATAATGAGTCTATCTCATACATTAGGTTCACCTTTTAAGTTACATTACTGAAATAAATGAACTTTTGCATGATATTCTAATTTTTTGAGTTTCACCTGTAATCCAAATTGCAATCAGATTGGGTTGCAGGGCCTAGAAGAGAACAAAGGGCAAACCCATTGTGTGGATATGGCCCACTTTAAGCACCAAGGTAAAAAAATATTGTTCCCAGCTGGAGGTTTTTTCCTTTTGGGGGGGGGGGATCCTCAGTGGATCTTATAGTTGTCAAATAAGATTTGAATCAAAGTTTTTGGATTGTAACACCTTGCTACCTAAATATTCTCACATCAAAATAGTTTTCCCATCAATCATGGGTAAACAATAAAATTAGTACATCAGATTAATGGATATTTCTCCTTCCCTAAAAAGCATCACCTTCTCTTTACTTGGAGAATCTGCCCAATAAAACAGAAGAAATGCAATGGGTGTAATTAAGAAGGAGTTGAGCTAACTCAGGAGTAGCCCCAAACAATATAAGGGAACTTTGGGTTAATTAGATATAAAAACTACTGAATACATGAGATCAACTACTGAGGATAACAATGAGTTTTTATTATTTTTGATGTTAAAAAGATAAATGGCATATATCAATTGTCCCCACCCCTACCCATAGGCAGAATTTAAAATTACAGCATATATTTGGATCAAAGGCATTTCCATCCTCAGAGAAGGATTTTTGATACTGTAGATATCAAAGAAATCTAAATTATAAGATAGTCATTCCACCCTGTGAGACAAAAAAAATCCACAATCAGCTTTTATAAACATTTGATATCAGTAAGCTTTAAATTTATTTAAATATTTTTAACTTTTAAAATTATGGAAACTTTAGATACTGAATGTCAGAGACTGAAGATCCCAATTTTGTCTAAACAATAGGAAAATGTTTAAATCTCAAGTATAAAAACTTCATTTGATCTTAGATTATGGTTAATACAACAAAAGTATTTTAGATTTACTGGATTTCATTATAATTGCATAAAAATATGAATAAATAACTGAATTTTTTGATATGCAACCAGAATAGCACTTCATTAAAATATTTTTTGCAATGTTCTAAAATAATTACACGCTAGAAAGATGAAATTACATAGATTAATTTGATTTTGAAACAATGTTTAATATTTAATTAATTTTAATTCATTAATTTTAATTTTCTAATATATTCATTCTTTTGAACTATATATCTACTGCATGGAGATTGACAGATGGACAAAAGATATGGATTCTCTATCACTTTATTAGTGTAAGACATTAGTTAATTCTTCAGCACGGGAAAGATGACTATGGCCACAATAACTAGTGGCTTGAAAACCTAATGCTACGAGCACCCTATAGTTGCCTACAGACATAGATTATGCATGGAGAACTACAACAAAGTATGTTATCTTTTATTTAAATGTATGTTAAAATTTATATAGAGAGTGTATCAAAGTCAGAGATCATAGAGGGCTTATTGTACAATTGCATTAAATGTTCAGATTGGTTGCCATTTTCTTCTAAATACTTTTTAATTCATTTAATACCTTTCTAAGTACAGTAACATTTTCTCTGGAAAAAAAAATTATTGTGATTAGCATATGGGATCTGACACTTTTTATACTGTATATCAGAAGTGGTATTCAGCAGGTTCCGACCAGTTCTGGAGAACCAGTAGGAGAAATTTTGATTAGTTCAGAGAACCAGTAAATACCACCTCTGACTGGAAATTTTACATTACCCTTCCCCTGCCATGGCCACCAAGCCACGCCCACAGAACTGGTAGTAAAAAAAATTGAATTCCACCACTGCTGTATATGGGGAGTTCGTGTGTGTGTGTGTGTGTGTGTGTGTGTGTGTGTGTGTGTGTGTGTGTAGTTAATCCTTGAGATATGAGGGTAACTGGAACTGGATTTTCTGTTGCTAAGCAATATAATTGTAACAAGTGCAACATTATGCAACTGCATTGCTTAGCAGCAGCAATTCCAGCACTATTGTTAACCAGCTGTTAACCAAGAACCCCAATCCAAATCATTCAAACTTGGTTCCTCCCAGCCCTGAGCCTCAGCCCTCCCAAGATAAAAGAATGCTTCCCTGCCTTTCAATTCCATCCCATCTCTGCCTTTTTGGCTGTCCTGTACTCTGCCTCATTGAGTGGCAAAGTAGCAGCACAGTAAGCAGCCCCAGGGCTGCATAGCCCATAAATGTGCTGCCCTGGGGCTGCTTACTGTGCTGCTACTTAGGGGCTTCTTGGCATGCCATGTCTTTGGAGCTGGAAGAAACCCCTCAGCCACAGCACAGCATAGAAAGTTGCCCCAGGCCAGCAGCATATTGCAGGAGAGACCTATTCTCAGTCATAGTTGACCTTGCCAACCCTGCCTTTCTGCCTGTCTTTTATCCCTCCCTTTCTGGTTTAATGATAATAACTTGATTGTATAACCACCGTTATCAAGGAGAACCTTAGGAGCTGACTCTTAAACTTCACTGACAGGGAGCCAATTATAGAATTAAATTTTAAAAGTTGAGGACAAATATAAACAGAAACTTTCAATGATTAAAAACTGGGGGAGGGAGGAGGCACTGTGTTAAGCCTGGGTTCCCCAACCAGGGTTAGGTAGACAAGCTAAACAGAATGTGCAGCGTTAGTCAGATAGGCACACAGATAAATGAGTGAGCTAAGTTTGTATATTTATTAACATACAGCAAAAATAACAGATACGCTTGTGCTATCAAGAATATATTTTATTCCAGTATAAGTTTATGGCATAGTCAAATAACAGTCTAAATATCATTTACCATGTAGTCAGTCCATTCAGGGATATTCAGTTAGCAAAGTCCATGTAGAATATCCTATGTCAGTTCACTTATAGATCAGTCCTTTGTTGTCTCTCCCGTTCGAGCTATGCAGTCTTGATTCCAAGCAGTAATCAGGGATCATCAAAGCCAGAGAGAGAGAGAGCAAGCCGTAGTCTTGCTACTTTTATATTGTTTTCTTAACCACTCCTTTAATTGCTATTTCACAGTTAAAGCTGCATACACTCTAACATACACTAACTATGATTCATAGTTATTATTTCACCTAAACCAGTTAGGGTAAACAATGTTATCCCTAACATTCTCCCCTTTTAGGTTACATAATAACTATGAATCATTTACATCTTTAGAAAATATTTTTCGCAACTTTCTTTAAACTTAGTTGCTCCTTGAGCTTTTGTAAATTGGTCTGCAATGTTTTCTTCTGACATGCAGTATTCCAATTTTATTATTACATTTTTCACTGATTCTCTTACATTTAAATATCTTAAGTCAGTATGTTTTGATCTAGTTTTTACAGCAATACTAGTAGCTAACTTTATAGCTGCTTGGTTATCCTCGTACACAATAATGGAACCTTTTACAGTTATACCCATGTCCAACAACAACTGTTTGTAGAAAATCAAGTCAGTGCATAATAATGACAGACATGAAAATTCAGCTTCCATCATAGATAAGCTAATATGCTGTTGTCTGATTGACCTCCATCCTATTAGTGTCTTACCAAATAATATAGCCATCCCAGATGTTGATTTTCTAGTGTTTATATCAGTTGCAAAACTTGCATCTGCATAAGCACTAAGACTCAAATCACCCTTTGGTTCTATATATAATGCATGGTTTATTGTTCCCTTAAGATATCTCAATATTCTTTTTAAGGATTTCCAATGACATTCTTTTGGATCTGAATTAAAACGTGCCAGCTGATTTACACTATAAGCTATATCTGGCCTTGACCAATTGCTTATATATGATAAGCTACCAATCAAAGATTGATATATGGACTTATCAAATTTGGGACTTTGATCATTAGTTTGGCAAACTTCCTGACTCATTGGAGTCTTTGCCAGTTTACAAAGTTCCATTTTATACGTTTTAATTAATTGGCAAATTTTATCTTCTTGAGATATCTTAAAACCATTATTTGTTTTATTAATTGTCAATCCTAGATACCTTTTAATTTCACCTAAATGCTTTAATTTTATCTTTTTGGCTAATAATGATATAATCTCATTAGCTTCATTATTATTCTTAGTTATTAAAGCAATATCATCAGTAAATAATAACAATAATGACACCGTTCCATTATTTTCTCTTTTAAACACACACGGATCTGCTAAACCAGATTTAAAACCTATATTGTTTAACTCTTTCACAATATATTGGTTCCACTCAAACCCAGATTGTTTTAACCCGTAAAGACTCTTTTTGAGTTTCCAACAATCATCACTATTTACTTTATTGTCATTTATACCAATTGGTTTTCTTAAATATATAGTGTGCTGCAATGGTGCATGTAGATAAGCAGTTTCTACATCTAAATGGTTAATGACATAGTTTTTCTTAGCTGCCCACACTAATGCTGCTCTTAAAGATGTAGCTTTAAGGCTTGGTGCAAAAACTTCATCGTAATCAGATGCAGTTTGATTAAATCCTTGAGCTACTAACCTAGCTTTATGGGTAACAGTCCCATCATTTCCAGTTTTTACTTTAAATATCCATTTGCACCCAATGGATTTTTCTCCTGGAGGTAATTTGGCATCTTCATACACTTTCATTACCTTTAATGAATTTAGTTCTTTTTCCATTGCCTTTTGCCAATTCTCCTGATCCTTAGCAGGATACATCCTAAGTTCATCTACACTAGTTGGAACTTTAGTTACTTGGCAAACTATACTTGCTTGATACCTATCAGGTGGTCTAGTTACACGTGTAGTACGTCTAGGTATTATAGGACTTACAGGTGGACTTTCCTCTATTAATTGTTCTTGATCATGTAACTCTTCCTGATCAACTATTTCCTCTTGTTCTGGTCCTATTTGCTCTTCGTGGACTTCTTTAATTGGACTCTTCTTATAGCTAATCTCATCTTTCTGCCTTTTGTAGGGTTCAATAAATACTTCATTATTTAAATCTTGCTCTAATCTATTCCATCCTACATGTTCTAGGAATTTTGCACTAGCACTGGTGTAAACTCTAGATGTACTTGGTTCCCAGAATCTATAAGATCTATGATTAGATGTATATCCTACAAAAATCAATCTTTTAGCTCTATGCTGTCCTTTGTATCTAAGTTGTGTAGGGATATGCACCCATGCTGGTGCTCCAAATGTGTGCATGTAACTAAAATCAGGTTTTGTACCATGCCACAGTGTGAATGGTAATTCTCCTGTTGTTGAATTAACAACATTATTTAATATATGATTACCACACATTATAGCTTCTCCCCATAAATTGTCAGGTAATCCTGAATCAGACATCATAGTTTGTGCCATTGATTGTAATGTTTGGCCTCTTCTCTCTATAAAGGCATTATGTTGTGGCCTATATGGTGCAGACATTTTATGTTGAATACCTAACATTCTTAGTCTGTTTTTAAATTTATTATTTGTAAATTCTGTACCATTATCTGTGATGAGAGTTACTAATTTCTTTTTAGTTTTTCTTTCAGCAAATTTTAACCAATTAAATAGATTTTGATATGTTTCAGTTTTGCTCTTCATTAAATAGCAAAACCCATATCTAGAATAGTGGTCCATTATACTTAGTATGTAGCGAGCTCCTCCTACACTTGGTTTTTTCGGACCTATTAAATCAGCAAATACTACTTCTAAAGGCTCTTTAGTAGTAAATCCATCAACTCTATTAGCCGGTATGACCCTGCTCTTATTTTGATTACAGGCATTACATTGCAAATACTTATTACAAGATTTCAAACTTATTCCCTTAGACAATTCAACAGTTTTCTTAAGCATTTTAAAATTTAAATGCCCTAGCCTTCGATGTAACAAGTGAATACATTCGTCATGAGGTTTCTTATTTTCATAAATTGTGTTAGCCATCTTTAAACCATCATCATTTAGCACATATAATTCATCTCTTAAAGATGCAGTAATTCTCTTATCTTCTTTTTCAAGTATGTAGTTATCTCCCCTAAATGTTACTACATATCCTAGTTTAATCAAAATTCTAACTGACATTAAATTAAACTTAAGTTGTGGTACATATAACATTTTTACATTCTCTTTTATAAAAGAACAATATGCTATACCTTGATCTTTAGCTTTCAGTTTCCAGCCATTGGCTAACGATATCTGCTGTGTACTCTGGGACATTTTAATAAAATTTTTGTTATCATTTGTTATACAATGGGATGCCCCACTGTCAACCACCCATAAATTATTTTTTACAGCTCCGTTAGTATACATGGCTAACTCTAAATTTTTATTTATCTTTTGATGATTTTTAGTATTCTGGCCAGCGTTCTGGCGCTTTGCCTTTTTACAAAATCTTGCCAAATGTCCTCTTCCTCCACAATTAAAACACTTTTTAATTGCGTATGCAGTAGGAGATTCATTATCTTCTTTTTGAGGTTGCTCCCTCCTTAATTCATCTCTTTCATGCCTTCTTCTGGCCTCTTCAATCAATCTGCCAGTTATATCAGTTAAAGTTAAATTGTCCTTTGGCAAAATTTCAAGTGAAGTTACGTAGTTATCATAACTTTCATCAAGGGAAGATAGAATTATATAAACTTGATGTTGTTCAGAGAATATAAGCTCTTTCTTGTGCAATTCTTTAAAAATGCTTTGCATAGTTTTCAAATGACTCAGCATATCACCATTTGTTTGGAGATGTGTCCTGAAAAGCTTCCGTGTTAGATTTATGTGAGCACCAATATTATCTCAAACATAAATCCTCTTCAGCTTCTGCCAACACCCAAAAGCCGTTTTCTCTCCATGGATATAAACAAGCTGTTGATCAGTTAAGGTTAACCCAATTATGCAAATGACTTGTTGATTTTTATGCATAAATTCTTCTATCTTTAGTCTGTCTTCCTCATTCTCTGGATCCCATTCTTCTACGTTTGGTGGATTTTCAATTATGTTCTACAGACCTTGTCTTCGTAGAAGTAGACTACATTTTGTAGACCATGATACATAGTTTGTTCCATCCAGCTTGGATATAAGGGACAAACTTTGTAGATTGACTTGTGCCATGTTTTCTTAGATGGATATAAAAATATAATTAATAAAACACAGCTGTCTGTTTACTGTAATGTATAACAACACAAACTCTCACTTTTTACATAAATCTGTTTAACCTAGTTAAACTGACTTTGCAGCCTCTGGGCCCATAACCAGTGTTAAGCCTGGGTTCCCCAACCAGGGTTAGGTAGAAAAGCTAAACAGAATGTGCAGCGTTAGTCAGATAGGCACACAGATAAATGAGTGAGCTAAGTTTGTATATTTATTAACATACAGCAAAAATAACAGATACGCTTGTGCTATCAAGAATATATTTTATTCCAGTATAAGTTTATGGCATAGTCAAATAACAGTCCAAATATCATTTACCATGTAGTCAGTCCATTCAGGGATATTCAGTTAGCAAAGTCCATGTAGAATATCCTATGTCAGTTCACTTACAGATCAGTCCTTTGTTGTCTCTCCCGTTCGAGCTATGCAGTCTTGATTCCAAGCAGTAATCAGGGATCATCAAAGCCAGAGAGAGAGAAAGCAAGCCGTAGTCTTGCTACTTTTATATTGTTTTCTTAACCACTCCTTTAATTGCTATTTCACAGTTAAAGCTGCATACACTCTAACATACACTAACTATGATTCATAGTTATTATTTCACCTAAACCAGTTAGGGTAAACAATGTTATCCCTAACACACTGGATATTAGAATAAAGGATGAAATTTGTCAAGAAGGAAACCAGTCAAAAAATACAAAAATCCAGGAAGGAAGCAATAGTGAGTTTAAAGAGCTATTACACAAGGGACAAGAAGCAATATTGCAACATCTGTAAAGACAAAATGAAGGTGAAAACAGAAAAACGAGGACAATCCTTCAAAAGATCTCCCAATTCAAAAGGAGGTCACATCTAATTGGTATGCTAAAAGATGCTAATGGAAGTATAGTGACAAATTCAAAGAATATCAAAAACAGATGCAAAAATATATTAAAATTCTGCACAGTAAAGATATCAACATCCATGATATGATCAAAGATTAGAAGAATGTATCAAACTAGAAGATAACATTAGATCAACACTTTGGTTATTATTAAGTAATGGAAATTAATGAAATACCTACAGAAATATAGCAAACAAAGAAAAATCAGTAAAGGTGAGCCTACATACATATGCCAAAGAAAAGAGACTTACTGTAATGGAGTGTGCTGACATGATAGCCTTAATTTCATATAGTTACAAAATAAAATGCTTAAGACCATACAATGCAGATTAGATCTCTACAAGGAAGGGGAAATATCAGATATTCAAGCTGATTTTTAAGAAAGTTGAAGAATAATATTGCTGGATAATTGAAAAAGCCAAAAAGTACTAAAAATAGTATGTTCTTCATTAGATATAGAAAGGTGCTTGGTTGTGTTGATTATGTAAACTTATTATGTAAACTTATAGAATATCCATATAAAAGTGAAGTCTCAGAACACCTCATTGTCTTTGTGTGAAACCTATAGAGCAGGAAAAAGAAAAGAGATTGCCAGGAAAAATATGGTAAAATAAACTGGTGCTATGTCAGCAAGACAAGACTATATACTCTCTTCATATTTATTCAACACACATGCATGCTGAATACACATTAAGAGAAGGCATCAGTGAATCATTCTTTATTGCAATCATATATCAACCAAACATGAAAGTAAAAACACAAAATAAAAAGCTCTATCCAGTTTGTAAATACACAATATAAAAAGTACAGATGATGTAAAGAGTCAAAAAGGTGGGATGGGAGCATTTCTAATGTGGTGAGCATATAATATTTATAGATAAATATAATATTTACTAGGATACAGAGACCCTAATATGTAATGGCAAATTAGGTGCACTTAGAATCGAATCTATAATGTTGAACTCCAAGTACATGCCATAAATCATTATCCAACAAATTTTGAGCCGAACTACACAGAATGTGGCAAGGTTGTATATTCTAATTGGGTTTGTGTCTGAAAACAATAGAGTGGTGTAAATTTATTCTGTGCATCTTTGCTATTTATGTATTAGTGGTAAAATTAGATTAATACAAATATTGCTATAGTATGAACACCAGAGAAGCAATTGTTCTGTATTTCTGTGTGTCCAGTAAAATTGGGAAATGACTGGTGTCATAGTTAGGAGTAACTTCAACAATCTTAACACATTTAGTCCTCAGTAAGAGTAAATCCCTAGAGGCAATATAGTTTAAAAAAAAAAAAAAACATTATGGGCCCAGATAAGTAGGTGAATTCAGCTGGCTAGTCATTTTCAAGGACACCATTTAGAATGAGAAAGTTCAGCCTGAAGGTTGCTTGAGCTAAGTAAAAATCCATAAAGTTTGTTTTTTCAGATTTTGAAAAAAGTGGAATCTGTCAGCTACAGATCAGGGAGGGGGTGCCTGTTCTGTGTTTATAAAGTATGATTATTGGGGCTCAGCCGAGCACTGAGATATTCTCCTAGGATTCCAAAGCTGTGGGTTCAATAGTATGTTGAATTGCCAATTCAATCCCAAGATTGTGATTTAGGGTTTCTGCCTCCTGGGTGCAGGGTATTATCCTCAGGGCACAGTGGTTGAATTATATTAACACTGCCATAGCATTTGGTCTGAGTTGGGGGTGGGGGGTGGGCAGGGAGACGCCTAAATAGAACATATAAGGCACTAGAAACCAGGACATTCAGAACACCTTTGGTTCTTCTATGCTTTTTCCTGGGCTCAGTTGAAAACGATTTACAAACTTTGAGCTCACTGGCAATCCATGTTGCCTGTACTCCTATGACATCACAAGGAGAGGAATTCAGTGAGGCAAATATTCCTGATTGTGCAAACTACACAGTCACATCTCAGTTTGAAGTATATCCCTTATGCTGGTCACTTGGATATCAAGCAGTTGCACTGCAAAACCATGGTTTGGTTTGCAGGGGAAGTAGCTTCATCTTAATCAATGAGAAAGGTGGCTCTAGATGGTTCCTCCTATGGGAAGGAAAGAAAAATACTGACAATCCTTGCTTTCTACTTTCTCCCATCTATTGGGCCATCAGGTCACTCCTTTTCTCAGAATGAGAAAAGAATCAGGGAAGCTTGTAGTTCAGGCAAGGAAGTTGGAAGAAGCAGTGCAGAAAGAGCAGCAACTTCGCATTTACTGGCAAGCAGAGATCTTATCTCTTTCTCAGATGAATCCTCCTTCAATGAAAGATGAGTAAGGGAAACAGATCTCCTGTGAATCATGTTTCTATCTTGTGTTTCTCCAAAAATAAGACCAGAACTTATACTTTTTTTGGGGGGGGGGGTTTCAAAATAAGCACTGGGGATTTCAGAGTGATTAGCTTGCCTACACATCCCATCCCACCCAGTGCATGCACAAGAGGCAGCAAGTGCATGGAGACTGACAGTATCCAACAGCAGCTGCATCCTACCAATCTCAATGTTGGCGCATGCTGGAGCTGCACGGCCCATGAAACATAAGTGAGTTGATTCCCTCTCCAAGCAGCAACAAAGGCAGAGGTGTGGGGGGTAGGCAGGCAATCCGGACACACTGCATGGGCCACAGGAAAGACAAATGTCAGTGGGATGGAGTGGGCGGCCAGCTGTGGGAGACTTGTTTTCATGTGGCAGCATCAGCAGCACAGAGGAGAAGAGGTGCTGGATGGAATGCAGGGGATCCAGACATGCCATGTGGGCCACAGACAACCAAGAGATATGAAGATGAGCCTCCTATGGCCACCCATCTGGGCCTATTGACTCTCAGCTTTCCATGCAGCATGTCCAGATCCACCACCCTGATTCTGCCTCCGCCTGCTGCTTGGACTGGAAATCAATTCACCTGCTCTGTGTGGGCCATGGCTGCTGCTGGACACTGTCTGCCAATGCGTACTTGCCAGCTCCTGTGCTGGTCATGCCCAACCCCCTTCACTAGGGCTTATTTTGGGTCTAGGGTTTATTAGGGGCATGCTTAAAAATCAGGCTAGGGCTTATTTTCAGGATAGGGCTTATCTTCAGGAAAACATGATACAAGGCCTCTGAGATGAGGATAAGATGGAGATATGTCCCCAAGTTGGATTGTTATCGGATAAAGATTGTCTGGGATTTATTTTGTTTATAGATCAGTCATCAGCCACTTGGGATTATATAGATTCCTTGAAAATTACTGGTGTGAAATTTTCATCATTGTCAGAATCACATCATCATTTTCCCTGTTTTTCTTTATATTGGAAAGGATATCAAAGGAGAGTGCTAAGTGTGTCCAAATCAAAGAAGAGACAAGATGTGAAATGAAATAGGTAAATTTAATGAATCTTTTAATTATATCCAAGTCAGTGGGCTCCAAAACCTAAGAAAGTCAACATAACAACACATGTTTCTAGATTCCCTCATGCACACAAAATTCTTCATGAGCAAATATTCACTATCACCATCACTCCATTCTTTCCTACTGCTACTACACCTCTTATTATTGCTCCTCCAACTACAATTTCTTGCAAGTCCTACCATTGGAGAAAAATATTTCTTTCTACCTGTTTCAGGCTGCTTTATTCCTACCCACAAACACATCTCCTTTCCTCTCTCCTACATACTAACACCCCTAGCTGTTTCTCAGCACAGTAGGACAACTGCAACACAGTTGGCCATTTTCTAGTTGGCAGTCTGCCCTCCCACACACTGCCATCACGGAAAGCGTTTGAATCACAGTAAGGTGTCAAAATTGTCATTTTGGTCATTGTGCTCCCTCTTCCAAATCTTTACATTCTGTACTTAGACATTTAGTTCCCTCATTCATTGAGCGCCTAGACGGTTGGCTGTTGGCTATCTGCAGGGCAGTGGCCATTTGTCACTTCTCACTGGGAAGATACAAATTAACATATCCTCAAAAACTCTGACTGCTCACGATTATTATGTAAATCTTTATTTTACATAATTTTACAATTTATTTCTGACAGTGAGGCAGGAAAATCATAGTAACATCAACTGTGGGGCTCCCAGATGGATTTCTAGAATGAATTGCTTTTTCTATACTACATGATACTTGTTAGTTGTGTGAACTATTTTGAAAGGCCCTCTTAATGACCACAAAGCAAGTTGCTGAGATATTAACATGGCCAACTTCAGTTGGACTTTTAGCTTGTTTCAGGAAGTTGTCTATTATCTTCCAACTTCAGACTTTGGCTTGGGCTGAAGCTTTGAGAGTCAGAGAGGAAGCATGTCTTGTTATGGCTTCTGTGCTGTCATGTTCCTTGAAGATGAGGGAAAAGTTGAAGATGTAAAGGCCCTGTCACACTGGCTGATGGATGCAAAACATTTGTAAAAAGGACACAGCGGACGAGAAAAATGTTCCATATGTTGTTATCCGCTCTCAAAAGTGCCCTGAATTTGCACAACCAGAGCGGACAACATGGAAAGGAACGGACGGGGGGAGGACATAGGGCGGATGGAAAGCAGCTGCTCCACGGAAGCCTAGCGGATGGAAGCAGATGGGAGCAGATGGCACATCCACAAGGCTTCCAGGGGAGCATAGCAAAGCGGACGTGGAATGGAAAGAGCGGATGCAAAGCGGATGCCGAGCGGATGAAGCGGATGCACAGCGGAAGCCTAGCGGATGAAGCGGATGCAGAGCGGAAGCCTAGCGGATGCCTAGCATTCACTGCACATGCGGGGAGGATGCATTGCATCAGCCCTGCAGATATAAAGGGAAGCAGCTCCCAAGTAGGTCACCATTCAGAGGAAAGACCTGCTTCCAGACACAGCTCTCCAGCCAGCCAGCAAGCCAGCAACCCAACAACCATGGGGAAGAAACAGAAGCATCTGCCATCTGCTGCCAGCCCTGGCAAGAGGGACAGGGCCACTCTCCCACCCCCTGGCCCTGACTCTGCTTCTGCTGGGGCTTCTGCTGCCCTGGCTCGATCTTCTGGTGCTGGTGCTTCTGCTGATGCTGCTTCTGGAGGTGGTGCTTCTACTGATGCTGCTTCTGGTGGTGGTGCTTCTGCTGGTGCTTACTCTGCTGGCACTGCTCCTGGTGCTGGTGCTTCTGCTGATGCTTACTCTGCTGGCACTGCTCCTGGTGCTGGTGCTTCTGCTGGTGCTTACTCTGCTGGCACTGCTGCTGGTCCTACTGGTGCTTACTCTGCTGGTGCTGCTCCTGATTCTGCTGGTGCTCCTGGTCCTGCTGGTGCTCCTGGTCCTGCTGGTGCTCCTGGTCCTGGTCCTGGTCCTGGTCCTGCTGGTGCTGCTGGTCCTGCTTTTCCTGCTACTGTTGTTGTTGCTGCTGGTGGTGGTGGTGGTGTGGAGGAGCAGCCCCTACAACCTCGAAGCCCCTCTGATGAGGGCCCATATGGCCCTGCCAAAGGGAGGAAGGGGCAGACACGTGAACGGGAGAGGAGGCAATACACCAAAGAAGAGGAACATGAGGAGGAGTGGCTGGAGTGGCTGAGGGAGAACGAGTATCTATGGCAGAAGGGACACAGGCTCTATCGAGACACCAAAAGGAAGCAGGCTGCTTGGAGAGAGAAGGCGAAGAGCCTGGGCTACACTTCGGAGGTGCTCCTCGGCTGGTGGAAGCACATGCACACCTGGTACGGGAAGCTGCACCTAAAGAAATCTGGTCAGGCTGCGGTCAAGCTGAGAGACAGAGAGACCTACGTGATGGCCAAGTGCAGCTTCTTGGAGGGTGAGATCCGCCACCGAGGAGCAGCCCTCTCACAACTCTCTCTCTCAGGCAGCCTGCTGAGAGCCAGTCCTCTTCTGGCAAAGAGTCAGCCCCTGTGTCCAGGCAGGTATCTGTGGAGCGTGCCACGACAGAGACCCCCCCCCGACAGCTGTACTATCATGGCGGAGCGTGTGGAGACAGCACTTCCACCACTGCCCAACCCGCATCCACCCCCAGCTCCACCTCCACAGAAAGGCAGAGAGGCAGACCGGAGGGGCAGAGCCACACTGTCCTGCTGGAGATAAGAGACACCATCAGGAGCAGCGTAGATCTCCTCTCTCAGCTGGTACACACTGACGTCCCATCCTCCAATCGCAAGCACTTCCTCACCTACGTCAACCAGACCCTCATGAACATGTCAGAACCCCAGTACCAGGTGGTGAAGGACAGGATCACCGATCTTCTTCACAACCCTCCAGACCAAGATGAACCTGCTCCCATCCAGTCCAGGCCTGCTCCTCCACCCAGGTGATGTCACTGCCCTTCCAAGGCTTTCCACAGGCCCTCACCTACCAAGCCTACGGCTACCAGGAGGTCCAGCAGCACAGGCAGCCCTTCCCAATCCAGGCACAGGTACATCGGATGCCACCGGTGCCACTGATGCCACCGATGCCAGCCACGCCACCGATGCCAGCCACACCACAGATGCCACCCATGCCACCCACGCCAGTCCTCACCCAGCTGCAGGCCAGACAGCCCCACCACACTGCTCCTTCCTCCACCCCACAGCCAAGCCCAGCCTCAGTACATCTGTCATCGGTATTGGGGCTGACACCCCATGTCATGGAGGAAGGGGCTCTCAACATCACAGGGCTAGCCAGCTGTCTGAGAGCTTCCTCAACACACCATCCCCTGTTGTCCTCTTGGGGCCAGGCACCCCAGTGGCGCTTCAGACCAGCACTCCAGCAGCAGCCACCTCCACAGCACCTGGACCCTTCACCCCTGAGACTGGGCACACCTCCAAGTGACCAAGAAGAGTGCCAGAGACTGGGTGGCTACCTGTTGACTTTATTTTTGCTTTGGACACTTGACTTGGGTCATTTTTCTTTTACAGCTTGTTATTAATAAAGATTATTTTTGCTTCACACACTTGCTTCATTTATTTTTGTAAATAAAGTCTTGGTGGAAACTTTTAGAAATGGTTTAAGCCTTTGCATGCTTGTGGGATGGGTAAGGATAGCAGTGGGATGGGCAGGGATACCTTTGGGATGGGTAATAGCTGTGGGATAGATAAACCTCCAGTGCAAGCATAGTGGGACTGTATGGTCCACCTTACCAGGTGCCACACTATGGCCCTTTATTATCAATAATAATGTAATCAATCATCCACACATGTCAACATAAACACAACTCTTTATTAAATGCCCTCTTCATTGTAGGACCACTCAACATACATCGCCCAATCTCATCAGTGTGATGAGACAGGCTGAAGGAAACATCCATTAATCATCTATCATCCTGTCTTGCCACTCCACTGCTCCAGCTGGGGAGTTGCACCAGTGTCTCAGGAGGTTGCGCTGCTTCTTCCCTTCACGTGAAGCTCTGCTGGGGCCTTGCACATCCTTAGTATCTATCAGGTTTCGCCCTTGCCTCCATTCCCCAGGCTCCATGTCCCCATTGCCTTGTTGGAGGTCCACGAGACTGTTCTGCAACACTGGGTAGCGGGTGCGCATGAGATTGTACAGGATGCAGCAAGCTTCCACGATCCTCCTCATGGTCTCTGGGTGATGCTGCATGGTGGTGAGAAGTACCTGGAACCTGTTGGCCAGGATGCCAAAGGCGTTCTCCACCACCCACCTTCCCCTGGACAGCCTGTTGTTGAAGATCCTCTCTTCACGGGTGAGGAGTCTGGAAGTGTAGGATTTCATGAGGTAGGTTCTGAGGGAGAAGGCATTATCCCCCACGATGAAGTAGGGCTCATCTTGCATCATCTCATCTCATGTCGTTGGGCAGGGGGTCTGGATCTGGGAAGCCCATGATGAGGTTGCGCTCCAGGCCCTCCTTGAGGTCACTGGCGTTGTATACCTGGGCATCTGAAGAGGAGCCGTTGCCTGAAGCATCGATGTACATGAACTTGTAGTCAGCATCGACCATGGCGAAGAGGATGATGCTGAAGAAGCCCTTGTAGTTGAAATAAGTACACTTTGCAGGCCACGTGCTTGCCATATATGGCTCCAACAGTGTGGGGGAAGTTCCCCCTCTGATACCACTGCTCTGCAACTTTCCTCTAGCCTTCTTCAGTGGAGGGGCACTGGAGGAGCTCCTCCATGTATTCTTCGATGATGGCCTGGACCACTTCTCTGACCACAATGCTGTTGGTGTTGTGTGGCACCCTCCAGCCATACTGCATGCTCCTGTAGGTGGTCCCTGAGGCCAGGTGCCACAAAGTCAGTGCCACCTTGAGCCCAGCGTCCAGGCTGGGCTGAAAGTTGGTGCTCTGCTTGGTCAACCTGGGTCTCAGCCGCTGCACAACTTTGTCAAACATGGCTGGAGGCATCCTCATGAAGTTCTGGAATGCACGAGGGTCTTCGTTCCTGAGCTCCACCATCAGCTTGTTGTACAGTCCGTACTCTGCTCTTCTCCTGATCCATCTTCGGACCCAGACACTTCTTGGCCGCCTCCTTTTCTTCCCGTAGAACAGGTGAAAGAACCTGTAGATGGCTTTGCACTGTTGCAGAACGATGGTGGCTACCAAAAGGAGTGTGTTACGATCCATGGTGGAGATGACTGGATGCTGTGGAAGAGTAAGAGCCAGATGAAGGCTGCAGAGGTCTGCACAGCAGGGCTGCTGGACTGAAAGTGAGATCCAGGTGAGTTCCTCCCCCTTTTTATAGGAAATATAGGTTTTCCGCTAGGTGTCCTTTTGCATCCTCTAGGCATCCTGCAGACATCCTAAATATCCAAGATACATCCCTCTGCGAATGTTTTTTCCGTTTTAATATATGTGAGCTGCATCCGCTTTCATCCTTTCTATGTCCATGCTACTAACACTTTGTGTCCGTTCTGCGACCATTTTGTTTCCTCCCTGTGTCCGTTTACCGCTGGAGTGGATTTGAGTTGCGTGGATGCGCAGCGGTTGCCTAGCGGATATAGCGGACGCGCAACGGATGACAATGGATGTAGAACGGATGTTCCCCGTATGCGTTGCGGATGCAGAATGGACGCGTTTGATACAATTTCCGCTCAAAAAATGTTGAGCAGCTCAAAACTTTGGAGTGGATGGAACCTCAGTCGACGGATGCTGGACGGATAGAGAGGATGAAAAACGGACGCAGTGAGTACAGAATGGATGAATCGCGTTAACCAACGGATGGCAAGTGTTTCTTTCTGTTTTACATCCTCTTTCCATTCATTGGTGCAGTGTGACATGGGCTTAAATGTGTTACTCACAGTTGGTGCTGCCACTGTGGTCAGGAGAGAGATGTTGATTCTCATCTCTTTCTCTACTTCATTGGGCTTATGGCCCCAGAATCATTACTGGGACTGGACTGGATTCTTTTCTTGCCTCTGGATGGCATTTTTAGGCTGTAAAGACTGAGCTACTGGTAGAAGCGGGGAGGCCAACACATCAGGAGTTTTTTTCAGGGGCTGCTAGTTTGTAACCATCTTGACTTTTCTTGAGGGAGGTTAGTTTGAAAGAAGATGAGCAGAGTTTTAAAACTGAAGAAGGAGCTTCAATCATCTGCAAAGGTAATCCTCAAATTACAATCCTAATGGATGCTGCCCATGATAGTTGTAAATCGGAGGTGTACAGTGAATCACCTCAGTTAATAAGTTCCTGTCTCTGCTTTCCCCAATGCATTTGTTAAATGAATACAAGGGTTGTTAAGCATAAAATAGGGTGCCTTGGGGATGAGGGGAGACGCTAGTGCAGGCATAAGCCCACCTATCTCCAGCCTCCCAAGAGTTTCCCCACCCCTTGATGTATGCCATGCTCTGCTTCTTTCCCCTTGGCATCCCCACTGGAACCTCTTCCCCATCTCCTTCCCCAGTCATCTATTGCTCACTTACCTTTCAAAGATCTCCAGAGCCCAGAAATTTGGGGTATAGATGGTGGACAGGCTGCTCCATTGCTGGGCCAGATGGCAGAATTCCACAAGTGGCCAACTTTTTATGAGATTCTGATGAAGCTCTTTCTTGCTAATTGCTAACCTTTCTTTGCTTGCATAAATAGCTACATGTTATTATGCTAATGCTGGGGGAAGAAGGCTAGCAACCAGGAAAGAAAAACCTTCTTGACTTTTTCTCACTAGCCCTGGAAAGGCTACTGCTAGCAAAAGCAAAGTAAATGTATTTGGTTTTAAACTCCATAAAGAAAGCTGTCAATATACAACCTCATGTAATGCTTAATCCCTGTCTAACAGTAGTAAATAAAATTTCCGGTTCAGTTGCTTCACAGAATTTGTTCTAGGATGCAAAATCTACCTAGAATAAATGCCATTTGTTTCTGTTGAGTGAATAGACACCATAGTATACTTCGATTTCTTAGCAGGAAAATAAAACCCTGCTCCAGTGTGGTACCCACATATGTTTTAAAAATGTCTTAATTTTAAATAAATAAATAGAAAGTCAGCAAACTACAAGTCAAAGTATAGAATCTTTGATATTCTATGAGCTTGGTTATTTCCTTGCAAACATTTCATAGACAATATTTTCAGTGCTACAAAGAAATGGGCTTGGTCTCTTTGCTACCTCCTTCTAGCAATAAAGATATTATTTAGCTGGGTAATGAAATGTATGCAAGAAGAGCACTAACAATTCCATAGTTCAACCCTGAGCAACATATATTCTATTTTATTGCTGCAAGGAAAAGTACCTATCTCAAATATATTTCAAAAGAATTATTATAAGAGAAAAGTGATGGGAATTTGCAATGCTAAGCCTGATTTGGAGGTTAGTCCACAAGGGGAGAGCAAAAGACCAAAACAGAAATAAACTGACATGACAGATACCATTATGGGAAACTTGAAAGATGGCTGGAAATAACTAGGTTTTTTTTCATATGAAAATTTTGTAATTAGTTATGGCAATGATATTGTAAGACTATGTAACCGTTGTTTGGGGGGATTAGTATTAAAATGGGAGGCTGGACATTATACCAGATAAACAGAAATAAAACAGTAAGAGAAGGACTGACAGAGCCAGGGGGTGGAGTTAAAAGATGCATCAGAATCATTACATAATCACAAGCAAACTAAGTCCAATTGCTCCCTGAATGTTTGATCCTTATCTCGTTTTAACCAGGTGCTGATCATCAGTTAAGAAAATTCCTGTTTATAAGCTTTTATCAATAAACAAGTTAATTTAAATTTTTGTGCGTGGATTTTGCATCTGACATTAATCATCTCAATTCAACAAAAATTTCTACAATGGAAGCAACTGGCATGCCATCTGACCCACAAGCAGGAACAGCAGCTAACCAAGTAACAATGGATGCTATCTTGCACCGTCAGGATGGTGTAGAGAATGAAGTGCATAATTTGACAGCAATGGTGCTCCAGTTAATACAACCAATGCAGAATTTAGTACAGCTGGTACCACTGGTGTCCTGGTACCCAGAACAGCTCTGATAATATAGCCTGTGTTACAGACAAATCATGGAAGTTTTCCAGAAAGATTTGAAGAAGAATCACAAAGGATGAAAACCTTCCTAGTGCAATGTGAGCTGTTTTTTGTGGTAGAATTTCTGAATGACCAGTCATAAGTCTTCTTCATATTGAGTCTATTGACAACCTCAGTGGCTCAGTGGGCACTTCTGATCATCAGAGACAATGACCTGATTATGGATAAGTATCAGAACTTCACAGTCAACTTCAAGGGCCATTTAGAGATCTAAAAGAGGTCACAGCTACGTCATGGGCTGGAAGAAGGGATTGCCACATCAGTGGATCCTGGGACAATACCAATTATATAGACTTTGCAATAGTCAAGCTTACAGATCCTTATAGTCATTCTGGTTTACTCCAATGAAAATAGAATGATAGACGGTCAACACTTGAAAGCACCCAATTACATATGCCACAACCCCACTTTAGAAATCATACCCAGCATACTGAACTATTAACCTTATGTCATGAAACACATTTTACTTTATAATCATCTTTGAATCAGAGCAGCTGGAGCTTTCCCGGCCCACAATAAAATGGGAGGCAGGAACATTTTTATTGTCACAACTTGCCAACTTCACCATGTCCAAATAGCAGACTCTGCACCAACTAGTATCCAGTCCCAAAGAGTGAAATACTTGGGAATGAAGAAGTATCAGCCTCCCCCACACACACCTAGAGACTGTGATTGTGCTGTAGGCCTGGTTCACTGGCCTAAAATACCCATTAAAAGATAGCATCCAATGTTAACTAAAGAAGTGTCAGTTTTGAATTAGCAGTTCAACTTTAACTTGCAAAAATCAGCAAGTGTCTATCTTTTTTGTATCTAAGAAGCCACACCCAAACAGGGAAGTTCTCTTGAGAACTTGACTACAAAGCCCTTAATGCTTAGAGTGTGAGGGTCTGTTACTGGATTTTTCATGTCTGACAAAGTGACAGATCTCTTTAATAGAATTTCCAGAATGATTCTCATAATTATGACATACTATTTTATGCCCCTGAGTGCAGCCATTTGCTGAACCCTTGACGTTGTAGAAAATGTTTCTATATTACCTAGAGCAGGGCTGTCAAACTCCTGGCCCATGGGCGAGATAAGTCATGTGCTGGCCATGCCTACACCCAATTTAGCAAAGGAGAAATTTCATTCTTTTTTGAGGTAACATAAAGGCCCTTAATGAAGTAAGAGCTATAGACTTGTTTTATCATGTGCAAATAGTCTTTATTGATCATAATAGGGACCAGCAATTTCATCACGAAGCGATGTGGTCATTAAGTATAATGTCCCATAACCACAAATTACAATTTCCTGCTGGTTTCCCCATTGACTTTGGTTGTCTGAAACAAGCTAGGAAGTTTGCCAATTGTAATGATGTGACTGGAAGATGCTGCAACAGCTGAAGGCCAACTATCTCATTTTTCCATGATGTTGTAATTTTGAATGGTTAATGAATGAGTAATTGGTAAGCAAGGACTACCTGTATTTTAGAGGCTCAGAGATCAGCTTCAGAAATCCCTCCTCTGCAGTGTGAAAAAAGTCAAACAGAAGAAACCAGAAAATATGGTGAGAAATAACAGCTAAAGATTTGTCACAGGGATAGTAAAAGTGAAACCCAGTTCCCAAGGAAAACTACGTCTTAGTCAAGTGGAATTCCTGATAATTTATTTCACCAATGCTATCATCACTCTTCCAGTGGGCTTTCTTATGTAATATAAATTGCTATTACTATTTTTAAATTGTTGTGGGGCTCATCACATTAACCACCTACAGCAACATCTTCACTAAATATCTCAGTTAATCTACAGTGGGGCATCTTCCCAATTCCACTTTTCAGATCTTGATGGTAAAGTTTCTAGCCCTCATTCTATTGTAGGGATCTTTTTCAGAACTCAAGTGCTGTAAGCAATACAAATGTGCACAATGACACATGTAAAGATTGGAAACTGAATGATTGTGGATTGGCCTTGGTTAGGTTCTCTTTTTTACACCCATTTTTTAAACTTGATTTTGCTATTCTGGTTTCACAGGCAATATTAGCCAACCATATTAGCGGAGTTACAACCTGCTAATTGGCTATACATCCATTAAATAAAGGAACAAACAAATAAACAACAAAATATAGCACAGTAAACACAATTTTAGCATTCTGGTGTCATGGAGGAGAACTGTAACTGTAACTGTCTCCAAAAGACTTTGAGTCTTTTTCCAATGACAGGTTTCTTGTCTTATTTATTTTTAAAAAACTTTCTGTTCAAAGTTTCCCTCACTCTACAATTTTCTTATTCTTAAATGTATTATATGAGGGATGAGGAATATAATTCTATCTGAAATATTAGTAATTAATAACCAAGGACATTCACAATACTGATCATTCAGTTCAAAATGTTGGGCACAAGTAGGCAATCAAAGCCTGCCTCTTTTTAACATACATCACACCCAGTTGCACAGATATAAAAGGTGTTGGGTTTCAGTTGGCTGGTTGTGTTTGTCATTTTGGCAATGAGTGTATGGTAGATGTCATCTTTCCTAGCATTCCAGTTGTTGTATTCACGGAAGAAGGAGACTCGGAGACCAGCATAACTTCAGCTCTTTTATTTAGTGCAGAAAGTCCATATAAACCAGGAGCCGCGGCAGCTCTTTATATAGAGAAGCTGCTCGCGTCTAGTGTCCAATGACGGCTACTTGGTTTTCCCGCCTCTTGAATTGGCCAAGCTAGGCTTGCTATTATTGGCCAATCAGCGTCGAGTAAAGTAGCCAATCAGCGTCGGGCATTCTTGTCCAATAGGAATAGTCTATTAGGAGTATGTTAATATGGAACACCCCTCCCCTCTTGGTATGGCCCTACCGTACGTAGTCACGTAAGTAGGCGGGGCTTCTAGGTTGCCTAGTTGACCTGCACAGTTTAGTTGTGTCGTTGTCTTCAACGGGTTCGGACGGGATCGCTGTTTCTCCTGTCCTTCTCTGTCGAACCTCCTGGAAGGTAGAGTCAGCCATGCCACTCCCACCCGGCCTACTCAGGCTGGTAGAGTCGGCTCGGCCGCTCCTTTCCGACAAGGCATCCAGGTCTTCTTGTGCCTCCTGCTCTTCGCCGAAGATTTCTGCGGGTAGGTCGTTGTTTTTACTTGCATTTATTTGCGAATGTTTTTTATTGTATATGTTTTGGTTTTGTGGGGTTTCTTTTTCTACCGGAGGGTTTCCCCCCCTCTTATTTGTTATTGAGGGGTCTCCCCCCTCTCTGGTTGGTCTGGTGATATTTTTGTGTAACGTTTGTGGTGTTGCTAGTGTGTGTGTGTGTTGTTCTTTGTGTCTGGGTGTGTCGGTGGTGCGTTCTAGAGTTCGTGACTGTAACTGGTTAATGTGTCTCCACCAGATTCAGCCATCGTCTGTTTCTAGTCTATAGGACCATGGTCCTGTTATTTGTGTTATCTTCGCTGGTACCCACAATGGGTGGCCGGTGAGATTCTTTGCATAGGCTAAGTTTCCTGGTTCGAATTTGTGATACTTGCTGGATGAGTCGGTTGGTTTTTCGGCAGCGTATGTTGGGTGTAATCTATCAAATTGTGATCATAGTTTTCTGCCTGTTAGTAATTCTTCTGGGCTTTTATTTGTAGTGGAGTTTGATGTTATGTGCTGTATGGTGAGCATTTTTTCAATTCTTTCCTGAATGTCCCCTGTGTCTAATTTGTTTAAAGTTTCTTTGGTATACCAGACCATGCATTCCGCCCTTCCATTCATCGCCAGTTGACCCGGTGCTGTCAAGGCATGTCGTATGCCATGTTCAGCGAGGAATTTTTTGAATGGTAATGCAGTAAACTGTGGGCCATTATCTGAGACGAGCACGTTCGGTAACCCGTATGTGGTGAATAGTTTTCACAGTTGTTTAATGACCGCTTTTGTGGTAGTCGAGTTCATGAGGCTTACTTCCAACCAATTGGAGTAAGCATCTACTACAATTAGAAATGTATGTCCTTTTGTGGGCCCCGCAAAGTCTATATGTATTCGTGACCATGGGCCCCTTGGTGTTTCCCAGTCTAGGACAGGTGCTGAAGGGGGTGCAGGCCGGGAGTTTTGGCATTTCCCACAGGTTTCAACCCATCTCCCAATGTCTTTGTCCATCCCTGGCCACCATAAGTAGCTCCTGGCCAAGGATTTCATTCACACGATGCCCGGGTGGCCTTCGTGCAACATGCACAGTACCTGTTCTTGTAATGGTTCTGGTATTATTACCCGATCACTCCATAGGATACAACATTTTAGCAATGACAGTTCAGTTTGCCTATTCTTGAAAAGGTTTAAAAATAACATCTGTCTTGTTTTCTGGCCACCCTTTTCCTACCCAGTTTAATACTTGTGACAATGTTTTGTCTCTTACGGTCATTCTGGCAATGTCAGCCACGGTTATTGGTAGATTTGACAGAGTCTCAATTTGTAGGGTGGACGTGGTTGGTGCTGGGTCAGTCTCTATGTTTGGTAAGGGAGTGCGGCTCAAGGCATTGGCGTGGGAAATGTCTTTACCGGGTCGGTGGATCGGTCTATAGTTGTAGGATGCCAGGAACTCAGAC
Source organism: Laticauda colubrina (assembly GCA_015471245.1). Lineage (NCBI taxonomy): Eukaryota > Metazoa > Chordata > Lepidosauria > Squamata > Elapidae > Laticauda > Laticauda colubrina. The sequence goes on along the minus strand of BLBF01000044.1, from coordinate 11,290,870 downwards.
CACCTTGTCATTCTCAGGGATAGTATATTTGGGGTGGCTCTGTTTCCTGCTAGTATTCCCAATAGGGGTTTGTGATCGGTAACAAGGGTAAAAGTCCTACCGTAAAGGTATTTGTGGAACTGTTTTATGCTGGATAGTGCCGCTAATGCCTCTCTGTCCAATTGGCTATAGTTCCGTTCAGTTTTTGAAAGAGTCTTTGAGTAAAAGGCGATGGGGGCTTCTCTCCCATCAGGCAGGATGTGGCTAAGTACGGCTTAGAAGCCAAACGGTGATGCGTCGCAGGTGACTGTTAATGGTAATGTCTCGCTGTATTGCATCAATACCGAGTCGAAGGTGATGAGGTCTTTTATCTGCTGGAATGCTGTCTCTTCATGTCGTCCCCAGGTCCAGATGGCTATTTGTCTAATAGTCTATGTAGCGGTTCTGCCGTTGTTGCCTTCTGTGGCAGAAAAACGTGGTAAAAATTTATAAGTACCAAGAATGCTTGTAACTCTACTTTGTTTTTAGGTCTAGGCACTTCTTTGATTGCCTTAATTTTTTTCTCTGTGGGGAGGATGCCCTCTTTATCAATTTGGTACCCCAGGAATTCAACTTTTGATGTTGAACTTCTGACTCCAAATTGCAGCCTTTTGCATTTGAAGGCTCCTCTATGAGTCACGATCGTTTGTGCCTCTGCTGTTTCAGGGTCTACTGGCAATTGTTGGTAGGCTTGGGCAAGGTTGAGCTTTGCAAAGACCTTGCCTCTCCCCAATGAGTGTAGTAGATATTGTACTACTGGGACAGGATATGCACTTTGTTGTAGCACATGGTACAGGGTAGCCTTGTAATCCCCACAGATTCTCACGGACCCATCCGGCTTAACTGGGGTCACGATTGGGGTCTCCCATTTGGCGTGGTCAATTGGTTCCAAAATGCCTTGTGCTATTAGTTTATTTAATTCTTCGTCAATTTTGGGTTTTAGTGCGAAGGGGACTCACCTCGCCTTTAACCTAATTGGAGCAATTGTTGGGTCTAAATTGAATGAAATAGGGGACCCTCGGTACTTGCCTAACTTTTCATCGAAGACGTCCTGGAACTCTCTCATCCGGTTCTCCTCCCAGTCTACGTTGGTGATGCGGTTAATGCCGGTCACTCCGATTCCTAGAGGTTCGAACCACTCAAGTCCCAGTAGGCTTGGTCAGTTTCGGTCTATGATGGTTAGAGGCAATATCTTTTGGTATTCTTTGAAACTCATCTGGAAGTGTCCAAGTCCGACTACCGGTATTCTGTTTCCTTGGTAGTCTTTTAAAATTAGTGATTGGTGTTCTAGTTCAGCTCTGCCAATATGTGGTACTAGTCTTTTGATGGTATCCCATGATACCATCGATAGGTACGATCTGGAATTGACCTCCATCTTACATTCTTGGCCCTCGATCCGGACTGCCACATGTACCTTTCGGCCATTAGTTGTGTTAGAGTGACCGATGGTGATGGTTTGATGAGTTTCCTCTTTCCTATAGTTCTCGTTTAGCCACTTTCCTTTGCTTTCGCGACTCTTGCAGCTCCACGTTGGCCTCTCTTTATTTCTTGGTGGTGTGTTGTCCCTACGTCTGGGGCTGTAGCTCTTCCGATTTTGGCATACTCGTGCGATGTGACCCCGCCTCTCGCAATACCAGCACATGGCATCTAAGAACCGGCACTCAGAATGGGGGGGGTCTCCTCCGCACCCGGCACACTGAAACCCCAACTTCGACCATTTTTCAGTCACCGCTCTCGCTCAGCCTGGAGTCTGTGGATCTCCTCTTCATCGACATAGTCGATTATGGATGATCCACTGTCTGCATAGCGTGCGGTGGTTTTGTGTGCACTTTCTGCCTTCTTCTCTGTGCTCTGATTTGTTTCGGTCGGTGTCTTGGGTGAGTTGGTATTCATCTGCTGCATCTTTGCCGCTGATTTTTTGGTTGCTTCTGCTGCCGTGGCTTCAGCAATACCCTCGGTAACGGTAATCTTTGGCCAGGTTAGCAGCCGGCTTTGTAGGGTAAGATCTCTTAGTCCAAGGGCCATGCGATCCCTCATGGCTTTGTCCATGTATAGGAATTCACATGCTCCTCCAATGTCCCTGAGAGCTACTACAAAATCTGCGATGCTCTCACCTTCTCTCTGGTCTCATTTGTAAAACTTGTTTCTCCTGATGAGGCTGGAGACAGTCGGTGCATAGTGAGCCTTCAGCAGCTTCTCTAGATCTGGCCAGGCCATCTGTTTTACATCGTCTGGTTTTGCTAGTGCCTTGGCCATCTTGAACATTGTGGGCCCACAGTGCATCAGAAACACAGCTCTTTTTCAGTTGTCCGAGATTCCTTGTAGATCGTTAATCTCCAGGAACATGAGGAATCTATCGATGTAGGATTCCCAGTCCTCTGTTGCTGGATTGAATGGTGTGGGTGACGAGTTGGTTCCGGCCATTTCGTCTGCTCGGTTCTCGATGCCACATGCCCGACTGGTCTCCTCTCTCAGTATCCCATCCTCATCGCCAGTGTTGTATTCACGGAAGAAGGAGACTCGGAGACCAGCGTAACTTCAGCTCTTTTATTTAGTGTAGAAAGTCTGTATTAACCAGGAGCCGCGGCAGCTCTTTATATAGAGAAGCTGCTTGTGGCTAGTGTCCAATGATGGCTACTTGTTTTTCCCGCCACTTGGATTGGCCAATCATAGGCTTGCTATTATTGGCCAATCAGCGTTGAGTAAAGTAGCCAATCAGTGTCGGGTATTCTTGTCTAATAGAAATAGTCTATTAGGAATATGTTAATATGGAACACCAGTAATTATATTTTTTTGTTACTGAAATAATGAAGCCTTTAAAAATGTGCTGGTATGTTCTGATTATTAACTGCTTTGATATTTCTCATTCAGAAGGTTCATGTAACGAATAACGATCAGGTCTGGTTGTTGCCTAATTTAGATAATACCCTGGAGACTAAGCAGCATTCTCCTCCAGACCAGATGTAAATTCTATTATTCACCTACAGAGTCACAGCAAAATGCTTTCTTCCCACACTGAGATGAAAGGAAGTTATATTGATATAAAAACTACTGCCCCCTTGCCCAGCTTTTTACTATGTTTCAGCAAGGAGACTGGTAGCATTACTGTTCATGCAGAAAATGATGCAGAATACTCTCAAGGAAAACAAGGACTTTAGGACTGGCAGCCATGCTAACATGTTTTTCTCCCTCGAAATGAAAGCAAAGAATGTTGGTTCAAAAGATGCCGTTCCCACAAACTCTGCTTTGCATCTGGCCAATGACTAAACTATTCATATCATAGTCTGTATCTATTATTTGAAAAGAAGTGTGAATTTTGCATTAAATATCAGTTTTGTTATGAATTGGAATGTATTTACACATTCCAATTTCACTTCTATGCATGCACAATTTTTTTTTCTTTCAACCAGCAAACATTTATATTTGCAAGGACTTAACTTTTAAACTTTTTTAAAAATGGAAACAGTCCATATCAGTTCAATACTTCCTCTCTAACATTAACATAATTATCTTCAACAACTTTTTAATATGCTCCTAATGGCCACTGCAAACAGTGCAACATATATATTTCCCTCTAAACTAGATTGTTTCAATTGGATTAACAACGATACAATGAATCTAGCACAAGGCTCCTGATATAATTTGCAATAGTAATAGTAATGGGTTAGGTCTTTTATTGGTGAATTATTACACATGTATAAAACTTATGCTACACATCCCTAGCTCCCTCAACCGTTTGTCATATAATTTAGCCTCCAGACCCTTTGTCATCTTTCAAAACACATTCCAGGATATTAACAACTTCTTTTGTCTAATCTATGATAAGATTAATTACAATTTTGGTCAGAGGATGAAGCATTTGATGAACTGTTGCAGGAACAGAATATGTCTAATCTAACAAAGAGAAGGACTAGAGATGACATGATAACAGTCTTTCAATATTTGAAAAGTTGTCACAAAGAAGAGGAAGTCAACCTATTTTCCAAAGCACCTGAAGACAGGACAAGAAATAATGGATAGAAATTTATCAAAGGGAGATCCAACATAAATTAAGGAGAACACTTGTGAGAGTTAGAACAATTAATCAGTGGAATAGCTTCAGCCCATGTCACACAGCACCAACAGATGGAAAGAGGATGTAAAACGGAGAGAAACACTTGCCATCCGTTGGTTAACGCGATGCATCCATTCTGTACTCACTGCGTCCGTTTTTCATACTCTCTATCCGTCCAGCATCCGTCTAGTGTGATTTCATCCACTCAAAAAGTTTTGAGCTGCACAAAACTTTTTGAGCAGATAAAGTATCCAACACGTCCATTCTACATCCGGTACGCACACGGGGAACATCCATTATACGTCTATCGTCATCCGTTACGCGTCCGCTATATCCGCTAGGCATCCGCTGCACATCTGCACAACTCACATCCGCTCCAGCGGAAAACGGACACAGGGAGGAAGTGAAACGGACGCGGAACGGACACACAGCATTAGCAGCACGGACGTAGAAAGGATGAAAGCGGATGCAGCTCGCATATAAAGCATTAAAATGGAAAAAACGTTCGTATAGGGGACATATCTCGGATATTTAGGATGTCTGCAGGATGTCTAGAGGATGCAAAAGGACACCTAGCGGAAAACCTATATTTCTAATAAAAAGGGGGAAAAATCACCTGGATCTCACTTTCAGTCTAGCAGCCCTGCGGTGCAGACCTCTTCAGTCTTCATCTTGCTCTTGCTCTTCCACAGCATCCAGTCATCTCTACCATGGATCGTCGCACACTCCTTTTGGTAGCTGCCATCGTTCTATAACAGTACGAAGTCCTCTACAGGCTCTTTCACCTGTTCTACGGGAAGAAAAGGAGGCGGCCAAGAAGTGTCTGGGTCCGAAGATGGATCGGGAGAAGAGCAGAGTACAGACTGTACAACAAGCTAATGGTGGAGCTGAGGAACAAAGACCCTCGTGCATTCCAGAACTTCATGAGGATGCCTCCAGCCATGTTTGACAAAGTTGTGGAGCGGCTGAGACCCAGGTTGACCAAGCAGAGCACCAATTTCCAGCCCAGCCTGGACCCTGGGCTGAAGGTGGCACTGACTCCGTGCCACCTGGCCTCCGGGACCATGTACAGGAGCATGCAGTACGCCTGGATGGTGCCACACAACACCATCAGCATTGTGGTCAGAGAAGTGGTACAGGCCATCATTGAAGAATACCTGGAGGAGCTCCTCCAGTGCCCCTCCACTGAAGAAGGCTGGAGGAATGTTGCAGAGCAGTGGTATCAGAAGTGGAACTTCCCCCACACCATTGGAGCCATAGATGGGAAGCACGTGGCCTGCAAAGCTCCAGCCAACTCAGGATCCACTTATCACAACTACAAGGGCTTCTTCAGCATCATCCTCTTCACCATGGTCAATGCTGACTACAAGTTCATGTACATCGATGCTTCAGGCAATGGGTCAGCTTCAGATGCCCAGGTATACAACGCCAGTCACCTCAAGGATGGGCTGGAACGCAACTTCATCATGAGCTTCCCAGATCCAGACCCCCTGCCCAACGACACACAAGATGTGCCCTACTTCATCGTGGGGGATGACGCCTTCTCCCTCAGAACCTACCTCATGAAGCCCTACACTTCCAGATGCCTCACCCGTGAAGAGAGGATCCTCAACTACAGGCTGTCCAGGGCAAGGCAGGTGGTGGAGAACGCCTTTGGCATCCTGGCCAACAGGTTCCAGGTACTTCTCACCACCATGCAGCATCGCCCAGAGACCGTGAGGAGGATCGTGGAAGCTTGCTGCATCCTGCACAATGTCATGCGCACCCGCTACCCAGTGTTGCAGAACAGGCTTGTGAACCGCCAACAAGGCAATGGGGACATGGAGCCTGGTGAATGGAGGAAAGGGCGAAACCTGATAGATACTGTGGATGTGCAAAGACCCAATAGAGCTTCATGTGAAGGGAAGAAGCAGCACAACCTCCTGAAACACTGGTGCAACTCCCCAGCTGGAGCAGTGGAGTGGCAAGAGAGGATGGTAGATGCTTAATGGATGCTTCCTTCAGCTTGTCTCATCATACTGATGAGATTGTGCCATGTATGTTGAGTGGCCCTACAATGAAGAGGGCATTTAATAAAGAGTTGTGTTTATGTTGAAATGTGTTGATGAATGATTGTTATTGATAATAATGGGCCATAGGTGTGGCACCTGGGAGGGTGGACCATACAGTCCCACTATGCTTGCACTGGAGGTTTATCTATCCCACTGCTATCCTAACCTATCCCAGAGCTATTACCCATCCCACAGGTATCCCTGCCCATCCCACTGCTATCCTTACCTATCCCACAGCTATTACCCATCCCACAGGTATTCCTGCCCATCCCACTGCTATCCTAACTCATCCCACAGCTATTACCCATCCCACAGGTATTCCTGCCCATCCCACTGCTATCCTTACCCATCCCACAAGCATGCAAAGGCTTAAACCATTTCTAAAAGTTTCCACCAAGACTTTATTTACTGAAAGAACTGAACCAAGTGTGTGAAGCAAAGATAAACTTTATTAATAACAAACTGTAAAAACAAAATGACCCAAGTAAAGTGCCCCAAGCAAAGATAAAGCCAACAGGTAGCAACCCAGTCTCTGGCACTCTTCTCAGTCACTCTGAGGCATGCCTATAGTCTCAGGGGTGAAGGGTCCAGGTGCTGTGGAGGTGGCTGCTGCTGGAGTGCTGGTCTGAGACACCATTAGGGTGCCTCGCCCCAACAGGACAACAGGGGATGGTATGTGGAGGAAGCTCTCAGAGAGCTGGCTCAGTCCTGTGATGTTGAGAGCCCCTTCCTCCATGACATGGGGTGTCAGTCCCAAGACCGATGACAGATGTTCTGAGGTCAGGCTTGGCTGTGGGGTGGAGGAAGGAGGAGTGTAGTGGGGCTGTCTGGTGTGCAGGTGAGCGAGGTGAGGCATCTGTGGCATCTGTGGCGTCGGTGGCATCTGTGGCGTCGGTGGCATCGGTGGCACTGGTGGCATACGATGTACCTGTGCCTGGACTGGGAAGGGCTGCCTGTGCTGCTGGAACTCCTGGTAGCTGTAGCCTTGGTAGGGGAGAGCCTGTGGAAAGCCTTGGAAGGGCTGTGACATCACCTGGGGTGAGGGAGTAGACCTGGACTAGGTGGGAGCAGGTTCAGCTGGGCCTGGAAGGTTGTGCAGAAGACCTGTGATCCTCTCCTTGATCACCTGGTACTGGGATTCGGACATGTCTATGACAGTCTGGTTGATGTAAGTGAGGAAGGGCTTTCTGTTAGAGGATGGTATGTTGGTGTGTACCACCTGAGAGAGGAGATCTACACTGCTTTTGATGGTTTCCCTGATCTCCAGCAGGACAGTGTGGCTCTGTCTGGCTCCAGTCTGGCTCTCTGCCTGCTTTCTGTGGAGGTGGAGCTGGGGGTGGGGGTGGGTTGGTCTCTGATGGCAGTGGCCTCTCCTTGCTCCAACTGCGTCAGGGGGTCCTCCACGCACTCCGCCACGGGGAGTGCAGCTGTCGGGGGGGTCTCCATTGTGGGACGCTCCACAGATACCTGCCTGGACACAGGAGCTGACTCTTGGCCAGAAGAGGACTGGCTCTCTGTGGGCTGCTTGAGAGAGAGAGTTGACAGAGGGGCTGCTCCTCGGTAGCAGACCTCACCCTCCAAGAAGCTGCACTTGGCCATCATGTAGGTCTCCCGGTTGGTGAGCTTGACTGACAGCTTCTTCTGCACCTGCTTGAGGTGCAGCTTCCCGTACCAGGTGTGCATGTGCTTCCACCACCTGAGGAGGACCTCCAAAGTATAGCCCAGGCTCTCCACCTTCTCTCTCCAAGCTGCCTGCTTTCTTTTGGTGTCTCGATAGAGCCTGTGTCCCTTCCGCCAGAGGTACTCGTTCTCCCACAGCCATTCGAGCACCTCATTCTCATGTTCCTCTTCAATGGATTACTGTCTCCTCTCCCTATCGCGTGATTGCCTCTTCCTCCCTCTGGCAGGACCTTCTGGGCCCTCATCAGTAGGGCTTTGAGGTTCTAGGGGCTGGTCCACCACACCATCACCAGCAGCAACAGCAGCAGCAGCAGCACCAGCAGCACTAGCAGCACCAGCAGCACCAGGAGCACCAGCAGTACCAGCAGCACTAGCACCAGCAGAGTAAGCACCAGCAGAAGCACCAGCACCAGGAACAGCACCAGCAGAAGCCCCAGCACCAGCAGAGTCAGCCCCAGCAGAAGCAGAGTCAGCACCAGGGGGTGGGATGGTGGCCCTGTCCTTCTTGCCAGGGTTGGCAGGAGTAGGCACAGGCTTCCTCTTCTTCCCCATGGTTGTTGGCTGGCTGGAGCTGTGTCTGGCAGCAGGTCTTTCCTCTGAATGGTGATCTGCTTTCGAGCTGCATCCTTTTATATCCACGGGGCTGATGCAATGCATCCTCCCCGCATGCACAGTGAACGCTTTGCATCCGCTAGGCATCCGCTAGGTGTCCATGATGCATCCACGTCATCCACTAGGCATCCATTCCTTCTGCTGCACATCCACTTCGCTGTGGTCCCCCAGAAGCCCTGTGGATGTGCCATCTGCTTCCATCCACTAGGCTTCTGTGGAACATCCGCTTAACATTTCCATTGTTGTCCGCTCTGTTTATGCAAATTTGGGGCACTTTTGAGAGCGGATAACAACGGATGGAACATTTTCTCATCCGCTGTGTCCTTTTTACATACTTTTTGCATCCGTCGGCCAATGTGACAGGGCCTTACCCTTCAAAAGTTGTGGTGCTTAACACTGCTAACTGCAGACCTGCATCAGTGTGCTGCTGGAGGCCAGGGAGGCCAAAAACAGGTGGTGCAGGGTCCTCTTGGAGTCTCCACTTGGTCCATTTTCACTGCAAGAAGTTGGAGAGGCTAAAAATGGGTGGTGAGGGGCTGCATGTGGGACCCCCATGGCCCATTTTGGTTGGCAGAGGCACCATGGGCACTGGCCTTTTGGTATTTACAGGCCAGCCCCTCGGGCCAGATTTAAGCACCTGCAGGCTGGATTTGGCCACAGGACTTTGAGTTTGATACCCCTAACCTAATTGGATATTCTCTGATAATCGGTGGGGTGGACAGGAACAAGGGAAAGTTAACCATATGCCTTGTCCACAAAAATCTCAGATCTGGTTTAGTTTCTTCTATAACTACTTTGCTTTAGTAAAGTATACCTTGCGCTAACCATGAGCATGAGAATCTTTCTCTTCTAACTGACCAAATTCAGATGGTTGACAAAAGCTCTATTAGAAACAGTAGTCAAGACTTAAGAAAATGGGAAGTTAATGGAAATCTGTGTGTATGGAATGGTGCTTGTTGCTTCTTATATTAAAATAAGAAAGGAGGAATTCCTATGAATTGCTTCAGTTGTGTTAATATTAAGTAGATGTCCAGGGCAAAAACTGTTTCCCTAGCAATAACAAACAAGAGTCTACAAAAGAATTTAATTACAGAGTAAGAGATCGGTAAATGATCCTGTCCTACAAGTAGGATGGGAAAATTCCTTTATGAATAACTGGTTTCACAATAATTTCACACCTCTTTGTTTAGCAAAATGAAATATTAACAAAAAAAATTCCTGCAATTAGTATATAACAAAGGAGATCCACCCTTCAGACTAAGTTCAAAAACTCAGTTCAGAAAACTGAAAACCAAAACCTTTTTTTCAAGCAAAAATCTACTACAGAAAATATCTCAACATTACTTACTATAGGTTAGCATCCATCTGAGAACATATGGGCCATATAATATCCTGTGAACATGAACTGACAAGCAGTGTATTACTCAAATCCATCAGATATAACTCTTGACGCTAATTGTCTGCATTTCCTAAAATTCAGGCAACATCCTCCCTTGAATAATATGTGGTGATATCATAAAAACATGTAGGAACACACTATATTCTGCCTTCTCTCTTGACCTTCTTTAGACTGCAAATAAGTTGTATGACTCACCAATGAGAAAACTCCATTTTATAATTTTGTGTCCTCTGCAGCTAGAAAGCAATGGCTATGGGCTATCTGTGAGCCATTCATTCATTCATTCAATTTCTATAGCCACCCATCTCAGTCAATGACTATGAACAGTTTACAATTCAAAAATATATTACAATCAAAATACTAAAAATGTTAAAAACAATAGAAACATACAAAATAAGTATACAAGGCAACCCAGGTACATTGCCAGTTAGCAACATAATCAGGAAGTAGGATCCTTTATACATTCAGCATCCAAGCTCAGGAACATACCCAGGATTTTAGGGCCTTATAAAAAAGTAACACAGTTGGGCAATCCTAATCTCTGAAGAGAGGATATTCCATAGAACAAGGGCCACTGTGGAAAAGCACATCTCCTAATCCCCACCAGCTATTAATCTTTGGCTGATGGGATCTACAAAATTTTTACACAAAATAAAGTTCTACTAAATTTAACAGGACTCAAATTCCTTATAACTAAAAGTCCAGCACAACTGAAAAGGGTTCACTGGAGCTTACTGCCAGGAGATTAGTTGGACAATGTTGCAGTAATACTCAAATAAGGCTAAAGTTCTGTATTTCATAATATTCCTCTTGTGATTGCTTGGAAATGTTCCCAAGTGGTTGAAATCAATTCCCACTCACCCCCTCCGCAACCTCTGCAGCGATCTCCAGAGTAAATCCAGAGTAAACTCCAATGCTGGAGTTCTATTCTATCACTAGAAACTGCATGGACTGAATTGGGGAAACTTCTGGTTTGTTGGATGCCAACCTTGACAAAAGTGGCTTGTTTGTCTATGCAATAAAACTTTTCATCTGATCTTTCCTTTAAAATGGCTTTCAAGATGGCTTATACATTGAGATAAGAGGCTAAGAAATCAGCAGATTTTACGGCAGGTAAAAAGTACAGTCCAAAGGATTCATTGGCAGTATTCAAACTCTGCACTGAAAAGGTATGGCTAAATTATGACTAGGTTCCCAAATACAGTAGACAAGGCTGAAAAGGAGTTGAATAGTTTGTGATTCAATGTTTGGGGAGAACTCAACATTGTTTTAACATATTGTGTGAATCAAACCATTAAGCAAAGTCACAATGTATCTTATTTGTTTTGGCATAAAATATTTAATGAATTAGCAATTATGTTTTCATAGCCCAAATTTATCAGGTAAAACTAGTAAGAAAAAGCTGAGAGAGACTTGGTGATTAAGTTTGGTGTTATATAAATAAGTGTTATAAGTTAAATGTATTATTTCTTTGTTGATGGAACACCCAGATTATGATATGAACAATCTAATTTTTTTCTTAGACCTGGGTGACAGAGATGCCAATTTCTCTCAGATAAAATACAAAATTTGAATTAAACTCAGAAAAAGCCTGCAGTCAATGAAGCTTTTGTTGTTGTGGTAAATTTGATCATCATAGTTAATCAGTTTTTGTGGGGCTTCAAGCCACTGGAGGCTTTTGGTGACAGCCTGGACAAATCTTGCAGATTTTCTTCATGATGATCTACGCCAGAGATGTCATTGAGGTGTCATGATTTCATTGAGGGCCACATCAGGGTTGTGTTTTGTTGCGTTCATCCGCAGTCTTCACTCCGGTCCGCGCTTCTGGAGGGAGCACGAACCGCTCCCATTGGTTGATGCCGTTTGACAGCTGGCTATAAAAGGAGCTGTCAAACGGCATCAGCTGTTGCTGCCAGCTGACTGCCTGTTAGCCTGGCAGCTGTGGCAACCCTTATTTCATTGTAATAAAGTTACTTGTCTGTTAGCTCCGTGTCCACCTCAATAATTACCGCTGCTCTACAACACTGGCGACGAAGGTGGGATTCAAATAAGAGGGGGCCGGACAAGAACAGCTGAGCTCAGTCACTTTCAAAAAGAGCCAAAGCCACTACAAGCTGACTGTCACAGCCGCAGACACTATTTCGTGAGCGCGAAATTCAACCCTCCCGCTGAGAAGACAGACATCGCCGATACGAGATGACTTCAAACCCTGTGTTCCCGCCTTTCAGACCGACGGCTGAGACTTGGGAGTCCTATAAGAACTGTTTTGACTGCTTCCTGGATGCTATAGACCTCGCTGAAGCTACAGCCCATAGGAAAAAGTCCTATTTCTTAAGTTTTTGCAGAGCTGCAGTATTTGACACTGCCACGGCGTTGGTAGCTCCACGTCTTGTCAGGGATATTCCTTGGGGGGGGGGATTACAAGAGATCCTTTCCAATCATTATTCCCCTAAACCATCTCAAACTGCAAGGAGGCATTCCTTCAGGTGACAAATTCAGGCTGAGGGAGAGACTATCAGTGAATATATGGCTGCCCTGAGGTCAGCTGCCTTACATTGTGGATTTAGAGATTATCTAGAGGATATGCTTTTAGACCAAATAGTCTGTGGAGTTAGGGACTTAAGGCTGCAAAGGCGGCTGTTAGCCAAAAGGGACCTAACCCTAGCAGTAGTCATCAAAGAATCCCAGGCTGCTGAGCTATCTGCATTGTCTGCAGCAGAAATCCAGGGAAACCCCATCAGACAGAGTAGCTTAGCAGTCCATTTTGATGAGGTTTCTCCAGAGGAGAGCTCTGAGGAATCAAACTATATAAATCGCCTCAGGCAACAGAAACCCCTTCTGGAGGAAATGAGGCCAAAACCCAACTCCCCCCCCCCCCCCCGCAGCAGCCCATCTGCCTGAGCTGTGGAGGAAACCACCTCAGGGCATCCTGCAAGTTCAGGAATACCATCTGCTTGAGTTGCCAAAGGAAGGGTCACTTAGCCAGAGTCTGCCAAGCTGGGAAAACATTTACACAGAGGCCTCAGACAACCCCCATCTTTCAAAGGCAAGTTGAAGACTGCTATACCTGTTACCACTCCAATCAGACAAACAAAGGCTCTAACAAAATCAGTATTTTTGTTTCCTTAGAAGGTAAACCCTGCAAGATGGAAGTTGACACAGGCTCTGCTCTATCCATCATTTCCTGGACGACCCTAAAGAGACTACTTCCAAGACTAGCAAAGAAGCTCCTCGACTGCCACCTGACTCTGCGTGATTACCAAGGCAGAACCATCCCAGTCCTCGGAAAAGGCAAGTTTTTTATTCAGTTCAAAAACTTTAAAGGTCACTTGCCTCTAGTTGTAGTAGATGGTGCCCTCCCTAGCCTGTTAGGATTAGACTGGTTCCCTGCTCTTGGCCTCAACGTAACAGACATCCACTCTATTTTGAATACTGAAGTGGACACCTTATTCAAGGACTATGCTGATATATTCAGCGAAGGTTTGGGGTGTTACTCAGGCATCCCAATATCATTCAGTGTAGATCCTCAGGCAATACCAATCTGCCTGAAGCCTCGTAGAGTGCCCTTTGCAATCCACCCCAAGTTGGATAAGGAACTAGACAAACTAATCAAACAAGGGGTATTGGAGCCTGTGGACTTTGAGATATGGGAGACCCCCATAGTTACCCCACTTAAGAAAGATGGTAGCGTGAGAATCTGCGCTGATTATAAGACCTCCCTTAATAGATACCTACAAATCAGAGTCTATCCAGTCCCAATCATACAACACCTTTTGCATTCTTTTGAGCCTGGGACTATTTTTGTAAAACTAGACATGTCACAGGCCTACCAACAGTTCCCTGTAGATGACCAAGCCACAGAACTACAGACCATAGTAATGCACAGGGGTACTTTTAGGTGCAGGCACCTCCAGTTTGGCATGAGCGTAGCCCCTGGGATTTTCCAATCATTAATGGAGAGGCTACTTCAAGGACTCCCAGGCGTAGTCCTCTATTTCGATGATATTTTAATTTCAGCCACAGACAAACCAAAGAGTCAGAGCAGTTCTTGATCACTTCAGACAACATGGTCTCAAGCTTAAAAAAGACAAGTGCACCATTGCCACTAAACAAGTAGATTTTTTGGGCTATAGAATTGACGCCTCTGGTATACACCCAATTGAGTCCAAAGTCAGGGCCATCCACGAGGCACCCACACCTTCAACAAGACTGAGCTCCAGGCCTTCTTAGGGCTTCTCAACTTCTATGCTGCATTCCTCCCTCACAAAGCTTCCGTTGCAGAGCCTCTGCACAGACTTTTGGACAAACAATCCCCCTGGCATTGGGGACCCAAAGAAGCCCATGCTTTCCATGCTGTCAAATCTTTGCTCACATCCAAAGCGGTACTAACACAGTTCAATCAACAGCTACCTTTAGTACTAGCTGCAGACGCTTCTCCTTTTGGCATAGGGACTGTTTTGAGTCATAGACTACCAAATGGTTCTGAGGCACCCAATGCCTTTTTCTTCAGAACCTTTTCTTCAGCTGAGCACAACTACAGCCAGATTGACAAGGAGGCTTTGGCTGCAGTTGCTTCTGTCAAAAACATTCGTGAGTTCCTCTATGGGCACCATTTTGAATTAATCACCAATCACAAGCCTCTGTTAGGCCTTTTGTCTGGTGAAAAACAAACCCCACAGATTTTGTCCCCAAGGATGATCAGATGGACTTTATTTCTGGTTGCTTATTCTTAGACATTGATCCATCGACCTGGAAAAAACCTTTGCCATGCTGACGTTCTCAGCCGCTGCCCTCTGTCTGTTCCTGTTAAAGATCCTGCACCAATCAATGCTGTTTTCGAGATCAACGATCTCAATCTTCCCATTACTGCCCTTGCCATTGCTACTCACTCCTCAAGGGACAAGGTAATCACCCAAGTTCTGGACTGGGTGGGAAGGGGGTGGCCAGCAATCCCTTATGCCCCTGCCTTTCAAGGCTCGCCAGCAAGAACTATCATCTCTGCAGGGTTGTTTACTGTGGGGAACAAGGGTGGCCATCCCTTCCAAACTGCAGGACTCAGTTCTGAAGGTCCTACATGAAGGCCATCCTGGCATTGTCAGGATGAAGGCCCTGGCTCGCAGTTACGTATGGTGACCTGGCATGGATGCCCAGATCTCCAGTTGGATGAGCACTTGCCAGCCATGCCAGGCTACCAGGCCAGCTCTACCCACTTCAACTCCAGGCAGGTGGGAGGACGCTGGAGCCCCTTGGTCCCGGCTGCACATTGATCTAGCCAGCCCTGTGCATGGGCGTACATTCCTGGTAATGGTTTCTTTCTAGATTCTTTCTCAAAGTGGATAGACTTGGCCCTGCTGCCCTCAACAACCACTCAAGCCATTACAAAGGCCCTAATAGGGGTATTCATTACCCATGGCATCCCTGACACGATTGTGTCTAACAATGGGCCTCAATTCACCTCCTGCGAATTTGAAGTTTATTTAGCCAACCTGGGAATCAGGCACGCCCTTACAGCTTCTTTTCACTCTGCTAGTAATGGGATGGCTGAAAGGGCAGTCAGGTCTGTAAAAAAAAACCCTGGGGAGGTTTGGCCAAATTGACTGGCACTCTAAGCTTTCTAGGTACCTGCTAACTCAACATACATACTGCCACTACTAACAAGTCCCCGGCTGAGCTCCTTATGGGCAGATGCCTGAGAACCACCCTGGATAGGCTACATCCTCATTATGCCCCAGTCACCCCCTTGGGGTCTGATAGCCAGACCAGGAAGTTTGCCCTGCATGACCAAGTATACGCTCGCAATTACGCAGGCCACCCCTTATGGGTGCCAGGGCAAGTCGTGGCAGTAACTGGGCCTAAGTCCTACAGGGTCTTGCTGGAGGATGGTGGTACCTGGCGCCGGCACATCGACCAGCTGAGGAGGCACTAGAGAGTGGCTATCGACAACCCCCATTTCCTGCCAACTGATACGGAGCCACCGACACTTGCTGAGGCTATCCCGGGGCACTTTGAGCAAGGGGACCTACCTGGACCATCGCCTGTCTCTCTGCCAGAGTCACCTGACGATGAAGCTCCAGTCCCTTCAAGCTTCAACGCAGCCCAGGAAGCAGAGGACTTCTTCCCTGCTGCAGCTCCACCCGGACTAAGGCGATCCGGCCGCCTGCGCAGGCGCCCGGTCTATTTGAAGGACTACGCATGCTCCTTGCCAGGGGAAAGGAGTGTTACATTCATCCGCAGTCTACATTCCGGTCTGCATTTCTGGAGGGAGCGCGAACCGCTCCCATTGGTTGATGCCGTTTGACAGCCGGCTATAAAAGGAGCTGTCAAATGGCATCAGCTGTTGCTGCCAGCTGACTGCCTGTTAGCCCGGCAGCCGCGGCAACCCTTATTTCATTGCAATAAAGTTACTTGTCTGTTAGCTCCATGTCCGCCTCAATAATTACCATGTTTGGCCTCAGGGGCTGGAGGGTGGGTGTGGCCACATTGCAGCCCCCTCAAGCTCCATTTTTACTGGCAGAAGCACTGCAGACCGGTCCTTCGCTGTTTCCAGGGCAGTCCCACGGACCAGATCCAAGCATCCCATGGGCTGAGCTGGCCCAGAGGCCTTGAGTTTGACACCCCTGATCTACATCTAACAGCGCATTCATCACTATTGTAACTGAATATATCTACTTGCTGCTAGCTGTCCTTCCCTTCATTCTACCTTTCCTAACGTTAGAGCCCTTTCCAGAGAATTTGTTTGTATGGTTTATATTTTTTTAAAACTTTCTTTTATAAAAAATATATATTAAGAGATTATTCTTCTATTCTAATTTAAAGGGGGGGGTTGCAAAACAAGGGGGAAATATTCTCAGTAAATAATCACACAAAAACACTATAGATTGATTCTATAGCTTTCATTGCGGAGATGAGGGGGGTGGAGAAGGTGAAGAGGGAGGTTTTTTTTGTCTGCCTTCTATATTTCTGTCAATTTCCTCCTCTGTTGTTGGTTATTAATTCTTTCCAAGGTTTGCTCTCTCAGAGGTAAATGCATGGAGTGGGTGTAATTTAAGCCTACTTGTCACTTTGGAATGCACTTCCTTCTGTACTGAGTTGGGATGCTACAAACAGATCTAATGTTCTTCTAACCATACTTCAGTGCCTTAGCCAGTGCCACTCTACGCTACGCTACATTCTTTTTAAGGTATGCTATATGCCACAAAGGGTTGTTGGCAAGGTTACCTGGAAATTGGGTTTCCCTTCACTTGACACAGGACATTCCACAAATGTCTTTTTTCAGATCATTGATTCCTCAGATTTTATTTAGCTCAGGCATTAAAGAAATCCCTTAATGTAAGAACTGGAATCAGACTTGGTGATATCATTTGGTGAAATGGTTGTCTAGTTTTTTATGACTAATCACAGAGCTTAAAATTATTCTTTCAATTAAACATCAGGCTTTGGTCCACATGACAACTAAAGGCAGCTATAAAATCTACTGACATATTTGAGCTATACAGTATATCACCAATATTAAGAACCTCTTGGGGAAAAAAAGGGCTGGATCAGGTAGGATTGGTTTTTCTATGATCCTATACATTTCTAAAGTTGTCACATTCAGAGTAGAATTCTACAGGTAGTCCTTAACTTATGAGTAATCACTTAACGAACATTTGAAGTTACAACTGACCTCCTGGGAATACTTGCAACCTGTATTCCATATTCCAACTCTGCCCCTGCCCCTGCAGTCATGTAACTTTAATTTGGGTGTTTGGCAACCAGGTTGTATTTACAGTCATTTGCATATATTATGATATGCAAGTGATTGTAAAATAAGCATTTTATTCTGGTTTTGGCAAGCCTACACAATAAGGAACCATTATTAACAATTGTGTTAATTATCAATCACAACCAAAAAGGTTGTAAAACCAGGTTAATGGCCTGACTTACTGGTATGAGTTATGACCATAATTGGCAGGCTCCATCATGGTGATAGCTTGACAACTAGTTGTAAATTTCTTTCTTGAGCAAACCAAAGCCAAACTCTGAAGTTTAAACCCTGAGTTTAGCTGTGAGAATTGCTAGTATGAATACCCTGGAAGGACAATGAACAGATCACTTTGGAAAGTTGGATGAGATATTCTAAGATTTTTTTTTACATACATGCACAGACACAGAAATCCCTGGAGACAGGGACTTTGTCATACTATTTAGAGTTATGGGATAGATCGTATTTCCTCAGCTTGCAACATTCAAATATGCTGCTGACTAGAGGACAGTCATTCACTGTACTCCTACCTCATAAGTCTGCATGTACAAGTATAAATCTCTTAGATCTCTGTTTTCCATTAAATTTCACTAAGCTAAAACTGGACCTGGGGAAAAATGCATTCGGCAGAGGGTCATATTTTATGGACGAAGAATTAAAGCTTGAAATATTCAGTAGAGCTCAGCTATCGAACAGGCATTTCAAGATTTGTAAATCAATTCTTTGAGAACCACTCAAAGACCAGTTGAAAATTCAAACATAAATTCTTATATCCTTCTTTATTTTTTTTACTTCCAAAACTACAAAAAATTAGGAAACAAACTAAGAACCATCTAATGCCAACAACAGAAACAAGATAAATACATAAAACAAAACAAAAAAGAACAAATAATGAATGCATCATTGACACTAACCCTGAATATAAAAAGTCCACCTTCGTTGAATGCTAACAAATCTATCAAAAATCTGATGTATTCTCCTCGCTTCACATAACACGTATACATATAATTATAAACTTTCCCATCTTTATTGGATAAAAATACTATATTACATAAAAAGTTGACTCTGATGTGAACATCTATTTGTCTAGCAGTCAAATGATCCAATCTCTGTTCAGTGTGTTTGTGTGTGCATGTGTGTATATCAAATTAAACAGTCAATAGATAACTCTAAAGATAAAACTAATCTTCAAATTTCTCTGTCAACAGTTATCACATTTAACACAGAGAAAATCCATAAATCACTTCCAATGTCTTATAAACTTATCTAATCCATTGTCTATAATTAGTGCATAAATCCTTATATCTTACATGGTTTGATTTTGTTGTTTCATTATACAATTTTTGTTTTTGTCTCATTTTTCTGTTATTTTTTTTTCCACTTTACAGCCAAAAAAATATTTTCATGAAGATATTCTATATAGAATAGAACAGAATAGAAGAGAATAACAGAATTGGAAGGGACCTTGGAGATCTTCTAGTCCAAACCCTTGCTTAGGCAGAAATCGTATACCACTTTAGACAAATGGTTATCCAATCTCTTCCTAAAAACTTTCAGAGATGGAGCATTCACAGCTTCTGGAGGCAAATTGTTCCACTGATTAATTGTTCTAATTGTCAGGCAATTTCTCATTAAATCTAAGTTGTGTTTCTCCTTGATTAGTTTCCATCCATTGCTTTTTGTTCTGCCTTCAGATGCATTTAAGTGCATTTAGCTGAATGGCTTCACTTTAATTAAACTATCACTCAAAAACTTGGCTTATAAAATCTAGAAGAACTAATACAAAGTTCGAATAACAAAGTATGCATTGAAGAAGGCAGTTCAAAAGAGAAGAGAGGGAGAATTATACTACTGAGAGACTTTTGTTTTCCTAATCCCAAGTAATTATCATAAATACTAGATAGTGCAATATCTACAGGTATGTTGGTCTTTAATTCTAAATTTAATACAGACTACTTTTAATACAGGTAGTCCTCAAGTTGCTATCATACCTTTAAATGACCATTCAAAGCTACAATAGCACTGAAAAATTTGACTTATGGATATTTTTCACACATAGGACATTAGCATCCCTGTGGTCACATGATCAACATTTGGATGCTTGGCAACTGGCATGTATTTCTGACCATTGCAGTATCCCAGTGACCACCTTTTGCAACCCTTTGATAAACAAAGTCAGATTTACTTAACTGTGTTACTAACAGCTACAGTGTTAGTGATTCCCTTAACAACTGTGATTCCCTTAACAACTGTGGCAAGGAAGGTCAGAAAATGGGACCAAACACACTTAACCACCATTTTGATATTTTGGGCTCAAAGCGGGGCATCAATCAAGGACTATCTCTAATAAAATAGAAATATAATTCTTTTTTGGCCAAGCGTGATTAGACACACAAGGAATTTGTCTTGGTGCATATGCTCTCAGTGTACATAAAAAGAAAAGATACATTCACCAAGAACCATAAGGTACAACACTTAATAATAGTCATAGGGTACAAATAAGCAATCAAATCATACTAGGAAACAATCAATATAAATCATAAGGATATAAGCCACAAAATTACAATCATACTGTCATAAGTGGGAGGAGATGGGTGATAGGAACCTTGAGAAGATTAATAGTAATAGTAATGCAGACTTTGTCAATAGTTTGACAGTTTTGAGGGGATTATTTGTTTATCAGAGTGATGGCGCTTGGGGAAAAACTGTTCTTATGTCTAATTCTGGTGTGCAGTGCTCTATAGCATCATTTTGAGGATAGGACTTGAAACAATGTATGTCCAGAATGTGTGGGTCTATAAATATTTTCACAGCCCTCTTTTTGACTCTTGCAGTATACAGGTCCTCAATTGAAGGCAGGTGGGTAGTAATTGTTTTTTCTGCAGTCCTAATTATCCTCTTAAGTCTCTGTCCTGTTGGGTTGCAGAACCAAACCAGACAGTTATAGAGGTGCAGATGATAGACTCAATAATTTCTCTGTAGAACTGGATCAGCAGCTCCTTGGGCAGTTTGAGATTTCTGAGTTGGCACAGAAAGAACATTCTTTGTTGTGCTTTTTTGATGATGTTTTTGATATTAGGTGTCCATTTTAGGTCTTGAGATATGATAGAACCTATAAATTTGAAGGTCTCTATTGTTGATACCATGTTGTCTAGTATTGTAAGAGGTGGCAGTATGGAAGAGTTTCTCCTAAAGTCTACCACCATTGGACTTTCCCATTCTCCGCTATCCTGTCAGAGCTGAAGAAGCTTCTTGGATGAGAACCAAACATATTCAAAGAAAAAAGTCCAGTTGCCTCCTGAAAAAAACACTTCTGGGACATGACCTGGATGACTGAGAATATCTACAGAATTTCAATTATACAATTTGGGATGAACACTCTTTGAATGGTGTGGAAGTAGGAATGGATTTCCAAAGAAAAAATTGCAGATTACATGAACCAGGAGCTCACACAGATAAAGCTCCAAGTGCTTCATTGACCCTCAAAAGGATGCAAATGACTAGCTGTCTGCAAGGAATATAAATTCTTCCATTCCCCACTATCCTGTCAGCGCTGAAAAAGCTTCTTAGAGGAGAAGACAAACGTCTTCAAAGGAAAAAAAGAGTCCAGTTGCCTCCTGAAAAAGTACCTCTGGGACTAATGTGTGTTGCTTCTTTCTGGCATACTGAGAAATACCATATGAGTCCATTCACTAAATCTTAATAATGTCCAAATCTAGACTTCCATGAAACCTAGATTAGCATTATATGTAACACCAGCCTCAAAGTGGAAATCAGTGGGTGGAATCTACTTTAAACATGTCTAAACTTGGATTGGGTGCAGGGAAAACGGGTATTTTGGCTTTGACCATTAAATGGCCTTTTCTGCCATCTCTATTGCATTGCCAACATTCAAATGTTTCAATGGAGAGCTGAAAGGTCATTTTCACAGCCGCTTGAGGACTCGCGTCACTCGTGATTTATACCTATTCAGATTATCTAATCTGGGCGTTATTTCTTTATTTGCCAACCTCATCACAACAGAAATTGAAGGAAGCAAACAGCAACCCAATCCTTAAATGGGAGCCAGCCCTTCCGCTTCCTCCCTCTCACTTCCCTCGCCTTATTGAACCGCAGATGTGATCGCTGAATGGGGGGAGGTGAGAAAAATCACCTGCTTTTGCTAGTCCAGCTCTTCCTGTCACGGCTCCCCCCTCAGACATCCTGGAGCCAAGCCAAGCCTTCTCTGGAGCTCTTGGGACCGAAGGAAGGCTGTTTCGATATTCTACTGGAATCCAATTTAATGGGAAAACAAAATCGGGAACACATTCACCAATTTCCCAGCAGAAGGTGTAAAGGTTCCGCGGACGCGACTTTCGAGGCGGTCGTATCTAAGCGGGACGCGTTCCCTCCCTCTTCCTTTTTGCCTTTTTAGATCGAGGCAGGTGAAGGGAGCAGCTCTGCCTTCACCCCTCTGTGGAAAGACACCTCTAGCCACAATTTCGTCAGCAGGGAAATTCAAGCGCTTTGCATATAGAAATTAATCGCATTACTCCTGCCTCCGCCCGCCCCCGGGATCCGGAGGCTATAAAATGGGGAGGCGTGCAGATCGTAGCAGAAGTGTAGAGCTCTGATTCGACGGCAAGCAGAAACCTGGCGTCAGTCTTTTACCGGACGTAAAAGAACTGCCCGGCATCGAAGACAGCCTGCTCCGTGGCGGTGGAGAAATGGCTAGTTGCAGCTCTCAGAGCCTCGTAGGGGCCCTGCTCTTCTTGGGTAAGCTGCCCTTCCTTCTTTTCCAGCCGCTGACCAACGACGTGAATGTCCCGCTCGGCGCAGGCGAAAGACACGACAGTTTGCACTGCTTTCGATCCTGCCTTCATGTCTCTATTGCCTCTTTTGCTAGTCATTGCAGTTATTTAACTCCTCACCAAAGTGAGGCAGATAACTTCTTAAAGGCAATAGGAAAGAGGAGAACCCTCTAACACTGGGTCACATACTGGGAACAGTACACAGTTAATGCCAGGGGGACGTGGCAAGTAGAGATGTTGCTGAGCCAAGCTTTGTTGTGGTTAAATAAATGGGACA
This sequence comes from Laticauda colubrina, assembly GCA_015471245.1. Taxonomy (NCBI): domain Eukaryota; kingdom Metazoa; phylum Chordata; class Lepidosauria; order Squamata; family Elapidae; genus Laticauda; species Laticauda colubrina. The sequence continues at coordinate 11,268,245 of BLBF01000044.1, read as the reverse complement.
CCATGCCCTAAGAGTGCTTATGGCTCATTCCCGTGTAAGAATTTCCTGCTGCAGATGCCCTGTGATTTTGTTATAGAAGTAGAAAAGGTGTTAGCTGTACAGCATCATTGTTTTGGGGATGATATAATGGATCCTTCTGGCTGGGCACAAGAAAGAGAAACTTATCCCTGAGGATCCAGAATCTGTGTTTTATAGACTTGACTCAGAAGATAATTATTGAAGCTTCAACCAAATTTATTTTTTTTAATGCTAAATTTTTGCAGAGTGCAGAGATAAGATCATACCATTTAAAAGTGGTATTTTGCCATGGTCCTCAAAACTTAAAGCATGGATAAATATTTTCATGTGGCTGGACATTCTTCCGCAAACTCTCCAAAAGAAGAAACGATAGATTATATTGTTTGGGAGGAAAGAGGAACTGATCAACAAATTGCACAGCAGCCATTTTCCATGGGGGAGAGGAATTCAATTCATGAATTTAAATACCAACCTTTCCCTTGGAAAATTGAAAATATCAAAAGAAACGCTGACTTCCCAATTTTCTCCAGGACTTGTGATGAAATTAAAACTATAGGTTAGCCTTCTGTTAAGTAGCTATCTGGGGATAAAGATTACCTATAAACAAGTTTAAATTTAGCTGGAATTAAAGCTAAACTCTGTTTTGGTTAATTGAGTTAATTAATTCTCCTTGAATAGGGCTAGAATGCAGAATTCCAAATAGCTTCTAGATGGCAGCAATTGGTGAGTTATTGTTTCCATCTAATGGTCATCAAGAGCTTGGCACCAAATCTGATTGTATTTTCTTTCAAGTCTTACTTTGCTCTGCAAAGCATTTTTGCTGGCTTGAGGGGACTAGCATGGGGAGGTTCAGATGAGAAAGTCAGAATAACTAAGTCTCTTATCACTCTTTGGGAGTAACATCTAAGAAAATTTGGAGATAAGATTATCTTACATCTTAAAGATAAGAATAAGCTACAGTCAAAACCCTGTATCTCATTTCTGTTAACCTCTATCCTTCCTTGAAGTCACTCATGTAGGATCTCCATGGTTGCTTGGGAAATTCAAATTCATATACTTGTTCGCCATAATTTAATTTGGCCCTAACTTTTGAAGAATCCTACAAGTCCATGATATCACTTTGGATTGGACCATAAAGAAACTGGTACCCATTGCAGCTAATGCATAATTAGTCTAATAAAATCAGAACAGTCAGTCAGTATAGTCATGCTAACTATACATCCTAATTCCTGTATTAGTGAAAGCTGCTGAGCTACCTCGCATTAAATATATTTGTTCTGGATAGCAAATCATAAGTGACAGAATCAAGATCTGTCATTTTCTTAGGATCATAGCTGTTGACATTCTTAGCCAGCAATATCCCTATGTTTCAATTGATATTTAAACTTTGCTGAATATGGTTTAGTGTTAAAAATGAGTTTATCTACTCCGTAAAAATTCATAGGTTGTGTTCACACATTATGTTAAGCCAAGTATTTACAATCTAAAGAACTTGGCACCTCATACAATATTCAATAGTTCAGAATATAGCTTCCAGAAATTCTCCAATAATTATTCATTTCTAACTTTGATAATTTCTAACTTTGATAACTATTAAATACAGAAGGATCAAGGCAATTTAATTTAATGTTTAATTAAAATTGAATGAAAGCTCTCAAGTTAATATCTTTACCAGTGTAACTCATCAGTCATAAACATTTCAGCAACTTTGTGATCTTCTGCTATTCAAGTTCAATTTTAAAATGTGTTCCTCAGTACAACATAAATTAAGGAACTGTTGAAATTATCAAAAATTGTGTTGAGGTATTAGAAGTGCAAATTGCCTAAATCAACACTTCTACTCCTTGATTAAAATATTTGTTAACTGAGTTGTTCAGTGGCTCAAGAATTACTTTGGTTTGACTGTCACTTTCTACATATTTTCTGCAATTTGAGAAAATTCAGAGCTTTTCTCAAAAACATACAGCCACTAATTTCATCTCCTAATTATAAACATCAGGTTTTTCTTCCTTTGCCAAACTTTTGCCATCTCAACAGGAGGTGCTCAGTTTGTTATTGTTTTACTCCAGGATATGTAGTTTTTCCACCATCTTATTTTCATCCATTATGCAACATTCTGACCCAACACTTGAATATAGCAGTAGGAAAAGGGAAACTTGATGATAAAAGGAATGTTGCTAAACATATACAACTACTGAGAATATTTTTTGTACATCTGATAACAATAATGGGCCACCATCCAGGCATAAATTGGAGAATTTTGTTCTGCGAAGTCTGTTTAGGCAACAGAGTTCTTCTTGGAGCCTCTCTGATTACAGTTTCCAAACAATTTCAGTTGTGACTTGAACTTTGAAACTAGTTTAGAAATCCTGGGGCCAAGGAAATGAATTCAAAATTTTAAATGCATGGTTGAATCGGTCGTTTTTTTTCTCAGTGTTCAAGAATGTGATATTCTCCTTGTTTGTACCATCACCTCTATTGTCTTCTACAAATCTTTATAAATTTGACTATGAATCTAGAAATAGGGTAACTTATTCTTTAACCTGAGATTTTCCTTAAATTGGGACTACTGTGAGTCAGTGATGACTGGGAATTTGTAAAGGGCACATTCTATCACATCAGCCTTTGAGGTGAAGTAAAGTGGTATGAACAGTGAAGACATGGAAACTTTCTGGAAGTGTATTTCTCTTAAAACTGTTTTGTTTTGTTTTTTAGGATGGCACCTAGTTCAAACCACTCTTAGTACAACAGTAATCCCACTATGTGGAGTAAATAAGACTGAAAACTGTGTAACTACTGTAGGTAAGTCAGATTATTCTCTAGTATTCAGTAAAATATCAGGACATTATCCTGATGAATAAAATAAATAAGTACTTCCAGAATCCCTAACAGTTGGCATTTCTTCTGCATTCTCCATACTCTTGCATTCATCGTAGCCATATCTCCCTTCTGTCGAAATTAAACTGCATTTCCTTGGAAATGAGATTTGTTTCTGAGTCTTGTTTTTGATTCATGTTCTATTGTAAAGTGCCAGGGATACATAATAGATAACATTAAATACATATTATTTTTTACTGTAGACTGCTTAAAAGCATCTATGGAGACTTTTGTTAATTCTTAGTCAGCTTCCACTCCATTTTCCAATAGACTTTTCAGGATAAACTTCAGATGCATTGTTCTGTACATGGCAAACAGTATGAAATGACCACGTTGAATCTAGAATCTAGAAGTCCTTGTAATGTCCAGATATTGAAATAAAAGGATGTTTTTTTGTTTTTTATGCACTCAAAACAATTATTAAAAAGCCAACATCTTTCTGATTCTTCTATTTGATAAGTACTTAATTATGTTTTTTCTCATAAATAATACCATTTTAATTTTCTTTTCTTTGGTTTCCTAATGAATAATACCATTTTGATTTTCTTCGACTACCTTAAAATAGTGTGTGTGTGTGTGTGTGTTTAAGTTTTCATGGGTACTTACATGTGTGCTGTTCAGCTTCCTTCGGGTTTTATCCCACGTCATTGTAGTGCTTTTAAAGTTGTAGCAACGTTTCATCAGAATCTCATCTGCCATCATCAGGCTTCTGTATTGAGTTCATCTGTGAGTCAGACTTTCACAGCCATTTAAACCGTTCAAACGGCTGTGACAGCCTGACCCACATACAAACTCAATACAGAAGCCTGATGATGGCAGATGAGATTCTGCTGAAACGTTGCTACAACTTTAAAAGCACAATTCCAATGACGTGGGATAATACCCGAAGGAAGCTGAACAGTATATATATGTGTGTGTGTGTTTAAGTTTTCACGGGTACTTACATGAATGCAGTTCAGCTTCCTTCGGGTATTATATATATATTATATATATATATATATATATACACACACACATACCTTTTCTTCTTTGGATATTACCCACTTTGCCATCTGGTCTTGGCCTTCTGCCAATCCATGTTAAGGAAGATAAAGTTTTATCCTTAACATGAAAAATAAATTGACTCTAGCGATTAGGAAGACCAAAGTAAACATACCGAAAATGCATTACAGCAAGATAAAGGAGGGATCCATTTTGCCCAGGATAGTTGACACCATAGTTTTCTAGATGCCAGTAGAGTCACCCTACCTGCATGTCTTTGATACTTGAAGAAAGCTAGGTCCTCACAGACAATAATGCAGGTAAGCTTTTATTCATTTGTTTACTGTCATTCAAACAGGAACTGTTGTACCCATAACTCAGGTGGAAAGAGAGACAGAATGCAAGCCAGAATGGCGAAGTTACTGTTTCAATGGAGATTGCAGATACTCAGAGACTTTGGACCGATATTTCTGCAGGTAAAAGAGATGCTGAAATAAAGGAAATGGAAATGGTGGTGATAACAGTAAATAAAAAATAGATGAGTTTGTCATCTGCAACTCTATAATTGTCTGGTTTGATTCTGCAACCCAACAAGACAGATACAGACTTCAGAGGATAATTAGGATTGCAGAAAAAACAGTTACTACCAACCTGCCTTCCATTGAGGACCTGTATACTGCATGAGTCAAAAAGAAGGCTGTGAAAATATGTACAGACCTCTCACATCCTGGACATAAACTGATTCAACTCCTTCCCTCAAAATGATGCTATAGAGCACTGCCCATCAAAACAACTAGACACAAGGACAGTTTTTCCCCGAAAGCCATCATTTTGCTAAACAAATAATTCCCTCGATGCCATCCAGCTATTCACAAAGTCTGCATTGCTATTACTATTAATCTTCTCATCACTCCTTATCACCCATCCCCTCCTACTTATGACTGTATGACTATAACTTTGTAACTTGTATCCTTATGATCGATATTGATCATCCTAGTATGATTTGATTGCTTATTGTACGCTATGACTATTATTAAGTGTTGTATCTTATGATTCTTGACTCTTGATGAATGCATATTTTCTTTTATGTACACTGAGGGCATTTCATCAAGACAAATTCCTTGTGTGTCCAATCACACTTGGCCAATAAAGAATTCTATACTATTTGATTCTAATGATAATAATGCTTAGCTTTTAAAGTTTTTTAAAAAACTGCTACTCCTGTTCCTCTACCTTCAAGATGCAGAAATTCATGAACTGTTCTTCTTACCTCTATACTTCTACTTAGAAGCTTGTTAAACAGAAACTGAAACAAAATTAATGAAAGGGAGATTCTGCTGAAACATTCCAGCTTCTTATTGGTCTTTCTCCTCCCTGCTTGAACAAATTATTACATAGAAAGTGTAGAAACTCTTAAAACTGTCAGTCCTTTTGATTGATTATGTATCATTGAATTGGTATTGACTATTAGTGTCCATACATATTGATTTTCTCTGCTAAACCTGATCTCTGCTCAATTTGATTTTTTTCAACACTTCTTAAAGAACTTAAAGCACAACAAAATAGAGAACTGTGGTTAGTTTTGAAGTACTAGGATTTCTGTTGTTTCGATCTTGCTAGTTGAGAGAGAAAAAACTATCTTTGTGCATGGATTCTAACATTGCCTGCCCTTTTGATTTAGAAAAAAAATCTTACAGCTGCTTATGTTAGATAATATTTCTGGTTATTGAAAAGACCAAAACTTTATTAGACACATGGCCCTGAGAATCATTACTGAGATTGGACCTGATTCTTTTTCCTTGCCTCTGGATATAATTTTATGCTATAAAGACTCAGCCAAGGGCAAGGAAATGAGTCACATGTGAAGAGCTTGTTTTAGGAGCTGCTAAATTGTCATCATCTTGGCTTTTTTTTTTTTTTTTTTTTTGAAAGAGACTGATTTGGAAGAAGAAGAGCACTATTTTAAAATTGAAGAAAGAGACTGAAAACTATTCTGATAGTTGAAAATGCAAATGGCATGTAAATTCTAGTAATGAAAGTCAAGGAACACAAACTAGGATTAAGATTAAAGATAAAGAAGATCAAGCTAATGTCAACAGGTCCTTTAACCAGCCTTAGAATTAATAATAAAGATATTGAAGTGGTGGATAGCTTCTGTCTTCTATCCTCAGTTATCCAGAGTAAAGCAATAAAGAAATATGGCACAGACTACACTTGGTGGAGTTAGACCTTGGGAAAGATATTCATATACTGGACTACATCCATACTTAGAAAGATCAGAATAATACAGGCAATGTGGTTTCCCTGTGACACTCTCTGGAAGAGAAAATTGTTCTTTGAAGGAGCAAAATAAAAGAATATTGCTGTTGTAGAAGACCATGGATAGTAAAGCATTATCCATTATTAAATGGATAATCAAACAAATCAATCTTCACAATCTTCACAAATGATAAAGTTCAGGTGGTCATACTTCAAACAAATAAGTTCTAGCAAAACCTGAAAAAGTCTATACTACTAGGAAAAATGGAAAAAAATAAAATATCATGCAGCAAGGTGACTGGATTCAATTACAGCAACAATCAATATACTATTAGAAGTTTGAAAAATCAAAAGGGCTTTTCTAGAGAAAATCTGTATTGTCATTAAGAGTTTATAGTAATTAGATGGCACATAATCATCAATTAAGGCTATCAACAGCTCTTCATTTATGTGTACATAATGCATATATATGAAAACTGCCTTCACAACCTGGTATCTTTTAGATTAATGATATTAAAACTTTTATCATCCATAGTTGAATGTATATGTTTTCACTAGAGGGGGATTGATAGTAGTTGTAGTCCAATATATTCTGTGGGCACTAGATTAGAAAGGCTAAACACTACTGGTACCTCTACATTTTAAGTATTACCTTCATTTTAACTATTCTGGCATTGCTTGAAACTGCAGTTCCCAAACTGGATTACAGCGCTTTGGAATCAATGAATTTTCAAGAGCCACATAGGATATTTGACTAATAAACAGAATGATTAATGAGTTGTGTGACCCAAAGTGCCAGACAAAGTGCCAGACAGTACTGTTTGGGAACATCTAAGGTGGGTGTGAAATGAGAAAGGTTGAGAAACTCTAAAAAGAATTTTAGGAATCGTAATTTGTTGAGAACACCAATAAGTCTGTTCCCTTTCCAAGAAGTTCAGTACTTTGGATTCTCTATTAAAAGCAAGTTACTATAATGTAGTACTTTGGTGAATATTTTGGAATAGGCTTCATTGTTGACTGTGGTCTCAGCTTGCAATCTCTTTGATACTAAAAAAGTTTGTCTAATGCTGACTTTTTCCTGTCTTCATTTAGGTGTAAGGAAGGCTGGATTGGTGAGCGATGTAGCCATTCAAATCTGTATCCGGTCATAAAACCCTTAAGCAGTGAATACTTGGCATTTACTATCCTTGTCTGTCTGTTTTTCTTCAGTGCAATTTTATTATCAATATACTTTTACCGAAGGTAAGCAACACTTTTAGAGATGGGATTGTAAACATTCCACAGCTTCTATTTAATAGTAATTCAAATACAAAGCTAGGCTGTTAACATTACTCTTCAAAATAAATTTAGCAAACACACAAACACAATAAGGATATGAGACTGGGAATAAAGAACATTTATCTGAAAATATTCTGCATATCAAAAAAACTGTCAAAGGGACAGAAGCAAATCATTTTTAATGTATTTTAAGAGTCTAATCTGATCTCATTTGTCATATAATCATCTGCCATCTAATCTGATCTCAATGTCATATTAATAATTTTGTTTCTGGATCTTATTCAGATCACTACATATGCATAATTTCTTACTATTTCTAAATATATTCCTTCGTAAAATTCAGGTAAAGCATCTGTGCATGGTGTGAAAACAGATTTTGATATAATTATCTGTTAATGACCACAATGATATTTTTTTACAAATTCAAAACATTACAGCATGTGCCTTCATGTGCTAAACTGTAACTTTTGAAACCTTCCAATTAGAAAATAAGAGAAACAGAGTTCTGGAAAAAGCAAATATCATAGAACAAGGACAGATGTGTAAACTTCATTGACATATCTATATCATTGCCTTTCTCCATGTTTTTATATCTATATCATTGCCTTTCTCCATGTTTTTTAAACTTATTGTTTAATTTACCTAAGTTGTACATTGAAGAAAGGAAGATAATTCTATGATCTGCAATAGATATTTTATGTTCTTCTAAAGATGTTCTTTCTTCTCACAGGTATTTAAACAAGAAGGAGAGACTTCCTACAAATGAAAACTATAAAGAGGTTGCTACAGATACTGAAAAGGAACAAAATCTTCTTCATGTGTGATATAAGGATTCATACAAAATCCATTTATTTAATAATATAAACACAAATATTTTATAAATATTTATAAGTGAAAGAATTTCAAAGTTTTGATGAAAGAAGAATATACGCAGAGGCCAAAGCACTATTTTTATAAATGTCATTTATATTTGTATTTTATTTTTTATTCAATGCTATACCTGTGGAAAATTTTCATATTGTAATTAAATGATGTCTTGAATTCATACCTGTGAACAGTTACATGTGAAAACATGTAAAATGTATTTTACCATGGTTATATTTAATGCACTACAAAACACTAAAATGTTGGTGTTTTCTTCACTGGAAGAAGGTTTTAATTGGAGGAATCTTTATTTGTTATAAAGATGAAATCTTCCTAATCATTCTAATTAGCTGTTTCCTTAGAAATAAGAACAGAAGGTGTCATATTGTAAACTTGTGCACTTATTTATTTGTTCATTAAAATATTGTTTGCTTACATGGTGTTTGAAAGAATTGGACATCTATAAAAGATCATCAGCACAAGCAAATTAAACACAAAAAACAAAGCTTTCTTTAAAAGATGCAATAGAATATCCATCAGAGTTACCCAAAATAAAAAATGAGCATCTTAAATTATCTTTAAAATAGACAGTGTTCTAAATACAGAGAATACAATAAAGATAAGGAAATAAATCATTTTCAATGGGTTAGATCAGGGATTTCAAACTCAATTTCATTGAGGGCTGTACCAGCATCATGGTTGCCCTCAAAGGGCCAGTTACATGAAGACTATGACAACTCACATGACTAATAGGTGGGCGTGGCCAGATAGGTATGGCTGGGTGCTCACAGCTGGGCTGCCATGACTAAATGAGAATGGCTGGGGGGGGGGGGGGGCGGCTCGACACTTCACTGGGCACCACCGACTCTGGTCACCTGGGTTAGGACGGAACAAGTTGCACCAGCTAACTCGATGTGAAAACAGCTCAGTGACCCACAAATTCATCTTCCCAACTGCAACAGCCAAGTGTGTATGTACGCACGTGCACACACACACACACACACACACATTGGAGTCCAAGTTTGGGGACTTTTATCCACAGAGGAATGGTACATGTGCATGTGTGCATGCATGCACACAACACACCAAAGTAGACGTTCTTCCAATTCCAGACAATGGAATTTCCCTGTCCAGTGCCCCCTCCAGGCAAAGCAGGAGGTGGAGGATGACCCTGTTGTCTTTGGAAGCACAGAGGAGAAAGTTTGCAGGAAGCAGTTTCCTCTTCTGCCTTGACAGATCTCTGGAGAGAAGGAGGGGGTAGGGTGGAGCACCATGTCGGAGGCTGTCCAGGCAAAGCAGGAGGCTGAGGTGCTTCTGCATGTGGAGGTTCAGAGTCCAAATTCTTCCTTGACAGATCTCTGAAGAGCAAGAGGAGGGGGAGGTAGAGGAGCAGTGCTCCCTAGTTCATCACAAGAGAGGCTGGTCCTTCTCAAAAGGGAATCCCCATTTCCAATCGTGTATGGTAAGGATGCTGTCTTGTTGGCGACCCATGTGTTGAGGCTGCTGCTGCCCGTCCTCTGCTAGCACTACTGCCACTGACAAGACAGTTGAAGAAGTGAGGTTACTACTCAATCAACTCCTCCTACTAATCTGTTTGTGGGCCAGATCTAAATACACCACAGGCTGGATCTGGCCTGCAGGCCTTGAGTTTGACATGTCTGGTTAGATAGTAACACTAAGGTGACCAACTTTTTTACAATGAAAAAGAGGGCACAAATAAATCGAAGAAAAAAAACAGCCACTTGCGTGTGGTACTCTCAAAACAATTCTCCTGTGTGGAGCACATGTGTCTCATAATCGCGTCTCGCCGCACTGTACCGAGCCTTGCCAAATTGTCATGTCAAATACAAATACCTCACATCACACAAAACGGATTGGATGGGCATCAATCAAATACAGAGATTTACAGATTAGTCTTCAAATATCAGAAAGGACGACATGTAGGAGGACACTTTTTGAGGGTGGGCAGAACTTACAAAAGGAGGACTGTCCTCTCTAAAGGAGGACAATTGGTCACCTTAGTAACACTGCAGTTAAACAGAATGAGAAAAGGCTAGTTTGGAAAGAAATTCCAACTGAATATTCAGTCTTGCATATGTATATGAAGCAATAATAAAGATGTAAGAGGCAGCTGGAGAAAGGCAATTGAATGAGCGAATGGAATGTAAAGATAGACTTGAGTTATACCAGCAAAGAAGTGGCTATTAAATCTATGTGATTTAAACATGTGACTCATAATAATGCATATTGAAGAAATAAAAAACCACTCGGGTATTTTGAAGGATACAAAGACAGAGAAACGTAAAAGAACATGGGCTGCAGAATTCTGGAAGCTGATATCCACGCATCTTAGAGTTGCTAAAATTGACAAAAAGTAAAGTTGGAAAAAGTTCTGGAAGTACTGGAAGTATATAGGAAGAGAATCATTCAAAGTCAACTGGAGATCCTAACATAAAGAGAGTAAACCAAGAGAGTGGCTTTTAGATAATTGTATTTGACTAAAATTAAATGGAACAAAATGGAGGACATTGGGCTCCACCCTGCTTGAGCATGCCCACCATTTACCCACCACTGCACTGCTTCAGCTTTGCCCTGGCATGAGTCATGCAGGAGGTGGGGAAAGAGTTGAAGCAGAATACACCATCTGATCATCAGCCCCACACTGCACCTATTTCTGCAGCCACCAGACCAAAGGAAAGAACTGGGGGGATCCACATTTCCAGGCTATGTAGACAGAATTCTACATCCACATCCCACCTGGTTACCGCCCCTCCCCATGCATGATGATCCAAAGTGCAGGGATCCTTCCTGGCTCCACAGAAAATCTCACAACAAAATGAAATTGTGCCTTTTGTCTGGCCAGGCACTATTCAAATGAAACCAGGGATTGGATCATTAAAGGGGGGACAACTTCTGCCCTCCCCCATAGCTTGTGGGATGGGGAGTTCAACTCAGCAATACAGATGTCAAAAAGGGGTAGGGTGGCCACAAATTTAGAGGATGGACCCCTGCAAAGGCTGGATTTCCCTTTGGCAGAGATGCTTTTCTTTGGATATCTCCACTCAGGGTGGGTGAGTGGATATTGGACTGGTGGGTCATCTTATTCTAGGGTTATGCTTTCAGGAAATTTTTTTATTTTATTTTATTTTTTCAATTCAATTCAGAAGAGATAAAAGAGACTTTGGAGGTCTTGTAATCCAACCCCCTGCTCAAATAAGAGACTCTATACAATTTCAGACACGTGGCTGTCCAGTCTCTTCTTAGAAAGCTCCAGTGATGAAGAACCCACAACTTCTGAAGGCAACCTGTTCCCCTGGTTAATTCCTCATTTCTAGGAAGTTGCTCAATTCCAGGTTGCTTCTCTCGTTAATTAGTTTCCATCCATTGTTTCTTCTCCTGCCCTCATGTGCTTTGGAAAATAAGTTGATCCCCTCTTCTTTGTGGCAGCACTTCAAATACTAGAATACTGCTATCATGAGCTTTTTTCTAGCCATACCAAATCTTGCAACTGTTCTTCATATGTTTTAGTCTTCAACCCTTTCATCAGCTTAGTTACTCTTCTCTGCACTTTTCCCCAAAATCTCAACATTCTTTTTGTGATGTGGTGACCATAACTGGATGCAGTATTCCAGGTGTGGTCTTCCTAAGGTTTTATCAAGCGGAACTAATGCTTTCCCTTTTTTTGATTCTATGCCTTGTTCATGCAACCAAGAATTTTATTCGCTTTTTTTGGCTCCTGCCAAATAAAAAATAATAAGTAACTTTTATAAATTTTTATGTACTTGTTTTAATTTATTTTTGGGTTATTTTAAATCAAATCAACCAATGCCAATGAGCTATTTTGGGGTGAGGGTTGGGAACAATACTAACAGGATTTCAAGGAATTTTTGTTCCTGAGTGTCATTGCTCTAGATGTCTTACACTTGGACCATCTTTCCTTTCTTTCGACTAAAGGAAGATGTCTTACTGCTAAAAGAACTAATTTATTGCCAGAAATCCCACTGCACTATGTGAATAACATAGATGATCATATTATACTGACGTGCACAAATTGCAGCCCACAGGACACATGCAACTCCCTTTATGAAACCCCCCCCCCCTTTAAAAAGTGGTAATTCCTGTCTTCCTTGGTATGTCTTTTCATCTATATATGAGATTTAGAGTTGAATGGGAGATGTCTGTCAAAGTTTTTTTTTTCTTGTCACATATACTTTATCAATTGAGACTTGAGGTATGGAAGTCAACATAAGAAAGCAGGTATTGATATTTATTTGTTCAATAATTCATTACAAGCATTAAAATTAATAATCATTTCATTTTAGTTTCCCATATACTTTTTAATTGTATATGGATATCCATCTCCTTTTGCAAGTTTGGCCCTTGATCCAATGAAATCTCAAAATGCTTGCTTTGTATGTACATTGTGTATATAAGCCTATTCCAGCCTGTTCACATATTTCAGATATCATATGATAGAGACTCTACTGCCTTTTCAACTCAGAAGATTAACTCAGATGATACAGATGATGTTCTGTATCACAGTGAACTGACAGATCAAACTAAATGTCATTTTGTGTCATTCTTTTAAGGACTCCAGTTTGCATTCCCCTTTTATTTCCACAGGATTGTAAAGCAGAATAGATTTTATTTTGTGCAAGACCTTACTTACAATAGAGACTTTTGATAAACTCACACTTGCCCCTACCGGTTTGTATCTGAAAAACATGTCCACACAATGAAGTTGGTATGCCATTCTCCACTAGAGGCTGCTACAGCACCAGACAAGAACAACAAAAGCAAAGAATGCTTTGAGCCTGACTATAGAACATATGAATCAAAACAATTTTTCTCTCTTTAATGAAAGGATTCAAATATTCTCTAGAACTAGTTAAAGTAGATTATTTGGCTTGAAGTCTAATAATTTGTCAAAGGGTTTTATTTTGTTTCTTTTGCCCATCATTTGGGGGGATTAGCATGTTTAACAGACATATTAGTTTTTTTTATTGTTTATTTCTAAACTACCCAGCCCTCCACCCCGAATTATCTGAAATTGGCCAACCATAACGGACTATTCAAAGACTGAAGCTGTCTAAAATGATCATTCCAATGTTCACCTGAGCTGTCCAGGATCAGGATCAACAATAACACAATCCCTTATTTGGCTGCCTTTCAGTTACCATAAATTCAAGTGCTTCAGTTCACCACTGATGCTTTTGTACCGTTTGTAAGTCCTGAGATACTCAGGATGTATTTTAATAAACAGGAGATTAAATATTTCAGATTAAATCAATGGTCTGGCTTTATTCTGAGCAGAAATTCCAGAATTCAGGACCTCCCCTTGTGGAAAATGTCGCAGTGCTGTTAACAAAAATTTTTCAAAGTTGCTGACATCACAAAAGTAACAGCAATATCAGGTGTTCCTGGCAAACAATATAAATTTCCAAGAAGGCTTTAAACAAACATGTCAGCAACAGCAACAGAAAATTCTTGAAATGACTTTCTTTACTTACAGTATTTAATTCTTTCAGGAGGTGGAGCCTCCTCTAAGATGTGTGAATCATTATGTTTTGTTCAAGGCTTTGTCCTAGTAAATCTACATATCTGAAGAACCAGTGCCCAAAATTAGTTTTGGCAACAGGTATGGAGGAAAGAATTTTTACTTGGTCTAACCCTCCTTGAGTAAACAAGTATGGTATGTTAAAATTAAGCCTGAATTCTATTTCCAGTAATCCTGAAAGAAATAATAATCAGGAAAACAAAAATAATATTCTGAAAGATGATTCAGCAATTTAAAAAAAACCCAACCATTAGCAATTACCAAGTTCAGGAATATTCAAATTGGTGTTGAATTATATTTTTCAAGAGAACATTGGATTGCAACTATTTGTGTTCTGGACAAGAATTCCTTCAGCATTCCTATGCATCATTTAGATGGTGACAGACAATTCTTAACTATACCATGTAAACAAAAATCATTTCACTGAAATCAAAGGACAAGCTGTCTTTTCAGAGCTAGCACAAAACTACTTTGATCTGTTCCTTGGTAGGCCCATTATTTTTTCTAACTAGTTGATTTAATTAGCTGTGCAAAAGAAGCTGTAAATATTAACAGCAAATTATTATTTGGTATTTTTTGTGTCCAAATATTCCTCTGTGATGATTTTTTAACCATTTCTGTAAAGACATCCTTCTTATTTCAGGGAGCCAGTTCGTATTGACCAGAATGACCAAGACAGCAATGATTTGCATTCAGTTATATTTAATGAGGCCAATATCTCCAGGACTGCAGCTCTGAGTCACTGGATACAGGAGCAACATTGTGAGATAGCATTGGCCTCCTGAAGGAAGAATGTGGCCAAAAAATGATGGCCGTGTGTCAGGTTAATTTGCTCTCTTTCTGTTCTGGTATGCAGGGAGGTCTGCAAGTTAAAGAAAAAGAAAAAAATCAAGACAGTTATCACAACAATATAATGAAAATTCTGTTTGTTATATGCACCACATGTAAAAACAGGGTGAGCTTTGATTGTAGCAATGCGGTTGCTGTCTTGACTTTTGGATCACATCCTGAGGGTCACCCCATACATCCTGAATGGCTACATACAAACCCTATTCTTTTTTTCTGAACCACATTTCTCCATACATAAAACATCAAAAGGATTGATTGATTGATCAATCGATTGATTGCACCCCACTGGAATCGAGCGATTCTCAACAGCTTTTTCCCCTGCATGTAATGTAAGTTGAGAAATTTGACATGCTCTAAAATCAAAGTAGCACAAATCCAAAGGATGCATTGTTGCTGATAATTCTTGCAAGTCACATTATCCAACATCCTCTGTAAATAAACTTGAATGAAATGGACTGATGGGGGTGGAGTGCTTATACCAATCCATGGCAAAGTGCCTAGCATTGTAATCAAACAGTGACTGCTTGACAGGCAGCAAAGTGTATTGAAATCAGCTCCAAACTTCATCCACCAAAGTACTTCTGGTTAGTTTAGCTACATTTCTCAAACATTCATTTTGTCACATTAAAAAAAATCATTTTTGCTACAGTAAAAGTTTGCAGATGTGCTTGAATTAACTATGCAAACAAGGATGTCTGTCAAAATTCGCTGAGTTTCATTTAGAAAATGATGTCTTCAAGCATTGCAGGTAGTTGTCATGAAGGAGAATGGATTTCATCTTTGTCCTAACCCTGACAATTCAAATATGAGTCAAATAAAGGTAAGACTAGGAAAACCACATGGATGACTACATCGATTTAAAAAGTGGAAAAGTAACATTCTCTATCTTCCAGGTCATCTGCACATTCCTGGGTGTGTACTACAATAAAAAAAACCCACAAACACAGAACACCCCAGCCTCTTCTTTTCAGAATTAAAACTACATCCAGTTGATTTTTAATAATTAATGTGACCTTTGGAATAATACGTTGAAATGTTTAAAATGCCTTTGAATTCATCACAATAATACACATTTTACAAAATTATCTTGATTTCAAAATGCATTTAAATTAATAACAATGTTTTATTTTTTATTGACCATATCAGAAAAATAGTAGCAAAAACTAGTTGTGATTATCTGGCTGAACATGTTTTCTGGTAATTGAAAAATAATTCATATTATTTGGGCATGTCCTATTACTGTTATGAATTGATCTGAAACTCAGGATTGTTAACATTACAGTAATTACTCTACAGGTCTCATACATATTTTGGCAACTTCCTGAATATATGCAATTTATTGAAGTAAATCATTGTGAAGTTATTATGAGAGCTAGTTTGGTTCCATTGTGAGCCAGAAAATAGGAGACTTTAATTCTAATCCCACCTCAGGCATGAAAGCCAACTGAGGCATTTTGGGCATGTTACTTTCCTGTTACAACCAAAGGATCAACACTTGTTTTCCAGGAAAATTGCTATGAAGAAAAAATATTATTTTCAATTATTATACAGTACTGAAATGATAAATCTACAATTGGCTTGCAGCAGTTGTTGATATGTGTTCTTTATTAATGTTCCAGATGGCTTTTTTAATACAGAGAATATAGAAAGAGGATTTTCAAGGAATTGGGTCAAATTTCCACATGTTATTGGGGGATTATATCTATGATTTATATGCAAATGCTGTTTTCATGGTAAGATCATATTGATTACAGTCTCCGGGCCATCACCAATGGAAGCGCCACTGGAAGTCCTGTTGTGTGCTCTTGTGTTGTGGTTAAAGCTGAAGTATTCATTAACTGGTAAGACATTGTAACATGATTTTATGTACTATGCTTAAGTCCAATCTTAGCAAGCATAGTTCAAGATTGTCTAAGCCTAGAATCTCAAGTCTGGTGGTACAGGGCAGGGGTTGCCAACCTTTTGGACCTCAAGGAGCACCAAATTCATAATTTTAAATCCCAGGGACCGCAAACTGGTTCTGTGGGCATGACCTAATTTGTGGGTATGACTTGGTGGTCATGTGACTGGCTGGGCATGGCCTGTATGTAAATATTATAAATATTTATATAAATATTGATTTTTTTAATTATAAAACAAAAATCAGGAAAAGCAGGCAGGCAGATTGAATTGCTCACAGAATTACTCAGATCTGCCATCAGCTACCTGAGTCTTGTTTATAAAAGTTTATAAAATTTGCTTGTTGTGAGTCTGCACTAAATAATAGAACCTTCAGTCCTAAGGGAGGTTTGGCTGTGCTTAAAAGCAGAGCCAAAGATCTAAAGAATAGCTAGAAAGTAAAAATTCAACCATTTCCTGCTTCCTATCTAATCTAAATATCCTGGCACAGCAGAATAGCTGTTGGTTGGAAAAAAGGAAAAATAGCGATTTAGCTGGCAAGTTTGCCGGGTATGGAGTGAGTGGGCGGGGAGGGTTTCAACAGGCCATATGGGCAGCGCAGCCTTGTTTCTGCACAGCCTGGATTAATTGCTTTGGGGGGTGCTTTGGGGGTGAAATTTCTTGAGGCCCACCAACATTTTCTCACTGCCCACAAGTGGGCCACGGCCCACCAGTTAGCAACCGTTGGTCTAGGGTATTCTGTTGCAAACAGAGAAATGTAGTACTCTTCTTGTAAAATACTTCTGGACTCACTCAATTGTATTAATGTCTAATATACAGTGTGGATTCTAGACAGTGGTGCTGTATTCAAGTATTGGTCTATATATATATATCTGCCCTAGTTTTTTTTTTTTTTTTTTT
>BLBF01000044.1:11195193-11243458 GCA_015471245.1 Laticauda colubrina | reverse complement strand
AGAATAGAATAGAATAGAATAGAATAGAATAGAATAGAATAGAATAGAATAGAATAGAATAGAATAGAATTCTTTATTGGCCAAGTGTGGTTGGACACACGAGGAATTTATCTTGGTGCAAATACTCTCAGTATACATAAAAGAAAAGATACATTCTTCAAGAATCATAAGGTACAACACTTAATACTAGCCATAGGATACGATAAGCAATTAAATCATACTAGGAAACAGTCAATATAAATCATAAAGATAAAAGCAACAAAGTTACAGTCATATAGTCACAAGTGGGAGGGGTCAAGAAAAAGGGCTTTCTCAGTGGTAGCTCCCTCCTATGGAATATCATTCCTCTGGAGATAAAAATAGCGATGCAGTAAGCATAACTGGGATTTCTGATTTGCTAATCTGTTTCTTCAAGTTTTTAAAGGGACAGATTGGGAGTAGTTCTAAAACTGTACTAAACTCATCTAAGCATTTACATGATAATTTCCCTAATTCTTCTGCATCAGTGTGGCAAATATACTTCTGGAACATGACTGAACAGCAAAGGGATATCAGGGGTATGAAAGTCTCATAATAGGAGTTCCCCATCTTTCTTGTGTCCTTTTTTAAAAAACAGGTCACAGGTACAAACTGGCACTGGGTAGGAGATCCCTGGAGGGATGTTCAAAACTATTCACAAGAGTAGCTACTTGCATTTACAATACTCTTATAACCACTGCAGCATCTCAGAGTAATATGCTCAAAAGTAATGTGCTTGACAACCGATGATAGTTGCAGTATCCTAGGGTCATTTGATCTCTATTTGCAACCTTTTCATCCAAATTGTATGAAAAAAGTCAATGGGATGAACTAGATTCATTTAATGTGGTTCACTTTATTACCAATGATTTACATAACAACCATGGCAAAAAGTTTATAAAATTAGGCATGATTCATTTAACTGCCATCTTTTTTAGCAACAGAAATTTGTCTCCCAATTGGGATCATTAGTTCGAAGTCAAGGACAATCTATGCAGCATACGTGCTATGCATCTAAAGCCCATGTCACACTGAACCAACGGATGCAAAGAGGATGTAAAACGGACAAAAAACCTTGCCATCCGTTCGAAAACACGACGTACTCACTGCCTCCGTTTGGCTTCCTCTCTATCCATCCAGCATCCGTTTATGGATGTTTCATCTGCTCCAAAAGTTTTGGGCTGCCCAAAACTTTTGCGCGGAAAATGTATCCAGTTCATCCATTCTGCATCCGCTACGCATCCGCTAGGCATCCGTTACGCATCCGCTATATCCGCTAGGCATCCGCTGTGCATCCGCACAACTCGAATCCGCCCGGACGCAGGGAGGAAGCAGAACGGACATGGAACGGATGCAGAACGCATGCCTAGCGGATGCAGAACGGAAACAAAGCGTTTAAAGCGGAAAAAACGTTCGCAGAGGGGACCTATCTCGGATATTAAGGATGTCTAGAGGATGCCAAGAGGATGCCTAGAGGATGCCTAGCGGAAAACCTATACTGCCTATAAAAAGGGGGAGCAACTCACCTGCATCTCACTTTCAGAACAGCAGCCCAGCGGTGCAGACCTCTGCAGCCTTCATCTGGCTCTTCCTCTTCCACAGCATCCAGTCATGTCCACCGTGGATAGTGACAAAGTCCTTTCGGCAGCCACCATCCTTCTGCAACAATGCAAAACCATCTACAGGCTCTGTGAACTCTACTATGAGAAGAAAAGGAGCCACCCAAAAAAAGTCTGGGTCCAAAGATGGTTCGCCAGAAGAGCAGAGGACGGACTGTACAACAAGCTGATGGTGGAGCTCAGGAGCGAAGACACTCGGGGTTCCAGAACTTCATGAGGATGCTTCCAGCTATGTTTGACGAAGTTGTGCAGCGCCTGACACCCAGGTTGACCAAGACAAACACCAACTTCCCGCCCAGCCTGGAACCTGGGCTCAAGGTGGCACTCACTCTGCGCCACCTGGCCTCAGGGACCACCTACAGGAGCATGCAGTATGGCTGGAGGGTGCCACCCAGCACCATCAGCTTTGTTGTCAGAGAAGTGGTGCAGGCCATCATCGAAGAATACAAGGAGGAGCTCCTCCAGTGCCCCTCCACTGAAGAAGGATGGAAGAAAGTTGCAGAGCAGTGGTATCAGAAGTGGAACTTCCCCCACACTGTTGGAGCCATCGATGGCAAGCACGTGGCCTGCAAAGCGCCAGCCAAGTCGGGGTCCACTTATCACAACTACAAGGGCTTCTTCAGCATCATCCTCTTCGCCATGGTCGATGCTGACTACAAGTTCATGTACATCGATGCTTCAGGCAACGGCTCATCTTCAGATGCCCAGGTATACAATGTCGGTGACCTCGAGGAGGGGCTGGAAAGCAACCTCATGGTGGGCTTCCCAGATCCAGACCCGCTGCCCAACGACACACAAGATGTGCCCTACTTCATCGTGGGGGATGACGCCTTCTCCTTCACAACCTACCTCATGAAGCCCTACACCTCCAAATACCTCACCCATGAAGAGAGGATCTTCAACTACAGGCTGTTCAGGGCAAGACGGGTGGTGGAGAATGCCTTTGGCATCCTGGCCAACAGGTTCCAGGTACTTCTCACCAACATGCAGCATAGCCCAGAGACCATGAGGAGGATCGTGGAAGCTTGCTGCGTCCTGCACAATCTCATGCGCACCCGCTACCCAGTCTTGCAGAACAGGCTTGTGGACCATGAACAAGGCAATGGGGACATGGAGGCTGGGGAATGGAGGCAAGGGCAAAACCTGATTGACACTGAGGATGTGCAAGGCCCCAACAGAGCCTCATGTGAGGCGAAGAAGCAGCGCAACCTCCTGAAACACTGGCGCAACTCCCCAGCTGGAGCAGGGGAGTGGCAAGACAGGATGGTAAATGCTTAATGGATGCTTCCTTCAGACTGTCTCATCACACGGATGAGATTGGGCCATGTATGTTGGGTTGGCCTACAATGAACAGGGCGTTTAATAAAGAGTTGTGTTTATGTTGACATGTGTGGATAATTATTACATTGTTATTTTTTAATAAAGGGCCGTAGGTGTGGCACTTGGGAGGGTGGACCATACAGTCCCACTATGCTTGCACTGGAGGTTTATCTATCCCACTGCTATCCTAACCCATCCCACAGCTATTACCCATCCCACAGGTATCCTAGCCCATTCCAAAGCTATCCTTACCCATCCCACAAACATGCAAAGGTTTAAACCATTTCTAAAAGTTTCTACCAAGACTTTATTAAAAAAAAGAAATGAAGCAAGTGTGTGAATCATAAATAGACTTTATTAACAACAAGCTATAAGACAAAAATGAGTCTCTGGTACTCCTCTTGGTCGCTCAGTCCCAGGGGTGAAGGGTGCAGGTGCTGTGGAGGTGGCTGGTGCTGGAGTGGTTGTCATCAGCTCCTCCAGAAGCAGAAGCAGCAGAAGCACCAGCCCCAGAAGAGTGAGCCCGTGCTGCAGAAGACCCAGGAGAACCAGAGTGAAGGCCAGAGGGCGGGATGGTACCCCTGTCCCTCTTGCCAGGGCTGGCAGCAGATGGCTGAGGCTTGCTGTGCTTCCGCATGGTTGTGGGGTTGCTGGCTGGCAGGGAGGCTGGCAGGCACCAAGGCTGGCAGGAAGGCTGGCAGGGAGGCAGGCAATAAGGCTGGCAGGAAGGCAGGCAGGCAGGCAGGCACCAAGGCTGGCAGCAAGGCTGGCAGGCACCAAGGCTGGCACCAAGGCTGGCACCAAGGCAGGCACCAAGGCTGGCAGGGAGGCAGGCACCAAAGCTGGCAGGAAGGCTGGCAGGCAGGCAGGCACCAAGGCTGGCAGGCAGACATGAACCAAGGCTGGCAGGAAGGCAGGCAGCAAGGCTGGCAGGCAGACTGGCTGGCAGCAAAGCTTGCAGGCAGGCTGGCAGCAAGGCTGGCAGCGAGGCTGGCAGCAAGGCTGGCAGCAAGGCTGGTAGCAAGGCTGGCAGCAAGGCTTGCAGGCAGGCATGCAGGCAGGGCAGGCAAGGCTGTCAATCCGTCCGGCAGCAGGTCTTTCCTCTGAATGGCGACCTGCTTCCGAGCTGCTTCCATTATATCCGCGGGGCTGACGCAATGCATCCTCCCCACATGCGCAATTAACGCCAGGCATCCATTAGGCTTCCGTTGTGCGTCCGTTGTGCATCCGCTGTGCATCCGCTGTGCATCCGCTGTATCCGTTCCGCGTCCGCTTTGCTGAGGCCCCCCGGAAGCCCTGCGGACGTGCCATCTGCTCCCTTCCGCTTCCATCTGCTGGGCTTCCGTTCCGCATCTGCTTTGCATCCGCCCTGCGTCCTCCCCGCGTCCGTGTTATCCGCTCCGGTTATGCAAATTTTTGCCCCTTTTGAGAGCAGATAACAACGGATGGAACATTTTGCTCGTCCGCTGTGTCCTTTTTGCATCCGTTGGCCAGTGTGACATGGGCTTAACAAAGAGCAAGAACTTTAGTCCCATGGCTGTGCCGAACACCAGACCATGAGCTCCCCAGGTATTAGTAAGCTTGTTATATAAAAAAAACTCCCCTCCTACCAACTGTTTTCCTAATCTAAAGACACTATTATATGGTTTGACCAAGAAGACAATAGTAATTTATTGCCACTTTTGTACTATATAACACATTATTACTGAATTTGTTTCTATTGTCAATAGTAATTCCTGCATCATAGAGAATGATGAAAACTAGGTCATTTAAAACATTTATTTTAAATAAAGTTACAATCTTCCTGTTCTACTAAAAAGACAAGATTTAGGCTAGAATAATTAATACAGTAAAGAAACATACTGGTGTTATACTATGCAATGTTTAGTATACTTTCCCTTTTATGGGATACCAACAGTCTGAGATGATAGCGGCTGCCTGTCCAATTTAGTGCTCTAAATATTAATGTTTACACTAAGAAATAAAATGTCCCTTTCCTCATTGAAACCATAATTTCAATTGAGGATCATCATTTAATTGAAGCTCCAAGGATGAATTAGCCTTCCACTCTCTCTCTCTTCCCTTCGCTACATGAGGCAAGTTATCAGAAGTTGTGAGTACATCAAGATTAATTTCCATTGGATTAAAGACATTACTAAGATTGCAATATGACATGTTGCAAGATATGGATGTATCATCAAGCTGATTGGATGAGTGGCCACGGTTCAGTATTCCAAATTTTGATTGTATGCTGATTTTCTGCATATTATCTCTACCCTAAATCTGAAGGCTCAAAAAAGAAACACCTTTCTTTGCCTGCATGGATAACAGCTGAGTAGATAAAGATGACCGCACTACAGAGCTAAGCTACCAACCACAATCTTCAAAACTCAGTGAGCAACATAAACCGTTTTATCATTATTGGGCTTCAGTGACCTGGTTCAACTTTCCACATGAATGCTGCCAATTTTGTCTTAAATTGCTTAGATGTGCTTTCACAATAAAGCCTTCAAGATAAAACTTAGCTCAAGTTCCATTCAATTTCTGGTGCAGTAGCTGCAATAACCTGCCCATGCAATTTTCTAGACAAAAAGATTAAAGTGGTTTCCTTTTGCTTTCTTCTGGGGTATTTATTCAACTTCCTAATATAGCTCTTAGGCTTGGGATTTCCTTGTTGTCTCCTAGCCAAATTTGTTTCCCTTTAAAAGTTATTGCAATTTATTTCCTACTTGCATTTCCAGTATTTTACTTTATAAAAAGAGATGCAGTTTGGACAAGACACAGAGTTTGTTTTAACAGTGAAATCAAAATCTCTCATGCTGCTTTTATGGTTTCAGTTTCTGCTTTATTGATGCTGTCATGCTTTTGCAGACTTTTGAACAGTGAACAGTGAGGATTAGCTGTCATAGCAAACATTGTCATCAGATTGATTTTGCAAGTTTGTAAGAAATTGAATTCATTTTCTGGACAAATCCTATAAAAATATTGATTGAAAATATGGTAGCCTGGTAATTTCTTAATACCTGTTGAAAAGAGTTGGTGAATGAAAAACTAATATATTAATTAATACTCTTCTCTATTACCTTCTATGAAAACAGAAAAGGGTTTCAAGGGGGTTGATTGATTCTCTTCTCCCATCCCTTATTGGCATAGGTAGTAAGGAAAAGTCTGAAGAAGCTGCACAGTTTATGGTGTTCTAGAAATAGCTTCACCAAGCTTTAATAGTTTCCATTTTGTTCTCTGCCCTAGTATTGTGCTTGTTTATTTTAAGTAAAACACCCTTTCTTGCTCTCTTTTGCTAACAGTTCTTTGAATTTTGATTAGTTAGCATCTATGTCTCTTTCAGAGATTCCTTCTTCTCCTTCCTAAGTGGCTCTTCAGATACTTCTTTTTCTACTGGGCCAGATACTTCTCCTTCATCTTCAGTGTGCCTTATTTAATTGGACATTAGGACAATGACATTGAGTAAGTCAGCTTCTTATCTGTAACATCTTTACAGTTAACTTTAATACCTACACAATTTTAAAAATAGCCAGATATAACAAGATCTTATCAAAGCCTGTTTCAAATATGAGATATGGAAATATGCTCTATGAGGATTTCTTGATTGTACACCTGAAAGTTTCCACCCATCATATGATCCTTTTAGACCTACAATATTCAGAAAGTTTGGGTATATCATACACTCTAATTCTTAAACAGAATGACTATATTGTCTTCCTTGTAACATACTTCCTCAGCACTGGTGCTGTTAAGATTGGGTTAATAGGTCCTATGTCATTGAAAATCAGGAGCATGGACTAATAAGACATGATGGAAGATATAGAAAATTAGGTGAAAGTCTAAAGATAATATTTAGAAAATCTCTAATTCTGAATCATAGTTTAGCAAGTTTCTTCTATCTCATTTGCCTTTAACTAGAACACCAAGGAAGGATAAGTTATGTTTGGATGCCAGGTCAATCATGTGCCACACCCTGAGGACCTTCAGTTCTCATCTACATGTTCAAACGAACTTATCTGTATGCACTTGTTTCATTTCCTTTCCTTTCATTTTATACATTCCAAGAGTAAAGTGTACAATTTATAATTTCACTTTTATACAAAATATTAATAGTTTGTCATAGCAGAATACTATCCTAATACAGGTTATCCTATCCTAATACTCAACTTACAATAGTTCATTTAGTGACCATTCAAAGTTACAACAGCATTGAAAAAAGTGGGTTATGACCATTTTTCACAATTATGACTATTGCCCCCATGGTCAGGTGATCAAAATTCAGATGCTTGGCAAATTGATTCACAGTGCCCTGGGGTCATTGGTTGCAGTATCCTAGGGTCATGAGATCACCTTTTGTGAACATCTTACAAGCAAAGTCCATTGGGAAGCCAGATTCACTTTACAACCATGTTACTAATTTAACAACTGCAGTGATTCATTTAACAATTGTGGCAAGAAAAATTGTAAAATGGGGCAAAATTCACTTAACTAATGTCTCACTTAGCAACAAAATCTTTGGGCTCAATTATGGATGTAAATTGAGGATTACCTGTATTTGTGGACACAAAGCTGCAACCTCAGTTGATACTATCAGAACTATAGCAACTGCTATAGTTCATGTCATTGAAATAGAATAGAAATAGAATAAATAATAAAATTTATATAAAGAATGCAATTTACATACAGACTTTTTACAGTATCTCAAGCACTTCTCATAATTACCTTATAAATACTCAGAACAATCCTTTAAAATAGGAAATATCATATTCTTTACATTTCAGATGGAGATCTAGAACCATTTGGCTTATCTAAGGTCACCAGCAAGTTCACAGGTAAAACAATTGACTTAATTAACAGGTGGAATAATTAACAGTTCCTTTCTTTGGTTCATATCACCATTTACTTCAGATGTTTCAACTCCTTCCCTCAAAACAATGCTATAGAGCACTGGACACCAAAACAATTAAGACACAAAAACAGTTTTTTCCTGAAAGCCACCATTCTGCCAAACAAATAATTCCTTCAACACTGTTCAACTATTACAAAGTCTGCACTACTATTACTGTTAATCTTCTCATCATTCCTTATCATCCATCCCCTCCCACTTGTGACTGTAACTTGATTACTTGTATACTTACAATTTATATTGACTGTTTCCTAGTATGATTTGATTGCTTATTGACTATGGCTATCATTTACTGTTGTACCTTATGATTCTTGACAAATATGTCTTTTTTTTTAATGTATACTGAGAGTATTTGCAAATTCCTTGTATGTCCAATCACACTTGGCCATTCTAAAAAAGAATGAGCAGAAAATACTTCAGGAATAGAAAAATAAAGAGCAAAAGGCAAAAACAGCACTGCAGGAAAGGTTTTTAAAGGCTAGGACACATCGCCCGACAGATGCAAAACGTATGTAAAAGGACACAGTGGACGGCCAAAAATCTGGGGGTGGCTCCATCCGTTCTTATCCGCTCTCAAAAGGGGCAAAAATTTGCATAAACAGAACGAAAAAGAACGGACGGAGGGAGGACGTAGCGCGGATGTAAAATGGATGCTCAACAGAAGCCTAGTGGATGAAAGCGGATGGAAGCGGATGGCACATCTGCAGGGCTTCTGGGGGAGCATAGCAAAGCGGACGCGTAGCAGAAAGAGCGGATGCGTAGCGGATGAAGCGGATGCAGAGCGGATGCTTGGCGGATGCAGAGCGGATGCGTAGCGGATGCCACAAATGCGTAGCAGATGCGTAGCGGATGACACAAATGCGTTGCAGATGCAGAGCGGATGCAGAGCGGATGCGTAGCATTAACTGTGCATGTGGGGAGGATGCATTGCATCAGCCCCTTAGATATAAAAGGAGGCAGCTCGCACGAGGCCAGCATTCAGAGGAAAGACCTGCTGCCAGACACATCTTCATCAGAGACCACGGGGAAGAAGAGGAAGCCTGTGCCATCTTCTGCCAGCCCTGGCAAGAGGGATAGATCCACCATCCCACCCCCTGGTGCTGACTCTGCTGCTGGTGCTGCTCCTGCTGCTGTTGCTGCTGGTGCTGCTTCTCCTGCTGCTGCTATGGTGGACCAGCCCCAAAGCCCTGAAAGCCCTGATGATGAAGGCCCTGCTGCTGAAGGCCCTGCCAGAGGGAGAAAGAGGCAAGGCAAAGAGAATGGAGAGAGGAAGCAGTACTCCATCACAGAGGAGCATGAGGAGGAGGTGCTGGAGTGGCTGAGGGAGAACGAGTACATGTGGAGGAAGGGCCACAGGCTGTATAGAGACACCAAGCGGAAGCAGGCGGCTTGGAGACAGAAGACACAGAGCCTGGGATACACTGCTGATGTGCTCCTTGGGTGTTGGAAGCATATGCACACCTGGTACGGGAAACTGCACCTGAAGAAGTCTGGCCAGGCCACAGTCAAGCTCACTGACCAGGAGAGCTACATCATGGCAAAGTGCAGCTTCCTGGAGGGTGAGGTCCGCCACCAAGGAGCAGCCCCTCTGTCTACCCTCACTCTCAGGCAGCCCACAGACAGCCAGTCCTCTTCTGGCCAGGAGACAGTGACCATGTCCGGGCAGGTGTCCACAGAGCACCCCACAACAGAGACCCCCCCCCCGATAGCTGCACACCCTATGCCAGAGGATGTGGAGGATTCTCTCACACACATGGAGCAAGAAGAAGCAGCGACCACCAGGGACCAATCCACATCCACACCCAGCTCCACCTCCACAGAAAGCAGGCAGAGAGGCAGACCGGAGGGACAGAGCCACACTGTCCTGCTGGAGATCAGGCACACGATCAAGACCAGTGCAGTTCTCCTCTCTTAGCTGGTACACTTCGAGATTCCATACTCAAACCGCAAGCCCTTCCTCACCTATGTGACCCAGACCCTCATGGACATGCCCAAGCCCCACTACCAGGTGATGAAGGAGAGGATCACGGCGCTGCTGCACCACCCTCCAGGCCCAGCTGAACCTGCTCCCACCCACTCCAGGTCTGCTCCTCCACCCCAGGCGATGTCACAGCCCTTCCAAGGCTTTCAGCAGCCCCTCACCTACCAAGGCTACGGATACCAGGAGTTCCAGCAGCACAGGCAACCCTTCCCAGTCCAGGCACAGGTTACTCGCACGCCACAGGTGCCACCGATGCCACCGATGTCACCGACGCCACTGATGCCACCGATGTCACCGATGCCACAGACGCCACAGATGCCACCGACGCCACAGATGTTTCCTCACACGCCACAAATGCCTCACCTCGCCCAGCTGCACACCAGACATCCCCACTACACTCCTTCCTCCACCCCACAGCCAAGCCCGGCCTCAGAACATCTTTCATCGGTCCTGTGCCTGACATCCCAGGTCTGGATGAAGGGCCTCTCAACCTCACTGGGCTGAGCCAGCTTTCTGAGAGCTTCCTGAACACACCACCTCCTGTTTTCCTCTCGGGGCCAGGCACCCCAATGGCGCCTCAGACCAGCACTCCACCTCCACAGTCCCTGGACCCTTTACACCTGAGACCGTGGACATGCCTCAGAGTGACTGAGAACATTGCCAGAGACTGAGTTGTTACCTGTTGACTTTATCTTTGCTTGGGACACTTTTGCTTTTTAAATAAAGTCCTACACTTTATTTAACTGTTATTAATAAAGGTTATCCTTGCTTCACACACTTGGGTCATTTCTTTTACTTAATAAAGTGTAGGTGGAAACTTTTAGAAATTGGTTAAGCCTTTGCATGCTTGTGGGATGGGCAGGGATACCTGTGGGATGGGTAATAGCTGTGGGATAGGCAGGGATACCTGTGGGATGGGTAATAGCTGTGGGATGGCTAATAGCTGTGGGATGGGCACGGATACCTGTGGGATGGGTAATAGCTGTGGGATGGGTAATAGCTGTGGGATGGGTAATAGAAAAGCCTCCAGTGCAAGCATAGTGGGACTGTATGGTCCACCCTCCCAGGTGCCACACCTATGACCCTTTATTATCAATAACAATGTAATCATTGATCCACACATTTCAACATAAACAAAACTCTTTATTAATGCCCTATTCATTGTAAGGCCACACAACATACATGGCACAATCTCATCAGTGTGATGAGACAGGCTCAAGGAAGTATCCATTAAGCATCTACCATCCTGTCTTGCCACTCCACTGCTCCAGTTGGGGAGTTGCACCAGTTTTCAAGAGGTTGCGCTGCTTCTTCCCTTCACGTGAAGCTCTGTTGGGGCCTGGTACATCCACAGTGTCGATCAGGTTTCGCCCTTGCCTCCATTCACCAGGCTCCATGTCCCCATTCCCTTGTTGACAGTCCATAAGCCTGTTCTGCAACACTGGGTAGTGGGTAGCGCATGAGATTGTGCAGGATGCAGCAAGCTTCCACGATGCTCCTCACGATGTGTGGGCGATGCTGCATGGTGGTGAGAAGTACCTGGAACCTGTTGGCCAGGATGCCAAAGGCGTTCTCCACCACCTGTCTTGCCCAAGACAGCCTGTAGTTGAAGATCCTCTCTTCACGGGTGAGGTATCTGGAAGTGTAGGGCTTCATGAGGTAGGTTCTGAGGGAGAAGGCGTCATCACCCACGATGAAGTAGGGCACATCTTGTGTGTCGTTGGGTAGGGGGTCTGGATCTGGGAAGCCCATGATGAGGTTGCGTTCCAGCCTCTCCTTGAGGTCAAGGAGTTGTTCCAGCCCCTCCTTGAGGTATATGGCGTTGTATACCTGGGCTTCTGAAGCTGACCCGTTGCCTGAAGCATCAATGTACATAAACTTGTAGTCAGCATCGACCATGGCGAAGAGGATGATACTGAAGAAGCCCTTGTAGTTGAAATAAGTGGACCCTGACTTGACTGGAGCTTTGCAGGCCACGTGCTTCCCATCTATGGCTCCAATGGTGTGGGGGAAGTTCCACCTCTGATACCACTGTTCTGCAACTTTCCTCCAGCCTTCTTCAGTGGTGGGGCACTGGAGGAGCTCCTCCACGTATTCTTCGATGATGGCCAGCACCACTTCTCTGATCACAATGCTGATGGTGTTGTGTGGCACCCTCCAGGCGTACTGCATGTTTCTGTATGTGGTTCTGGAGGCCAGGTGGCGCAGAGTCAGTGCCATCTTCAGCCCAGGGTCCAGGCTGGGACGGAAGTTGATGCTCGCCTTGGTCAACCTTGGTCTCAGACGCTCCACAACTTCGTCAAACATGGCTGGTGGCATCCTCATGAAGTTCTGGAATGCACAAGTGTCTTCGTTCCTCAGCTCCACCATCAGCTTGTCATACAGTCCAAACTCCACTCTTCTCCTGATCCATCGTCGGACCCAGACACTTCTTGGATGCCTCCTTTTCTTCCCATAGAAAAGGTGAAAGAGCCTGAAGAGGGCTTGGTTCTGGTGTTGAATGATGGCGGCTACCAAAAGGAGCGTGCGATGATCTATGGTGGAGAAGAATGGATGCTGTGGAAGAGCAAGAGCAAGGCTGAAGAGGTGTAAACCCCACGTCTGCTGGACTGAAAGTGAGATCCAGGTGATTTCCTCCCCCTTTTTCTAGGAAATATTGGTTTTCCACTAGGTGTCCTTCCACATACTCTAGACATCCTCCAGACATCCTAAATATCTGAGATACATCCCCTATACAAACGTTTTTTCCGTTTTAATGCTTTATATCTGAGCTGTCTCCGCTTTCATCCTTTCTATGTCCGTGCTACTAACGCTATGTGTCCGTTCCACATCCATTTCGTTTCCTCCGTCCATTTTCCGCTGGAGCGGATTTGAGTTGCACGGATGCGCAGCGGATGCCTAGCGGATATAGCGGATGCGTAACGGATGACAATGGACGTATAACGGATGTTCCCCATATGCATAGCGGATGTAGAACGGACGCGTTGGATATTTCATCTGCTCAAAAAGTTTTGTGCAGCTCAAAACTTTTTGAGCAGATGAAATCACAGTAGACGGATGCTGGACGGACAGAGAATATGAAAAACGTATGCAGTGAGTACACAACGGATGCATCGCATTTTCCAAAGGATGGGAAGCTTTTTTATCCGTTTTACATCCTCTTTGCATCCATTGGTGCAGAGTGACATGGGCTTAAGATCTAGCCCCATTTGTGATTCTGTCATTTCCAATCACCCATTTTTCTGAGTTTTCCCTAAATTAGATTCTTAACTGTATGCTTCCTCGTAAATCTGATGACTCCCAACAAGGAAAACTATGGGGAAAAGAATTAAATGAGGAAAATCAATTTTTGCAAATAATATTAAGTAGTCCCTCCAAAGTGGTTAGCTCAGTCACCCATACAATACAACCACCTCAAGCTGTAATGTACGATATATGTTTAAATCTTTCAAGATCTTTCTCACAATTAAGATACAGTAAACTGTTTCTCCTGTCACAACACTGCAGATTATGTGATATTATATATACTACGTATGAATGATTACCAACAAATAACACAAAATATTTCAAACCGAAGAAACTGAGAAGTTTATTTGTTTAGGAACAACTTACCTCTATAACGTGAGTACAACAAATTGACCTCCAAATGAAAATTATAATAAAGGCCATAAAAAACCTCTCTAAAAGTTTGTTAGGTAATAGTTTTCTGAAATCTATCCTTGAGAACAGTGGCTCCATTCATTTACTGAGCCAGGTATTTTTAACCAGGCTTGTTATATAATCCCTAGTGACCAGATTGATCTTAAATTTCTGAAAAACTGGATTTTGATATATTTTCTCATGCTAAAACTGCATTATGAGCTAAGAAGACTTTTAAACTGATTTTTTAAAAAGTATGGAAAATTTGAAAATATGCTGGGATTGTTTGTACACTAATTATTTTTATTATTTCCTATGTCCAGGAACAAACATAATTTGCCTTTTTCTATCTACTTGTAATATTTTCAAACTATAAATCTACTGACATTTAAATTTGATCAGAAGCATTTTCAGTTTTAGGAATACCAACAAGTTTTAACAAATTTTATGAGATCAAAAATCCCACAGTTAATCTTTGATTAACTTTATCAAACTTTGCAGATGCTACACCTAGGAAAAATGCTACACCTAGGAAAAAAGCTTATTTCCAATGGGTATTGGAAGGACATGTAATAATCATAATGAAAACATTGAATGCATTCCATCATTCATTTATAGAGAATTTAGAATTTTAATTAAAACACAGGTGATCTCCACAAATATTTTCTTCCAAACATTTTGCAGAGCAGACATTGAACATCCAGGAACAAGCGTGGATTTATGAATGAATGAAGTATCTCTCAGAAATTGCAGAAGACTGTTCTATAGTTTCAGTGGAGGAAGTCAGTGGTTTTATCCACAATAGGAATAAGAATATACCTGGAAAAGGTCCATATTCCAAAACCCAAACTTTCCAATTTCTGAAGAGTTAAAGTTTATTGTTTTGAATGCCATCCTATAATTAATGATATTAGTCTGAACAAATTTAGATAGATATCCAGCCATCACTAAATCACCAATTCAAGATCAGTCATCAACACTTTTTACCTACCGTATTGAAGAGTTTGCAGCTGACCATGATATAATTTTCTGAAAGAGTTTGACAATGGAATAGTAAAATTATTAAAAAGGAGCTATGTGCCAATTGTTGACCTGGAACAAGTTATTATAAAATCTTATGGTGAAAGTTAATAATCAGCAGTTTCTATTGTTCAGTTCTGAAGGGGAATGAGGCAGGGATGCCCGGTCATCTCTGCTGCTTGCCTCAATCACCAAGTATTTGACAATAGCCCTTAGAAAGAATTCTTACATCAAAGAACTATATGGTAAGAATGCCAACCTAGAGTAAACATTTATGTGGAGATGTTCTACAGTAACAACTTGGTCACAGCTCCTTGACAGTTAAGAAGCTTACTAGAATTTGGACCCGCCTGAAAATAATTGAAACTTGAACAAAAAAAAGAAACATATGATTATCTTATGGAGAATATTCAAAAACATTATATTTCCTTGATTTAACAAAATGGAAGCCATTTTAAAATTCACAATTATTTTGTTTCATTCTGATCTACTTCACCTAAATTTAATGTATCTGGATTACAACTAGCCACTCTCTGTTGCTGTAACCTTGGCAAATTGTGCATGAAAGATATACTCTGCATTTCAGAGATATAGAATTATTATTACACTAAAATTCTCTCTTTGTTCTTAGCACCTATTTAACTGACCAAACAAAGGCTGTCACATTTTATTTTTTTTTACATTTATTTGATTATGTCAAAGCCCTAGGTTGAAAAGTAATGTTAAGCTTGATAAATAAATACAGCATATTAGTACCTACTTTGACAGAAGATTAATACTTCTTTGAAAATTCAAAACACACATAATATTAACATTAAGACTTATATACCACTTTATAGTGCTTTACAGCCCTTTCTAAGCAGTTTACAGAGTCAGCATATTGTCCGCAACAATTTGGGTCCTCATTTTACCAACTTCAGAAGGACAGAAGGCTGAGTCAACCTTGAGCCTGGTGGGATTCGATCTGGCTATCAGCAGAAGTCGTTTGCAGTACTGCATCCTAACCACTGCGGCACCAAGACTCTTTCATTGAGATGGTATCAATTTATGCAAAATCTTTGACATCTCCCCTTCTCAAATTCAGTGTTTCCATTTAGAGAACAAGAAAGTGTGGAATCCTAGATCTGGAGGAAAATGACATAAGAGGAATGAAAGGTGTCTCATATAAATGAAGTTCCTGATTACTCTGTCTATTTTGGCTGGACTTTCTAGGATGATTAAAATGAATCTTTCCCTGCTAAGGGAAGAAATGAAATCTATTCTGTACCCACCAAGTCTGTGGCCATTCTCATTAAGCTCAATGAAAGGTGAAGAAAAGTTTCAAGAGCAAAACAATAGGGATTTCTTTTTGGAATGGACTTTGTATCTACATAGTTACCAAACTATAGTCCAACCAAACTAAAGGGAGTTATTTGGACCAGGGACCAGTTTAAAGAATTATGAGGGGACAGTTGCCTGCAAAATGGCTAGGATATGGGCTGTTGATACCCTCTCCTTTTAAGACCTCTCCCTAACCAGTCCAGCAATGTGTGTCTATAAATGTGGTCTTAATGTGAGGGAAGGTTAGTTTGAGGAAATTCTAACAGCCTAGGAAAATAGAAGAATTATTGTTCTTCAGAAATAGAGCTTGCAAAGAGAAGTAGTGGAAGATTAGAGGTTGGAGTAGAACAGAAGAAGAATGGTACAGTAAACGGTGAGTACTACCCTTTAAATACTTATGGGTGTGTTGCCCAGAGATCTGGTGGGGTTGTGTTGGCACTCTTGGAATTTTGGAGCTCAATAACTTGTGTATACATAAAGGAATCTGTGATAAAGTGCTACAGGTTTTCCACTCACCGAAGATTGGACTCAAAAAAGCAAGAATCAACAAGAAACGAAGATAGTGGGATCACTTTCTTAGTTACAAGAGCCCAGTCGAAGTCTAAGACAAGGATGGAGAATGAAGAGAACGGAACCTGGTATACATAAAGCAACTGCTGTATCCAAGAAACTGCAGAGAATGGGAGCAATTCTTGGCACATAGGCATGTTGCCAGAGTCACACTGTTTGCTTGTATCCTCATGCTCAATATAGCATTGTTACATCTTGGATGTATAAAGAGTTTGAATGTTGCCAACTTCAAAAGCCGATATAAAAATTTATTTCACCAGATAAAGACTGAATGCACCAATTATACATTAGACAAGAGGAAAACCTTCTATGCACTAATTCCACCCACACTTTCTACATTTTTGTAAACAACAAACTAAAGGACTCAAGGTCCATCCCATCCCTGAAAGGACCTAATGGTAAAGACTGCAACGACAACACTATGAAAGCCAACCTCTTTAACACAATCTTTGGCTCAGTATTTGTAAACAGCAGTGGATCATGCCCAGTATTTCCTAGTCGAACCACAGACAATTTACAATGATCTTATACATACTGATTTTACAGTAGACAACATTGAAAAAGCACTACGCAATCTAAAACCATCCCTATCTATTGGACCAGACGGAATATGTGCCTACTTCTTAAAAAAGCTATCCACTGCCATAGCCAAACCTCTAAGCATAATCTTTGAAAAATCTTTCAGGACCAGCTCCTTGCCAAAACTATGGTCACAAGCCACAGTCATCCCATCTTCAAAAAGGGAGGGCCCAGCCTAGTTGAAAATTACAGACCAATCTCTTTATGCTTCGTCACATGTAAAGTCATGGAATCAATTATTAACCAATCCATTATCCTCCACTTAGAGACAAACAAGCTACTCTCTAATAAAAAATTTGGTTTCAGAAAAAAGCTATCCTGTAATCTGCAACTCTTACACTGCAGAAACATATGGACTACACAACTCGATCAGGGCAAAGCAATAGACGCAATCTACAAAGACTTCTGTAAAGCCTTTGATTCAGTGATGCACGACAAACTACTCCCAAAACTAAAATTTTATGGTACCTCTGGACATCTGCATAACTGGATAGAAGCATTCCTGTCAAATAGACAACAAATGGTCAAAATTGGGAGTGTCCTATCAAATTCTGCAGCTGTCAACAGTGGTGCCCCCAAGGCAGTGCTCTAGGACCAACTCTCTTCATACTCTACATAAATGACCTCTGTGATCATATTAAGAGCAACTGCGTTCTCTTCACTGACAATGTAAAGCTATTCAACACCACAGACAATACTGCTACCCTTCAAAAAGACCTTGACTATGTATTAGAATGGTCAAACATGGCAACTCAAATCTCAACAAATAAATGCTCTGTCTTACATGTTGGCAAAAAGAAAAATCAGAAAATAAAATACAGGCTGAATGGTCAAGACCTTGTTGATGATCCAAACTCAGTCAAGGACCTTGGAGTACTCATCTCTAATGATCTATGTGCTAGCATCCACTGTAACTACATAGCCAAAAAGGCATTAAGAATTGTTAATCTAATCTTATGTAGCTTTTTCTTTGGTAATATTACACTACTAACTAGAGCATACAAAACATTTGCTAGACCAATATGCGAATACAGCTTATCAGTTTGGAACCCGCATTATGTATCTGATATTAACACAGTTGAGAAAGTCCAGAAATATTTCACAAGAAGAGTTCTCCACTCCTCTACTCATTGCAGAATACCTTATGCCACCAGAAATATTTCACAAGAAGAGTTCTCCACTCCTCTACTCATTGCAGAATACCTTATGCCACCAGATTTGAAATTCTAGACCTAGAAAACCTAGACCTATGCTGCCTTCAGTCCGATCTAAATATGGTATATAAAATCATATATTGCAATGTCCTACCTGTCAATGAATACTTCAGCTTCAACCATAACAATACAGAGCAAACAATAGATACAAACTCAAGGTTAATCGCACCAAACTTGATTGCAGGAAATTCAACTTCAGCAAAAGAGTGGTCAATGTCTGGAATATTCTTCCTGACTCTGTGGTTTCTTCCCCAACCCCAAAAACTTTAACCTTAGACTTTCTACTATTGACCTCACCCCTTTCCTAAGAAGTCTGTAAGGGGCTTGCATAAGCGCACCAATGTGCCTACCATCCCTGTCCTATTGTTTCTTTTATTTTTCTTATATGTATCCATAACTATGTTTTTACTTATACCTATTATCTTGTAAGCAATTGACAAACCAAATAAAATAAAAATAAATAAATAAATAAATGTTGCAGTGCCTCTGCAGTCATTTGTAAGGGTGAATGATTGCCATGCTGCAACATTCATAACTTTGGGACTGTATCTGTAAGTACTTGGGTGGGTGGGTGTTAATGTGGTAACTTTGAACAGGCGCTAAGTGACCATAACTCAAGGATTACCTGTATAGCTCATTATTTTTACTTTACAATTTTTACACGCATATACACACACAAAACACATATGTTTCATATGTCTAAGAAATGATATATTTTCAAATAAAAATGTGTAAGAATTGAGGAGTCAGGACAGCTAAAAATAAACTGCTAAGAACTCTGGGTGGTGGAACTAAATAAACTAAATAAATCTTCCAGTAGTCAAATGGTCAGGCTTGTAGTACTGGAAGCAGCTATAATGAGTTCAGAAAGTATTCAGGCTCCCTTCGCTTTTGTTATGCAGCTTGATTGTACAGTTGTTAAAATTCTTTTTTTTTTTTTGTCATTAACCTACACTCAGTATCCCATAATGACAAAGCTAAAACAGACTTTTAAAAATGTCTGTAAATGTCTGTAAAAAAAAAGAAAAAAATGAAATATCCCATCCGCTAAATATTCAGACCCTTTGCAACAACAATTGAAATTTAACACAGGTGCCTCCCGCTTCTCTTGATTGTTGCTGACATGTTTCTACACTTTGATTGGAGTTGACATATGTCAAATTAAATTGATTAGACATGATTTAATGATTTATATAAGGCTTCATATCTGACAATGCATGCTGCAACAGAACAAAGGAACTACCTGTAAAGCTCAGAGATAGGATTATTGCAAGGCACAGAAGTGAGAAAGGCTACAATAAAATTTCTGCTGCACTGAAGCTCCCTAAGAGCACCGTGGCCATGATAATTCTTAAATGGAAGAAGTTTGGCACAATCAGGACTCTTTCAAGAGCTGATCACCCAGTCAAACAGAGAAATTGGGAGAGAAGGGCCTGAGTAAGAGAAGTGATCAACACAATGCTCACTTTGGCTGAGCTCCAGAGATCCTATGCAGACATTGGACAGTGTTCCAGAAAGACAGCCATCACTATAGCCCTCCACCAATCTGGGCTTCATGGCAGAATGGCTCTCCTCAATGCAAAATATATGAAAGCAGGGGTGGGATTCTACCGGCTCGCACCTATTGCTAGAACCAGTTGTTAACATTCTAAGCAGTTTGGAGAACCGGTTGTTAGAAGAAATTACTGGCCTAATCCTGTAAGGAAGGCAGGAAGGAAATATTCTGGTGTTGCTTACAGAAACTGCCTCTCCATTAACCCTTATTACATTCTTGGCAGGACTACCTGTCTCAGGAACTTCTTTGGAGTTATTTTTCCCCTCCTTTGCTGGTACTTTGCTTGTGTGGAGTGACCATTCAAAGTTACAATGGCACTGAAAAAAGTGACTTATGACCATTTTTCACACTTACGACTGTTGCAGCATCCTCCACAGTAATGAGGCCAGGCGAGGAGATGCATGCTTCGATGTGAGTGATATTGAGTTGGCCATGCCCACCAACTAAGCCATGCCCACAGAAACAGTTGTTAAAAAATTTGAATTCCACCCCTGCATCAAAGCCTGCTTGGAGTTCATAAAAAAAGCACCTGAAGGACTCTCAGACTGTGAGGACAAGATTCTCTGGTCTGGTGAAACCAAGATTGAACTGTTTGGCATCAATTCTGAGTATTATATCTGGAGGAAACCAGGCACCACTGATCACTTGCTCAATATCATCCCAGTGACGCATGGTGGTGGTGGCAGCATTATTCTTTGGGGGTGTTTTTCAGCAGCAGGGAGACTGGTCACAATTGAGATAAAGCTGAATAAAGCAAAGTACAGGAATATCCTCAATGAAAACCTATTCCATGGGATTCAGGACCTCAAACTGAGCCAAAGGTTCACTTTCCAATATGACAAGGATCCTAAACACAGAGCCAAGACAACACATGATTGGCTCAGGGACAACTCTGTGAATGTCCTAGGATGGCCAAGTCATAGCCGATTTGAACCCTATTGAACATCTCAGGAGGGACATGAAAATGACTGTCCACTAATGGTCACCATCCAACCTGACTGAGCTTGAGAGGATTTGCAAGGAAGAATGGCAAGAAATCCCCCAATCCAGGTATGCAAAGCATGTCACATCAACAAAAAAGACTCAAGGCTGTAATATTTGCCAAAGGTGCTTCAACAAAGTATGAATGAAAGGTCTGGATACTTAACTAATGTGATATTTCAGTTTTTTTCTTTTTAATAAATGTACAGACATTCTTAAAATTATATTTTCACTTTGGAGTACTGAGGGTAGATTAATGAGAAAAAAATGAATTTCAGTGACTGTAAAATCAGGCTGAAGCATAACAAAATTGACAAAAGTGAATTTTTGAATACTTTCTGAATGCACTGTATTTAGGCAATTGCATCCAACTTCAGGGCCATTCTTTGTGAAATTTGTATGTGCCAACAGTATTAAAAGTAATTACAATCAATTACAAATGCAAAATTGCTTGTGCTTCAGAAACTAACACTATGGATCTTTTTCCTTTATCAATATACAATTCTGCTTACAGAACTGGAATAGCAAAAGCCCTTAGAGTTATATGCTGCTTCAAGGTGCTTTACAACACAAAGCAATTTACAGTCAGCATATTGCCCCTAAAAATCTGTGTCCTCATTTTACTGACCTTAGCTAAACCAACCTTGAGCCTGTCAGGATTGCAAATATACCACAATGAAATTTGCTGCCCCATTGCCAATTTTTATCTTGTCTCTTTCCAGTACTTGTAGTGCCCAGAAATTTCTTCAGTTCACATATGACAAAATTTGAGAGGTTTTACGCACCTTCATACTACCTTTGGATAATCTCATTGTTGTGTATGGAACTTGGTAGGCTCCAAGTGCCTTAATCTGATTGGCCGAAAAGGCCGTTCTCGGATTGGTTATTAGGGAACCAATCCAATTGGCCTGCCTGACGGCGGGAACACTCAAAGTACTGTCATTGGCCACAAGCCGCAAGCAAGCTGCTATAAGAAGGGCTGCTGCAGCTTGGGCTGTTGTTCCGTTACCATTGCCTTACTTGTTAAAATAAAAGAGTTGTTGTTGGAACCTGGTCTCGCGCAACTTATTTCTGAACGGAACACGGGCAACGAAGGTGGGATTGTCATAGAAGAGCAAGACCGAAGCACGCGGCAATCAGAACTGAGCAAAAGAGATGGCCGGTAACAACGCGCCGCCCGCACCATTCAACCCTGATGAGGAGGATTGGGAGTCATATATTGATCGCTTTCTAATGTTTTTAGAAAGCAACGAACTGCAGGAGATATCTGACCAAAGGAAGAGGGCTGTCTTCCTTACACACTGCGGACCAGCTGTTTTTAAAATGGCAAAGGTGCTAGCCAAACCAAGAGACATTAAACAGATGACTTGGCCCGAGCTGAACAGAATGCTCTGAGCACATTATGTACCAGTGGTCTCCAACTTGATAAAAAGGCACGAGTTCTACAAAAGAGACCAAAAAGAAGATGAGACTGTCGGAGATTTTGTAGCAGCCCTGAGACACATCAGAGGAGCCTGCAAGTTCCAGAACATGGACAAGGCCATGAGGGACCGCATGGTCCTCGGGTTGAAGGATGCTACACTTTAGAGTAAGCTGCTAGATAGATCGAACATCACTGTGGCTGAAACCATCGCAGAAGCCACCGCCGCCGAAGCAGCAAAGAAATCCGCAGCCACTATGCGCCAAATGAATTCAATTCCAGATCCGCCAAATCAAACCAGAGAAAAGAAGGTGGAGGGAAGCAAGAAACAGCCCACAGCGACCACCCACTATAAAGATCTCGACTCCCTGAGCAACACTGATAACAACAATGAAGATGTCCATAGACTTCAATCATACAAGAAATGGCGGGAAAAAAGAAGAAGCAGGCGGGAATTCCAATGTGCTGGATGCGGAGGCAACCACCTGCGATCTGAATGCAGGTTCCTAGACGCAATCTGCAGAGCTTGTAACAAACAGGGGCACATCGCAAGGGTCTGCTGAAACAAAAAGAGCTATAGTCCTAAAAGACGCAGCAGCAGCCCCCCCCCAGACATGAAGAGAGACAAGCCGGAAGCAGATGGAACCGAGATAGTAGAAGTAAAAGAACGAGTGACAGAGAGGAAACACACCAGACAGTAACAATCGGAAATGCCAGGACAACAAACGTGAAAAAGGTCCAGATAGAGGTGAACATTGAAGGGAAGCCGTGTGAGATGGAAGTTGACTCCAGATCCTTTTTATCCATGGGATCTTGGAATACCATCCGATGCCTGATACCGAACATCAAACAAAAAGAACTAGAAAAACAAAAACTGATCTTAAAGGACTACCAGGGAAATCAAATCCCAGTAGTGGGCCTTGGACATTTCCTCGTCGAATTTAAAAATCATGCCGAAATTTTGCCTCTAACCATCATCGACCATGATCGCCCTAGCCTGCTAGGAATCGAATGGTTTGCGCCCCTGGGAATCGGGATGACCGGGATCAACAGCATTGTTGCGGCCAACTGGAAAGAGAGCCTGTTACAAGAGTTCTGGGATGTATTCGACGGGACCCTAGGCAAGTACAAGGGGACCCCAATTTCATTTAGCCTAGACCCAAAAATAGACCCCATCTGGCTCAAAGCCAGACGCGTCCCTTTTGCCTTAAAACCAAAAATTGATGAACAACTAAACAAACTAATAGCACAAGGGGTGTTAGAGCCAATCGACCACGCCAGGTGGGAAACACCCATCGTGACCCCTGTCAAACCAGATGTGTCAGTGCGCATCTCTGGAGACTATAAGGCAACCCTAAATCATGCACTCCAACAAAGCACTTACCCAGTGCCGCTAGTGCAACACTTATTGCACTCCCTAGGGGGAGGAAAATTTTTTGCGAAGCTTGATCTCGCACAAGCGTACCAACAGCTACCCGTTGACCCT
Source organism: Laticauda colubrina (assembly GCA_015471245.1). Classification (NCBI taxonomy): domain Eukaryota; kingdom Metazoa; phylum Chordata; class Lepidosauria; order Squamata; family Elapidae; genus Laticauda; species Laticauda colubrina. The sequence goes on along the minus strand of BLBF01000044.1, from coordinate 11,219,827 downwards.
ACTACCGCAGAGGCACAGACTATAGTGACACACAGAGGGGCGTTCAAGTGCAACTGACTCCAGTTTAGCATTAGCGATGCCCCAGGCATTTTCCAAAGCCTCATGGAGCGCCTTTTAAACAGAATCAAGGGAGTTGTCCCTGATTTTGATGATGTTCTAGTGTCAGCAAAAAATGCTAACCAACTAGAGAGTAGATTAAAAGAAGTCTTAAGAAGATTCAGAGACGCAGGCCTTAAAATAAGGCAAGAGAAATGTAACTTAGCCACCAACCAAGTCGAATTTCTAGGCTACCTCATAGATGAGCAAGGGATACACCCCACCGAAAAAAAGATAAAGGCAATCAAAGACGCACCTAGACCTAGAAACAAAACTGACTTACAAGCATTCCTAGGTCTCATAAATTTCTACAATGTGTTCCTGCCCCAAAAAGCAACCGTAGCAGAACCCTTACATCGGTTGTTAGACAAAAAAACCATCTGGAAATGAGGCTACCGGGAACAAGCAGCATTCAAAGTATCAAAGATCTATTAACGTCTAACACCATTTTGATCCAGCATAGCAATACCCTGCCTTTGACGGTCACCTATGATGTATCGCCTTTTGGAATCGGTGCCATCCTGAGCCACAAGCTACCAGACGGCAGAGAGGCACTGGTTGCCTTCTATTCAAAAACGCTTTCCAAATCAGAGAGAAATTACAGCCAACTCGACCGAGAAGCCTTCGCAATCATAGACGGAGTCAAAATAATTCCATGAGTACCCTTACGGCAGAACTTTTTTGATCATCACTGATCACAAACTCCTATTAGGGATTCTAGCAGGAAACAAACCGACCCCGAACATTCTGTTGCCTAGAATGACGAGGTGGTCGGAATTCCTCGCTGCCTACACCTACACACTGATCCACCGCCCAGGGAAGACCATCACCCATGCAGATGCTTTGAGCCGTTCCCGCTGCCCATCAAGGAAGATGACCCAGCTCCCATCATCTCCATTCTCCAACTGGAGGCCTGACCGAATCTGCCACTAACTGCAGTGGACATTGCTAAAGCCACCACAGAAGACCCGCTGACAGCCAAGACTTTTAATCCATTTCACACCCGACAGACCGAACTGTCTATCGAGAAAGGCTGTATTTTGTGGGGTGACAGGGTGGTAATCCAAAAAAACTACAGGAAAATGTTTTGTGCATGTTGCATGAGGGGCACCCGGGCATAGTTAAGATGAAAGCCCTGGCCAGGACGTTTGGTGGCCAGGGCTGGACAAAGACATTGAACTGGTTAGAAGTCATACTTATGGCTTCCATGACCACCGAGGCAGTGATGAAGCAGTTAGACAAACTTTTTGCCACGCATGGACTGCCTGATATATTGATGTTGGACAATGGACCCCAGTTTACTGCGTTGGCATTCAAGCAGTATTTAGCTGCACTGGGCATCCAACACGCCTTGACAGTGCCGGCTCATCCAGCTGCAAATGACAGGGCTGAACACATGGTTCGGTATACTAAGGAGGGCCTAGAAAGAATGGACAAGGGGGACGTGCAAGAAAAGCTAAACCGATTATTAACCATGTAACATATTACCCCTAGCAGCATAACCAACAAGAGCCCAGCAGAACTCTTAATGGGTAGGAAATTGTGTTCCTATCTCGACAGACTGCACCCCACTTATACCTAGGATAAACCCCCTGACTCCTCCAGCAAATACCACGCATTCGAGATAGGCAACCTGGTTTATGCAAAAAAACTTACCAGGGACCTGTTATGGCTCCCAGTCATAATCACCCAAATCAAAGGGCCCCAGTCTTACCGACTAGTATTAGATGATGGAAGAGAATGGAAGCGCCACATCGACCAGCTTTGTTCTCGCACCCTAGAATGCAACATCACACCAGCGCCAAAAATAATAAACGAACCAAAAATAGCTGAGGAGTGGGGGGAAATACAAAATAATAAAAAAGGGAGAGACGAACCTCCCATAACACGACAACAAACACTACACAAAGACTCCCAAACAAATCAAAAAGAGCACTCACGATTAGATGAACCCCAAGAGAGAAGTCCGGGAGCAGGAGAGCGAAGTGAGGTCTTCCTGGAAAGAGACAGCCAGGCCGGCTTGACCAACCCAGACAGACCAGGAGGGAGCGGCGGAGCCATCTCAACCAGCCCGAGAAACTCAGGTGGGAGCGGCAAGGCTGACTCACCCTTCCCTTCTCCTTCCATGAAGAAGACACAGAGAGAAAGCGATCCCATCCGAACTGCTTGAAGACCATGCTGAGACTGAGCTGTGCAGGTCAACCAGGACTCAAAAAAACCCCACCGAGCTGTGTGACTACGTGATGCACGTAGTGGGACGAAACCAGGGGGGGAGGGGTATTGTGTATGGAACTTGATAGGCTCCAAGTGCCTTAATCTGATTGGCCGAGAAGGCCGTTCTCGAATTGGCCATTTAGGAACCAATCTGATTGGCCTGCCTGACGGTAAGAACACTCAAAGTACTGTCATTGGCCACAAGCTGCGAGCAAGCCGCTATAAGTAGGGCTGCCGCGGCTTGGGCTGTTGTTCCGTTACCATTGCCTTATTGTTAACATAAAAGTTGTTGGAACCCGGTCTCGTGCAACTTATTTCCGAACGGAACACTCATAATATAGGGAAATTTTTACTTTAATGTTGCAGCCATTCTGATGGGAAAACACAAAAATCAAACTGGCAGCTGCAATTAGCCCATTTTTCTCTTGTGGCTATCATTGGGTCAGGCAAAGGTTATTGAAGACTGTATCACTCGCAGACTGAAATGTCCTGACAAGGCAGCCAGTGATGTGTTACCAGGTTATATTTGTACCATGGTTAGGTGCAATTCAGAACATAGCCTATGCTAGTAAGCAGTGGATGATGAAAAATGTGGTGTGATCCTCGACTTGTGTGCAGCTGCCTCCCACAGGGAAATAATGTGAAGATGGGGGATCTCTTCCTTCCATTTTTTCAATCATTTCAGATCACTTCCTCAATTGTAGGGATACTTGCTGCCTGGGGAATTCTGGGAGGTGAACTCTGTGCATTTTAAAGATGTCATGTTTAAAAACAGAGTTGCTTCCATAATACTCCAGGGAAAACACTTGGAAAGGAAAGGAAAATATGGTTGGAACTATTCCAACTCCCATGGAGTCCATTCCGAACATGAAAAGGCTCGAGACACACAATCCGACCCACTTGGTTCTCATCTAGTCGATCTTCCGCTTCTATGTACCTGACGAGGCGTCTACAGCCGTTGGGGACTACAAGTAAAGAGCGTGACCCTAGCTGACTCATCCGACGGCTTTCTATCTTGCCGCTGCCGGTCCGCCTCCGCGACCGGCTTGGTCTTTGCGCCACACGCAACTGGGTGATGTCTTCCGACCCGAGGCGCACCTGTTCCCTTCCCCACCCGGCTGACGTCGAGCTTCACCTGACCGCCCTGCCTGACGGCCGGCCTCTCAGTGGCGGCGGCGGCAGTGCATATATATCTCTCGCTCGATGGGTATGGAGTGTCTTGCCGCCGCTCCGAGCGTAACACTCGCCAGGCACCAAGGGAGTCCTCCTCAACCGTTTCAGCGCACTTTTCGCTCACTCTTTACTGGGCAAACCGGTCCCCGAGGACGCCCCTTTCCCCTCAATGCGTGCCCCGCTCGTTCTCCTCCTTCTCTCGTTGCTCCAGAGTCTAGGTAAGTGGGCGGGCGAGCGATGGACCCTGTCGAGAGGCGGGGCAGAGGGGGGCGAGAATCTTTGGCGGCCAAGCGAGGAATTTGGAGTGGTGCGTTGCTGGGATTAGGCTCGTAGCTCGCTGCAGTTTTCTGAATTGGACTCCGCTTTCCCCGATTTTCTCATAAGAGGCGCCTGAAAGGTTGAGGAGCAGTGGCGGGGATCGGGGGTACCTTCTGCGTTTCCCGCCAGACCCTATTCTCTTTCCCCTTCTCAGTTTGATTTTGTTGTTTGGGGTATTTGAAAGTGGCGTTATATGCGATGGGAGCTTCATTGAAACCATCCTCAAAATCTCATTGCTGTATTTGTTATTCAGTCTATGAATTAATCTCTTTTATTTTCCGTACCTCCTCTTTCTCTCCTTACTGGACAAGAACCTGCTAAGAACAGCTTCGCTAAGTCACAAAATTTGAGTTCTTTTTGCTGAGTGCAGAGTTACAACTCAACTCTCTCTTGGTATGATCTTGCCTCAGCTTCCTTGTACTCTTGTACGTTTGAGATAGCACTATTTTTTTATTGTGGATGCTTCTTGCTTAATTAAATCATAAAAGGAGGCCCTCACTATTTTCCACTATTTGAGAGGGGTCACAATTCTGAATATAGTTTAATTCAAAGTGATTCTTAATCCGGTAATGCTAATTTCTTTGCTAGAGAAATTTTCAATACTGAATAACACACTGCTTTATGGTTTTAAAAAAGGAGAATGCATGTTGCAAATTTTCAATCAGAGTGACTAGATGTTTGTTTTTGTTAGTTGTTTGATCAAAATACATTGTGTAATGGCTTGTACCCACTGTATGAAGGTCAATATTTCTTAAAGAATACTTGCTGAGGTTCTGGTTAATGGAATGCAATAACTTGGAAATTGGCCAGGCAATTTTAACATTCTGGGGCAATCTAAACAAATTCCCACTAGAAAAACTGAGCTGTTTTTTGAATGACTCACTATGAGAATAAGAGTAACTACATATGCAACAGCTGCCAAGTGTAATTTTCAGTTAAACACCTCTCTGCTAGTTTTGCCTGACTAGTAAGAATGGTATCCATTTCTTTCAATTCTCTTCCACAGTCTACCATCATGCTACTGGATCAGAGATAAATGTAACAAAAGATGAGCAAAACATGCCCAGCTTGAACATATTCAATGTATCTTCCACTGATCGGTTATCATCAGGAGTTGAATCTGAAGAGGCTGAAGATAATGTGAAGGAAGTGAGAGAACCCCAGTTCCTTGTGAACAATGCAGGAAGAGGTAGGTTAAAATATAGAATGCTTGCCCTTTTGGGACTGAGGTCCCTGAGAAGAGGCTGGTATAATTTTTGCAAAGAGCTGTTGCTTTGTAGTTCCTAATAAGACAGGGGCTTTCTGAGAATATACTCTAAGCATCATAGAACCCTATTCTTCCTTTATTTTATTCCATGAATCCAAAGACTTAGAACAATAAAGTCTATTTAAAAACAGAAGAATGCCTTATATTTCATTTCAGTATTCCATTGGGTTTTTTAAAAAAGATTTAATTTTAAGGGCAACAGTAAAATCCATTTATTTTTTCCTCAGTAAATAAGCTTCATTTTGGTCAAAAAGGGATTTTTATACAGTAATAAAGTTGAAACCTACATGGTGAACATACTTATTAACTATTCGTAAAAAAAAAAAAGTTTCTGAGCTTTACTAAAGTTTCTTGAAAGACACATTTTGTCACAGCTTCTTGAAAAACATACTTAGTACCAAACATTAAAGTTCCCAGGATACCTTGACAGAAATGGATTGGTTGTAATATTAGCTTAAACTTATATTGTTAGAGGTATGGTTGAGATTCATAAGCCAACTTCATCCTTGTGTCCAAAATGTACTTCTTTTGTACTAATGTGAAGTCTCTAGCCTAAGCAACTATGGATAAAAAATATTAGTGTTGCCAATAAGTATTTGTCTGACAAAATGCAAGAGAAAAACTATGTGAATCTTAATTATAATAACATATGAGAACCCACCTCTCTCTCCTCTACACCACCTCTATTAATACTTGGTAATCTGCCATCTTGAAATTCTTCACATTCTAACATTTTTATAATGTTTTTATAATTTTAAAACCTTTAATCCTAAATTATTCTGATTTTAATGTTTAATTTTATTGATGATATATTGTTCACAACCTAGAATTCTTCTCCGAGAGAGATTTGTAGTTAAGAAATATGAAATATCAATAAATAAATATTTGCTTTGTACTTTTTTAACCATGGACATTAACTCAAAGATTTTTGTGGAAAAAGTTAGCTTTATTAGCTTAATTAACTTATTCGTATAGAATAAAGTTCTAACAAGGAATGAATATCATTTCTATAATGTGTTCATTTATTTTAGAATGACAATTAATATTTATATTTTATTACAAGTATATATATTACTTTTCTTCTAAGAGATCAAAATGGCATATGTGGGAATTTCTTATCAGGTTATCCATAGGACAAGAAATACAATGACACCAAGTAGGTTGCTCCAAGTTACTCAGGACTTAAATCTGATCTCTCCACTTTTAGTTTTGTTATTTTAATTGCATGGTGTAAACCCAATTAGTTAGATTGCAAGACCCTGCTATTTCAAAATAATATTCAGCATGTTGTTTTATGATCCATTCTGATAACTTACGACACAATATATAAAGGTTTCTGTAGGGCAACTAATCTGGATTATAATATTTAAAAATGTTAGATGTAAATATTTTGGAAGTTCTTTTTATACAAAAATCAACTTTATCTGATTAGCTAATGGCTTACTTAGAAACAATTCCTTTAGTTCCTTAGTTCAGTCCCATTGGGAAGCTCTACTTACTTAAAGATAGATGTTTCTATGATGTTTAATTATTTAAGTAAAAGAAGGAACTAAATGCCTCTTTAAATTGAGGTATGTTTGCTTGAATATAGCACTGAATTAAACAGTTAAATCAAATTGCAGAATAAATAGATTTAGTTGGATGCTTCAGAAATTATAAATGTGTTGGCAAAGGTGCCATTAATGCAGAATATGCATGCAAATTTCTTTGAATTTAATTGAAAATCAGGCTCAAGTAAAATTTCATAGTGCAATTGTATACTTCATAGAAAGTTGCATTTAACCCTTGGTCTTTGATGCTTGAATTTTCTAGTTTATCTCATGGCCTTCTCTCACTACTCATTTAATGCATCATTTAGCCCTAACTATATATTGGAAATGGGAAATACTTTTGCTAATCAGATATACTGCTTACTGGCTTGTTATAAATTAATGTTTATCCCTCTGGATAGTGATTAAACAAATAGGGATAACATTCTTCCCAAGATGTACATCTGATCAAGATGTACATCTGGCTGCCTTCACAGAAAGATATTACAAAGAGTTATGGTATTTTCAGACAAGAAAATGCCTCCTTCATAGAATACATTTTTGACACATATCAGACCAATCATGCTCTCTCAGTCTGATACAACATAAAGGGTTTCTATGAAAATCCTTTTTCATAGAAAAAAAAAGCAGAAAAAAATCATTCCATTTTGCCTTGGATCACTTGGGAGAAATGGATTCCAGCTTACAACTTTGTGATTATGCTCATATGTAATGAGGGAGAATTCTGGTGTATCATTCATGAGTTCCTGACTCCTTCACTCTTGTTTAAGTCCTTCTATTACAGAAAGGGCTCAATCAGCCTTCTCTGCTATATGCCTTCCAGATAAGTAACAGCAAATTCCCATCGTTCCCCAGTAGTTACACTGGAGTTATAATGTAGTAATCTTGAGGGTATTAGATGTGGAAAGCTGAGTTAAAATAAACAAGGTAAAAACTCACTAAGGTTTCTGACTCAGTATTCCTCTTCCAAGAAAGGGGTTGCATGTCCTTGGTTGTAAATAAAACACAAGAACCTGTTCTGGCTACATGAGGAGAAAACCTGATGTCCCCAGATTTTTTTGAACTACAACCTCCTTGCCATTGACCATGCAGGCCTCTTGGGATTTCAAGTCCAAAACATCTGGAGGCCCACAGGTTGCTTGTCCCTTGTGTTAAGTTCTTGCTAGTTTAATTATTCCTACTGATGGAAAATGCCAAATGGTACAAAAAGTTATGCAAGTGGCATCAATATATAATAACCAAGAATAATCTAAATGCTAGGTTTCTGCTTCATATGAATGTCAGTTGGCCATAAAGCTTTGAAGGTAAAGGCTGTTGAACAAAAAACAAGTTGTTTCATTAGGGTTTCAAATCACCTTTGAGCTGAGAATTGACTATACCTCACCTGTAAGTGAAGTCATGTCAGGGAGAGAAAAATAATCCTTTCAGGCTGTTTTATGCTGATAAGAAATGAGAAATCCATTGCAAATCATACTCTCAATCCCACAATATGCATTTTTGAATTGGCAGATCATTGTGAAACCCTGTCTAAAATCACATAATTATCTACTCTGATCTTTTAAACCCCTCTGAAATGCAAATATCTTTGGGGTTAACCAAATTACCACACCTCATTAGAATTGTTAAACTTCTAACTTTATTTAATTTATCTTATTGCTCAGCAGTAATGTTTATATTATTAGTTTTGACTTTATTACAGGGAGAAATAAAAAGACTGATTATATTAAAATGCTTTGCGCACTGACTTTCTTTCATTACATTTAGAAAGGCAGAAGTTATTATAAAACCTGTTTCTCTTTCCTGATTTTGAAATTCTTAAAATGTAAAATAATTGCATCAAATCAAAACTTTACATAAATATTTACTTCTATCAAGACCATCAATGAATTCTTATTTTTTGTTCAGATATGTAGCTAGCCCTTGCTTCTAAATATGGGAACATGATCTCTCTGCACCAGAAGATTTCACTGTCTGGAATAGCAAATTGACTTTAGTATGAAGAAAACTGATTGTTTTCTTGAATTTGTTTTCTTGTTGCAGTAGAGTTGCTGCCATAAACATATTAGCTATAGTTGCACAATATGCTTAACCCAGATAATATGTTTTCACACATCAGAAGTCATTTTGGGAATGCAGATCTCCATTCATTTTCTTCTGGAAATGCCTGCTATTCTCTGAGCTTTGCACAAACCATTGTCTCTGCTGATTTTGGTCCAGCATCATGAGGAAGAAAACCAATAACAAAGGAGATTGCCATCCCCCCCTTATAGTTTAAGAGAGAAGCTTCAAGTTGTGACTTTGTAGATGAGGCTGGACAATTATTTTTACTAGGTTACAGTGCTTGCATAAAATAGTTAATGGGGTTAATGGTTCATTAATGTCTAATTAATATAAACCTGAGACTGTTTAAAGTAAATCCTAGAATTTAGGATTTCCATGACAAATAACCACTTCTTCAGGTGAACATAGCCATTGTACATTTCTTGTGTATATATATTTGGTCACCAATATGGCATCTCTTTGCTTTATAATTGTACTTGCAATCAAAGTAATATTCTGATTAGAACAATATGAATCTGAGATTAAAATCTTTCTTCCATCTCTCCACCAATCCAAGCCCTTTTCTTTGTGTTATCTACATAATAAGGCTAGTGGGTTGGAATCAAAATCTTCCAGTGAGCTCACTGCAGAGAAGCCAATGTAGGCCATTGGTTTTTTTCTTAGCGTGTTTCCCTCATGTAGGTTCCACTTATTTTTGCACACCTAGTTTTTACAGTGGGACTATCAGTGTGTTTTTGCAAAAGGGTGTTATCAGCCAGCTTCCTGCTCCTTCAGGCAAAAAGGCTCAAGGTCACTCAGGTGGTTTCTGTGCCTAAGGAATTGCTATAAATTAGGTTCCTCTTTTTTTTTTTTTTTTTAGAGTTTTAGAAGAACTCTTAGTTTTTAGCATTTTGATCACAAGAGCACAATGCCTCTCTGCAGAAATTGAATATAATTAATACTTCTTTTCCAGAGAAACCACCCATTAAGAATCCAGCAAACTTAGGTGGTGGAAAAAAGAACCCTAACAAACCCAAAAGAAAAGGAAACGAGAAAAAAACTAAAAGGAAAACTAAAACTCCATGCGAAGGAAAATATAAAGGTTTTTGTGTTCATGGTGAATGCAGATACATTGAACAGTTTCTAATACCTGTTTGCAAGTAAGTTAAATAACAAATGTTAATAAAATATTAATATCTCTATTTTGATAGCTAATATGTTGTCTTAGATGGCACCTGAAAGTATTACCATATTTTCTCACAGTTATTAATAGAGTGATGAAACAGAATATATGAATCTGCAAAAAAAAATAATTCTCTACTCGCCAGTGTTGTGGAAGCACAAGTAAAAATTAATATAGTTGCCCTGGCCCTGACCACTATATTGCCTGTATACATATATCCTCCACTAATCTGGATAGAAATCACAAGGTGTAATTTTTTTGGTTGGTGTTTGTTATGTTATGTGCAGCAGGCATTTGTGGCTGTAAACTATGATTTATGACAGTGCGACAAATGAAGTTTATCACTGAGTGAGTTGCAATCAAACTATAGGAATCTGGAGATTCATTTAACTGTGCTCAGATAAATGACATAAAGTGAATATCTGTGATTTTTCCCAGAAATGCTTGTTCCTCGGGGTAAATCAAAGTTGTCTAGAAGCCCAATGAACTATATGCCAGTGACAGAACCAAGTTTCCAGATTGGAGGTGGGAGGGAGAATTAATATATGTAAGCTCCATGCACTCTTCTCTAGGCTGAAATACTCCTTTTGTTATGTTATTACAGGTAGTCCTCGACTTACGACCGCAATTGGGACAGGATTTCCAGTCGTAAGTCATTACGGTTGTAAGCCGATGCACCCACGCGACTGGACCTGATTTTGCGACAATTTTGCAGTGATTGTTAAGCAAATCACTGTGGTCATTAAGTGAATCCATGATCATTAAGCGAACATCATGGTCGTAAGTGAAAACCTATTCTTCCGAATGGACCTTTTTTTCCCCAAAACTAGCAACAAAATTACAGATGAAAATCACATAATCATGCAATGCTTATGTAAAGGCAAACCAGTTGCCAAACACTCAAAATGTAGGTGTAGGGGTGTGTGTGTGTGTGTGTGTGTGTGTGTGTAGCATGACATGAGAGTGTGAAGTTGTAGCATTATGGCCTCATATGAAAATGAAGTTGCCTTTCCTGGTACTTCCCACCAAAATGATCAAGAATTCAAACTATTGTTTGAATTTGAAATGAACACAGAGGGAATAAATACAGTGGATGTACCCGGAGATACTTTGAACATCATTTCAGTGTTCTATATATGTTTAGAATTGCAGTGATGCAGAAATAATTGTGCATTCTCTTGATTTGCTTTCAGATGCCACCCAGATTACTTTGGTGAACGTTGCGTGGAACAGTTTTTGAAGACAAAAAGAACCAATGATGAAACAAATGTTCTAAAAATAGAAGTTGTGGTAGTATCAATTTTCTTTGCGGTGGTCAGCTTTGCCATCATTATAATTGTCATTACTGAACAGTAAGTCAAGTTATTTAAATCCCCTAGTAAACCAAGGAAAGCACAATAAAATAGTGGCAAAAAGGCTGATAGATATACCTGATACTTAATATACTTAATGTTTTCACCAACAGAATACTAAAGTTTTGTAAAATTGCTTGCCAGAATCAGGATTTATGGTGCCCCAAAGTGAGAAAGAAAGTTGCTTCCTATTTTAATGCTAGTTTATATTTTCTAAATATACATTTATGAAACATGATGACTATATTCATACACTGGTGACTCCATTTTGTGAATATTATGTGCAGTCAAGTGACAAGTATGTGCTCTAATGTATATATTAAGAAATCTTCCACAAAATATAGTATTTTAGAGAAAACATACATCAAAGTATATATATAGGTCAACTCAGAAATAGAATACAAAATGTAAATTGGCAAATGCGAAACTGAATTCATTTGTATTTCTCTATCCTTAACATTAATTATGTGGAGGAATACATGGGGCCAATTTTGTAGAGCAATATTTACCTCAATTTACCTCTGAGAGCCATTTAGAACATCATAAAATAATGAATAGTGTAAGCGGACAGACCAGTACGGACACATTAAAATTCAGCATACCATAATCTTGGAGATTAAACTATATTTGACAGGTGATGATCTCATTAAGTCTGTAAGAAATGAGCAATGGAAACAAGTAATGTATCCTTTGATTTTATGAGATATATTAAGCTTGAAATTGATAAAACGTAACATTTAAGATTGATTATTTCAGAATGTTTACTCTAGCTATGACTCAGTTTGGATCTAGTCCTATGAAGCCTAATTGAGGTACAATAAATGGCAGATTGGTGACTTCCAAAATTATTGCCAAGGATGGCTTTCAAATAATTAACAAATTAAGGCTATTATGTTTTGCTGTAAAAAAAAGAAAAAAGGTCTTGTAATAGAATTCAATGGCAGGAGACAAGTGAAATTTCAGCACTACTTTATCTTATTTAATTGAGCTTTACGTTTGGGATCATTAACAAATATAATGCTTATTGCTTTAAATTTTTCTCCTGAGAAATAATGTTTTAGCTGCTATCTACTGCTGTTGAACTTAAGACCACATTGGTCAGACTCTCACCATTATGTAAAGCCTAAATGACTGATCTACTTCCTGTTGAAGTCCTGTAGATTTTATATCAAGGACCACATAAACTAAGTTTTCACAATGCTATGTGAAGAACTATGAGCACTGTATGTTTGTGTGTTTGTACACACAGGGACACACACAATGATGCTTGTAACCTATAGGTTACAGATGAAATCTCCACTTCAATTAAACATTCATCTGGTGGCAATTGCAGTGGCAAAGATTTGTCCCCTATCATTTCCACTCCTGCACAGTTCTCATCCTAAAGCCAGAACTCTACTGCACTGAACCAGTATTACTTCCTTTCCCAGCCATCTCCTTTTCCCAATCCTTTGTGTTAATATTTTGCTCAAACTGTAGCCTATTTTATAGCAATTTGTGGTTCAAGCAACAGTCTCCACCCTATCCTTATCCTGAATTCCTTAAATAGAGTTGTCTATCCCTAATAATAATAGTAATCATCATCTAAATTCTCACCTTGGGACAATATAATGCATGTAACATATTGCCTACCTTAACTTTTAATAAATAATTTTGACTTGGATTCTGATGTAAACTAGTCATTATAGTTTGGAAGCTATTTCTATGTTGGTGAATGTCCCCACAACCACCCCCAAGAGTATAGTAACAAATTTTGCCCTAAAGTAGGACTTTAAGGTAAAAAAAATGCTAAAGATGGAGAAGGGAGTATGAGGTTCTGCAGAAATAAAATGCTTCCATTCCCATAAATTTCTTGAAGTTCCAAAGTTGTGAAATATTGTACAAAGTTGTAAAATGTTCTCGAGTGATAGTACTGTGTCATTGTAAGGCTTTTTCAGGACCTATTGACCATTTGACACCTAAATTACAGGGCCATGGCTCGAAAACTGCACCCTCCAATTGTTCAACTGGATTTAGCGTTCTGTTTATGCAGAAGTATTTTAATTCTTGCAAGTTTAATATCTGGTTTCTTTAGGGTTTCCTGGAGAAAGAATGGTCTATTGTATCTTCTGATTGTTAAACATGCCAAACTCTTTTATATTCAAAACAGATGCCCCCAAACTTTAAGGCTTTGAAGCACTTTTGAAATGTTGACAGAATGTTGTAATAACAATAGTTGCATGGTTAGATGAGATTTGCTCATTCAAAAGCTTTGTGCCATGGTACTTGGCTTCTCACAAATGAAGAAAATTAAATGGAGCAAGGAACCTGATATGCCACAGTTTTTCTGTCTCATAGTTTAAAATCATTTTGTACTTATGCTTGAACAATTTAAAAGCAAAGTAAATTCCACAAAGTGATGTAGATTAATGCTTTATTATTCAGGGTAAGAAAAAAATGCACTAACTATAATGAAATAGAAGAAAGGAGAAATCTTAAAAAAGAAAACAGAATTCCCAGTAGTAAAGTCTAAAAAGAATGAAGGTAAGGATTCTTTTAACTATATCTTATACTATTCTTCCAACTCCAAAAGTTCATAACTATTTATGTTTTCTGTACCAATATTCTTATCATAATTTGAAGCTTTATGTTATAGCATATAATAACATAAATATTTTTAAAACTCATCCAATTCCTTTATCTTTTATCTGTCAACCTGTTTGTTTTTTTTTTTGGGATAGCATGGACATTTGAAACAAATAGAAATATACCCTTTTTATTATAGGTAGACTTTGATTTACAACCACAAGTGAGCCCAAATTTTCTGTTGCTAACCGATACAGTAGTTAAGTGAGATTTGCCCATTTTACCACCTTTCTTGCTACAGTTCTTAAATGAATCAGTGCATTGTTAAGTTAGCAACATGGTGGTTAGAAGGTTGCAAAAGGGATACTGCAACTGTCATAAATATGAGCCAGTTGCCAACGTCTGAATTTTGATCACGTGACTGTGGGGGTGCTGCAATGGTCATAGGTATGAAAAATAGTCACAAGTAACTTTTTTCAGTGCCGTTGTAACTTCAGATTATACCAGCTATCACTAAGCAAATTGTTGCAACTTCAATAATTAAGGCAAGGACATTACTTGCCTTAATTATTGATAGGATCAATAATTATTAATTATTAATAATTAATACTTAATTATCAATAGGATCCCTATCAATTCCACCTTCTTGGAGATGAGCTTCATAAACTTCATAAGAGGTGTTGGGCATTTCTGAGTAGATCTTTGCTGTATTTCCTGAACATTTCCTGAAAAAAATGTAGAAGCTGCAGAGTCAGGCAATATAATTTGGTCAGTCATCAAATGTACAACTCTCCTGAGGCAAAAAAAAACAAAACCCAACTCTCTATCTAACTGACTGATAACTCCATCCAAGAATTGCCTGTTCTACCAGCTGGAATTCTGGCATTTTTTGCAAAGATCCTTGGTTGAGACTGATGCCCAGAAATTGGATCAGTTCAGAAATAAATCACTTTCATAGTACAAGTTATAGCTCTATGTATATTTTCAGATAAATACTGTGATAAATACTCAGAATAGCACACATAGGAAAGTGTAAATAAATACCATATTTTAAAGAGTTTGTTATGTCAGTATGTAAGCACAGAGATTTCTATTATCACAAATGTGCTTTCTCTTGAATATAGTATGTTTGCACAGTTGAGGGGCTTGATAATTTTATAATTTTATACAGGGAAAAAAATTGAGTTATTATAAGTTAATATTGTTACTTGATTCCAGTTGATGTCTGGTTTTTATAGTCACCTCCCCTCTGTTCATGTCAGAGGCACTGTTTAAGACTCTTCTGGCTTGAAAGGATTACTCGTGACATTACCATCGCCTGGGGGATGTTTGTGGGAGTTCCTTTCATGTCCCAGTCAAGGAGGTAGAGCCAATGACAGGAGCTTACCACCATTCAGCAGCTCTCAGGTCTCAAACATGGGCTTTGCTAACCACCAGCTACAACCACAGCATTCCTTGTATCGTCATCCAAATCTGACTTGTCCCCAAAGATTTTTTAACAAAATCTAAGTTTAGTACTATATGTAGCAATCTCCTTTTTTCAGCTTTCCAGAAATCAGTGTCCCATCTGCCATCTGCTAATGCCAGTTTACCTCTTCCAGATAATAAAAGAAGCCATCGCTGAAGTATGTACTAATTTATGGAGGCATCTCTGAAAAATTCAAATCAAGAAATCAAGAATTCAGTTAACCTGAAACTTTATTTGCCAACAAGCCAGAGGTGTGCTGCAAGGAGGGTGATCCTTTTTTTTTTCTTGGCAATTGCCAGCATGTGACCGCACATGCAGGAGTGAACGAACAGCTTTGGTTTCGCAGCAGCAGGCAGCACACCAGTCAGTGCTGCTCAGTTGTAGGAGAATACCAAATGGCCGCTGCCCCACATACTTCTTTTTTGCACATGTTACCTTTGGCAGAGATGAACTGATTGAGAGAGTATGTGAGAAAGTATGAATTTGAAAGCCCTTTTGATTGTATTCTTTGCTGGGTTCCACACACACCCATGAAGGTGAAAGGCAGAAATGGAGCTGGCTTTGAGTAAGTCTCTCACGCTGCTTAAAGAGCTCAGTGACTCCTAACCGGGACAAACGGTACAGGGTGTGCCTTGTTTCTCCCACGCCTCCAACCTTGTCATCTGGAGGATTCCCGCTTGCTCGATGAAAATGTGCCAGGCACTTGCCAGTGTTGAATGCAGTTTTGTCTCATTGGAAAGTACATAAGCAATTGGAGCAGCTTCCAAGTTGTTGTTCTGGTTTCAAAACATTGGGGAGATGCAATCAGTTTGCAAAACTATCAACCAACAGTGTTATTTGTTGGTGGCTTTGTTTCCTGAGATTAGTCTAGTCCTTAACATCTGCAACATAACTATTCCAGAATGTTCAGTTTTCCCTTTAATGTTTTAAGGTGGGGAGTGACTTACTATTCAAGCAATAAGAATTGAGAGATTCTTCCCTGGGATAAACAAGCATTGCTCTGAGCCAAGCTTTTGCTGAAATTGAACATTTTCTACCATATTAGAAAAAAATAATGAAACTCTGTGTGTGTGTGTGTGTGTGTGTGTGTGTGTGACAGATACAATAATTATTGAACAAAACAAAGATCAAAACAAAGATACTGTACTACCAACTTCCATGGGATTTTTCTTTAAAGAGTATTAAAGAGCAAGATAAAGCATCTTGAATTTAGTTTTCAATATTATTAGCTTCAATGTTTTCTCTAGAGATGTAAATAGCTTCTACAAAGAGGCACCTTTAATTCAAGTTATAATTCTATGCACATGTTTAGATAAACTATGAAATGTAATGGGACTTATATCAGAATAATCTACATAGTCTTTTGTTAATTTACAGTAGCTTATGTGTAAGATAAACATAGTTTTTAGATTTTTTAAATGTAAATATGTAAGTATAGAGGTTTTCTATTTCTGTAAATGTGATTCTTATTTAATACATTCACACAACTCAATGACTTATTTATTTTATAATTTTTCTACACAAATAAAAAACTGAGTTGTACTTTATATTGTTACTTGGTCCTAGTGCTCTTTGCAAAACAGTACTTCACTTTAACACAATCAGCATAATTATTAATTTTCATGTCAATTCATCCACCACAAATGGATGAATTTGAGTTCATCCAAATTCATCTCAAGTATCACTTTGAAACTGTTGGTTTTAAGCAGATGCCTATTTTATGATCATCTTTCTTTGGTCTCTTCTTTGGATTCCAGACATAGGAAAGAATAAATCAGTTTTTATGTGTAATATAAGCATATATAAGTGAGAAGGGGGCAAATCATACAATGCCCGATGACATTGGGCAACTGACATCACTGATGTACTTGCAGCAGGTGTGGGAGAACAAGCATGACCTGTGGAATGACATGACACACACCTTATTTTCATGTCTTTATGCTTTGTAACAAGAGTCCTCTGTTTAGATAAAGTTAGTATTCTTAATAAATGGGAGAAATAGAAATCCTAACTATATTAGCCAAAACATTTCTATTTCCTTAAATTTCTCACTAATTTTGTCAAGATTTCAAAAAACACTTTAAAGGAGGAATTCCAAATTCTCTGAGTAAATGTATTCCTTAAGTTACCAAGGCAGTTGGGACTGGTGTAACCATCATTGAGTGATATGGTTATAAGTGCAACATAACGTGATTACTTTGCTTTGCAACAGCAAGCCAGGCTATGCCAATTTTAACCTCAAGTCACACAAGTTTTTAAATGGAAAGATCGGAACTCCAGGTAAGGAACACAGAAATGTCACAGGATGGGGAAGGGCTTCAGGATGCCCAGTGCAGGCTGTATGTGAGTTGGGATGATGCTGAAACATGAGATAGTGAGGCCAGGGGAAAAGGATGTGGGGTGCATGTGGCATGTGTGCTGGGAAAAAGGCACATGATGTGTGTTGTGAGCTCAGGGAGGTCGGGGAAAGGAGATGTGGCGTTTGTGAGTGAGTGCGGGGAAGCCATGGCATTATACTGAGAGGTGCAAACAAGCAAAGAGGGTGTGGTTCATACAAGCAAAGGAAGGCCTGTGGAGGGAGATATACTAAAGCAACCTGTGATCTTACCTGCTAGCTTTCCCAATGACTGGGGGAAGCCAGCGGAGGAGGTTGGCAACAGCAATCACATGACTTTGGGATGTTGCAAGGGTGAGGCGATGGTCAAGCATCAAAGTTTGTTCAGGAACATTCTATAAAGGAATCATTGAGTCTGTCATCTGCACCTCTATAACTGTCTGGTTTGGTTCTGCAATCCAACAAGACAGACACAGACTTCAGAGTAATTAGGACTGCAAAAAAAAACAATTACTACCCACCTGCCTTCAATTGAGGACCTGTATACTGCAGCAGTCAAAAAGAGGGCTGTGAAAATATTTACAGACCCCTCACATCCTGGACATAAACTATTTCAACTCCTTCCCTCAAAACAACGCTATAAAGCATTGCATACCAGAACAACTAGACACAAGAACAGTTTTTCCCCCCCCCGAAAGCCATCGCTCTACTAAACAAATAATTCCCTCAACCCTGTTCAACTATTACAAAGTCTGCACTGCTATTCCTATTAAATCTTGTCATCACTCCTTATCACCCATCCCCTCCCACTTGTGACTGTATGACTATAACTTTATTACTTGCATCTTACAATTTATATTGACAGTTTCCCAGTATGATTTGATTGCTTATTGTACCTATGATTATCATTAAGTGTTGTACCTTATGATTCTCGACTCCTGATGAATGTATCTTTTATGCATACTGAGAGTATTTACACCGACAAATTCCTTGTGTGTCCAATCACACTTGGCCTATAAAAGTATTCTATTCTTCTATTCTAAAAGTATTCTATTCTATTGTAATGGCCAGAACTTTGAGGACTGGTCATATGTTCCTTCCTTCAATGCCATTGTAACTTCATACAATCTCTGAATGAATGGAAGTAACTTGAGGACTACCTGTATTTAAATGACTATGACACAATAATTTCTAGCATTGTTTCCTTCCCAATCTCTGTAAAAACAATAGTTTCCTTGTATAGTTCTTATGCATTGTAATGGAGCTTATGGAAGAGAGTGTGTACTCAGAAATCAAAGAGCAACTGGAACAGCTGGTACTGTGAAGCATTGAAAATTTCAGATGGACAGTGACTATGCTGAAACTTCCCCAGAGCTATTATTCTGACATTTGCAGTCTTGTTTGGTTGGCTCACCCTGCGTCTCATCGGAATGATACTGTACTATGGGGCACCAACCCTTTCTTAAAAGAGCAAGTAGAACAGGAAAAACAGAATGTGAGCTGCCAATTACAGTGTGTCAACAACTTTTTCTCAAGAAAGCCACAAATAGCACTTCAAATTAATAGTTGTCATCCTGCTTCAGCTTGTTTTGGACACATCATGTTATTGGCTGGAGGTTTTCTCCCTCAGAGAAAGAGTGGCCTTGTTGTGGTAGAAGCTCATTTAAGACTGAAAAATCATAGCTCATCTGCTTTCCAGAAGTCCATTGATTCTAGGATAATGGAATTTTCTGATGCTAATCTTGAAAGATTATCTAACAAAATGAATGTTTCTACTCTTAATAACAGGATAATTCTTTCTCTGGTACATTTTCAAGAAGTGAATCAGTTGGTCTAAGATGAGTAGTACTGCAAAGTGCTATTTTCTTACCTTTTCAAAGGTGAATTCTAGAATTATTGGAATTGCAAGATTATTAAACTGGTGCCCAGGGAAGCAGAAGCAGAATCAAGAAAAGAGATAGATGTTGCAAACTAACTGTAAAATGTCAAAACACCAAGTTTGAGCTGTCATTTTTAAAGACTTTGTTAAAATAAAGTCACTTATTAAACTGTAAGCTAAAAGGCACTGACTAAAAATTGGATTTGTTTGCCTGAGTATTACTGAATAATTTAAAATGCAACTATTAATATTTATGCATTTAGAGAAATGTATTCATGGTGCCTCATTGCTATTCCCAAGGATACATGTAGATGTATAAAAACATAGTCTCATATTGTTAGCCATCCTGGCATTTATCTATCACATACAAATTCAGATTTTGAAAAAGAAGTATTTTAACTGATCTCCATTAATTTCAATCTCTCATTATAACTTTGCTATCTTCTCTGCTCTGAGAAAGAGCATTTATTTTCAGTGTGCACATCTGGAAATACCTGAAGGCTGTGGATATTTACCCAGGATTTCTTCATTTCTTCATTAAGCAGGTTCTATTGAGAACACACTACAAATTCAGTAAAATGGCATTCTGACTATTCACTCTTGTTCCAATGTGAGGACTGTATTCTGCCCAGATTTTTTGTGCAAGTTTAATGATGCAACCTGATCCAGGCCACAACAGAAAGAAGTATGCTTTCTCTGAAGACATATATTTCTGATAATGTAACCTTCTGGGAATGAACTTTGTCTTACAAGTTAAAACACAATCCAACAATTTCTTGGCTGGATTCCAACCAGGGGACTGTAGATAGACTTGCAATCCTTCTGCAAAGTAATTTTAACAAAGGGAAGCTATAGTTTTCCTGACATCAACAATTCTACTCTGTTTCACATTTAATCTAAATATTGCTTCATAATATGTTATAAATCAAACACTAAATTATCAGCCAAGGATTTCCATGTAACTACATAAATTCAGTCTAATATTCCAAAACTCCCTAAGGAGGTACTATGGTTTTTGTTTGTTTGTTTGTTTGTTTTGCACTGGTCTTTTACCATCTCCCTACCATTGCCTTTCCTTTGTTTGCACTGCAGTTACCTATAGACTTGTATAACTGGTTTTTTAGCATTCAATCAGAGACAGAAAATTGTATAGACTGAGCTTTCAAACCAGTGTCATGATTTAAAAAAAAAACATACCACATTTATTTTATATTGCATGCCAGCTGGAGAAACTGGTATCTTGAATAAATATCCATTGCATTAATATTTTTGTGGGCAAAATGTTGTTAGCATACAGTAATTAAGACATTCCATAAATAAATGCCTGGGGAAATGCAAGACAGGATCAAAGGAGAAGATTAGGCTGCTTGGCTCCCATAAAAAATGAATATTGGCCCAGTGGACCTTTACTTCTAAGCAAATGCTTCCTATATGTCATTAAAAATGTACTTTTATTTCATAAGAATGTGGGAAGAAGGATTCTCTTTGAGAAAAAGCAAAAACATATATCTCATCACTTTCAGTTTCATGTTAAAATAAGAAGCCGAATGAGGGTTTTTTTCATCTCAGTGATTTTTTTCATTTCATTCCAGAAAGATTTTATCTCCTCTCTTCAAATCAGCCACAATAAATTTCCTCTGTCCCTTAGGTTACTCTAGGTTCATTCTTAATTATAAATATTTTCACCAATAGCATGTAGAGCTTTGATAAGAGAATTAAATAAAGTAGATCACAGTCTACTTCTTGGTAAGATAGAACAATGTGGGATAGACCAGATGAATTTGCAGTAGATTTACCACCTGCACTCAGCATGTTGTTCTCAATGGAATGTCATCTGCATGGAGGGAAGCAAAGTTCTATCTTAGGCTCAGTAGACTTCAACAACTTCATAAATTATCTAGATGAGAGGATAGAAGGGGAAACCATCAAATTTGTACACAACATCAAGATGGGGGGGGGGGAAGCTAACACTTAGATCAGAGCTGTCAAACTTCCAGTCTGCGGGCTGAATGCATCACGTGCTGACCATGCCCATGCCCATTTTAAGGAAGGGGGAAAAGTCCCTATATGTCATATGATGCTGCCATGACAACATGAATTTGACATCCCTGCTTTATATGACAGACTTAACATTCTGAAGAATCTTGATAGAATTGAGCATTGGGCCCTATCCAACAAGATGCAGTTCAGAAGTGAGAAAAGTAAGGCATTTGGATCTAGAGAGTTCTAATGTCTAACAGATCTCCACTTAAGTTTGAGCCAGCAGTGTACTGCAGCTGCCAAAAAGCTAATATAGTCCTAGGTTGCATAAACAGAGAGATAGTGAAGTGAAGTGACAGTGCTACCAATCCTTTATACTACACTGGTGAACCATTTCGAACACTGGATCCAGTTATGGTTACCATGATGTAAAAAAAGATAATGACACCCTAGAAAGCACGCAGAGAAAAGCAACAAACATGATTAGTGGATGGGAGGCTAAGCCATACAATGAATAATTAAGGGAACAAGATATGTCTAGTTTAACGAGAGAAGCACTAAAGATTATGATGGCAGTCTTCTAGTACTTGAAGGGATGTCCCAGAGAAAATACTATTCTCCAAAGTAGTTGAGGACAGAACCTATGTAATGAGTAGAAGATCTTTAAAGAAACATCTTACCTCCAGAAGTTGTAGGTGTTCCATCACTGAAGGTTCTAAGGATAGCCATTTGTCTAGAATAGTATAGGGTCACCCGCTTGAGCCTCTGTTTCCAAGGTCCCCTCCAACCCTGTTAATCTTTGTTCTATGAAATAGCCATTTTGTTGGGGGAAAAAATCAATGCCTCAGATGGTCTTATTGGTCTTATTTAATGGTCTTATTTCTATCAATTCTTCAGAATGGGTGAAAAAATCATGCAGAACAGGTGAAATACTAGATAATCCAAGGAAGCCAAATATCCTTATTTTCCAAAAGGAAAAGCAGGAAGTAGTGATCAATCCCTTTTGTATTGCTATCTGGAAAGATTTGAGAGCAAAAGTAACTGTACTGATCCAGATATTCTGAAATCAACGAATTATAATTATAATTCTATATAATTATAGAAAAAATAGATTTGCTGAGAATACACCTTACTTCATGTTGTTTCTAACCTTGTTTCATTTTTCTTTTTCAATTTCCGTAGTAGATATGTTTGAATGCTATGGAAGTACAAAATTTGACTTCTACAAATACTTGAGAAAGTACTATGCTGCATTCAGAAAAGCAAATTAATTAAGTATGAACTAGATGATGTCAACTGAATGACTCCGTGATAGTCTTGGTAATTCATATTCAAATCCATATTTATGAACTTTAATGGTTCCCCATCATATTGGAATGAGGTCAATACTCTTCAATATTGTCATTAATTATTTGAAGATAAAAGAATGAAATCTTATCAAATCTACAGGTGGCTTAGAACTGGATGGGATAGCTAATTCAAAATGATCTTAGTTAATATGTTTGCAGCATATTATAGAAATAACAGAATGCATTTTAACAAAATGTAACATTTTTCATGTAGAACAGGGGTCTAAAAATTTGACAGCTTTAAGACTTGTTGACTTCAACTCCCAGAATTCCTCCTTCAGTCATGTTAGCTCAGGAATTCTGGGAATTGAAATCCACAAGTCTTAAACTTGCCAAGTTTGAAGACCCTTGACTTAGAAGAATAAAATCAATCTTAAGATGTGAAATATTATTTTCAGGATAAAGTTGATCCTATCCTGAATCTAACCAGTAGTATGGCATGAATGTTAATGACAATTTTTAATACATCAATAGAAGTATAGTTTCTAAAACACAGTAAATAATAACTTATGCTTCAGTTAGTATGCTTTATTATTTCCAGTTATTGACTTTATTGTTTCAAAAGATTCAGAAAAATCTTGAAAGAGAAGTCCCTTACAATGGACATTAGGTTTTATGAAAAAAACTGAGTAAACTTGGAAAGGATTATTAAGGGGAGATAAGATGATAAGTTTTCCAAGTATTTGAAGGTCTGCCATGTAGCAAAAGATCAAGATTATTATCAGTTGTCCCCAGATGGTGAACATGGAATATAATTTTAAATTTGAGAAGGACAAATTCCAGCTGATAGTTAACAAAGACCTTCAATAGGTAAGAGCAATTTGCAATGGAACTAATTTCTGAGGTAGTTGGTTAGTCCTTCTCACTGATGCATTTAAGCCAAGGTTGAACAGACATCAGTCTGGGTTGTCTTAGTGACAGGTTGCCCCAAGCAGCCCAAATGGTTTCTTTCAATAGTATAATGCTTTGCTTTGCTTTGCTTTGCTTTGCTTTGCTTTGCTTTGCTTTGCTTTGCTTTGCTTTGCTTTGCTTTGCTTTGCTTTGCTTTGCTTTGCTTTGCTTGCACAAAGCAACGCTTTGAAAGTTCCCTTCACTGCATGAAATATTTCTGTGAAATATTCCTTTGATGTTTTCTTTGTGACGAAAGCATCCCCCTCACTTTTTAAATGAAAGGGGATACATTATTTTGGTTCCCTTTTTCAGAGTTGTTCCCTACAAGTTTTGACTAGCTAGTTCTCAGAAGAGGCTTCTGGTCATTTACTGGCTGTCAGTTACGGCTGTGAGGTGATTTACAGTGCTTCAGTGAAGGTGAAATGTGAAAGTCTCACACACCCACAATAGGTCACTAGTCCTGAAAATGCTCTGAACTTCTTTAACATCTCTTCTATTTCATTTAGTAGATTTTCTCTTTCTCTGCTGTTCATCCTACTAAAGTCCTTATGAAACAAAATGTTATTTCATCGTTCTTCTGCTAAGAAAAAGCTCTAACCTTCTCTCTTTTCTGCTGATTACCTTTGTTTTTTGTTTATTTAAGACACTTTATCCCATATTTTAGTTGAAAAGACATAAGAAGACAGCTTCTTCTCTCATTCCTTCAGAAATTATCTTTCAAGTTTTAAAGTTACTTGCTTTAAAGGAGTCCATGGGATTAAAATATTACTAATACTGCTGGTAATTCTTTGCTCAACATAACTTACAGTAGTGTTAATTTTCCTTCCCAATGAATCACATGACATGATATTACATGATAAACTTCAACAATAAATTTTCAGTTCTCATCCTCTACCCCAAAACATTTTCATACAATATTGG
Source organism: Laticauda colubrina (assembly GCA_015471245.1). Lineage (NCBI taxonomy): Eukaryota > Metazoa > Chordata > Lepidosauria > Squamata > Elapidae > Laticauda > Laticauda colubrina. The sequence goes on along the minus strand of BLBF01000044.1, from coordinate 11,195,246 downwards.
AAATTTCACACACACACACACACACACACACACACACACACACACACACACAC
>BLBF01000044.1:11172341-11195183 GCA_015471245.1 Laticauda colubrina | reverse complement strand
ACACACACACACACACACACACACACACACACACACACACACACACAGAACCGCAATGGTTAGAATATTGCAGCCTAACTATTATATAACTATATTGCAGCCTAACTCTGCTCAAACAGCCAGGAGTTCAATTCTTTCGATCCTGGCCTGCTCATAGTTGACTCAGCTTTCCATCCTTCCAAGGTCAGAAAAATGGGACCCAGATTGTTGCTGGGTCTGTAAAATGCTGAGAGAGAGCTGTAAAGCACTGTGAAATGATATATAAGTCTAGGTGCTATTGTTATATTATCTCTCTTTTTGTCATGCTAGTTTCGTTCAATTTCATTTCCGGTAGAGAAGGCTAGAAGGTTATCCAGTTCTTCCTGTATAGCACTATAAAGATGTTCTGGTATATGCCAGATTTGTGGCAGCAAGAAATTTCATTAACATGCTCCAGTCTTTGATGCCAGGACCATTAATTAAAATATTGTATAAGATGGGTCTCATAAATTCCTGAGGAACCTGCTTAGTAACTTCTGTCTGGAGAGAGAAATCATTCTTCTGTTATTTAAAAAAAGTTGTCATAGTCTCATCAGTTGATTCTTACCTGGTCTTAAAATAATTTATTAATTTTTATGTTTCCGATTAATAACAGGTTCTTTTATTTGTTGAATTCTAGACAGAAATAACTATTATCATAAGGTCTCTTGGAAAAGATAGGATGACAATTATATTCAACTACTTTGTGAGCAATGTGCCTACTTGGGGTGTTTTTGGATTATCTGATATAAACAAAGTAGCATTGGATTCCAGCAGTGCAATCTTAATGACATCTGTAAAAATGAAGAACTGCAAGGCAGAGCATATATTTCACATAAGGACACTATTATAGGCAGGATATGGAACAACTTCACCCATGTCACTTTAAATTGCACTTGAGCAGCTGATGGCACAATCATGCACGTCACATTTAGAAGTCCAGGGTTCTAAAGTACTTGTAACTGGGCAGAGTTGAAAATGATACATCTTCAGTTTTGCAAGCAGTAATAATGTGGTAGATAAAATAGTAGGAGAATTGACTCGGCCTCAGCTATAAAAGCTGATATTTTTGTTACAATCTTTTGCTCTATATCAGTTTGCAGTGTGAACTCAGATCAAGAACTCTTATAGGCACCTTCTTTCTCTATAGTAATAGCAGGCTCAAAATTTATTGTAGAATATCCCAAGATTAACTGCAGATGCACAGTCAAGGATGTGTGTCAAAGCAGATGTGGTCTTAAAAGGAGCTATGTTAGTTTAAAGACATAGGCAGATATCTCTATAAATATGCTATGTGCAGTGCAGAAAAATATGCTAAAATAAATTGGATTTCCCTGTTGAACTCCATAATGCTACTCCAGTTTTAATATGGGACCAATTCAGGAAAGCAGTTGGTGAATTCTCCTGGATTTATCACCCCTCCCATGAGTGTCTCCTGCTTTGTGTGAAAACCAGCCACCACTCTTAACATATTTTGGGCAGGATTGGATAAAACAGTGTGAGGACCTCAGAGAGGGATGAAAGAAAGAGTAGAAAGCTAATGTCCCCAAATAGCTAAATTACAAGGTCAAGGGGCAGAAGTAAGGTGAACAAGCTTTATCCTATGGGACTAACAGCACCCAAAAGGATCTGATGGAGACATACAAAGGTATATATGGAGGCAAAATGACAACTCCTTTCCCAGATAATAAAACACCAAAAGGTACAGCCATGAGAATGTTTCTCTTGGTGGAAGCAAGATTTATAAAAAGAATACGACTGCATTGGTTAAGCAAGCTTTCAGCCTAAGATCTGGCACATCATATCCATCAGCTTCTCCTCCTCCTTCTCTTAAAAAAATCTTAAAAATAACAAATTTTAGCGTTAATAGATTTCCAAAGTTTGATATCTTGCCATTAACACAGAGAGAAAATACTGTGAAATCTGATGTGCTAAAAAGACTCGTTCCCTGCATAAATGGAAATACTGTGTCATGGGATTATATATTATTCTACTATCATTTTTACCTGAAACGTGTGGTGAGTTATTAACACACATATCTTCACCCATTTCCAGGTCAGATAGAAGAATTCTACATACAACTTCTTTTGTCAATGAATTCTTTTAGCAAATAAAGATCTCAACTCTCTGTTGCAAATTATATAGACTTAGAATTTTTTTGAAATTCTAAGCTACGTACAACTACAAGCCCCTTTTTATCTTTCATTCTGTATTTTAACTTGTATTAAGGTACATATTGTATTTTTAATGAAGTCTGGGCCAGTGACCTGTAATATGGTTTCAATGAATTGATTAAACATGCTAAATCATTTCAATAGCAAAAATTATGTTGAGAGAACAGGGAAAACTTGCATTAGAATTGCAAGAGCTAATAACAATTTTAATCTATTTTAGGTATGAGTTGAAGATAAGACTCAGGCAACATCACAGAGATATGTCAGATAAAAATGGCTGGAACACATTCATGCCATGGTTAAGGGAATGTTGGAATAAACTTCAAGATAGTAAAGCATTAATAATTTGCTAAATAAGTATATGATTGTTGTGCAACCATGTGCAAAACACCCCCAGATTACCATCAGGTGGCTAACAACAAGAAATGCACCCATGTTTTCTCTCAGCAGAGTCATGTAGACACAGGTATATTAGGGACACGGAAGTGTGTTGCCAGATTTATCTGGAGGAGTCAAGCCTACTTCCTGAACTTTCAAGCTTTTTGCCTCTTGAACTTTGATCTTCTTTGCCCTGGTTCTCAGACCACAAGGTCTTCACCATCCAATTTTCTTTGTAGGAGTCGTTTGGTAAGAACTTTATTTTAAGGAGGCATTGAGTCACAATTAGAATAAAAAATGCATAGCAGCAAAACTTTTGTGGTCTTCAGCTAGATTCATTAGAAGCTTATTGCTCGGACTAGATTAAAAACAATGTTGAAGAATCATGCTACACTAGAATTGACACCAACTTTCATACAAAGCAAAATTGCCAGGCAATCTAGCTAAAAAGTACAAATGGCAGTGAAAATGTATTTGGTAAAACTGGATGATTCCACAGATCACTTAAATGAAGAACTATTTTTTTTTTCTAGAGAGGTAAGCTTCTTTCAAGGGGGCACAATGGCTCAGTGGTAAAGACACTGAGTTTGTCAGCTGGAAATCTGACATCCCGGGTTTGAGACCTGGGCACCAGATGACAGGATATGCTCCTGTCATTTGCCTCAGCTCCCGCCCATCTAGCAGTTTGAAAGCGTGCAAATATAAGTAGATAACTATCACTTCAGTTAACAGCATCTTGGCATATAGTCATGCTGGCCACATGACCAGAAAAATATCTTCAGACAAACCTGGCTCTCTCAGTTAAGAAATGGAGATGACCACCACATCTTAGAGCCAGAAATTATTGAATAGGGGAAAACTTTACCTTTACTTTAAACATACTTTAAACAAAAAACAAAAAAAAACCCAACATCCATCATATTTATGTTCTAAGTAAGTGTTCTCTGAAATAATGCTTTAATATAGAAAATGCCCCCAAAAGAAAGAATTCTTGGAAAATATTTGTGATCCCAATTTAAATATCTAACATTGTTACAAAAACTTTGGAATTAATAGAATAACAGATTTACAAAGTTGGAACGGAATTTAGACTTCTAGTCCAGCTCTCTGCACAAGAAGGAAATCCTATGCCATTCTGGAAAAATGGCTGTCCAATTTGTTCTTTAAAATCTATTTCTCCTAGGTTGGTTCACCCTTTGATTAATTTCCATCCATCGCTTCTTCCCCTGCCATCATAACAAGAGTATAAAATCAATAGGGTGTACTCTTTCCTAAGGCTGGAATAAAATAATCATCAGGAAAAGCTCTTAGTGTCAGTAGGATGAATAAACCAGCAGCAAAGAACAGATAAATAACATTCAGGTTAAAGAGCTTTTTTTTAAAAAAAAATTAAGCTTGAAGTCCTGGGAAAAAGGAGATATTTATCAGACACCAAAACCACAGAAGCCATCTTGTATAAATCCTCTGTGCCACATGCTGTCATTGGTTTGCCAGAATCCTTTTCATTTCACCAGCCTATGGCCAAATGTTATGTATATTCTCATCCATGTAAAATTGTTTAAGTGGTCCTCTTTCATTCCCAAAGTGCACTTGAGTTTTTGCATTCTTCTTTTTTCACCTATTTTCTACTGGCCTGGCCTCTGATTTCACACTTGATCCAGACTGCTTTTTGTCATCAACACATGCATGGGTGGTTTGCTAGTCCTGATTCTAGATTTGTTCTTTGGTACAGATACATGGAGTTTTGTTACTACTGATAAAGGTCTATAAACAACATTAATAAAAGCTGCTGAGTGGTCTACACAGCTAGCATAGAAAGAACAGAGAGAAGAAATAATTGAGATGGAAGGCAAAACATTAAGTACAAAATGTAAATGGAGCATCCTCCCCCACGGAATTCCTGTGTAATTATTTCCCAAATCCCAAGAAATAATTTAATTAAGATACCTTGTAAATTCCATGAGTAATTTAGAGGTGAAGAAAGGAACTTGGAAGAGATCCCATAGAGGAAAGCTGATAATAATGTGTGATTTCAATTACCATAAAGACTGAGTAAAGAAATAATTGGATTATCACAAAGACATAGATATGGAACTCTTAAATGAGTATTCTGTGACCCTGATTGATTTTATGACATCTGTTTGGGGAGCTGAGTTTAATGTATACTTGTGCTCTGACTCATTAGTGCTGCATAAAGATGCTTTTCTTTTTAATTGCTGCAACTCTGCACCCAAGATGGCAACCCATTTTATCATTGATGGAAATGCTTGCCTTATCACATCTGCAGTTTCTAGGTACAAGTTCATTCTGATTCCCTTCTCCTTCCCTTTTGATTTTCCCATTAGAGATATTCAGTTAAAGTTCTTGAAACTAATAATTTCCTTGTCATTTTGGGACCAAAAGCTATTTTACAGCCTGGAGGGTTATTATGTCTTTTCTTGTTTTTTTACCATATACAGCTATAACTACAGGAACTGGGAGACAAGAGTGTTCAAACCTCTCCATCTGTCACTTTCTTTATCGCTCTTCCAAAATACACATTAGTTAGAACTCTCCAATTCAATCACAATGGTAGTTCTGCAATTTTTTATCACAGCTGTTGGAAAAATACTGGTTGCAGATAAGAGGGACCAGTAAAAAAAATGCATTGGTTAGTTCATGTAGAAAGGAAGGATCAGATTGCAATATAAATATAAGGAGAAACATAAACAAGAGAAAGAGAAAATAAAAAAGTTGTGGTTGAATAGAATTGATTAGATTCTTTAAAAGAAAGGTGAAATTTTTAAAGAAGATAAGTGAGTGATGTATGAAAAGATGTAAATATGGATGGTTCAGAAGGATAGAAATGTAGACACACAATATATTATGTTCAGGTAAAATGAATGCTGTCAGTGAACTATAGTTAACTAGACTTCCTTTTGTTACCTCTTTATCTCTACCTTTAATTACTTTTATTTATTTCATATTCTTTTCCTGAATTCTGTACAATGTTGCATGCCTCAAAAGGTAAGAGCTTCAAAATGTTCCATCTTCACAAATAACTGGTTTTTTTTTTTAATATTTTATAAAAGCAGTAACATTTCTCATCAGATTAATGTCTGTGCTCTAAACTGTGCCTCTTTTATGTAAGCTGGTTTGATATTGGGGGATGGGGTTTGGGGGGAATGCAGAATGTATACCATATTTATATGCCTCCATTTGTTCTCTTTTTCTTGAGAAGCACCAAACAATTTTACTAAGCTCTTTCCAATTCTCTGTTTCTCCTGAAAACAAAAATGTGCCTGAGTATTACCACACTCTGAAGGAATGAATCATTAAAAAAAACAAAAGAATGTGCCTTCTTTTAGGCATTGTTACCACCTAGGATATGAATACACACCCAGCCATTAACCCTTTAGTAAAGAGAATAGACTATAGTCAGCACAATGGAGGCTTAACTTCATTATATATACAAATACTAGAAGATTCTGATATGTGCTGCCTATAAGCAGAATAAGGATAAACTATCAGATTAACAATGTTTAGATCAGAGGTGTTAAATCTTTGCAATTTTAAGAGTTGTGGACTTCAACTCCGAGAATTCCCTAACCAGTATGGCTGACTGGGAAATCTGGAAACTGAAGTCCGTAGGTTGGAAGATTGGACCCCTCTGATTTAGATTAGTTATTCCCCTTCTTTCTTATTATTTTACTTAAAAGTTAACCAAAACTTTCTCCTTATAAATAAAATTACTAATCAGATAATTCTTTCATGTTTGATCCTGAAATAATACTGGACACATTTTGTAATTAACACAAAAAAGAGGGATATTCATTATGGTGGCTGTTATTAAACCAGCTGAAGAAACAATCATATATTTTAGCTAGTCGTTTTACTTTGCTTGACATTTTCCCTGTAATGTATGCTAATTTAAAGCTTTATGAAACAGGTAGGATTTTTCTCTTCTTATGCTGAAGAGGCCATTAAATATTTCACCAATTGCGTAGGAACAAACATAAAAGGACCCCCCATCTATCATCATCATCATCCACATTAACTGCTTAATAAGCTCACATTCTGTGGCTTACTTTTCTTGAAGAAATCTTAGAAAAGTGAGCTACTTTCAGCAGTTGCCACTAAGCATTCGGTCAGCATTAAAAAAAATTTTTCCATTATGTTTGAAGTGCTCCACTGTCTTAACGTTTATCTCTGTTTTTGCTTCCTGTGTTAGTTCAGTACATTTTGATTGCTGGAATCAGACCGGTTACCTTTCTACTCAATTTTTTTTTTCGATTTATGGATCAGCTCATGATTCTGAAAAGTTCCCAAACAGGACTAGTGCAATTAGTACATCCTCCCATTCGTGTTTGTGCTGTCCCAGCCAGTCTATGGGAATTGGATAGTTACTTAGGAATTATGAGCTGTCTCCTTAAGGGAAGATATCATGGTAAATGTAGTTAAAGATATCCTGGGAATGTCATGTGGCCACATCTGTAATTCCAATTGGTCACTAGTTTGACCCTTGATGAGTTGGGGGAGTTTTTCCTCACTGCCTGAACTCACTAACGTATGGCAGCTGCTTTCTATCGCTACGAGATGGGTTAGGAGATAACCATCTTTTACTACAAGGCAGATATACAAAGGATTGGTCATTAAAGAAGAACTTCATCACAAATGTGAGTTATGAGGATACCTGATTAACCAATAAATGTAATTTTTTATGGATGTATTGTTGAGTTATCTATCTGCATCTGTACAGTTTACAAATCCATCTCTATGCAGACAAAGAAAAGTAAAAGATGATCTCCTGGGGCCCATCAATATAAAGATTGTTAATTTGGATTTGTGATAAAGCAAAGTAATATTGAAGCCAGGAGTAAATATGCAATGTTAATCTAAACCTGCATCTTGCATCCTCTCTCTCTCTCTCTCTCTCTCTCTCTCTCTCTCTCTCTCTGAGCATCGGAATTTTTTACATGCCGGTTGGATGGTGGGAGGGGTTGGAATTCCCCCACATGTTACAAAGAGAACAACCCACCCACCCCCCTCTTCTTTGCTCAATGTGTCTTCCTGCTATTTCAAAGACTCCATTTACACAACAAGGAGAGTCAGATATTTCTCAGCTCTCAAAGGAAAACCAAACCTCTGTCTTTAAACCTTCTACAAATGCAGTGAGAGACTCTGAGAAAGCATGCCTGTATACTTGTTTGTAAAACAAAAGCTGTTCTTCCTCTGCTCATTTGGAAGGTGGGAAAAGCCATAAAAAGGCCAGGGTTATAAAAATTCCTCCAGCCAAAGCTATCTCCAGAGCAACGGGAACATTCCTTCCTCCTGAAGAGAGACACTTAATCTAGCAATGATTTAAACAAAGTCAGCATCTTGCCTTTTGCTATGATTTTTTTTTTACGAAGTCTCTCAAGATTAACCAGAGTGTTTATCCATTGATACCCCTTTTTGCAACTCTTGTGGACAATTTAATCAATTTAATTCAAATATTCCAAGATTAACTGCAACCGAACAGACTCAAGTAAAGCAGCCTACATCCCCATCTGGTGGTCAAGAAGAAATTTACAGTGATGTTAAAGAATCCTTACCATTTTTTTTCCTTTTTTCAAGAGTGGGCAAGGAAGTGCCCCCCTCTTTTTCTCTTCAGCCCACTGCTACATCTGGGGCTCAAAGAAAAATCTCCCTGAGTTTTCCAATATGTGTTTGCATTTATAATCCCACCTTTGAAACCATTGTGGGCAATTTCATCAATTTAATTCAAAGGTCCTAAGAGTAACAGCAACCTAACATGGACATAGCAACAGCATCTTCTTGACCCTCTGCTGCCACCTTGTGAATCAAGTGACAATTATAGGCATATTTCTGCATTCCGCCCTCGTCTTCAGACTACGCTATGCTTATTTCTGCGTTCAGCCCTCTAGTCTTCAGACTTTGCAATGCAACCTCTAGTGCCCCTTTGTGTTGCAAGCTCACAACGCACCCTATAAGCAGCCATATTGTGTGCTGTGCTAGCATCACCCAGACTCTGCAGTGCCACCTACGTGCTCAAGTGTTAAATCCAGCAGCAATTCTACATTCTACCTGCTTGCAGTGCACCTTAGTACAAAAAGGGAATTACACGGAAACTCACGAAATTTTCCAAAAGTAATTTTTTACCAATTTGAAGCATGGCAACTTCCTCAGCCATGACAGATGTCTCTTATGTACCACAAGACCCGAATCCTTCACCCACCCTTGTCATAAACATGGAACCTGGTTCCCAACAACTGCCTTTAGATGTCCAACCCTCTGGAGAAACCGTGATACCTCAGAAGGCCTATGACCTCAGACAACATAGGAAGCTAATCTCACCTGTGGTGACATGCTTCAGAGAGGATTGGGAAAGGCAGTATCACCATCATGCAGACGCATGGACAGAGCTGGTCAAGATCTGTGACACTCCCAAAAGCAAGTTGCCCCTCGAGAGCCTCTTCCTGATACAGAAGGAGTTAGAGGAGCACCTCGCATGGTGGAGAGACAGTGAAAATAAGGTTAAATACTTACAGTCGAACCTGGAAGACCCAGAGTTCCAGGAACACATTCATTGCTTCAAGGAGGAGAACAAAAAACGTGAAGACAGCGTTTGGGAAGGCAGAAACCCCTTCCAGGCCGCAATCTTCAATGCGCTTCAAAAGGAACAAGGGGCGAGGGACAAGTCCATATCCGACAGAGGTCTTCAATCACAAGCAGCTTCTTCCCACCATTCTAAGAAAGCTTCCTCCCTGCATCCCAAACTGGCTAGATTGCAAGCAGCCTCCAGTGTCTTCCAATAATTCTCTGCTGCTGGCTCTCACCATCCTTCCAGAACATCCTCCCATCATAGTGGCGCATCTCAGGCCTCCAAAGCAGCAAGTTATGCCAAATAAGCTGTAGAAGCCCAAATTGAAGCTGCAGCAGCGGAGGCAGATTTACGGATTACAACAGAGGTGATAATGCAGAAGGCTGAACTGGCCAATCAGCAAGCAGACATGGCCAAAGCTCAGGCCAATCAACAAGCAGAAATGGCCAATCAATAAGCAGAAATAGCCAAAACTCAGGCCCAAGTGGAGTTACTCGAAAGACAAAGAGAGATGGCAGTGAAAACAGCATGGGCCGCAGCATGGCAGAAGGTGGCTAACAATGCCTCCCTCAACTTCGACCTTAACGAGTTGGGAGAAGAGACCCCAGATACTTGGGACAAGGCCTACGTGGACGAGCAGCACTCACTAAAAATGAGCAGATGGCACCGTTTCAGTTGTCTAGCAATCTCCCACAACCAGAGAAGCACAGGGATGAATCTCAACCACAGACTTTACACATCAGTTACACCAACAGCAAACCTTCCCCAACTGATGTTGTACGTACTAAGGTCCGAAATTCTCTTCCCAACACTAGCATCTCTACTCCGAAGTCTCACGGCCTGCCAGGTGAGCAAATTAGCCCACCAGTGCTCACAACAACTTCTTGACGAATCAACATGCCATCATCGACAACTGCCACACTCAATCCAGAGGCAGCAGCATTCCTGCCACAACCTCAATACCATTCCAGCTCCCAGGCATCACAAGGTAACCGTGCCCAGCCTACACAGCAACGTGATGCTCGACCATCGTCCCCAGTATGGGAGAACGACATCCTCCGCAATTACTGGGAAGAAGACTACAATCCATCATTACAACCCGAACCCACCCTACAAGAATCCAGGGGGAGAACCCGCTACGTCAATACCTCCCCCCAACTCAGCAAATGCTGAAGATTACTGGAGAAACCTGGCTGTACAGAGTGGATAGCTAAATTTGCATGCCAATGGAGTTCGCAGATTCTCTGACAAGCCAGGCAAAGAGTATCTAGGATAGAAGAAACTCTTCCTGCACCCCGTTCAGGCAGCACATCTGAACCCTGATGAAATAATCGGACACTTGATAGCATGGCTAGGGCCACAGTCTGATGACATACCTAGGGCACTTTTGGCATCCTGCTTAGATGACCCAGCTGCTGCCCTATAGTTATTATGGAAAAGGTTTGACGAACTGTATGGCACTTCCAAGGACATAGAAGTAACACTCTTGAATAGCCTCAACAGTTTTCCTAAAATTCATATCGACAAGCCTTGCCGAATCATAGACCTTGTTAACATACTTGTCCATCTGAGAATGGCACAACAGGATCCCAACTTACCTGGACTTGTCTGTCTCAATCAATTTTTTGCAGAACAAAATTCTTCAAAAACTTCCGCAGGTACTACTTGAAAAGTGGCTCCAGTAGACTGACACCTTCATGGCCAAGAGTCGCCATCACTTTATACCCTTCACACTTCTTGAAGAATTTGTGTCCCACCAGGCAACAGTGTGCAACACACACCGGGCCCGTGGACCCAGAGCTGTTAGTCTTCCTAATGACAGAAGATACAACAACAGCCATATATCACCCTCGGGCCCTATACACACTACCAGGGAAAGACCCTCCATGGTTGTCCATAAAACCAAGCTCACTTCTCATCCACACACAATTGGGGAGAGGACTCACCAGATACAACTCAATTTAGATCTCCGAATACAAGAAGAATACGGTTTTGTCCTATGCACCACACTTGTCACTCGCTGAACAGCAGCATTGGGTTTGTAGCAAAATCACTGACCCAATGAAAAGAGTTGCTAAGAGAGTAATACTAATACTGCTACAAGTGTTGTGAATCCAAACTCCCATCCAAGTACTGCACAGCCAAGGTGCAATGCGACTTGTGCAATAGTGACCAGCACCCGACTGCGCTGTATCCAGACGCCGAGCCGCCACCGCAGATATCTTAAAACCCTCCTCCAGACAAGGAGCCTCAACACAGAAGCATACAGGGCTCCTCGACAGATTGCCAAACCGCAACCAAAATGAAGGATAAGTGTCAACTGCACAGCACTGTGCACCGACTCACCAAACCCTCGTTCATGTCTTCCCATCTGCTTAGCCAAAGTGTACCCTGAAGGACGCGCTGAAGATGCTGTGAAAATGTACATGTGGATAGACACTCAAAGCACCTGCACCCTGGCCAGACCTGCATTCTTTGACTTCTTTGAGGTGCAACAGAACGAACTTCATTTCACTGTATCAACATGCCTTGGACCAAGAAGCATGGTGGCAAGGAGAGCTATTGGACTCTGCATAGAGTCATGGATGGAAGTTCCCATTCCCACTACTGCACGTATTTGAATGCAATGGGATACCGAACGACCGCAGTCAGATCGCAACACCTGAGGTCATAAGTACCATGCCTCACCTACAGCACCTGGCTCATCACTTTCCTGCTCTAGATCCAGAGGCTGAGATCCTACTTTTGCTGGGAAATAATGCCCCATGCGCCTATCTCTTCTCTGAATCAGTCAGCGGCCCTGTAGATGGCCCAGTGGCCATCAAATCTCCATTAGGATGTGGGATTGTAGGAATTGTCAGTGACGATCGGATGCAAGGCTCCAACCCAGGCAAATGCCTTAGCACCATCCATTCCAATTGCCTTCCAAAGCCCTTTAGCACTATCAAAAATAAGAATGCCGTTCTAACCAATCAGTACACTTTTGCTAGGACACCCTAAATGGCCACCAGCAACCACCAGACGTCCACTAAGACACTCTACATGGGCATATGCCTACGCAACACCCTTTCTGACAGCTTCCCAATGCCCTTTGACACTGTGGAAGCAAGAATACTGTTCCAACCCTAAAAGGCCATCAGAGGTGACCAGAAGACTTTCACCTTTGCCCCAAGACTACATGTACACCCTAAAAGGCTGCCAGAGGTGACCAGCAGACTTGCACCAAGAGGCCAAACTTGAAGATTGAACCGCAAGCTTTTCAAGCTTTGTTTTGTTTGATGCTTTATTAATGTTTACTGTTTTTCTTAATTATATAGCTAAATGTTTATCTTAGTTATATAGTTATATGCTATTCATAGTATTATTTTTTACTGATTATCTTAAGGGCCTGTCACACTGCCCAACGGATGCAAAATGTTTGTAAAAAGTACACAGCAGACGAGAAAAATGTTTCATCCGTTGTTATCCGCTCTCAAAAGGGGCAAAAATTTGCATAACCAGAGCACGGAAAGGAACGGACGGGGGGAGGACGCAGGGAGGATGGAAAATAGATGCAGAGCGGAAGCCTAGCAGATGGAAGCGGATGGGAACGGATGGCACATCCGCAAGGCTTCCAGGGGACCTCAGCAAAGCGGACCCGGAACGGATACAGCGGATGCAGAACGGACGCCGAGCGGATGAAGCGGATGCACAGCGGATGCACAACGGATGAAGCGGATGCAGAGCGGAAGCCTAGCGGATGCAGAGCGGAAGCCTAGAGGATGCCTGGCGTTAATTACGCATGCGGGGGGGATTTATTGCATCAGCCCCGCGGATATAAAGGGAAGCAGCTCGGAAGCAGGTCACCATTCTGAGGAAAGACCTGCTGCCAGACGCATTGAGTGCCTTGCCTGCCTGCCTTGCTGCCTGGCATCCTGCCAGCCAGCAACCCCACAAATATGGGGAAAAAGAGGAAGCCTCAGCCATCTGCTGCCAGCCCTGGCAAGAGGGACAGGGCCACCCTCCCACCCCCTGGCCCTCACTCTGCTTCTGCTGGGGCTTCTGTAGCATGGGCTCGCTCTTCTGCGGCTGGAGCTTCTGCTGCTTCTGCTTCTGGAGGAGCTGATGATGCTACTTCTGGCGGTGGTGCTTCTGCTCGTGCTTACTCTGCTGATGCTGTTTCTGGCGGTGGTGCTTATGCTGCTCCTGCTTCTGGAGGAGCTGATGATGCTGCTTCTGGCGGTGGTGCTTCTGCTCATGCTTCCTCTGCTGAGGCTGCTTCTGGCAGTGGTGCTTCTGCTGGTGCTTACTCTGCTGAGGCTGCTCCTGGAGGTGGTGCTTCTGCTCGTGCTTACTCTGCTGAAGCTGCTCCTCATCCTGCTGGTCCTGCTCATCCTGCTCATGCTCCTGGACTTGCTCATACTGCTCGTACTGCTCGTGCTCCTGGTCTTGCTCGTCCTGCTCGTCCTGCTCGTCCTGCTCGTGCTCCTGGTCCTGCTCGTGCTCCTGGTGCTGGTGCTGCTCCTGCTGCTGATAATGATGATCCTGCTGGTGCTGCTGCTGCTGCTGCTGCTGATGATGATGATTATGATCCTGCTGGTGATGCTGCTGCTGCTGCTGCTGATGATGATGATCCTGCTGCTGCTGCTGCTGCTGCTGCTGCTGCTGGTGTGGAGGAGCAGCCCCTACAAACTGGAAGCCCCTCTGATGAGGGCCCATCTGGTCCTGCCAAAGGGAGGAAGAGGCATATGCGGGAACAGGAGAGGAGGCAATACTCCATTGAGGAGGAACAGGAGGATGAGGTGCTGAAGTGGCTGAGAGAGAATGACTATCTGTGGCGGAAGGGACACTGGCTGTACAGGGACACCAAAAGGAAGCAGGCTGCTTGGAGAGAGAAGGAGGAGAGTCTGGGCTACACATCAGAGGTACTCCTTGGCTGGTGGAAACATATGCACACCTGGTACGGGAAGCTGCACCTCAAGAAATCTGGCCAGGCCACAGTTAAGCTTACAGACAGAGAGACCTATGTCATGGCCAGGTGCAGCTTCCTGGAGGGTGAGATCCGCCACCAAGGAGCAGCAGCAGCAGCAGCAGCAGCCCCTCTCATGACCCTCTCTCTCCGGCAGCCTTTTGAGAGCCAGTCCTCTTCCGGCCGAGAGTCAGTCCCTGTCTCCAGGCAGGTTTCTGTGGAGCGTGCCACGGCGGAGAACCTGCAGACAGGTGTTTTAACCATGGTGGAGCGCATGGAGGACTCCCTGGTGCAGTGGGAGAAAGGAAACGGCACTTCCACCACAGCCCTACCTGCATCCACCCCCAGCTCCACCTCCACAGAAAAGCAGAGAGCCAGACAGGAGGGGCAGAGCCACACTGTCCTGCTGGAGATCAGGGATACCATCCATAGCAGCATAGATCTTCTCTCTCAGCTGGTCCACACCAACTCCTCATCCTCCAACCGCAAGCCCTTCCTCACCTATGTGAACCAGACCCTCACGGACATGGTAGAACCCCAGTACCAGGTGGTGAAGGCCCCACCCAGTCCAGGTCTGCTCCTCCACCCCAGGTGATGTCCCTCCCATTCCAAGGCTTCCCACAGGCCCTCACCTACCAGGGCTACGGCTACCAGGAGGTCCAGAAGCACAGGCAGCAGCCCTTCCCAGTCCAGGCACAGAGTCATCGGGCGACACCGTTGCCACCGGTTCCACTGATGCCACTGATGCCACCCATGCCAATGATGCCACTGACGACACCGATGTCACCCACGCCACCGATGCCACCAACACCAGTCCTCACCCAGCTGCAGACCAGACAGCTCCACAACACTGCTCCTTCCTCCACCCCACAGCCAAGCCCGCCATCAGTACATCTGTTGTCGGTACTGGGGCTGACACCACATGGCATGGAGGAAGGAGCTCTCAACATCATGGGGCTGAGCTAGCAGTCCGAGAGCTTCCCCAACACACCGTCACCTGTTGTCCTCTCGGGACCAGGCACCCCAGTGGCGCCTCAGACCAGCACTCCAGCAGCAGCCACCTCCACAGCACCTGGACCCTTCACCCCTGAGACTGGGCACACCTCTGAGTGACCCAGAAGAGTGCCAGAGACTGGGTGGCTACCTGTAGTCTTTATTTGGACACTTGACTTGGGTCATTTTTCTTTTACAGCTTGTTATTTAAAAATTTAACTTTGCTTCACACACTTGCCTCATTTATATTATTAAATAAAGTCTTGGTGGAAACTTTTAGAAATGGTTTAAGCCTTTGTATGTTTGTGGGATGGGTAAGGATAGCAGTGGGGTGGGCAGGGATACCTTTGGAATGGGTAATAGCTGTGGGATGGTAAGGATAGCAGTGGGGTGGGCAGGGATACCTTTGGGATGGGTAAAAGCTGTGGGATAGATAAACCTCCAGTGCAAGCATAGTGGGACTGTATGGTCCACCCTCCCAGGTGCCACACCTATGGCCCTTTATTATCAATACTAATGTAATCATTGATCCACACATGTCAACATAAACACAACTCTTTATTAAATGCCCTGTTCATTGTAGGCCCATCCAACATACATGGCCCGATCTCATCCGTGTGATGAGACAGACTGAAGGAAGCATCCATTAATCATCTACCATCCTGTCTTGCCATTCCACTGCTCCAGCTGGGGAGTTGCACCAGTGTTTCAGGAGGTTGCGCTGCTTCTTTCCTTCACGTGAGGCTCTGTTGGGGCCTTGCACATCCTCAGTGTCTATCAGGTTTCGCCCTTGCCTCCATTCCCCAGGCTCAATGTCCCCATTGCCTTGCTGGAGGTCCACGAGCCTGTTCTGCAAGACTGGGTAGCGGGTGTGCATGAGATTGTGCAGGATGCAGCAAGCTTCCATGATCCTCCTCATGGTCTCTGGGCAATGCTGCATGGTGGTGAGAAGTACCTGGAACCTGTTGGCCAGGATGCCAAAGGCATTCTCCACCATCCGCCTTGCCCTGGACAGCCTGTAGTTGAAGATCCTCTCTTCACGGGTGAGGAGTCTGGAAGTGTAGGGCTTCATGAGGTAGGTTCTGAGGGAGAAGGCGTCATCCCCCACGATGAAGTAGGGCACATCTTGCGTGTCGTTGGGCAGGGGGTCTGGATCTGGGAAGCCCATGATGAGGTTGCATTCCAGCCCCTCCTTGAGGTCACTGGCGTTGTATACCTGGGCATCTGAACATGAGCCGTTGCCTGAAGCATCGATGTACATGAACTTGTAGTCAGCATCGACCATGGCGAAGAGGATGATGCTGAAGAAGCCCTTGTAGTTGAAATAAGTGGACCCCGACTTGGCTGGCGCTTTGCAGGCCAAGTGCTTGCCATCTATGGCTTCAACGGTGTGGGGGAAGTTCCACTTCTGATACACTGCTCTGCAACTTTCTTCCATCCTTCTTCAGTGGAGGGGCACTGGAGGAGCTCCTCCTTGTATTCTTCGATGATGGCCTGGACCACTTCTCTGACCACAATGCTGATGGTGTTGTGTGGCACCCTCCAGCCGTACTGCATGCTCCTGTAGGTGGTCCCTGAGGCCAGGTGCCACAGAGTCAGTGCCACCTTGAGCCCAGGTTCTAGGCTGGGGTGGAAGTTGGTGCTCTGCTTGGTCAACCTGGGTGTCAGCTGCTCCACAACTTCATCAAACATAATTGGAGGCATCCTCATGAAGTTCTGGAATGCACGAGTGTCTTCGTTCCTGAGCTACACCATCAGCTTGTTGTACAGTCCGTACTTTGCTCTTCTCCCGATCCATCTTCGGACCCAGACGCTTCTTGGCCGCCTCCTTTTCTTCCCGTAGTAGAGTTCACAGAGCCTGCAGATGGCTTCGCACTGTTGCAGAAGGATGGTGGCTACCAAAAGGAGTTTGTTACGATCCATGGTGGAGATGACTGGATGCTGTGGAAGAGGAAGAGGCAGATGAAGGCTGCAGAGGTCTGCACAGCAGGGCTGCTGGTCTGAAAGCGAGATGCAGGTGAGTTCCTCCCCCTTTTTATAGGCAATATAGGTTTTCCCCTATGTGTCCTTTTGCATCCTCTAGGCATCCTCTAGACATCCTTAATATCCGAGATAGGTCCCCTCTACGAACGTTTTTTCCACTTTAAATGCTTTCTTTGCGTGCTGCATCCGCTTTCATCCTTTCTCCGTCTGTGCTACTAACGCTGCGCGTCCGTTCTGCATCCGTTCCACTTCCTCCCTGCGTCCGAGTGGATGCGAGTTGCGCGGATGTGCAGCGGATGCCTAGCAGATATAGCAGATGCGTAACAGATGCAGAACGGATGTCCCCCGTATGCCTAGTGGATGCAGAATGGACGCATTAGATACATTTTCCGCTCAAAAGTTTTGAGCAGCTCAAAACCCTCTGAGCGGATGAAACGTCAATAGACGGATGCTGGATGGATAGAGAGGAAGCAAAACGGAGGCAGTGAGTACAGAACGGAAGCATCGCGTTAACCAACGGATGGCAAGTGTTTTTCTCCGTTTTACATCCTCTTTCCATCCGTTGATGTAGTGTGACAGTGGCTTTAGTTCATAGGCCTTTTTTCCCCCTCTTCTTTTAATAGTGGAATTTACAGTTCCAGGCAGGGAGTGTGCTGTTCCAGCCAGTCTATGGGAATTGGATCCCGTGTTTCTCACAAAATAAGGCTGGGCCTTATTTTTTTCTTGACCCCCGAAAAAGCAGCTAGGCCATCTTTTTTGGGGTGACTTAATTTCCTTCCCCACCTAGAGTAGTCCATACGCACGTACCTTGCTGTGAGGCTGCTTCTATTGGCCAACGAAAGCTCCCCGAAGGCAGAGTCCCCAGCTGCTTCAGGGCACGGCATGGCTGCCTGTGTCCCCTTGCCATTAGGCAGTCTCTTTCAGGCGATGGAAGCTCCCCAAGTGCAGTCACCAGCCACTTCAATCGGCTGGTTGAAGCGGCCTCGTGGCGAGGGGAGTGTGTGTGTGCACTCACCCTGAGGCTGCTTCTACCGGCTAATCAAAGTGGCTGGTGACTGCACTTGGGGAGCTTCCATCACCCAAAAGAGACTGCCTAAAGGCAAGGGGACATGGGAAGCCGCGCCATGCCCTGAAGCGGCTGGGGACTCTGCCTTCGGGGAGCTTCTATCGGCTATCGGGATATTCTAGCCTAAGCTACCTGCAGGGCACTCCTAAAGGCAAGTTTTCCCCCCACCCCTCCCACCCTTACCCCCCATTTCTCTTCACCTCGTGTAGTTCTAATGAACGATGTGAGAAATGGTGGAGAAACACATGGTTTAAATAGGCCTAAATTTGGGGTGTGTGGCTTAATTTCACTTCATGCATAGAAATCATGCTGCACCTTCCTATTGTTGGGGGCTGTATTGTTGGAGTAATGGTAGTTACTTAGGAATTATGAGCTCTCCCCTTAAGGGAAGGCATTATGGTAAATGTAGTTAAAGGTATCTTGTGAAATGTCACGTGGCCACATCTGTAATCCCGATTGTCACTAGTTTGACCCTTGATGGGTTGGGGGAGTTTTTCCTCACTGCCTGAACTCACTAACGCATGGCAGCTGCTTTCTATTGCTACGAGATGGGTTAGGAGATGACTATCTTCTACTACAAGGCAGATATACAAAGGATTGGTCATTAAAAAAGAACTTCGTCACAAACATGAGTTATGAGGATACCTGATGAACCAATAAATGTAATTTATTATGGATGTCTTGTCGAGTTATCTATCTGCAACTGTACAGTTTACAAATCCACCTCTGTACAGAAGACAGAAAAGTGTTATATAAAAATTCAGATACAGAAACCAACTGCTGTTGCTCTTGAAGGTAATATGCTACTATCATGGCTAGGAAGCCTTAATAAGCTTTAATTTCTTCCAGAAATCTGGCTTTTAGTTCAAGCTCCCTAGAAGTTCCTAAACACAATTCATTTGCATCAAAGCGGTATCACCATTGCACTCCTGTGCGGAGAGCAAAGAAAATCCTTGCTGGAAGGTTCAGCCCATAGATTCATCTGGTCCAGTCTTCTTGGGTCCCCACCGCTGCCAATTTGATGCTTTCATATATCCAAACTATCCACAAGAAAGAGCTGAAGAAGCTTGTTGGAAGACAAGCGAAACATCTTCAAAGAAAAGCCAGAAAGTCCAGCTGCCTCTTGAAAGAGCACTTTTGGGACATTCACTGCATTGAACTAAAACTATTCTGTACACTTGGGTAAAATGTTCCTGCTGTTTCATGGCATTTCTTATTATTGTATAATAGTCTACCTTGGACATTATTGATGGAATGTAATACAATCTATACAGCATTGTGTTCCAAATTTTCTCTTAAGTTATAATATAGTGTAAATTTTATAGATTTAGTCCATATTTTCCCATTGTTGTGTCACAACTGTTTTTTGTTTAAGTTTTGCATCTATTTTATCAGACAGAATGGTCTTGAGAATGCCTTGAGGATGGTCAAATGAGACAGCACATATCCCTCAGTTGCATCATGGGCAGAGCAAGAAGTTCAGGAGGAAGCCTCCCTAAATTATCAGGCAGCAAAGGTGACAGCAGGAGAATTGCACTCTTAGACTAGCAAGATTCTGTTAATGTAGCTTTATAATAAAGAAACTTATCTGGCCATATTTCCCATTTGATCTACCTAGCAAGCTGAGATCAATTCTACGAGTCTACCTATATCTCAATAATTACATTTCTTACAAGAGTCCCTTCTGCTGTTGTTCCTTCAGCAGTTGATGTTTGC
Organism: Laticauda colubrina; assembly: GCA_015471245.1. Taxonomy (NCBI): domain Eukaryota; kingdom Metazoa; phylum Chordata; class Lepidosauria; order Squamata; family Elapidae; genus Laticauda; species Laticauda colubrina. Next base: position 11,175,324 of record BLBF01000044.1, on the reverse strand, counting down.
GACCCATTTTTATACATTTTAAAATTGCTTTTGAATTCTTTGCATGCTAATTAAGCTTTCATAAAATTTTTAGGTGTACTTGATATGGATTTCTAGTAATACTAAAAATATCTAGCAGTCATTTTAACCTGAAAAACAGAATGGGAAAAATAGCTAAGCAGAACTTCCAGGGGCTGGTTTTTTATTGTTTTAGAATTAGGGGAGGGGTATGCTAATAGAAGACTCTAAGAGTACCAGATCTCTTTTTAAAAAGATACGTTTTTAGCTATCAATGCTTTGACTGATGCAAGTGCTGTGAAAACAGAATGGAGAACAGAGAAATATTTTATCCAATACTGATCTATCAATTTCAGATTTTAATGGAAAATATCCAGAATTTCCTTTGCATGACTCAACTAAAGGCACACTTTCACTGTGATATTTTAAATATCAAACATTTAAATTCAAGATATATTGATTTAAACACTTTCATACCCACTTTACTAGACACATCACTAGAAACCAGAATCACAAGACTACATCTGATTTACTTTGGCCATGTCATGTATACAAATTCATTGGAGAAGGCAGTGATGCTAGGAATGGTTAGTAGATTGAGAAGAAAGGGAAACAAAGAATTCCCTGGACTGATACCATCAAGTGGAGTGATACAAAGATGAACATCCAATAACTGAAAGAAGCTGCGCTTGATAGGGTGACATGGAGAGCACTTGACTATAAACTCACCAAGATTCAGACATGACTGAATGATTAAAACAATAAAAAATCCACTTCTCATAATAATTGCTTTTTTATTGTTTTAATGAGCAGATTGGTATTAATCTTGTTAGAGTGCAACTTTTAAATTACTGTTGGTTATACTGAAGAGCCCAGTTTCCAAAATATGTTTCTTACTTTTATCAAAGTCCTGTCACACATCTGTTTTTGGTCAATATTTTTTCTTGTAATCTTCTGACATAAAACCTCCCTCCTTCATATGAAAACTTAACATCCTATTTCACACTGATTACTGTGGTTAACAAGCTGGACAAACTAATCTCACACCTATAAATCTGTTATAAAAGAACGCATTTCCAGTTAGCCACAGGATGTATATTTTTAATCTTTAGACCAAAAATTTGGGGGAACAAAATTGCCTCCTTAAACTATGTGTCTCCTTTCAAAGCAATTCAATAGAATTCAAACCTTTGTACTCCCCACAGCAAATGAATTTGCTTGCTATAAACCAGATATCACCTTGTGACATCATCAACAGACATTCTTCCACTATTCACAGAAATACCTTCTAGTTATGGAGCTGTATGGAAAGGGCTCTCGTATTGATTGTCCAAAAAACGAGTCAATTCATGCGTACTGGCAACAAAACAGCTTCATGACTTATCCACCGTTTATGAAAGCACTGTTCATTTTCAACAGGTGTTTGATTACATTACAAAAACCATTTTAGAGATTCTGGTAAATGGGTGTTTCCATTATTACACAGACAGCATGCAAAGTATTACCATTAGGAAAGCGCAGGGATTCAGAGCAGGAAAAAAATGATAGACATGGCCAATATAAACAAGACAGTTCTCACGGTGCACTGTGCCCACATGGGTCTATCAACACACAGGAGAGAAGTATTAGCTTGAGAATTTGCAGATGTACAAATAATAATAATTTTTAAAAAACCTTTCCTAAATATTCCAGTGTTGACCAAGCAGGCCAGCTGTCACAGAAAGCTGACAACATGCGAGGGGCCATGTGTTGATATACCCCAGAATGGCGTATTTGGGAACAGTAGATTTAGACCTGCCCTTCTCCAAATGAGATTTATCAGAGAGCTCACACTTTGACCTTCTAAGAACAAACTCTGGTAGTTGATAAGTGGTCTATCAATTTAAAAATGAGACAATGTACTCAAAATCAAAGCTATATTCATTTTTTACATATAGAATACATATGCAAAATATGCAAATCTGTAAATTGAATGAACATTTAAAATGTAATTTAATAAAAGAATATAGGAAGGACATAAGAAATTAAAAAATTGCAGGTAAACAAGCTGAGGTCAAGGTAGCCTTCCAGAAATAAGAAATTTATTTAAAAATAAAATTATATTATTCTACAATTCTTATTCAATTTAATTGTTTCTCTGTTTTGTCATGTTTGATTTATTTTGTAATAAATAAATAATAATTTATTCTATAATAAGAATGCTAAAAAAGGGTTGGACCTTAAAAATTTATGTTGATGGTTTCTTTTAACTCATATGTTCTGGTCATGGCAAGCTACATTTTCGTTTCAAATAACAGGTCAATATAATTTTGGGGGAAATTATTATTGTAAAAATTCTTAATATGATTTTGAAACAGTCCTAAAGCCTGGAATTTGTCATTAAGAGTTTTTGGTCTACCAAACTTGGGACATTGCAAAGAGATGCTTTTATATAATCTCCAGGAAAAAATTGTGGGGGTTTTCTCTTTTCATTGAAATGTTTAGATTACTTTAATCATCAGATTTTTTTTCTTTACTCTGTAACCCAGCCTTTTTTTTCCTTTTGGTGTTATAGGATATTTTATTATTAAAAATAAAGCATCAACAATCCAAATATGTAGCTCTATTTTATTAACCCGAACATTTTAATATTAACAAATATTTTCATTCATTTAATGGCAATTATTTATATACAAATTAATAGGAAATTCAAGGATTTCACTTTGCGCAACTATTGTCACTTATTCTTATATTCTTTATAAGAGAATATAAAGTGACAACTATTGTCACTTTATTCTTATATTCTTTTCTTTTATCAGTCAGTCCAGTAGGGATGGGTACATTTTCTTGGAATCTTTTGATGAAAAAAAGCTTTCTTTCTTTCTCTTTTTCTTTCTTTTTTTTTGTTCTCTCTCTCTCTCTTTCTTTATTCCTTGCTCTTTCCTTCTTTTCCTCTTTCTTTTCTTTCTTTCTTTCTTTCTTTCTTTCTTTCTTTCTTTCTTTCTTT
>BLBF01000044.1:11161349-11172331 GCA_015471245.1 Laticauda colubrina | reverse complement strand
TTTCTTTCTTTCTTTCTTTCTTTCTTTCTTTCTTTCTTTCTTTCTTTCTTTCTTTCTTTCTTTCTTTCTTTCTTGTACTGTGTGTATTTAAACCAAGAAGTTTTCTAGTTTTTTTACAAGTTCATCAGGCATGATAAAATGATCCATTATACTGTCCAGATTTGGGGCAGCTTTATACATTCTAGACAATTTTTCTGAAGTCGTGCACCAATGGTAAATAATTTCAATAAAATGTTATACATTTTAGCAATTACTTGTTCATCATGTGGACATAGTTCAAATTCTGTCTTAATTTCGAATGTCTTTAAATCTTTATTTTAACTATGTATGCAAAAACCAGTGAATTGCATAGCTCACTTTAAACCATCAGAGTAGGAATATTTTTTTCTGGATCACCTGCATGTTCTTTTTCAAGCCTGTTTGCTTCAAAATTAATTTGTCTAATATTTCATCAATGCATCTGTCTCAATGGAGCCATCCAGTTTCTGTGACTGTCTTCTATGTTTGGTAAAATATAATGAATGGCTCCATGAAGGCTGATATCTCATTTGTTTCATCCATGAATCCTATTGATTGCCTGAGGCCTCATCACTAACAAGTAGATTCTTTTTCTGGATCATACTTTGGATCCTGATTAACCTGTGTTGCAACTTGACTCCAGAAGAATGCCTGGGAAAGTAGGAAGGGCTAGTAAGAACACATACCCATGCTGCACTCTAAACAATGTATCCCTGTTTTGCTTGTGAATACCTGAGGTGTTGACTTCCTTGGATTATTGTACTTAAGCAGGTTTTGCTTTCAGATCAGAAAAGAGCTTTCTTGAAACATACATGGATGGATGGATGGATACATGGATGGATGGACAGATTGACTGACTGACTGACTGACTGCTTCTAAGAAGAATAAAAATAATTTCTGCAAGCATATGCATGCTCCAATCCAAAGATGGTCATATAAAGTTTAACAAAATGGGACTTTGTTATCATTACCACAGAAGTTCTGTACTCTGGTTCCTAAGCAACCAAGCCAATGTCCTTTCAACTCACTTATCCAAAGCAGAAATTACAAAATGACTTTTTGAGTTCCATGGTTTGAGAGGTGAGCTTCTTTCAACTGGCATAAATTTCCATCGGCTCCATGCTCTCTCATCTTGTCCAAACTGAACAGTTGTCATTTGTAATTTTTTTGAGGAAGGAGGGTGTTTTTCTCCTGTAATAGAGTCCACTGTGGACTGAAATATCATTGACATGTTGATAACACCAATTATATGTCTCAGCCCATGGTGATTTAAGCAATGCTGTGACCTCCCTCGAGCAGTTCTTGGAGGTTGTTAAGGGCTGGATGAGGAACAATTGCTGAACCTGAATTCTGGCAAGATCAAATGTGTTAGTCTTCTGCTTGAGCAGGGGGTTGGACTAGATGACTTCCAAGGTCCCTTCCAACTCTGTTATTCTATGATTCTAAATTAGATCTGTCCTACTTAGGTCCCCAGGAAAAAAAAGACCCTAAGCTCAATTTGGTTGAAGTGACAGGTTCTTTTACTAAGTATTAGTGACTGCAGCAAAAGAAAGATCTGAATATTTCCATGCAAGGGTTACATTTTTCCCCTTTTCATGTCTCTCTCCCTTTGTCCATTCCATCAGTGTCCAATACCAGGTCACTTAGATGTTTTGGGGATGTTTTGGATGTTTGGTACTGTTTCATACAATTTATTACTCTATCCCAGGCTAAGCATCTTTGATCGCTGGTTCATTCCAGTCTTGGCATCTCTGGCTTCTGTCAAGGCTGCCCCACTCTCCCGCCATTTCTCTTCACATTCCCATGCCAATCTTTACTACTTTTAATTCATTTTCCCCCTCTTCTCCCCTTTCATTTTATGCCAGCATAATATAGAAACAGAAGATGGAAGACCTGATACAATGGTTCTGGGTTTTGGGTACTTTGGTCCATGGAGAATTGCCATGTCTGCTCTTGGATGGGGTGGCACTGCTTCAGACAGACCTAGTGTGTAATTTGGGGTTTTCCTGGACTCATGACTGCTACTCAGCAAGCAGATGGCAGTCATGGCCAGAACGACCTTTGCGCAACTGCAGCATTATGCCCTTTCCTGGACAACAATCACTGCTCACATAGTCACTCCTGCTGTTCTGTATAAATATAGTAGACTCCAAATAACTCATTCTGATTGGTTACTAAAAAACTAATGGGGATAGGTTCAAAAGGAACCAATCCTCAAAGCCGCACAAAGGCGGCAAAATCAAATGAATGTCATTGGCTACAAGCCAGCAGACAGAAAAGTATAAAAGGGCTGTCGCGGCTTGAGCCAATGTTCCGTTTTGCAACTGTACTTGAAATAAAGACTTTGTTGTTGGAACCCGGTCTACCTCGCGTTTTTCCGGACAGAACACTGGCGACAAAGGTGGGATTGTTCTAAACGCGAGACTGAGCACGCGGTGACAGACAAGCCAGACAAAGAGAAATGGCCGGAAACAATGCACCGCCCACACCCTTCAACCCCAATGAAGAAGATTGGGAATCTTACGTAGACCGTTTCCAGATGTACCTAGAGAGCAATGAGATGGAGGAAATCTCAGATCAGTGAAAAAGAGCTGTTTTCTTGACACACTGTGGGCCCACGATTTTTAAAATGGCCAAGGCTTTGGCAAAGCCCCGAGATGTCAAACAATTGACGTGGACCAAAGAACATTAAAGGGCCATTATGCACCGGTGGTGTCAAATCTAATAAAGCGGCATGAGTTTTATCAGAGAGACCAGAAAGAAGGCGAAACCATCGCTGATTTTGTAGCCGCCCTACGCCAAATAGGGGGAGCGTGTGAGTTTCTCAACTTAGATGAAGCGATGCGGGATCGAGTGATATTGGGGTTAAGAGATTCAACTATACAGAGCAAGCTACTGAACAAACCCAACATATCAGTAGCCAAAGCTATTGAGGAAGCCTCGGCTGCCAAAGCCGCCAAAAAATCAGCAGATAAGATGAAACAAATGAATGCAAGCAACGATGAAATAAGCCCGGCCAGAGGAAAAAGACAATCTCCCACAACCACTAATTATGAAGAACTCGAGGAGACGTCAGAATCCGGGGAGGAAGACGACGAAATCCACTGCCTATACGCTAACAAGAAAGGGCACGAAAATAGAAATCGGCGGAAATGTGCTGGCTGCGGGGGAAACCATCCCTGAGCCGATTGCAGATTCCTTGATGCCATTTGCAGAGCATGCAAGAAAAGGGGGCATATCAAGAAAGTCTGCAGAAACAAAAAGAATTACAGCCCAAAGAGACGAAACGACTCCCCAGCAAAGCCTGAGCCAAGACTCTCCGAGAGAAAGTGGCAGCGAAACAGGCAAGCCACTAACCGGGAAAAAGCATACCAAACTTTCACTATTGGAAGTGCTCAGACGGAAAGCGGGAAGAAAGTAAAAATAGTTGTAAAAATCGAAGACAGCCCCTGTGAAATGGAAGTTGATTCTGGATCGTTCCTATCCATGGTGTCATGGGACACCCTCAAAAAACTAATTCCAGACATCAAAATTAAGGAACTCCAGAGACAAAAACTAACCCTCAAAGATTATCAGGGAAACCAAATTCCTGTAATCGGCCTGGGACATTTTCGAGTCGCTTACAGGCAACATGTCGCAGTACTACTATTAACGATAGTCGACCGAGATTGACAAGCCTCCTGGGTATTGAATGGTTCGCACCATTGGGCATCGGGATGACCGGAGTAGACCGGGTGGCCGCAACTGACTGGGAAGAAGACCTGATCCCAGAATTCCAGGACGTCTTCGACGGCTCCCTAGGCAGGTATCGGGGGACCCCCATTTCTTTTAGTCTAGACCCACAGATAACCCCTAAAAGGCTAAAGGCCAGACGGGTTCCTTTTGCTTTAAAAGCAAAAATAGAGGAACAGCTAAATAAATTAATAGATCAAGGGGTTTTAGAACCGGTCGACCACGCTAGATGGGAAACACCAATTGTGACACCAATTAAGCCAGACAGGTCGGTTCGAATCTGTGGCGACTACAAGGCTACCCTGAACCACGCGCTGCAACAGAGCGCGTACCCGGTGCCAGTTGTGCAAAACCTACTACACTCTCTTGGGGGAGGAAAAGTTTTTGCTAAACTAGACCTAGCACAAGCATACCAACAGCTCCCAGTAGACCCCTTAACAGCGGAGGCACAAACAATAGTGATTCACAAAGGGGCATTCAAATGTAACAGACTCCAATTTGGAGTAAGCGTAGCCCCAGGCGTTTTCCAGAGCCTCATGGAACGCATAAAATGGCATAAAAGGGATCGTGCCATACTTTGACAACGTCCTAATTTCAGCCAAAGATGCAACACAGCTTTTAAAAAGACTCAAAGAGGTCCTAAATAAATTCAGAGAATCTGGCCTTAAAGTAAAGAAAGAAAAGTGCTGCCTAATGACTGATCGCGTCAAGTTTTTAGGATATTTAATTGATGGAGAGGGCATACACCCCACCGAAAAAAAAGTAAGAGCTATAAAAGACGCACCAGAACTAAAGAATAAAACTGAGCTGCAGGCATTTTTGGGACTGATAAACTTTTATAATATGTTCCTACCCCAAAAAGCCACAATAGCGGAACCATTGCATCGATTACTGGACAAGAAAACAATTTGGACATGGGGGCTTAGAGAAAAAAAAGCCTTCCAAGTAATAAAAGACTTATTAACATCAAACACCGTTCTTATCCAGTTTAGCAACACACTGCCATTGACGGTGACCTGTGACGCCTTGCCATTCGGAGTCGGTGCCATCCTGAGCCACCAATTGCCTGATGGGAGAGAGGCACCCTTCGCATACTATTCAAAGACCCTGTCCAAAACCGAGCGTAATAACAGTCAGTTGGACAGAGAAGCTCTAGCAATTGTCGCTGGAGTGAAACGCTTCCACGAGTACCTATATGGAAGAACTTTTCAAATCATAACAGACCACAAACTGCTTCTAGGAATTTTGGCGGGAAACAAGCCCACACCGAATATTCTGTCCCCACGAATGACTAGATGGTCAGAGTTCCTAGCAACCTACTCCTATACTCTGACACATCGCCCAGGGAAACAAATTTCCCATGCAGATGCTTTGAGCAGAGCACCATTGCCATCAACAGAGGAAGACCCGGCACCAACGATGACAGCATTGCAGATAGAGACTTGCCCCGATCTACCCATATCAGCGAATGATGTCGCCAGAGCCACCGCTAAAGACCCATTGACTGCCCGCGTATTTAACTGGGTAGGTAAAGGCTGGCCGGAAAACCAAAAAACTGAGAACTTTAAACATTTCCGGACCAGACAAACTGAACTCTCAATCCAAAAAGGGTGTTTATTGTGGGGTGATTGGGTAATTATTCCTAACAAATTACAAGCCAAGGTACTGGGTATGCTTCACGAAGGCCACCCGGGAATAGTTAAAATGAAAAGCCTTGCTAGAAGCTATGTCTGGTGGCCGGGTATAGATAGGGACATCGAATACTGGGTAAACTCGTGCAATAAATGCCAAAGAATCAGGCCGTCCCCGCCAAAAGCACCCATAAGAGACTGGGAAACCCCAAGAGGCCCCTGGTCACAAATCCACATTGATTTTGCGGGTCCTACCAAGGGGCATACGTTCCTGATTGTTGTGGATGCATATTCTAATTGGCTGGAGGTAAAAATTATGCAATCAACGACAACAGAAACCGTTATAAAACAACTTGACAAACTATTTGCAACCCATGACCTACCAGACGTCCTAGTGTCCAACAACGGGCCACAATTAACCAGTCTCCAATTCGAGCAATACCTAGCCTCCCTAGGTATAAGACATGCCCTAAACGCGCCGGCCCACCTGGCTGCAAACGGTAGGGCAGAGAGAATGGTCAGGTTTACCAAGGAGGGTTTAGAAAAATTGGACACTGGGGATGTCCAAAATAAAATAAATCGATTACTCACTCTCCAACATATCACACCCAGTACTACAACCAACAAAAACCCAGCAGAATTACCGATGGGAAGGAAACTAAGGTCGCATCTAGACAGATTGTACCCAAATTTCACACCAGAAAACCCCCCCGACTCCTCCACTCGATTCAGGACTTTTGCAATAGGCGACTTAGTTTATGCAAAAAAATTTACCGGGGACCCATTATGGCTACCCGGACAAATTACACAAATGACAGGCCCCAAATCCTATCGACTAACAGTAGATGACGGCAGGGAATGGAAGTGGCACATAGACCAGCTTCGCTCCCAAAACATAGAACAAAATGCAAACACACAACCACACATAGAAAAACACGTCAAAATTCAAACCAAGGAGGGGGGGGGGAATGCGAGAAATCAATAAAGAACCATTTAAATTAAACTCCAAAAATAATAACAATCAAAAAGAGCAAATAAAAGACTCACTGTTTGAAGAAAGTTGCGAGAAGAGTCCATCTGAAGGGGCCAGCCAGGCCAGCTTGACCTGCCCGGAGGAAACAGGAGGGAGCGGCAAAACCGCCGGCCTAAGAAACTCTGGCGGCAGTAAAATGGCTGACTCACCCTTCCAGACGGTTCCATGGAGAAGGACTGAAGACACAGCAACCCCATCCGAACCGGTCGAAGTCTCCAACAATAATGAACCACGCAAGTCCAGTCGAGTCAAGAGAAGCCCCACCTACCTGCGCGACTACGTCACCACGTAGGACTGAACTAAGAGGGGAGGGGTGTTCTGTATAAATATAGTAGACTCCAAATAACTCATTCTGATTGGTTACTAAAAAACTAATGGGGATAGGTTCAAAAGGAACCAATCCTCGAAGCCGCACAAAGGCGGCAAAATCAAATGAATGTCAGACAGACAGAAAAGTATAAAATGTCAGGCAGACAGAAAAGTATAAAAGGGCTGTCGCAGCTTGAGCCAATGTTCCATTTTGCAACTGTACTTGAAATAAAGACTTTGTTGTTGGAACCCGGTCTACCTCGCGTTTTTCCGGACAGAACACCTGCCATAGTCATCTCCTGTCTCAACTATTGCACCAGTCTCTACAGGGGGCTCAAAAAGTATCTGGAAGCTCTAATTGATTCAAAATGCAGCAGCCCACATGGTTTTGTGCAGGCCTAAATGTGCACAGGTGTCATCTCTCCTGCAGGAGTTGAACTGACTATCTGTTTCCAGGTACATTTCAGGTACATACCTGAAAATCTGTCTCCAGGTTCATTTCTAGTACTGTCACCTTCAAAACCCTACATAGTTGGGACCAGGTTATCTGAAGGATGATCTTTTTCCACTCACATCTATCCAACCCACCAGAGCAGGGAGGCAAGGAATGTTGCAGGTCCCCTCTCCTAAGTGGTACATCTGGCAGGAACCAAAAAATAGGGCTTTCTCCATGATGAATCCTTTCTGTTGGGATATCATCCCTGCAAAGATTAGATTGGTCCCCACTTTGACACTCTTTTACAAAGCCCTGAAAACCTAATTTTACCAAAGGACCTGGAGACTCTGAGGGGATGGAGCCCATCAAGTGGCTTGTTTGACTGAATATTGTTGGCAGGAGGTGGGGGGCATTGTTTACTACTGCTTGTACTATATATTTGGTTTTTATTTTGTAAGCTGCTCAGAGTCACTGAGGGTGAGTAGGTAACCATACAAAATTTCAATGAATGAGTGAGCGAGTGAGTGAATGACAAGACTAACCTCTGAATAAAAGGCTGGGTTTTTTCTTTTTATTTCATTAGGCAAATAAATAAATAAATAAATTATTATTCAGACTAACCTCTGAATAAAAGGCTGGGTTTTTTCTTTTTATTTCATTAGGCAAATAAATAAATAAATAAATAAATAAATCCGAATATGTTCATTTGGAGAGTTGATACTAGGAGCATAGATAAAATAGGAAATTATAGGAACTGTAGTACATAGTTTAGTACCATTCCTTTATTATATCAGTTTAGATTTTTCCTATTATTAAATGCAGATTTAATGTAAACTGTCTACAATAAAAAAACAGACAGAGAGAACCTGAGAGGCATAGATGACCCAATCAGAATCCATCCTCCTTTCCTTCAATTGCCCAATAGGGAACTTCAAAAAGATTAACCAATTGGTGGCTCATTTTTCAATTTTTACTAATCATTTACGAATTTTAGCACAAATTCAGCAACCATATCATTCCCATTCCAAACAAAAAATAAATATAATAAGTTGCTTTGGCCCTCTTCCATATTTTAGCACCTGTATTTATGTTCATTTAATTCACTATTGTGCTGGTTTTTTAGTCTTTTTCTGACTCTGGATTTTAGGCCTGTTTCTAATTATATTATGTTCCAATTTTTAGAACAAGAAACTCCTTAACAGCATTACATCATATGACAAATGAGACATATACAATTCTCCCTTGGATCAATGAACAAGTAGAAAAAACATACATATTTCTACCAGTTAATATGATGAAAATAATATACTTTTGATAGAAAATAATATCTGTAGCTCAGGGTTGAATTGTGGAGCTATTGATGCATGAGATCACCTCATACTGATGATGTTGCCAGTTGAGTAATGAAACATCTGCAAATAAGCAATCAAGCTCAAAAAACACAAAGAACTCCGCAATATGTTTTGCTCATGGAAAGTATTGAGCCTTCAATGATGTCTTCTGCTATCTTGTTTAGGTGTTAGTTGCTGCCTCTTGCAATTATCTTCCTCCCAGCAGGTCATCAATAGAATCACAGAATTATACAGAATCACAGAATAATAGAATAACAGAGTTGGAAGGGACCTTGGAGGTATTCTAATCCAATCCCTTGCTCAAGCAGGAGATCCTATACCATTTCAGATAAATAGTTGTCTAATCTCTTCTTAAAAACTTCCAGTGTTGGAGCATTCACAACTTCTGGAGGCAAATTGTTCACTGAGTAATTGTTCTAACTGTCAAGAAATTTCTTGTTAGTTATAGATTGCTTCTCTTCTTGGTTAGTTTCCATCCACTGTTTCCTGTCATGCTTTCAGGTCCTTTGGAAAATAAGTTGACCCCCTCTTGCTTGTGGCAGCCCCTCAAATATTGAAATACTGTTATCTTGTCACTTCTAGTCTCTTTTTTCACCAGACTAGACATATCCAATTCCTGCAAACATTTTTAATATGTTTTAGCTTCCAAACCTCGAATCTTTGTTGCTCTTCTCTGCATTCTTTCTAGAGTCTCAATGTCTTTTTTACATTGTGGCAACCAAAACTGGATACAGTATTCCAAGTATGGCCTTATACGGCATTATAAAGTGTTATTAACACTTCACATGATCTTGATATTATCCTCCAGTTAATGCACTTAAGATTTCATTGGCTTTTTAGAGGCTGCAGCACTGGCTAACATTTAAGTTATTGCTATTGATCTGGGTTCCATCTATTGTACATCTGTGCAATTGGCCTTTTTTTTTTTAACCTAAGCATAAAGCATGCTAATAGGAATAGTTTTCTTATGACACTAGAAGAATATATGGATGAATGTAATGATTGCTGCTATTTCCCAGCACAGAATCAGAAGGATGGGCCTTCAGAAAGGGATAGGTTTCTGACTGTGGATTAGATATGGCAAAATTATTCTGTTTGCTTAGAAAAAGTTCAGCTATTATATTAATTATATAGCCAATTCTGTGGTTGGGGTTTTCTATAGTGGCTAGGGTTTTGGTGCCATTGAAGCTGATATTATGACCTGTGGCTTTCATGTGTTGGACGAGTGAGGAGGTGTGTTCCAGCTTTTTTACTGCATTTTTGTGTTCATCCAGGCGGGTACTTATTCTTCTATTGGTCTGTCCAATGTATGTGGCCGGGCATGATGCACAGGGAACTTCATACATGCCTTGGTTTTCCAGGTCAATTTTATCTTTGGGGTTTCTAAGGATGGCTGCTATTTTTTTGTCTGTTTTAAAGGCAATCTTGATGTGATCCTGTGTAGTATCTTACTGATTTTGTCTGTAGTACCTCTTATGTAGGGCAGTAAACCCTACATAAGAAAACCCCAGCCACAGAATCATCAGAGAACCCATAGAGACTGAAAAAAGACCTGACAGCATGAATAGAAGAGATGATTCCACCAGACTGTCAATCATTTGGAAGCCTGCACTCTCAAATAGAAAGATCTCCACACCACAAGCCAGGCAAAAACCTGGGCACAAACAGACCCCACCTGATACCTCCAACTCAAACACACCCCAACCAGGCACCCAGATGAAACCTAGCTTCCTAATAGATAATAGCCGTCCTTTTACACGAAGCCAAGCTGCACTGAAAGCCTCCAATAAAGGAACACAGTGTTTCCAGCCAATCAAAGCCACAAAACAGACAGAAGAAACCAGAAACACCAATCAAACAAACTCCAAGACCAATAAACACAGACCAACCAATCAGGATGAAGAAAAAAACCATCCTGGCACAACAGTAGGCTAGCCTCAAATTTAAAACTAATGGCTGTGATAGCCTGACCCACATACGAACTCAATACAGAAGCCTGATGATGGCAGATGAGATTCTGCTGAAACATTGCTACAACTTTAAAAGCACTACAATGACGTGGAATAATACCCGAAGGAATATATATACAGCATATATACATGTGCTGTTTAGCTTCCTTCGGGTATTATCCCACGTCATTGTAGTTCTGTTAAAGTTGTAGCAACGTTTCAGCAGAATCTCATCTGCCATCCTCAGGCTTCTGTATAGAGTTAGTTCCTGGTTTCAAATTTGAGGCTGGTCCATTCTGATTGGCTGGGAGCCTGGATCTGTGTTCATTGGTCTTGGAGTTTGATTGATTGGTGTTTCTGGTTTCTTCTGTCTGTTTTGTAGCTTTGATTGGCTGGCAACACTCTGTTCTTGTGTTGGAGGCTTTCAGTGCAGCTTGGCTCCGTGTGAAGGGACGGCTGCTCTTCATTAGCAAGCTGCTGTTCATTAGCAAGCTGGGTTTCACCTGGGTGCCTGGTGGGGGG
>BLBF01000044.1:11126896-11147820 GCA_015471245.1 Laticauda colubrina | reverse complement strand
CATATAAAAGAATTTTGTTCAGGACAAATTTATTAACAAACTTCACAGTATAACGGATATTATGGCTAATCTGTGGAGTGCAATACCTTGGACCACCAATACCACCATTTTTCCTAAGTGCCTTTGTTTCTCTTGCAAAATCTAATCAATCTCTTGACATAGCTTACAAGGAAAGTATGAGTGATAAAGCAGAATGTAAAGTGGAGGAAAGTGGCCAAAGCAGATTGCAGCGCTTCAATTTGGATTCCAAGCAGGAAAAAGCCCAAAGGGAACATCAGGCCAGCCATAATACAAACTTACATAGGAAAAGGAATCAAATAAAGGTATTAAAGAATCCCTGTAGACAAAAGCCCAAGTAATGAAGAAAACTAGTCAAATAAGAAAAGAAAACCCGTACAAACACAGGACATGCCAAATAAGCAAAACAAACAGACAAAAGACACGAAAAATATATATAAATTGCAAAAGAGACAGACAGGAGATTGCCACAAAACAAATATAAAAAATCATTGTAAAGCTAAAAGAGATTAGAAAAAACCAATAATACAATCAAACCACCCCACAGAGTTTGCCTTCCGCACCGCGCAGAGTTTGCTCTCCGGCGGGAATAAAGAAAAACCCTGACAGGATTTGAAACATTAAACACAAATATAAGCATTCACACACAAAAGGAGAAAAGGGTATAAAAATCAGGGACTTACCATACGAAAGTAGCTAGCCCAGGAGCGCAGACTTCTTGCTATCTCTCGCCTTCCTGAAAAATAAAAAGATCCAGCTTTCAAGCAGTTGTCCATATCCTTGTGCCGGAGCTCTCCCAGCGGGAAAATTGAATCCTTAAAGGAAAGGCATTTTGCACCTTTCAACAGTATTTTAGATTATTTGGAGTTTGTAAATCTCAGTGGTATGGCAGGCTTGCATATTTGATTTGTACTTCTCCTAGCTGTTTATTTTGGCCAAGAGGAGATTGGTTCCATAATTAAAGAAAGTGAGCAATGCCTCTTTAAAAGAAGCATATTTCAGAAAGTGAAGAACATTATCTTGACAGAAATAGATGAGATCCATTACCAAAGCCATGAGGGGGAAAGCAACTACTAAGTGGAAAACATGCAGAAAATACATGGAAGAGTTTCAGACAGATCCTTCTATAATTCTTATGAGTATAAAAGGGTAAGCATAAACTAACTTGCAAAATTCTGTTCCTACGCTGTAGTTATTCTGAATAAAATTAGTCACAGTCTTCCTAGAGATATGATTTTTGGGGGATGGGGTGTCTTCTGGGACTAACAAATATATTCTTAAAAGAGGGAGTAGGACTTTGCTAAAAAAAAAAAAATCTTGCTTTATACAGAAGATTTTTTACAATTATAGGTTAGTTTCTTGGAAATGTAATTGCGAAGTTGTCAGCCTCATCATATCAGATAAACCAGAAAGCTACTGACTTTGGATTTATTTCAGGAATATGGCACAGAAACTACTTTTCACCATTGTGGATGATTAAGAGGTAATACTGGATAGGGTAGAGGAGACACCCTCAATAATTTTACTAAATCTCTCTCAGATTTTAATATCCTCAACCAAGGTATTAATCATCTGGCAGAATTGGCCTTGGAGCATCATTTTATCAGTTCTGATCTTTCCTATCAGTCTATGTTCAAAAGGTTTATGAGACAGAGAATTGTTCAACACCTGAATTGCTAATCTTTACTGTCCCTTGTGAATCCATACATCTTCTCCTTCATGCTGTTGAGCATCTGTATGAAATGACTAGGAAATATTAGATGGAATTTGGAATAGTTTTCCTTTATATCTCGACTAAAGTCAGTTCTGATATCTTCCTCCGTAGCACCTAATTCCAAGGGAACAATGCATGTTCTTAAAAATTGTTTCATTATGGGCTGGATGATGAACAACAAACTAAAATTCAATTCAGAAAAGATGGATGGATAGTTGATAACAAGGACATTAGACTCTGAAGTTGGGGTTCTGCTTATTTTGGATTATGTTGCCACCCTCCTGAAAAAGTGAAGTCATTCACAGTCTGAAAGAGAACTCCTTGATCCCCAACTGCCTCTGGGTTTACAAATAATGTTCTTAAAAAATGGCTCTTGTCATTTTTACCATGGATTGATAGTGGGCCAGTCTTAGTGATTAGTAAAGCATAATTAGGTAAGTACTAATTGGCTAATATTTTATATTTGTGTTTTGTTTGCAAATTTTGTGCCTGATGAACAAAGAGGAACAGAAGGAAATCAATCATGCAATCAAGATAAACATGTACAAACATGCAGTGTGGCAAAAGAATGTTGTCTGCAAAGATAATATTATAAAGAAAAAGGAAATATGTAAAGCATCATGTAGTGTATAAGGAATATAATAGTATTAAAATATAACTGATAGGATTGATTGTTGAAATATGCTATTTGAAGCTGCTATTAATATATATTTTATTCATTTTGTAATTATATTGGTTGCTATACAAATTTTATCCTATTTTTATTGTATCTTCATTTGGATATAAAACAGTTCATTGCTTATTATATTATGCTATGGTTATATACACACAAATGTTTTTAGAGGTTTATTTTCCTCAGCATTTACCTTGCTAACTATTCAATTACTTATCTCTTTCTGGATTGTGATTTCTTTAAACAAAGTTTTTGTTCATAGTACATTCCTTAGGACTATTTCTCTGTCTGTTGGCTCAGTTTGTCCAAGTCAATTCATTCATGGAAATTGGGTGGAGAAGAAATTGAGTACTTTTAATTAAACTACTACCTCATCTAAGTTAATCAAACAGGAAGGAATCCAGAAAAAATAAATACATAATTTCGCTCATACTTAACACATTGCTTCGTAGACCATCTCTTCCAATTTTATTTACAAATTAATATTCAAATTAACCAATGAAATAATATGCACTTTTAATCTGAGGGAGGATTTGATTTTCCAAATCTGAAACTCAACATTATGCTTACCTATTGTCTATTAAATACTGGAAGCCAATGATTGGCATTAATTTTCCTATTTATTTTCAGGGGGTGTCTTATTTTTCCCCCCCATGCATGAGAGTCCCACTTCTTCTGATTGCTCATGGCAGGACAGCATGCCAGTGCCGCTGCCATGAGTCGGGGGGTGCTGGAGCTGCCCCACATGCCCCACACTGGCTTTCCTCAGGGCCCCTGCAGCCAGGCCACCCACACCCTGGCATCTGCTCCACCTCATGGCAATGAGGACCTTGAGTGGCCACCAGCCCACTTCTTCTGCTTGCTTGTAGCCACAAAAGAGTAGGAGGCCAAGCGATGTGCCAATGCCACAGCCATGGGTTGAGGCAGGGGTGGTAGTGGAATAAAATATATCACAATGGTCAGTGAAATGAAATGGCATACTAAAAGACATACTGAAAAACAAAACATTAGACTCCAGAATTACTTCTATTTCCAGGAATGTCTCTCATTTCCACATGGTACTTTTATGAAACAAAGCTATAGGTAGCTGCAGTTCTCCTTCTCCTCCCAGAGCATGGCAAAGGAGAGTAGCATGATTGACCACAGAGTAGGCAGACTGCAGTCTCACCAGTATGTGACTGACTAGGTCTGCTATGAACTCATTTTGTGAATGGACAACCTTCACACTATATCCTGGCTGATTGGTTGGTTGGATGGTAATACTTACAGCACGCTCTTAACATATGAAACAGGATGATTAATCCTAAGGGTTTTGGAGCTGTGCTCTAAAGTGTTGTGCAAATATCACATGTGCCTATTACAAACTTTCAATGCTGAAGCATCTTGAAGCAGCTGCTAGTTTTTAGAGAGAAAGAGAGAGAGACATTGTAATTAAAAATTTTGTACCAGAAACACATCTATCTATGCTGAAGATAGCAAGTGCTATCTTGTAAAGGAAAGCATAAAGGTACCATAATAATTATTATTACCCAACAACTGGTTGATCGTATAAACAGTTGATTTTAAAATGCTTATTCTGTATTTCATCACCAGGGGGCCTCAAGGCATCTTACAACAGTAAGACAGAAAAAAGAACAAAAAATCAATAATAACCAAATAAGATAAAACAGCTAAGTCAGCAGATTAAAAAAACACACACACAGAGTTTCAACTGGCATATGGAAGAGGTATTAGAAACAGGATGAAAAAATGGGTGTCAATATCAGCATGCCTCTTAATCCACAAACAGATGGAAAAAGATTCTCTCACATTCCTTTTTACTGACAATCCTAAAATGTTGCAGATCTCACACAAAGGTGGAAATCAGATGCAAACTGTTAGATATTTGCATACTTGAAATACTGCAATTGGATTGGCCCGCCCGATGGTGGGAGATTTGAAGAACTGACATTGGCCAAAAGCCGCGAGCAGCCCCTATAAAAAAGGCTGCTGCAGCTCAGCAGCAGTTCACTCTAGCAGAGACAAATAAAAAGAGCTGAAGTCAAACTGGTCTTGCGTCGATCTTTCCCACAACTTACACTGACGACGAAGGTGGGATACTGAGACAAAGGAGACCAGTTGAGCATGTGGCAACGAGACCAAGCAAAGATGAAATGGCCGGCAGCAACTCACCACCCGCACAGTTTAACCCAGTGGCGGAGGACTGGGACTCTTACATTGACAGATTCCTCATGTTCCTTGAAAGCAATGATCTACAAGGGATATCCGAAAACCTAAAGAGAGCCATTTTCCTAACTCATTGTGGGCTCACAGTCTTCAAGATGGCCAAAGCATTAGCAAAACCCCGGGATGTGAAACAGATGGTGTGGCCAGATTTGGACAAGATGCTGCAAGCCCATTATGCACCAGCCGTCTCAAGCCTCATGAAGAGGCACGAATTCTACAAGCGAGACCAAAAGGAAGGTGAGAGCATAGGAGATATTGTTGCGCCTCTAAGAGACATCGGCGGAGCGTGTGAATTTCTCAATATGGACAAGGCCATGAGGGACCGCGTGGTCCTTGGACTCAGAGATCTAACTCTACAGAGCCGGTTATTGACCAGACCCAAAATCACAGTAACTGAGACTATCGCAGAAGCTACCGCAGTGGAAGCAGAGCAAAGATCAGCAGCTACCATGCGGCAGATGAATAAAACAACACAAGAAGCTTTGAAAGACCATAGCACAGCCCAAGAGAAGAAGACAGAAGGAACTCAAAAGCCCACCACCACGACACACCATGAGGATATCGAATCCCTGTCTGGAACTGACGAGGAGGAAGAAGAGATCAATAGGCTCCAGTCGGAAAGAAGCAGAAGAGACCGGAGAGGAAGGAGAACTGAATTCTGTTGTGCTGGGTGCAGAGGAGGCCACCCACGTTCCAAGTGCCATTTCCTCAACACTGTGTGCAGGCATTGTGAAAGGTGGGGACACATAGCTATAGTCTGCCAGAACAGAAATAGCTACAGCCCTAGACGAATAGGAAACACCCACCAGGAAGCTGTTGGAGCCGAGAAAACAGAAATAAGTGGTTCAGCAAAACCAGCAGAAAGGAAGAAACACACCAGACAATAATCATTGGACAGTCAAGCACAACCAACACAAGGAAGGTGCAGGTACAAGTCAAAATAGAAGGCCAGCCATGCAAGATGGTGGTGGATTCTGGGTGGTATCTATCCATGATATCGTGGAACACCCTAAAGAACTTGATACCAGACATAGAGAGGAAGGAACTAGAGAGACAAAAACTCACCCTTAAAGACTACCAAGGGAACAGAATCCCCGTAGTCGGACTCAGACATTTCCAAGTCAAATTCAAAAAATACAAGACAATCCTGCCACTGACATAGTAGACCGGGATCACCCAAGCCTACTGGGGCTCGAATGGTTCGCACCCCTAGGAATCGGAGTGACTGGGGTAAATAGCGTCACTGAGACAGATTGGGAAGAGAACCTGATGCAAGAATTCCAGGACGTCTTCGATGGAAAACTGGGCAAGTACTGAGGGTCCCCTATCTCGTTTAATTTAAATCCTAACATAGCTCCAATCAGGTTAAAGGCAAGGCGAGTTCCATTCACGTTAAAATCAAAAATCAATGAGCAATTAGATAAACTCATCGCACAGGGGGTATTGGAACCAATAGACCATGCAAGGTGGTAGTCCCCAATTGTGATCCCGATTAAACCAGATGGGTCCATGCACATCTGCGGTGACTACAAGGCCACCCTCAACCACGTGCTACAACAAAGTGCATACCCCGTCCCAGTGGTCCAACACCTCTTACATTCGTTGGGGAGAAGAAAAGTCTTTGCGAAGCTCAACCTGGCACAAGCTTACCAACAATTGCCAGTTGACCCAGAAACAACAGAAGCACAAACAATTGTGACTCACAGGGGGGCATTCAAATGTGAAAGACTACAATTTGGAGTCAGCATGGCCCCAGGGATATTCCAAAGTCTGATGGAATGTTTATTGCAGGCACTCAAGGCACATATTTCGACGACGTACTGGTATCAGCCAGGGAGAAAAAACAATTGGAAGGTTGCCTGAGGGAAGTCTTACAAAGATTTAAAGAGGTGGGACTTAAAGTGAAAAGAGAGAAGTGCCAACTAGCCACTGACAAAGTTGAGTTCCTGGGATACCTCATAGATAAAGAAGGGATCCACCCCACAGAAAAGAAAATCAGAGCAATCAAAGAAGCTCCCAGACCTGGAAATAAAACAGAGTTACAAGCTTTTTGGGACTTATTAACTTTTACAATGTCTTTTTGCCACAGAAGGCAACGACAGCAAAACCATTACACAGGTTGCTGGATAAGAAAGTTACTGGACCTTAGGGTGTCAAGAAGAAACCACATTTCAGGGAATCAAGGACTTGCTGATATCAGACTCTGTACTAATTCAATACAATGAAACCTTGCCACTAACCTTAACCTGTGATGCATCACCGTTCGGCATTGGAGCAATACTCAGCCACACATTACCTGGATGGAAGGGAAGCACCGATCGCCTTCTACTCAAAAACCCTATCTAAAGTGGAGAGAAATTACAGCCAATTGGACAGGGAATCATTGGCCGCAATAACAGGGGTCAAGCGTTTCCATGAATACATCTACGGCAGAACTTTTTCTCTGATCACAGATCACAAACCCTTTCCAGGAATACTCGTGGGGAACAAAGCCACACCAAACATACTGTCACTGTGAATGACGAGATGGTCCGAGTTCCTCGCTGCATACAGCTACAAATTAATCCACCGGCCAGGTAAGAACATTACACACGCTGATGCCCTGAGCCATGCCCCCCTACCTGAATTAGTAGATGATCCTGCACCAACCATATCAACCCTGCAAATCGAGATGCTGGAAAACCTACCCATAACAGCAGCAGACATCACGAAGGAAACCGCAAAAGATAGAGACCTGGCGCAAATTTTAAATTGGGTAGGAAAAGGGTGGCCAGACACCGAAGGTAATGAGACTGTTAAACCATTTTGGAATTGACAAACAGAACTCTCAATATTAAAAGAGTGCATTCTATGGGGGGACAAGGTGATCATACCGAACATACTGAGGGAACAAATACTTAAGTTATTACATGAAGGACACCCGGGCATTGTAAGAATGAAGTCTCTGGCAAAGAGTTACATATGGTGGCCAGGGAAGAATAAGGACATTGGGAGATTGGTGGAAATGTGCAAACAATGCCAAGAATCTAGACCTGTACCCCCTTCTGCACCGATACTAGACTGGGAAACACCTAGGAGACCATGGTCGAGAATACACATTGATTTCACAGGGCCAACAAAAAGGCATACATTTTTGATAGTGGTAGACGCTTACTCAAATTGGCTGGAGGTAAGCGTCATGCACTCAACCACAACAGAAGCTGTAGTCAGACAGCTAAGGAAACTTTTCGCAACACATGGCTTACCAGATCTACTTGTATCCGACAATGTATCCACAATTCATGGCACTAGCATTTGAGAGGTTCCTGGCCAAACAAGGAATAAGGCATGCCTTGACAGCGCCGGCCCAGCCAGCTACAAAGGGACGGGCGGAATGCATGGTCAGGTATACTAACGAAGTACTCCACAAACTAGAAACTGGAGACATCCAGGAAAAAATCTATAAACTACTAACTATACAACACATTTCACCAAACTCCACAACTAATAAAAGCAGCAGAACTATTAATGGGCAGAAAATTAAGAACTCACCTTGACAGGCAACATCCCACATACAGCCCTGAAAAGCCAACAGACTCCTCCAGTAAGTACCGTACATTTGGGACAGGGGACCTGGAATACGCAAAAAACCTCATGGGGGACCCACTATGGATACCAGCTAAAATAACCCAGGTAACAGGACCCTGGTCATACAGAGTGGAGACGGAAGAAGCTGGAGGAGACACATAGACCAGCTTAGATCATGAACACTATTAAGAAATACAAATAACCAAAGGGACGAAGGAGAGGAACACACGCACACACATGAACCACCTCAAACACTAAATCAAAATTATAACCAAACCAGAGAGGGGGAAGATCCCTCAAACACAAGTGAGAGGGGAGGGGCAGGCCCTCCACAAACACAAGAAATAAACAAACAAACAGCAACAACAACACACCAACCAACACCACCGGTAGCCCCGATAAGAAATCGCAGTCACATACCTGAAAATGACTTCGGGAGAATGGAACAGGCAGCGGAAAGTCATCATGAAACCTCTCCTGGAGGGAGGAGCCGAGCCGACTCAACCAGCCTGGATAGACCAAGCGGGAGTGGCATGGCTGACTCTACCTTTCAGGAGGTTCCACGGAGGAGGTCAGGAGAAACAGCGAACCCATCCGAACAGCCCAAAGACAACACCGCGACTGAATTGCGCAGGTCCAGTAGGAATCATAAGAGCCTCACCTATTTACATGACTATGTAACATAGGGGGGCCCTGATTGGTTGGACTGGACCACATGGGGAGGTTAGATATTTGCATACTTGAAATACTGCAACTGGATTGGCCCACCCGACAGCGGGAGATTTGAAGAACTGTCATTGGCCGCAAGCCACGAACAACCCCTATAAAAAAGGCTGCCGTGGATCAGCAGCAGTTCAGTCTAGCAGAGACAAATAAAAAGAGCTGAAGTCAAACTGATCTCGCATCGATCTTTCCCACAACTTAACACAAACAGTGGTACCAATAAGCATTTCTTCTGGTGTCAAAGCTTTCATATTCTTGTGTTATACAAGCCTACAAGTCATCTGGTTATATACAGTGATGCACTTTATGAGTGCAATCAATGAGACTTTACAATATCATAAACTGGTTAATGGTGCTATAAGATTCTTTCATTATTTTGCTTTAAATCAGATTTATTTTCAAACTTGGACGTTTTAAGATACATGAACTTCAACTCTCAGAATTTTCCACTCCAGTGTAAGTAAAATGGGAAGCACAGACTATGTTAACCAGATTTCTTATCTGTTTGACTCAAATCTACTTTGATACAGCATGTTTTCATCTTTAAGGGAGAAATATTGATCTTAAAGAGTCAGGATAGGTTAAAAGAGAAACTATGAAATGAATAGTTCTTGCAGAGTCAAGTCTTTTAAACTAGTTAATACTCCAGAGGGAGAGGACAAGCAGTAAGATTACTATGTTTGCTGATATCTTCATTTACAGCAGAGGTTTCCAAACTTGGCAGCTTTAAGAGTTTGTGGACTTCAACTCCCAGAATTCTCCAGCCTGTGAGTTGAAGTCCACAAGTCTTAAAGCTGCCAAGCTTGGGGACCCCTGATTCACAGGATCATAAAGGAAAGCAAAGAGCTTTTAACATTTATCTTATTGAAGGGCCTTGGTGGCACAGTGCTTAGAATGCAGTATCGCAGGCTAATCGTGCTGACTCACAAGTGTTCAGTCCTGACCAACTCAAGGTTGTCTCAGCCTTCTATCCTTTCAAGGTTGGTAAAATGAGGACCAGATTGTTAGGGGCAATAGGCTGACTTTGTAAGCAATTACAGAGGATTGCAAAGCACTATGAAGCAGTATATGAATTTAAGCGCTATTGCTTTGTCCAAATTGGGGGAATGGGTCTTAAAGTGGCAAATATGAATTAACATACGCAAATGCAAAATGATACATATTGAGGCAAACAATACTAATTTGATATGATGACCAGGAAACCTTAGGTTAGTGATGTATAGCTTGAGGCAAACATCTTTTCAATGTGTGGACATTTTTAAAAAGTCTGCATTTTGAATTTCACAAAGAAATCAGAAGTAAAAAATACCAGTATAATATTATGATATCTTTTCATAAATCCATGGTGCAACACACTAGAAATTAGTAAAAAAAATTGCTACATATTCTAAAACTTATTTTAGACCCAGAAAGATGCAGAAAAGTACAAGAAAACTAACTGATAGGTTTGAGAATGTTCCTTATAAGGAAAAGTTGCACAATCATAAGTATTCTTTCAATAAAGAAAATAAAGTAATGGATGATAGAGCTGTATAAATTTGCAGATATGCTGAAAAAAATTTTTACAGGAAAAAAAATTCTCCAGAACTGTGAGGCATCCCATGAACCTGAATGGATAGGAAATATTTTACACAGTGCATAGATCACAGCCAATAGTTGGCAACACCTAATAATCTTTGCCAGTCTTGAAAAGCTAATGTAGCTGGATCTTGATAAGACTTGGATAGGAAATTGGTTAGGAATTTGGAAAAGAAATTCCACAGTTGTAGATTAAATTGGGAAAGTACAACTGTATAAATTTGCAAAGAGGAACAAGGATTTAGTTATTTCACACATTTTGGTCCCTCTTTGCCTGTATAAGCCCATTACCAGTGGTAAACCTTGGTTCAGTCAAAACTGTGCAACATTTTAATGTTGCTCCTGATTACCTATTTGAAAATATCATAAGCCCATGTTTCAGATGTTAAAAGTGTTTCTCAAACTTAGCAACCTTAAAATGTGTTGCCATCCTGGCTGGGAAACTCCGGGAGTTGAAGACCACATATGCTAAAGTTGCTAAGGCCAAGAAACACTAAATTAACCTGTGGGATTTACTAACAAAAGTAACAGTGATAGCTATCTATTTTGACAATGTTAGAAAGGAATTAGCCAACTTCATGGCTCAAAAAGGCTTCTACCTATGTTGTTTATATAGAGCCTTCCTTCTAGTTTTCAACAGCATCAGCTGATGTGTATAAGTGAAAAACATATGCACCCAGCCCTCTTATAGTTGGCCATGTGGGAACAGATTCTTGGATTTTGGTCTCTCCATATGATGTTATGCTTTGTTTTGGTCATTCATTTTTAATGACGTAAGTACATAATATTGTCTTTCAATCCTTTAACACAGCGGTTCAACCTTTTTTTCGCCCTGCACCCCTAAAGAAATTTCACTAGAACCTCACACCCCCTGAAATATATGGTAAATATATGGTAGGATAGAATTATTTAATTATTAAATATATGGTAGGATTGAATCTTTTCAGCTATGTATGTGATGGCCACTAAATAACGATACTTAACTCTAAAATGAAAACAAAGTTAGTCCATTGCAAAAAAAAATAAAAATGCCAACATATAGCCAATATCCTATTATTTACCTGGACTTTTCTCGCACCCCCTGGAATATCGTCTCGCACCCCTAGGGAGTGCGAGTACCCCAGGTTGGGAACACCTGTAATGTAAATTATTGTAAGTTATTAATGTAAGAACATAACTTCAGCAAACCAACCAGCTTTCTCATTCCTTGCCTTTTCAAATGCAGTTTCGGGATGCAGCAAAGAGTAGACTACCATGGGTACTCTTGGGGCAGTGCAAATCTGTGGTGGGATTCAAATAATTTAACAACTGGTTCTCTGCCCTCATGATTTCTTCCAACAACCAGTTCACCAAACTACTTAGAAACTTAAAAACCAGTTCTCTTGAAGTGGTGTGAACTGAATGCCACCACTGGTGCAAATGTCCAGTTTTTTAAGCAAATAAGGATTGAATATTCTGCTGATTTAAATCTACCTACTTCTTTTTAATCTCAAATTGCTGGAAATGCACACAGACACATAAACACACAAAGCCAATTCTTCAGTTTATGACATAACTATTTGTCTTGCATTCCTTGGAAGTTTAAATAAGTGTCTTGTTTTTGCTTTGTTTTTAAGGAAAACAGCTTTTGAGTATTCAAGCAACCCAATGCAGGGACTTTTTCACATACCGTATATACTCGCATATAAGCCGACTTTAAAACGCATTTTTTTTTTTCAAATTTGGGGATCGGCTTATACGCGTATAAATCTGATCTCACACAAACGACATGACGACATGATGCCACTTCTCAGATCACACAATATAATCGATATTATCATTCAGTCATACATGCCTGCAGCACATTTTTTTTACTCTGGGAGCCTCCATTTTGCTTTTTCTACCACCGGATCATAACACGCTCTGATTGGTTAGTCATTCACGTGACTGCTTTCGTGTCACATGCAACTTTGTGTCCAGTTTCTTTGCATTTGTAGTAGTAAAATTCATTAAAATATACCCATGTCTGATGTTAAAAGATTTGGGGGTCGGCTTAAATGTGAGTTTTTGCAAAATTCCTCATTTGGGGGCAGTTTTTTAAGGGGCGGCTTATATGCGAGATCGGCTTATATGCGAGTATATACGGTAACTTCAGTATTTGAAATAATGAAATAATATAGGATTGTGTATATAGGTGTTTGATTTATCTTTTCGTTTATTCTAAAGTGTCTTTTTTTTTATAAGCTTTAATAGTATTGCCATATATAGGCAATAGCAGATAAATAGCAAGTCTATAAGTAATTGTTTTAAATTTTATTTTAAATGTTGTGCTGATTTCTGTGTCAGTTCCATTTTAGCTCATTTGAATTGTTTTCCTTTATCTTTTTAGTGAATGTTAAAATATTGTAGAATACTGTCTACATATCTATAGGTATGGGCAATTTATCAAGTTCTTCCAATAAAGAAAAAACAGTAACAGAAAATTTAAAAGAATTTTGCTAAATTGTCACTGGAAATAAGGAAGGAATATGCCACCCAGTTCAAAATGTGCCCAAACTGTGACAAAAATGTTAAAAGGTCTCCTATGCATAATGTTTTTGATATAAATATTACAATACAACTTTTAAAAAAGAGTTTTTGCAAACATAATACTTACTAGTTCAGCTTATTATGCACATTCCAGAGCTCAAAGATGTTTCATTTCCCACTAAGTGTTGGCAAACATTGTTGGCATTCTTATTTGAATAAGTAAGTAAAATACTTTTCCTGGTGGATGTTAAATGTTTGCTTTGAGTCTTTGAGTCTTTGAGCTGTGTGATTACTAACCCACGCCTTGAAAATAAATAGAGCAACCAGGTCACAGGTTAAAAACAGATTAAAGGAAGTACAAGAGAGATGCAGACAGTTTAAATGATAGCATTAAATAGCAGGTAAAGCCATGAAATAGTTTGGATGGAATATTGCTTGCCATTAAAAAATAATCCACCCCCATTGTTACAAATCATGAACCAAATGTTAAAAAGTGTCTTAATAAGGTAAAAAATGTTCTGTGGCGAATATATGTTGATTTGCAAGGCTCCATGCAAGGAATTAAGTAAGGGCAGAATTCAATCTGTCTTCTTAGGCCAAACATAAGTCATTATATCTTGCTGCCAAGAGCCATATAAATTAGCAATAAGGTATTTTTTCTTCTTCTTCCTCTCCCCACTTTTCCTTTGGCAATTTAATCCTGAGCATATCCAAGAGCATGACTGAAATCAATTTTAACGATTGACTAAACACTTTTTGAAATGTATTTTGTCCATTCTTTTAACAGTCTGTCTTGCATCTCTTTTTCAAAGATCACCTTTTTAAAAAAATTCACCTCCCCCAACCTTTCAACTTTTGGAAAAAGTGAAACTGGATGGAGCCAAGCTATGGAGAGAAATGTCTGGGAAACACAGTGTCTTCCTGGTGACTCCTTAGAAAACAAATATGCTTTCATTACTTTTCCCAGGACAACAAAATAGATAGGTGCTTTGATGTGGAGTGGAGAGCAGGAAAAAAAGAGGAAATAATAAGCATAAAGGAGGAGTTGTAGGGGTGATAAACAACTGTTTTATGCTACACCTCATGTAAGCTGGTGCTTGTGTGCTTCTCTCGAGATTGCTTCTTATTCACATATGCACAAAGGTCCCATTTTTGTCAGCATTTCCCCAGGTTAATATTCCCACAGAAAGTAGTTTGCAATAATTGACAGTAATGATTCTGGACTCCAAATTACTAAGAATAGCAGTTATGAGTTGAGGTTGCCAGTAAACAGCTGATAGCATGAACTCCAGATCCCCTCTGGTGATTTCATTGTCACATTTGTCTCTCAAAAGAACAGAGCCAATGGATGGCTCACCACTTTAGTATGCATTGGTACCTCCCATGCTAGTGGCTTACCTTACCTAAGGTACCTCCCATGCTAGTGGCTAGTCCTTAGCTAATAAGCAGATGACTAATTGCTTCAACCATCAGGTCTAACACTTATTCATGGCACTTAAAATACAGTAAACGAAACCATAGAATTCCCTGTTTAAAATATTGCAATCTACCGTTCTCTATATGCAATATAGCTTGGCATTCACAAGTGATGCACATTTGTTAAGTGGATTCCTTCCCCACACTGGTATATAATCTTCTGCCATATTATTAGACTGTTATTAAACATATGTCCAATAGCCATATATAAAAATAAAGAGGGGTGTATAAGTGTGTGTGTGTGTTCCTGCTGATCAAGTTACTCATTCTGATCCAAAGTACAGGTAGTCCTCGACTTACAACAATTCATTTAGTGACTGAAGTTATGACAACACTGAAAAAAGTGACTTATGATTGTTTTTCTCAGATAGAATCATTACAGCATTCCCAAGATCATGTCATCAAAATTCAGATGCTTGGCAACTAACTCATATTTATGATGGTTGCAATGTTCTGGGATCATGTGATCACTTTTTCTGATCTTTTGACAGGCAAAGTTAATGGGAAAGCTAGATTCACTTAACAACCACATCACTAATTTAAGCCCATGTCACACTGCCCAACGGATGCAAAAAGGACACAGCGGACGAGCAAAATATTCCATCCATTATTATCTGCTCTCAAAAGGGGCAAAAATTTGCATAACCGGAGCGGATAACACGGACGCGGGGAGGACGCAGGGCGAATGCAAAGTGGATGCGGAACAGAAGCCCAGTGGATGGAAGCGGATGAGAGCGGATGGCACATCCGCTAGGCTTCCGGGGGACCTCAGCAAAGCGGACGCGGAACGGATACAGCGGATGCACAGCGGACGCCGAACGGATGAAGCGGATGCACAGCGGATGCACAGTGGAAGCCTAATGGATGCCTGGCGTTAATTGCGCATGCAGGGAGGATGCATTGCGTCAGCCCCACGGATATAACGGAAGCAGCTCGGAAGCAGGTCGCCATTCAGAGGAAAGACCTGCTTCCAGACACATCGACTGCCTTGCCTGTCCTGCCTGCCAGCCTTGCTGCCAGCCTTGCTGCCAGCCTTGCTACCAGCCTTGCTACAAGCCTTGCTGCCAGTCTGCCTGCCAGCCTTTCTGCCTGCCTCCCTGCCAGCCTTGGTGCATGCCTCCCTGCCAGCCTTGGTGCCTGCCTTGGTGCCAGCCTTCCTGCCAGCCTTGGTGCCTGCCTGCCTGCCTGCCAGCCTTCCTGCCAGCCTTGGTGCCTGCCTCCCTGCCAGCCTTCCTGCCTGCCTTGGTGCCAGCCTCCCTGCCAGCCTTCCTGCCAGCCTTGGTTCCTGCCAGCCTCCCTGCCAGCCAGCAACCCCACAACCATGCAGAAGCACAGCAAGCCTCAGCCATCTGCTGCCAGCCCTGGCAAGAGGGACAGGGCTACCATCCCACCCCCTGGCCCTCACTCTGGTTCTCCTGGGGCTTCTGCAGCACGGGCTCGCTCTTCTGGGGCTGGCGCTTCTGCTGCTTCTGCTTCTGGAGGAGCTGATGACAAGCACTCCAGCACCAGCCACCTCCACAGCACATGGACCCTTCACCCCTGGGACTGAGCGACCAAGAGGAGTACCAGAGACTCATTTTTGTCTAATAGCTTGTTGTTAATAAAGTCTATTTATCATTCACACACTTGCTTCATTTCTTTTTTTTAATAAAGTCTTGCTGGAAACTTTTAGAAATGGTTTAAGCCTTTGCATGCTTGTGGGATGGGTAAGGATAGCTTTGGGATGGGTTAGGATACCTGTGGGATGGGTAATAGCTGTGGGATGGGTTAGGATAGCAGTGGGATAGATAAACCTCCAGTGCAAGCATAGTGGGACTGTATGGTCCACCCTCCCAAGTGCCACACCTATGGCCATTTATTATCAATAATAATGTAATAATTATCCACACATGTCAAAATAAACACAACTCTTTATTAAACTCCCTGTTCATTGTAGGCCAACCAAACATACATGGCCCAATCTCATCCATGTAATGAGACAGGTTGAAGGAAGCATCCATTAAGCATCTACCATCCTGTCTTGCCACTCCACTGCTCCAGCTGGGGAGTTGCACCAGTGTCTCAGGAGGTTGCGCTGCTTCTTCGCTTCATGGGAGGCTCTGTTGGGGCCTTGCACATCCTCAGTGTCGATCAGGTTTCGCCCTTGCCTCCATTCCCCAGGCTCCATGTCCCCATTGCCTTGCTGGATGTCCACGAGCCTGTTCTGCAAGACTGGGTAGCGGGTGCGCATGAGATTGTGCAGGATGCAGCAAGCTTCCACGATCCTCCTCACGGTCTCAGGACACTGGTCTCAGGACCACTTGCGCTGCTTCTTCCCTTCACGTGAAGCTCTGTTGGGGCCTTGCACATCCTTAGTGGCTCCATGTTCCCCATTACCTTGTTGGAGGTCCATGAACCTGTTCTGCAACACTGGGTAGCGGGTGCACATGAGATTGTGCAGGATGCAGCAAGCTTCCACGATCCTCCTCACGGTCTCTGGGCGATGCTGCATGGTGGTGAGAAGTACCTGGAACCTGTTGGCCAGGATGCCAAAGGCGTTCTCCACCACCCGCCTTGCCCTGGACAGCCTGTAGTTGAAGATCCTCTCTTCACGGATGAGGAGTCTGGAAGTGTAGGGCTTCATGAGGTAGGTTGTGAGGGAGAAGGCATCATCCCCCATGATGAAGTAGGGCACATCTTGTGTGTCGTTGGGCAGGGGGTCTGGATCTGGGAAGCCCATGATGAGGTTGCTTTCCAGCTCCTCCTTGAGGTGACTGGTGTTGTATACCTGGGCATCTGAAGCTGACCCATTGCCTGAAGCATCGATGTACATGAACTTGTAGTCAGCATCGACCATGGCGAAGAGGATGATGCTGAAGAAGCCCTTGGAGTTGAAATAAGTGGACCCCGACTTGGCTGGAGATTTGCAGGCCACGTGCTTGCCATCTATGGCTCCAATGGTGTGGGGGAAGTTCCACCTCTGATACCACTGCTCTGCAACTTTCTTCCATCCTTCTTCAGTGGAGGGGTACTGGAGGAGCTCCTCCTTGTATTCTTCGATGATGGCCTGCACCACTTCTCTGATTGCACCCTCCAGCCGTACTGCATGCTCCTGTAGGAGGTCCCTGAGGCCAGGTGGCGCAGAGTCAGTGCCACTTTGAGCCCAGGTTCCAGGCTGGGCCGGAAGCTAGTTTTTGCCTTGGTCAACCTGGGTGTCAGCCGCTGCACAACTTCGTCAAACATGGCTGGAGGCATCCTCATGAAGTTCTGGAACGCCTGAGTGTCTTCGCTCCTGAGCTCCACCATCAGCTTGTTGTACAGTCCGTTCTCTGGTCTTCTGGTGAACCATCTTCAGATCCAGACTCTTTTTGGGTGGCTCCTTTTCTTCTCGCAGTAGAGTTCACAGAGCCTGCAGATGGCTTCGCACTGTTGCAGAACAATGGTGGCTGCCGAAAGGACTTTGTTACAATCCACGGTGGACATGACTGGATGCTGTGGAAGAGGAAGAGGCAGATGAAGGCTGCAGAGGTCTGCACCGCTGGGCTGCTGTTCTGAAAGTGAGATGCAGGCGAGTTGCTCCCCCTTTTTATAGGCAATATAGGTGTCCCTTTGCATCCTCTAGGCATCCTCTAGGCATCCTCTAGACATCCTCTAGACATCCTCTAGACATCCTTAATATCTGAGATAGGTCCCCTCTGCTAACGTTTTTTCCGCTTTAAATGCTTTGTTTCTGTGCTGCATCCGTTCTGCATCCGTTCTGCATCCGTTCTGCTTCCTCCCTGCATCCAGGCGGATACGAGTTGCGCGGATGCGTAGCGGATGCCTAGCGGATATAGCGGATGCGTAACGGATGCAGAACGGATGAACTGGATACATTTTCCGCGCAAAAGTTTTGGGCAGCCTAAAACTTTTGGAGCGGATGAAACGTCCATAAACGGATGCTGGACGGATAGAGAGGAAGCCAAACGGAGGCAGTGAGGACATCGCGTTTTCGAACGGATGGCAAGGTTTTTTGTCCGTTTTACATCCTCTTTGAATCCGTTGGTTCAGTGTGACATGGGCTTTAACAACTGCAATGATTCACTTAACAACAGTAGCAAAAAAGGTCTAAAATGGGGCAAAACACAGTTAACAAATGCCTTGCCTAGCAACAAGAATTTTGGGCTCAATTATGATCATAAATTGAGGACTACCTGTAATGCACTACAGGTTTTTTTGTCTTTCTGCCAGCAAAAGTATGTTGTGCTTTTTACTTTGGAACATGTTAGGGTTAGGGTTTTGAGACAAAACCAGTTGGAATTACCAGGGTGCCAGAGTATTTAATAAAAAGAGTGGATAATAATTCCTTGCATTTTCTCATAGAGAGAGGACAGTGGGACATGTGCTTGGGTCTGGATATGGAGTCAATTCAGTTATTCCACCACTACATGGATACCATTTCTTTTCAAAGGGTATTTTGTTGTATCTTCCTTCAGTGATGACTATTGGAAGTACATTGAATCTGGCTAAAGAAAAGACCCTTCCAAATTAAGGGATTGTTATGTGACTGAGATATCTGGCTGGTTGGAGAAGATGTGCAGAATGGCTCAAGAAAATATTTCTGGATGGGACCAAGAAGTTGGTTTGCAGCTCTAAATCAATGGCACACTGGCTGAGATCAGTTACAGCACATTTGTAGCCCCACAAGAAAATAATTGGCCATGAATAAAGTTGTAGCTTGACTTGCATTGCCTAGCTCCAGGAACACTGGAAGCCAGTCATCAGATGAGTCAGATCTATTTGGGGGAAAGGGTCTTAAGACAGTGGGAGAAGATGTAAATCAGACAGAAGTTTCACTTTTGGAAAGGTTAGCTTCATGGGGAACAGATATGTTCAAAATGCAGTGTGAAAAGTGCTAAATTCTCAGAAATTTAGACTGGACTCTTCCCAAAGGAAGAAGTGAGCTCTAGGGGCCCAACTGAACTCCAAAAAGGAGCTGAGCTCAAGCCTTAGCTGAGAAGACTTCAATCAATGCAGGTATATGCTGTATTCCTTTGAACCAAGAAGTTAAAGGTAAAAGTAAAAAGTTTTTTAAAAAGTAAAAGTGAGAAGTAGAAGAACTTTAAGACATTGTTTTGTGCATTTAAAGTGATACAATCAGCATGAGATTTGTGATTACCCATAGCTTGGAAGACAATCCCCTGATATTTAACAGTCTTGACTTGCTCTATTAATCACCAGACATGCATCTTAGGATGCTTAGCAAAGACCATGTCCTTGGTTTTATTGTAATTAATTTCTAGGCATATCAGGTCAATTTGTGTTTGGGAAAGCAGTACAGCATCATCTGAATACAGAAGAATGGAAATTTCCCAATTTCGGTAGATGAAGAGATGAACTGTTCAATTTGTCAATAAGGGAAGTAATATACACTATATATAACAAAGAGAAGGGGGCTAAAATATACCCCTTTATCACTCCCCACTAAACAGGAATTTCTTTGTTAAGGCCCTGTCACACTGCCTAAAGGATGCAAAATGGACACAACGGACGAGCAAAATGTTCCATCCGCTGTTATCCGCTCTCAAAAGGGGCTAAAATTTGCATAACCGGAGCGGATAACACGGACGGGGGGAGGACACAGGGCAGATGGAAAGCGGATGCGGAACAGAAGCCCAGCGGATGGAAGCGGATGAGAGCGGATGGCGCATCCACTAGGCTTCCGGGGGCCTCAGCAAAGCGGGCGTGGAAAGGAAAGAGCAGATGCAGAGCAGACGCCGAGCGGATGAAGCAGATGCACAGCAGATGCACAGCGGATGAAGCGGATGCAGAGCGGAAGCCTAACAGATGTCGAGCGTTAATTGCGCATGCGGGGGGGATGCATTGCGTAAGCCACACGAATATAAAGGGAAGCAGCTCACACGTGGCCAGCATTCGGAGGAAAGACCTGCTGTGGGACACATCGAGTCCTTGCCTGCCCTGCCTTGCTGCCAGCCTCCCTGCCAGCCAGTGTTTCAGGAGGTTGTGCTGCTTCTTCCCTTCACGTGAGGCTCTGTTGGGGCCTTGCACATCCTCAGTGTCTATCAGGTTTTGCCCTTGCCTCCATTCCCCAGGCTCCATGTCCCCATTGCCTTGCTGGACGTCCACGAGCCTGTTCTGCAACACTGGGTAGGGGTGCGCATGAGATTGTGCAGGATGCAGCAAGCTTCCATGATCCTCCTCATGGTCTGTGGGCGATGCTGCATGGTGGTGAGAAGTACCTGGAACCTGTTGGCCAGGATGCCAAAGGCGTTCTCCACCACCCGCCTTGCCCTGGAGAGCCTGTAGTTGAAGATCCTCTCTTCACGGGTGAGGAGTCTGGAAGTGTAGGACTTCATGAGGTAGGTTCTGAGGGAGAAGGCGTCATCACCCACAATGAAGTAGGGCACATCTTGTGTGTCGTTGGGCAGGGGGTCTGGATCTGGGAAGCCCATGTTGAGGTTG
>BLBF01000044.1:11083389-11116896 GCA_015471245.1 Laticauda colubrina | reverse complement strand
CAACCTCAACATGGGCTTCCCAGATCCAGACCCCCTGCCCAACGACATGCAAGATGTGCCCTACTTCATCGTGGGGGATGACGCCTTCTCCCTTAGAACCTACCTCATGAAGCCCTACACTTCCAGACTCCTCATCCGTGAAGAGAGGATCTTCAACTACAGGCTGTCCAGGGCAAGGCGGGTGGTGGAGAATGCCTTTGGCATCCTGGCCAACAGGTTCCAGGTACTTCTCACCACCATGCAGCATCGCCCAGAGACCATGAGGAGGATCGTGGAAGCTTGCTGCATCCTGCACAATTTCATGCACACCCGCTACCCAGTCTTGCAGAACAGGCTCGTGGACCTCCAACAAGGCAATGGGGACATGGAGCCTGGGGAATGGAGGCAAGGGCGAAACCTGATAGACACTAAGGATGTGCAAGGCCCCAACAGAGCTTCACGTGAAGGGAAGAAGCAGCGCAACCTCCTAAGACACTGGTGCAACTCCCCAGCTGGAGCAGTGGAGTGGCATGACAAGATGATAGATGATTAATGGATGCTTCCTTCAACCTGTCTCATCACACTGATGAGATTGGTCTATGTATGTTGGGTGGGCCTACAATGAACAGGGCATTAAAGAGTTGTGTTTATGTTGACATGTGTGGATGATTGATTACATTATTATTGATAATAAAGGGCCATAGGTGTGGCACCTGGGAGGGTGGACCATACAGTCTCACTATGCTTGCACTGGAGGTTTATCTATCCCACAGCTATTACCCATCCAAAGGTATCCCTGCCCATCCCACTGCTATCCTTACCCATCCCACAAGCATGCAAAGGCTTAAACCATTTCTAAAAGTTTCCACCAAGACTTTATTGACAAAAATAAATGAAGCAAGTGTGTGAAGCAAAGATAATCTTTATTAATAAAAAGCTGTAAAAGAAAAATGCCCCAAGTCAAGTGTCCAAAGCAAAAATAAAGTCAACAGTAGCCACCCAGTTTCTGGCACTCTTCTTGGTCACTCTGAGGTGTGCCCAGTCTCAGGGGTGAAGGGTCCAGGTGCTGTGGATGTGGCTGCTGCTGGAGTGCTGGTCTGAGGCGCCACTGGGGTGCCTGGCCCTGAGAGGACAACAGGGGACGGTATGTTGAGGAAACTCTCAGACAGCTGGCTTAGCTCGGTGAGGTTGAGAGCCCCTTCCTCCATGACATGGGGTGTTAGCCCCAATACCGATGACAGATGTACTGAGGCCGGGTTTGGCTGTGGGGTGGAGGAAGGAGCAGTGTAGTGGGGCTGTCTGATCTGCAGCTGGGTGAGGACTGGCATCGGTGGCATCGGTGGTGTGGATGGCATCTGTGGTGTGGCTGGCATGGGTGGCATGGGTGGCATCAGTGGCACTGGTGGCATCCGATGTACCTTTGCCTGGACTGGGAAGGGCTGCCTGTGCTGCTGGACCTCCTGGTAGCCGTAGCCTTGGTAGGTGAGGGCCTGTGGAAAGCCTTGGAAGGGGAGTGACATCACCTGGGGTGGAGGAGCAGGCCTGGA
Organism: Laticauda colubrina; assembly: GCA_015471245.1. Taxonomy (NCBI): domain Eukaryota; kingdom Metazoa; phylum Chordata; class Lepidosauria; order Squamata; family Elapidae; genus Laticauda; species Laticauda colubrina. Next base: position 11,115,370 of record BLBF01000044.1, on the reverse strand, counting down.
CTGAATGGGAGCAGGTTCATCTTGGTCTGGAGGGTTGTCAAGAAGATCGGTGATCCTGTCCTTCACCACCTGGTACTGGGGTTCTGACATGTTCATGAGGTTCTGGTTGACGTAGATGAGGAAGGGCTTGCGGTTGGAGGATGGGACATCAGTGTGTTCTAGCTGAGAGAGGAGATCTACGCTGCTCCTGATGGTGTCTCTTATCTCCAGCAGGACAGTGTGGCTCTGCCTCTCTTGTCTGCCTCTCTGCCTTTCTGTGGAGGTGGAGCTGGGGGTGGATGCGGGTTGGGTTATGGTAGAAGTGCTGTCTCCTTTCTCCCACTGTGTCAGGGGGTCCTCCACGTGCTTCGCCAGGGGTAGTACAGCTGTCGGAGGGGTCTCCATCGTGGCATGCTCCACAGATACCTGCCTGGACACAGGAGCTGACTCTTTGCCAGAAGAGGACTGGCTCTCAGCAGGCTGCCTGAGAGAGAGGGTTGTGAGAGGGGCTGCTCCTCGGTGATGGATCTCATCCTCCAAGAAGCTGCACTTGGCCATCATGTAGGTCTCCCGGTCCGTCAGCTTGACCGTGGCCTGGCCAGATTTCTTGAGGTGCAGGTTCCTGTACCAGGTGTGCATGTGTTTCCACCAGCTGAGGAGCACCTCCGCCTTCTCTCTCCAAGCAGCCTGCTTCCTCTTGGTGTCTCGATAGAGCCTGTGTCTCTTCCGTCAAAGATATTCATTCTCCCTCAGCCACTCCAGCACCTCCTCCTCATATTCCTCTTCGATTGTGTTTTGCCTCCTCTCCCGTTCACGTGTCTGCCTCTTCCTCCCTTTGGCAGGGTCATATGGGCCCTCATCAGAAGGGCTTCGAGGTTGTAGGGGCTGCTCCTCCACACCACCACCAGCAGCAGCAGCAACAACAACAGTAGCAGCAAAAGCAGGACCAGCAGCACCAGCAGCACCAGGAGCACCAGCAGCACCAGGAGCACCAGCAGGACCAGGAGCACCAGCAGCACCAGCAGGACCAGGAGCAGGACCAGGAGCACCAGCAGGACCAGGAGCACCAGCAGGACCAGGAGCAGCGCCAGCAGAGTAAGCACCAGCAGGACCAGCAGGACCAGGAGCAGCGCCAGCAGAGTAAGCACCAGCAGAAGCACCAGCAACAGGAGCAGTGCCAGCAGAGTAAGCATCAGCAGAAGCACCAGCACCAGGAGCAGTGCCAGCAGAGTAAGCACCAGCAGAAGCACCAGCACCAGGAGCAGTGCCAGCAGAGTAAGCACCAGCAGAAGCACCAGCACCAGGAGCAGAGCCAGCAGAGTAAGCACCAGTAGAAGCACCAGCACCAGGAGCATTGCCAGCAGAGTAAGCACCAGCAGAAGCACCAGCACCAGGAGCAGTGCCAGCAGAATAAGCACCAGCAGAAGCACCACCACCAGAAGCAGCATCAGCAGAGTAAGCACCAGCAGAAGCACCAGCACCAGGAGCAGTGCCAGCAGAGTAAGCACCAGCAGAAGCACCAGCACCAGGAGCCTTGCCAGCAGAGTAAGCACCAGCAGAAGCACCAGCACCAGGAGCAGTGCCAGCAGAATAAGCACCAGCAGAAGCACCACCACCAGAAGCAGCATCAGCAGAAGCACCACCATCAGAAGCAGCATCAGCAGAGTAAGCACCAGCAGAAGCACCACCACCAGAAGCAGCATCAGCAGAAGCACCAGCACCAGTAGAGTGAGCTCGGGCAGCAGAAGCCCCAGCAGAAGCAGAGTCAGGGCCGGGGGGTGGAAGGGTAGCCCTGTCCCTCTTGCCAGGGCTGGCAGCAGATGGCAGAGGCTTCCGTTTCTTCCCCATGGTTGTTGGGTTGCTGGCTGGCTGGCTGGCTTGTTGGCTAGCAAGCTGTGTCTGGCAGCAGGTCTTTCCTCTGAATGGTGACCTGCTTGCGAGCTGCTTCCCTTTATATCCGCGGGGCTGACACAATGCATCCTCCCTGCATGCGCAGTGAACGCTAGGCATCCGCTAGGCATCCGCTAGGCATCCGCTAGGCATCCGCTAGGCTTCCGCTAGGCTTCCGCTCTGCATCTGCTTCATCCGCTCTGCATTCGCTCTGCATCCACTCTTTCCGTTCTGCGTCCATTTTGCTGTGCTCCCCCATAAGCCTTGCGGATGTGCCATCTGCTCCCATCCACTTCCATCCTCTAGGCTTCCATGGAGCATCCACTTTCCATCCGCCCTACGTCCTCCCCCCGTCCGTTCCTTTCCGTGTTGTCCGCTCTGGTTATGCAAATTTGGGGCACTTTTGAGAGCGGATAACAACGGATGGAACATTTTGCTCATCTGCTGTGTCCTTTTTAAAAACGTTTTGTATCTGTCGGCCAGTGTGACAGGGCCTTTAGAACATTTATATTTGGGCGGGCTTTTTCTAATTCTATGATTGGTTAAGGTTGTTCTTTATTAGCATGCTTGAAATACCCCAATCTGATTGGTCCAGAAACACTACGAACTGATTGGCTGAAGAAAGCACTGTGATTGGCGCACTCTGAATCAACCGCGATTGGCCAGGCCGATTGCGGGAAATTCAGAGAGCCGTCATTGGCCGGCAAGCCACGAGCAATCCCTATTTAAAGGGCTGCCACGGCTCCCAGTTTTAGCACAGATTGGAACATCAATAAAAGAGCTGAAAAGTCACACTGGTCTTGAGTCTCTCTCCCACGATCTAACAAAGGTCCTGTCAGGCAGAGCTCCATTCAAAATCCAGGAAAGAAATACTTAGACTCTTTAGTTTAGAGAAAAGATACCTTTTACTGAAAGTGAAGTGGTAGCAACCAAAGAATTCTGAATCTGAGAATTTAGGCACGCAATTCACATATAGAAAGTGATGGAAATGTTCCCACCCCCAATAGTTCAAATGACACTTCCAATTAGAAGTTGTGGATATGATCATGTGGGCATCTTCAGGTGATGATCCTCTGTCCGTTGACCTTGGCATAGTTTGATAACGGGTTGCAATTGCGCAGAGAGAAGAAAGCTAAGTGAGAAATAGAAACCTAACTCTATTTTATGCTCCCCCCTTCCATTTATACATCAGATGAATGTAACTCCTCCAGCTCACTTCCCCAACTATTCCTACCTCTCTTTTCCAACCCCCGTTACTTATGGCAGTCGAAAAGAGGCAAAGCAATAGCAGAAGATCTTGAAGACTGACATTCGGCCCTCCTAGAAAAAGGGAAATCATCAGTCCTAGAAGTCCTAGAAGAGAGAGAGAGGAGAGAATATAAAGACAATTATTAATCATTAAACAATTTCAAAACAATACACTCCTAAGGCTTATCAGGATACTTGGAACGAAATGCTTTGATCAACTTAGGGGCTTTAACATCGATTTCATTAACCCATTCGGCTTGTGAAGAAGGGAAATGTTTCCAGGCTACAAGATACTGGAGTCGACCCCTCCATTTGCGAGAATCCAGAATTTCTTTAACTTCAAAATGTTGTTCGCCTTCAATCAATATTGGTATGGGAGAGTCAGTCTGGATGGGCCTTAGGTCAGAAGTACACTCAGGTTTTAGCAAACTAACATGGAAAACCAGATGAATTCGTCGAAGAGTTTTGGGTAAGTTCAGCTGGACCGTTACAGGATTTATAATCCGTTCAATTGTGAATGGACCAACGTATTTAGGACCAAGCTTCTTTGACTTTTGAGTGGTTTGCAGGTATCTGGTGGACAGGAAAACCTTGTCGCCCACTTTATATTCTTTCTGTGGGGATCTTTTCTTGTCTGCAAATTTCTTATGAGCTTGATGGGCCTCATCTAATGCTTTGCGTGTTACTGGCCAGTTAAGTTGGAGTTGAGTTATCCATTCATCCAACGAATGGATGTTGGGCTTTTCACGAGGAAGTTCAGGTATGGGAATGAAATCTTGTCCCGAAGCCACTTTAAATGGAGTAAATCCAGTACTGCTGTGTACGGAGTTGTTGTATGCCACTTCGGCAAATGGTAGTAATTCGGACCAGTTATCTTGTTGATAATTTATGTAACATCTGAGATATTGTTCTAACACTGAGTTAGTCCTCTCACAGGCCCCATTGGTTTGGGGGGGGTGGGCAGAGCTTAGTCCCTGGGAGGAGCCTATTAACTTCAGGAACTCTTTCCAAAAATTTGAGGTAAATTGGACCCCTCTGTCAGAGATTATGCGTTCCGGGACGCCATGTAACCTATAGATATGTGATATAAATAGTTTAGCCAGCGTCTTAGCAGAGGGAATCTTGGAACAAGGTATGCAATGTACTTGTTTGGAAAACAAATCAGTCACTACCCAGATGACCGTGTTTCCACCACTTTCAGGTAATTCTACTATAAAGTCCATAGAGATTTCCTTCCAAGGAGTCGTTGGTCTAACTACATTTTGTAACAATCCTACTGGCTTACCAGGAGGTCTCTTTGCCGAAGCACAAATCGGACAGCTAGCTACATAAGCTTCAATGTCCTTCTTTAAAGTAGGTGTTTTTAAGGCTTCCAGATTCTTATGATCAGTCCATACCTCAAACGGGTGTTTTGCTCCTTCCAGGAAATGTCTCCAAGTCAGCAAGGCCCAACGAACTGCAAAAGCTTCTTTCTCCCAGACGGCCCATCTTCTCTCTGTTTCAGACAGTTTACGGGAGGTATACGCACAAGGCTGTAAGGTCCCTTTCTCGTTGATTTGAAGTAATACCGTTCCAATAGCTACATCACTTGCATCAGCTTGAATCACGAAAGGAGTGTCCATATCCGGGTGTTTCAGCACTGGTTCTGCAGCAAACAGTCAAAAGCGGCTTGGCACTCCATGGACCACTCCAGCAGCTTTCCTGGCCTCGGCTTCACCTCCCCTTTTGTTTTCAAGAGATTTGTGATGGGCATTGCTATCTTAGCAAATGTCGGGATGAATTGCCGATAAAAATTTGCAAATCCCAAAAAGCTTTGAAGTTGTTTTCTGGTGCGTGGTGGAGCCCACTCCAGAACGGCATGCACCTTCTCTGGATCCATCTCTATGCCTTCGGATGAAATGCGATATCCCAAATAGTCAATTTTGTCTTGGTGGAATTCACACTTTGACAATTTAGCATACAACTTAGCGGCACACAGTTTCTGGAAAACCGACTGCACTAACTTCACATGTTCATCCAGGGTCTCTGTGTAGATAAGGATATCATCAAGATAAACCAAAACCCCCCTGTATAAATGTTCATGTAACACTTGATTGATCATTTGCATGAATACAGCTGGGGCCCCTTGTAAACCAAAAGGAAGAACGTTGAATTGGAAACATCCCATCAGGCAGTTAAAAGCGGTCTTCCACTCATCCCCTTCCTTAATTCGAATCCGGTAGTATGCTTCTCTCAAATCCAACTTCGTGAAGATCTTTCCCTTCGTTAAATGGGCCAACATATCCTTCATCAAAGGAAAGGGGTACACGTTTTCCACAGAAATAGCGTTCAAATTTCTGTAATCCACCACCAAGCGTTTGGAACCATCTTTCTTTTCACGGAACAACACTGGGGCCGCTACCCGGGGTCTAGCAGGTTGAATGAAACCACGTTCCAAATTTTTATCAATAAACAATCTTAGCTCTTCCAATTCCCGTGGGGTCATTGAGTACAACTTTGGTTTCGGGAGCTTCACCCCAGGCAAAATCTCAATAGCACAGTCTGTTGGTCGGTGAGGCGGAAGCTCATCCAAGGCCTTCTCACTGAACACTTCTTTTAAATCCCAATACTCTTTAGGAATTTTCTCCTCATCTTTTACAGGCTCAGTACTTGTGGAAGCTATTTCCATTAGGCCCCCAGGCTTCGGCTGAGATCTGGCCCCTCCTCCCGGTCGCTGCTTTGTGCGTATGTGCAACAACCCCTTTCTCCAGTTAACCTGGGGGTTCCATTTCCGGAGCCAGGGCAATCCCAGTATTAATGGTTGCTCCATCCCAGGGACCACAATAAAACGCAGGGTTTCATCATGCTCTCCCATGACCATTTCTATAGGTTCCGTGACAAAACGTGCAGGGCAACCTCCAGCCACTGATCCATCTAGTTGGCAAAAGGAAATGGGCATCTTCAAAGGTTTTAACTTTAGGCCCATTTTCTTCACTACTTCCGTGTTTATTATACACCTGGTGCACCCAGAATCTAACAGGGCTAGCATTTCCCCTTCGACCCCTGAATTGGGTACCCTCAACTTCACCGGAATGGTCATAGGCCCCACACTTGGACTTACCAGGAAGTCGTCTTCCGAGTCAGAATCCTCCTCCTCAGGGGTCACTGGGGCTTCTGATTCCTCTCCTGCGGGACAGGCGACCTCTGCTGTCTCTTTCGACTTTAGTGCTGTTTCGCGAGGCTTCGCTGGGGATTTTTCAGGTTTCTTTCCTTCCTTTGGCGCCCCCTTTGGCTCCAACTTGACTCTGCAGTTCACAGCCCGGTGACCTTCTTTCCCGCATCGAAAGCAGGCCGAGGGGTTGGGTCTTGCCGCCACTCATCCCTTCTGAGGTTTAGGAGCCTCTTGAGAGCGCGAGAGGGAAAACTTGCTCCACCCGTAACCTCCCCGCCGTTTACTTCGAATTAAATCAATTTCCACTTCTTCTGCCAACAGGTACCACATCTGCAAGTTATTGGGGTCTCTTCTAGCAGTGCAGCTCTGGTACACATCTTCATTTAAACCATCTTTAAACAGTTCTATCAGGGCTTCTTGGGGCCAGCCTCGGAAATGGCCTGCTAACTGCCTAAATTCTTGAGTGTAATCAGCCACAGACCTCCGCCCCTGTTTTATGGTTTTCATCCTAATTCGGGCCTTGCGCTCCGCCAGTGGGTCCTCAAACCTAGCCCGCAGTGCAGCCATAAATAGGTTATAATTCAGCAACTGAGGAGCATTATCATTATGCAAAGTCACCATCCACTCTGCCGCTATTCCCTCCAGAGCCCTGGTAACACACCTCACTTTGGCTGCTTCTGAGGGAAAATCCTCCCCATACTCCTCCATATGGCTCCATACTTGAGCTAAGAAAAATCCCAAGGCTTTGGGATCCCCTCCGTATTTTACTTCTAATGGAGGCAGCCTAGGAGCTCTACGCCTTCTAGGAATCACACCTCCCGCCGAAGGCCCCGGGGCTGCTGCTGGATCGGGTTGATTTATGGGAGAGGGAGTTGCTCTGCTTCTTCTGGCTGGGGCTGCTTCCCCTCCCCCTTCATACCTTTGTGGAGCTTGAGGTTGTTCAAAGGCTTCATTCAGGAGTTTCCTGGCTTGATCCAGCAAGAGTTCCCTCTTTTCCTTCTCTTGCCAAGGCTCCTCTTTTCCACGCCGGCGGGTAGTTATGACCCCGGGGGGGGGGCCTTCTCCGGATCTTTCCAACCAACTCCCACCAACCATCTGGGCTTCACAGCTGGATCCTCTTCCAGACTGAGCTCTGCTAGCGATTGGGCTTCCTGCACCAGCAAAGAATCTTGGCCTCCAATGGCTCCCAGATCCTCCTGGTCACTATTTGAAGATGACACGATGTCCAGGCCCCCTCAGAAGAAAATTGGGTATTCTCTCCGGGTGGGCAGGTGGGGTGAGATTCAGAATAATGTCAGGCGGAGCTCCATTCAAAATCCAGGAAAGAAATACTTAGACTCTTTAGTTTAGAGAAAAGATATCTTTTACTGAAAGTGAAGTGGTAGCAACCAAAGAATTCTGAATCTGAGAATTTAGGCGTGCAATTCACATATAGAAAGTGATGGAAATGTTCCTACCCCCAATAGTTCAAATGACACTTCCAATTAGAAGTTGTGGATATGATCATGTGGGCATCTTCAGGTGATGATCCTCTGTCCGTTGACCTTGGCATAGTTTGATAACGGGTTGCAGTTGCACAGAGAGAAGAAAGCTAAGCGAGAAATAGAAACCTAACTCTATTTTATGCTCCCCCCTTCCATTTATACATCAGACGAATGTAACTCCTCCAGCTCATTTCCCCAACTATTCCTACCTCCCTTTTCCACCCCCCCATTACTTATGGCAGTCGAAAAGATGCAAAGCAACAGCAGAAGATCTTGAAGACTGACAGGTCCTGTGGGCCTAGGGTATAAATCACAGGCATTTGCCTGCAGTTCTTCAGTTCCAATTTTGAGTCAATAAATGTTCCAGCAATGCTGGTCTGGTTCTTGCCAACTGAAGGCCACTACACAATACTAACACTGGCAGGGTACGCTATTGTACAAAAACAGGGAGCAAATCCCACTGTCACCAGCATTGGTTATATTAACTAGTTGGGTAATGAAATGTCTGTAAGCAAACATCCAAACTTAAGAGAGTATCAGACTCTGCAGTTCAACCCTGAACTACATGTTAATTTAATGACTTCTACCTTAATACTATCAAGGTTGTGAATTCAACCTTAATACTATCAAGTCTTTAGTATACCATTCAAAGGTGAGACTTTAGCAAGCACAGCTTACATACTGTATAATACTGGCCTTTTGATGGCAATAAAATGGTATGAAAAATATAGTTTCCATAAGGATACGGCCTGTAATTTGTTAATACTACTGCTTTATGATCACATTCCCCACTGCTTAATCTTTGCAGAGTTGTAATAAACTCCAACTTTATTACATGGGTGGAACTTCCAGAGTTCTGGAAAAATGCTCTGGGGAAGAGTGTGGCAGATTTGCTTTTAAGCATGACTAATACTAAACTGAATGATAATGATGAATGATGCAAGATGGGAAGGCTTGGTTCACAGAAGCACCTGTTTCCTGTACTAGTTACCACCGTTATACAGAAGGCAGGGGTTGGGGTTGGGGTTTTTGTTGTTGTTGTTGCTACTGTCCTTTTTGTGTTCACTAGCCATCTTGTAGTGAAATTCATTTTGTGCAAATATGTCTAGAACAGTAGGGGTGAACAGACTTCAGACTTCTCTCTTGCCTTTTACAATCAGCCAGCTACAAAGGACACACATTTTAAACTAAAAAACAGGATGTTGGGCCAGAATTGTATTCCCAATCCCTTCAGAAATGATGTTTTCCATTTCATCTATATCATTAGTAGCAGTGGTGGGATTCGATTTTTTTTACTACCGGTTCTGTGGCATGGCTTGGTGGGCATGGCAGGGGAAGGATACTTTAAAATCTCCAGTCAGAAGTGATATTTGCTGGTTCTCCGAAATACTTAAAATTTCCGCTATTGGTTCTTCAGAACTGGTCAGAACCTGCTGAATACCAGCTCTGATTAGTAGGAAATATCATTCTGGGATTACTACTGATGAAACAATCAGAGTTAGGAAACCTTTGCCAGACTTCCCCAAATCATCAAAAAATCTAGTTTCCAAATATTTTACATTCACCCTATTAAAGACCATAAACAAATACCTAACAAATATGTACAACCTTTAGTTGGCAACAAAACAACATCAACCACCTAGAGTTTTCTGTATCTCTTGCTGATGTCCTGTCACAGAAATGAGAGGCATTCTGAACCAAAGAACAGCTTGTCCCTTCAGAGTACTTCATTTAAATTCTCCCTTTGGGGGAAGAAAAGTCTACTATTATATTTTACACATATTTTATGGTGCATCATTACATTAGTTCTATTCCAAAATCAATAAGAACTATAAAGAACTATAAATAAGACTAATAAGAACCAATAAGAACTATGAACTATAAACCAATTAACTATAAAATAAGAACTATAATCTTGTGTAAATAAACCAGCTTAACATTGTGTTATAAAGATGACAGGTCCCCAATTGTTACAGGAAGTTGTGCTTTAGCAAAGCCTTATCACCTCTACAAGGATTCTTCTTATCCATACTACTATCCATATTTATTCATCCAGAAGCAAAAGATCGCATACAAAGCTGTCACTTTTTCAATTTCCCCTCAGAGCAACGTAAGTTGGACTGAGAGACAATGATTGGTTTGACTCACCTAATGAGCTTCTGTGGCAAAGGAAGGACTAGAACCTGGCCTCCCTGGTGCCAATCCAACTCCTTAACCTCTACATCAGGCTTCTCATTAGAACGCTACAGAGATCACAGAACATGCTCTGGCTGATTTATGGGGTGTTCAATCCATCATTGAAACAGAGGCCCTGCAATAGCTTCACATAGGGCTATTATGAGACTGCTACTTAAATATCTCCAAATGTCCAAGGGAAGTGCTACATCCAGCCACATATTTGAATTCAGTAATAAATAAAATATAAGAACAAATCTGTGATTTCATTGCAATGCATTTGTCCAGATTTCTCCCTATGTGCAGCTGTCTCTCCATAATCATTAGCAATTCAGTCCTAGAGAAAGATTATTAGATTCATATTGGCTACAATTGGTTGTTTTGCATTGGACAACTTATAGGGGTCATTTTTATCTTTATATCTGACAGAAGAGAGCCAGATGTAAGCACACTGTTGAGTAATAATAAACAAATGTTCACCCAGCACTAGAGAGTTACTGCTATCTGGTCTCCACTTGTTGCTTGTCTTTCTTTACTAGTATAATAATTTTTTAGAAATATATGTTAGGATACATATAAATTAACTGTCCCTGGTAGGACGACATAATGGAACTTTGGCTGCACTAAATTATTTCATTTGGTAGAGTTAGCTCTGAATTCTTCAGAGTAAGGAGATTCTATCAGAAATATTAGTAGTTGCTATTCAGAGCCTCATCTTCAATAATAGAATATTTTGTGTTGCCTTTTTAGTCCATGGTGAAAATGTACTTGCCTTTCAGGTGCCATGAGCAACAACTCCTATCTTTGGCACAACACATAATTAACCTGTTTCCCTGTGTGGAACCTGATGCTTTACTCTATAGAGAGGAGAATAATTATATTCAGGAACAGCCGCGACATGAAAAGTTGCATCCTTTGCATATGAGACATAGAATTCCACCCTTTTGCACCTGGATGAGTTGTTTTGCCTTTCATCACCAATTGATGCTTGGGTAGTTTTTATCAAATACCTATCTGGAGTCCTAAAATAAGGATATCTTAAGGGAGATGGGAAAGAACTGTTAACAAAAGGCTCTGTCTGTGAGAAAGACTATTTGTAAGAAATATTTCCTTGTACCAAGGCTACCTTTAAAGATGACTCAGAAGTTTCAGCTGGTAGAGAATGCAACTATTTAAAATTTTGCTACAGAGGTTAGACATAACTATCACATTGCATCAGTTCTATGCCCATTATGTTCCAGTGCTTTTCTGATTTTAAATTCAGAATATTGATTTTGATCTTTGAAAGCCTAAACAATATGGCTTCAGGTTACCAACTATAATATACAATAAACCCCTGCCCCTTTTTAAAATAAGTTTTGGTGTTCCTATTTGCTGATCCTCATAAAAATTGGTGAATACTGGAATCAGAACTTTCAAGATGGTGTCTTCTTTATAGTAGAACTCCTCTCATGATACCTATGGCTGCCCTATACCATTAAAGCTTACCATTAAAAGGGCATTTCCCAAAAAAAAATCACTCTGGCTTTTCTGGGGAAAAGTTATGTAATATTTGCCCATACTTGATATTTAAAATTATACTTTTTAGTTACTGACTTCATTTAGAACTAGTTTAAGGACTTCTGGCTGACATTGTGGCGAGATGGGATATGATGAGTGGGTCTCCATGCTCCCGTGCTGAGTTCTCCCTGTTGGTGGGCTCCAAAAGGAGCCAAAACCCGCCCTGTAGAGGCAGCAACGAGGAGCGCCCTGCGAGTTTGCGGAGAGCCGCATCTCTCCTGCCTGACTTTCCCTCTCAGCTTTCTTTCCCTCTTAGCCATGATGAGGAGAAGAGGCAGCCCAAAGATGGCTGTCATGAAGCCGGGACAGCCAAAGACCATAAGAGTTGTGCTGGAGCGGATTTTGGTGAACAATGTGGAACTGGGTGAGAGGATTCTTCTTTATTAAAACTCAATTCCAAGAAAAAGTTCTGGGAAACTATTTACTCAGAATTATCTATTAAAGCAACAAGTAAGCACTATGAGAAAATTATCCAACCTAAAGAAAAAGAATTAAGGAAAAAATTAAAATAGGATCTATTAGCAATAGTATTGTTATGCAGAGAGCACCATCTGCTGATGAGAGGAAAATATACAAGCCTGGGAATATTTATTTGAAGGGCTATAAAAATACTTACTGGGTTACATTCACTAATCCTAAAACCACTGGAGATTAAATATGAGAACAAGGAAGATTCTTAATTAAAATTACCCTTGAATGTTATATTTTATGATTGAACTTAAAAAAGAGACTTAAGGAGGCTTGGATAACTCCCTGGACTATTTAAATGGAACTGATTATCTGTGGGACATAAAGAACTATGACTAGTGTTTATTCTGAAGAGTAACCTCAGCTTTCAATAAAGATTCTTAGGCTATTAGCCAAAAGTGGGATTTACTAAAACAAAACAAGATGCAATACAAGGAGGAAAGGAGCCGAACTTTAAATGAGATGGAGCTGGTGTTTCAAAGCATAAAGGATATGATACAGAAAGAACACAAGATGACTAGGGAATTAATAGATGGCATAGACCAAAAACTGGAAAATACTATACAAAGGATAAAAAACCAAGATGCTCAGGAAAAGAAGGAAGGAGCACCTTGAATACTATTTGGAAAGTGACCAGTGATGATGCAGTTCTTATAGGAGCAATGTTGTATTGACCAGGATGTACATAGTTATATAAGAATAAAAACAGTGTCCTGCCTTTAGTTATAAAGAAATTTCTCAATATTTGGAAATATTTTATCAGATCAGAACCTTCTAATTTTACTAAAAAAACATTCTGCCTGGAATTGCCTATATTCTTAAATACTATCTTAATAGTTCTTAGAATGAAACTTAAGAGTTTCCACCAATCTTAGTCTATGGATCTAACTATAGATTATCCACACATAATAAACAACAAAGCTTTAATAGTTTCTGATATGAAAGACAATGAAGTTTGAATAATGGATATTGCCATATTTGGAAGCAGCAAAATAGAAAAAAAAAAAAAAGAACTGGAGACAATCACAAAATACAAAGATCTGAAAATAGAAATAGAGCGATTGTGCAAAAGAAAGAAAAATAGTACCAATAGTTAAAGGCACCATGGGTGCACTTCAAAAGCATTTGGAGCACCACTTGAACACCCTTGGCATCGACAAAATCGCCACCAGTCAATTACAAAAGGTAGCTTTACTTGGAACAGTTTACATCTTGCAATATAAACACCATGAAACAACATGAAATTTCATGAAATTTTGCTTGCTTCAGGTCCTTAGGAGGAACTTGAAATGTGAATAAAAATGCCAAATCCAGTCTAAACATCTGGCTGACTGTGCAATCAACCATAATATAACAACATATAATCAGCACATTGATGCCAACTAGCCCCAGACCTACAAATGATCCTTCATAGAAGTTTCATAAAGCATTAAGTAACAAAGGAGACAAAATGTACTTTATAAGATTCTCCAAGACAGTTATTAAGTGTTTCTTAAACTTTTTCTCTCTCAAGGCACACTCTCCCTTTTTAAAAATGATAGAAAGCCCCCAAAGAACTTTCTTTGTATGAATTATATTTATTGATATTTACTGTATTAAAAATTAAAATTGATATATTTACCCCTATCATTTCTCGTGTTTGTTTGATGGAATTTTAATATTTAATTATTTTTCAACACAGACCTCTAAAAGGCTATTGGGAGAACCCGTGGATCCTAGGAAAAAAAACTTGGGGGGGGAAAACTTTTCTATCTCATCTTATGATTGTGGCCAGAAGGATAGCAGTAGAATTATCACCTGATAGAAGTTCAATCCCCAAATTTGTGAAAGATTCCAACAAGATACTGTTATCAATGAGGTCACATTCCCCTGTTCTATTTCCTGATAGAAGACAACAGAACAAGTTATCATCCCTAACTGGTCTAGTTACTCTTCCATCAGATCCACATTGGGAATAGATTAATGCAACTCTAACACCTATCCAATTAAAGTCTATGCAGCCAGATCCCAAATTAAAGAAAAAAACACTGTCATTTTTAGACACGATGGTGAAATATTATTCCTGACCCATTCCATATATTTTCCAACCCTGGAACCAACCACACCTGGAGCAGAGTTGGTTTCTTTTTAAAGGGTAGGTCATGCTACTTTGCAAGAAGCCTCCACAGAGAAACCCAGCAAAAAGCCAGGGAGTTTATGGATAATGGATGCTTTCAACATTTCAGGAAGATGATAACAGGTACAGAAGATCAGGCCAAGAATGATATTGGCATCAGCAAATTGTTCTGTGTTTAAAAGGATATTTACCATAGCTATAAACATTAAGAATAAGATATTAAGTAGTCAAATGATATTTTCCTTTTCTTTCTGATGGCATACGTGTCATAAGTTATATTGAAATTATTGTTAAATATCCCACAGCAGTGAGAGTGAGTCCTAAAACAAGTACAAACTTTGCAGGTATAGGAAGGAAATAGATTTCTGTATTGTAATTTGGAAAGCATGGAGAGCTGATTCACTTTTACTATAGGTAATTGCCTAGTGAATTTATTCTTAATACTATCTGTTTTCTAGTACTTCACATAAAAATGCATCCTTAAAACTCAGTAAAAATTAAATAATTTGGTGAGCTTTAGGGGTCGCCAAACTTTTGGACTTCAGTGACCACCAAAATAATAATTTTAAATCCCATGGACCACTAATACGAATTTTGACTGATGGTGGCTTGCTGACATTTATGGGAAGGTCGGTCCCATATTCCAGAGCTGCAGTAGTCACAGCACTGTTCCTTTGGTCATCCTGGAGGAGCTGCTTCTCCACCCAGGTGCACCAGCCTCCATGGATTGGAGAAGCTGCTCCAGGATGACCAAAGGGCCAGTCTTGTGACTACTGCAGCTCTGGAATATGGGACCGACTTTCCCACAAATGTCAGCAAGCCACCCCTGGGACGGATTTCCCTCCCCTGCTACTGGTCTTACCTTCCAGTTCCAGCTCGCATGGCTCTACTCAACGTAAGGTTTGCGCTCAAAGGGTGAGTGTCAGTGGGTGGGCGGGCCATGTGAGCGGTGCAGTGTTCCCATGCAGTCTGGATTAATTGCTTTGTGGGGGTGCTGGGAGGGGCATATCTCTGTGGACCACCAAAATTTTCTCACGGACCACCAGTAGTCTCCAGCCCACTGGTTGGCAACCACTGAACTATATAACTCACTGATTAAAGATTGTCTGCAGTTTATAAGATTTTCAATCTATATGGCCAGAATAAGATGAGAGGGCCATAGAAAGGTGTTAAAGTATTACCAGAGTCTCCCATAGCAATTGTTAGCTTAACCAATTTTATTAAATTCTACTACATCCTATCAAGGATGGAGTGGTAAAAAAGATGTAGGATTTAAACTGAGCCAAAGGAGAGCAAACAACTGAAGATAGACTGGTTATATCATGTAAAGATATATGTAATTACCATATCAATTATAATGTGCTAAGAGTCTACTGCCTTTATGGAGACCTTTTGAGATAGACTGAAACCTTTTTATTGTGAGTGTTGGAAGAAATATCCTTCTGGGTTCAGTTCTAAGTGGGGAGAAAGACACTGGAAGCATGGAGACTGTTTGGAAAGACAGTTTAAAGCCCATGTCACACTGAACCAACGGATGCAAAGAGGATGTAAAACAGACAAAAAACCTTGCCATCCGTTCAAAAACACGATGTACTCACTGCCTCCGTTTTGCTTCCTCTCTATCTGTCCAGCATCCGTTTATTGACGTTTCATGCCTAAAACTTTTGCGTGGAAAATGTATCAAGTTCGTCCATTCTGCATCCACTACGCATCCGCTACACATCCGCTATGCATCCGTTACGCATCCGCTATATCCGCTAGGCGTGCGCTACGCATCCGCACAACTCCATCCACCCGGATGCAGGGAGGAAGCAGAACAGACACGGAACAGATGCAGAACAGATGCCTAACGGATGCAGAACGGAAACAAAGCATTTAAAACAGAAAAAACGTTCGCAGAGGGGACCTATCTCGGATATTAAGGATGTCTACAGGATGCCTAGAGGATGCCTAGTGGAAAACCTATATTGCCTATAAAAAGGGGGAGCAACTCATCTGCATCTCACTTTCAGAACAGCAGAACAGCGGTGCAGACCTCTGCAGCCTTCATCTGCTTCTTGCTCTTCCACAGCATCCAGTCATGTCCACCGTGGATTGTGACAAAGTCCTTTCGGCAGCCACCATCATTCTGCAACAGTGCGAAGCCATCTGCAGGCTCTGTGAACTCTACTGCGAGAAGAAAAGGAGCCACCCAAAAAGAGTCTGGATCCAAAGATGGTTCACCAGAAGAGCAGAGGACGGACTGTACAACAAGCTGATGGTGGAGCTCAAGAACGAAGACTCTTGTGCATTCCAGAACTTCATGAGGATGCCTCCAGCCACGTTTGACGAAGTTGTGGAGCAGCTGAAACCCAGGTTGACCAAGCAGAGCACCAACTTCCAGCCCAGCCTGGAACCTGGGCTCAAGGTGGGACTCACTCTGCGCCACCTGGCCTCAGGGACCTCCTACAGGAGCATGCAGTATGGCTGGAGGGTGCCATCCAACACCATCAGCATTGTGGTCAGAGAAGTGGTGCAGGCCATCATCGAAGAATACCTGGAGGGGCTCCTCCAGTGCCCCTCCACTGAAGAAGGATGGAAGAAAGTTGCAAAGCAGTGGTATCAGAAGTGGAACTTCCCCCACACTGTTGGAGCCATAGGTGGCAAGCACGTGGCCTGCAAAGCGCCAGCCAAGTCGGGATCCACTTATTTCAACTACAAGGGCTTCTTCAGCATCATCCTCTTTGCCATGGTCGATGCTGACTACAAGTTCATGTACATCGATGCTTCAGGCAACGGTTTATCTTCAGATGCCCAGGTATATAACGCCAGTCACCTCAAGGAGGAGCTGGAAGGCAACCTCATCATGGGTTTCCCAGATCCAGAACCCCTGCCCAACAACACGCAAGATGTGCCCTACTTCATCGTGGGAGATGACGCCTTCTCCCTCACAACCTACCTCATGAAGCACTACAGTTCCAGACTCCTCACCCGTGAAGAGAGGATCTTCAACGACAGGCTGTCCAGGGCAAGGCGGGTGGTGAAGAACGCCTTTGGCATCCTGGCCAACAGGTTCCAGGTACTTCTCACCACCATGCAGTATTGCCCAGAGACCGTGAGGAGGATCATGGAAACTTGCTGCATCCTGCACAATCTCATGCGCACCCGCTACCCAGTGTTGCAGAACAGGCTCGTGGACCTCCAGCAAGGCAATGGGGACATGGAGCCTGGGGAATCGAGGCAAGGGCAAAACCTGATCAACATTGGGGATGTGCAAGGCCCCAACAGAGCCTCACATGAAGCGAAGAAGCAGCGCAACCTCCTGAGACACTGGTGCAACTCCCCAGCTGGAGCAGTGGAGTGGCAAGACAGGATGGTAGATGCTTAATGGATGCTTCCTTCAGCCTGTCTCTTCACACTGATGAGATTGTGCCATGTATGTTTGGTTGGCCTACAATGAACAGGGAGTTTAATAAAGAGTTGTGTTTATGTTGACATGCGTGGATAATTATTACATTATTACTGATAATAAAGGGCCATAGGTGTGGCACCTGGGAGGGTGGACCATACAGTCCCATTATACTTGCACTGGAGGTTTATCTATCCCACTGCTATCATAACCCATCCCACAGCTATTACCCATCCCACAGGTATCCTTACCCATCCCACAAGCATGCAAAGGCTTAAACCATTTCTAAAAGTTTCCAGCAAGAGTTTATTAAAAAAAAGAAATGAAGCAAGTGTGTGAATCATAAATAGACTTTATTAACAAAAAGCTGTAAAACAGAAATGAGTCTCTGGCACTCCTCTTGGTTGCTCAGTCTCAGGGGTGAAGGGTCCATGTGCTGTGCAGGTGGCTGGTGCTGGAGTGCTTGTCATCAGCTCCTCCAGAAGCAGAAGCAACAGAAGCCCCAGCCCCAGAAGAGCGAGCCCGTGCTGCAGAAGCCCCAGCAGAACCATCCGCTCCCATCCGCTTCCATCCACTGGGCTTCCGTTCCGCATCCGCTTTGCATCTGTCCTGCGTCCTCCCCGCGTCCGTGTTATCCGCTCCGGTTATCCAAATTTTTGCCCCTTTTGAGAGCGGATAACAACGGATGGAACATTTTGCTCATCCGTTTTGTCCTTTTTGCATCCATTGGTCAGTGTGACATGGGCTTTATTGGAGACAGGATCATATGCTTTGGAGCTCTTGGGTGATGAAAAAGGAAAAAATGCTGAGAGTGCTTGGGTTTTATACCCTCTGTTGGACTTTGAATTTGAGCTTGTGTTCTGATTGGTTGTCAGACTACCATGAGACCATGCAGGGGTAATTCTGTAAGTTATCTTTTGAGTCCCAGGCTTGGTCGACTCTTGCTGGGTGATGATGTAATGAAAGGTCTTTTGGTAATTCCTATTATGGCTTTGCCTGAAGGAGGTAGATCTTTGTTATGTAGAATAGACTAGCCCAGGCTTTAATGGTCCATTAAGGCAGGAGGGGGCTGAGTTTCTGCCTCTTGTTCTGAGTTTCTACTTCTTGTTTTGGGGGAATATTCTGTCTTTTTAGTGTATCCTAAAATATTTCATTTTCCTAGGATAAGGGTGGGTTTTAACTTCCAACATGAGTTCAGTAATCTCTTGCCTAATTGTGCTTTAAATTCTAATTTTTACAAAATGCCAATTTTGAGATATGCTATATAAAATGCCTGGGAAGTTTAAAATGGTGTGATATTGCTTTCTCCTTTTTTGATTCTTCATGGCAAACCTGGATCTACTAATTATTTTGTACAAAGTTTGTTTTATCTTCTTGTTCTATGTAGAATTCACAGAGGAACTGCTGACAGACAACAGTACATATCACATTAGATGAATGTGATAAATGAATTCTTTATTTTAGAAAACTGTCCTTAAGGAGGCAGTAGAATTATTACCTTCTAAAGGGAAAGTAAAAGTTTTACTGACATATTAAATCAGTGGTAGTATTCAATTTTTTTATTACCGTTTCTGTGGGCATGGCTTGGTGGGCATGGTGTGACTTGTTGGGTGTGGTGTGGCTTGATGGACATAGCTTGGTAGGCATGGCAGGGGAAGGATACTGTAAAATCCCCACTCCCTCTCCACCCCACTAACCTGCTTTCCAGCTCTGTTCTCCTATGCAAGGCAACAAAAAAAGACCAAGCTGAATCTCAGGAGGCAGAGAATAGATGTGGGTGGGGCCAGTCAGAGGTGGTATTTGCCAGTTCTCCAAACTACTCAATATTTCCGTCACCAGTTCTCCAGAACTGGCTGAATATCACCTCTGATTTAAATCAGGAGTGGGATTCTACTAGTTCTATCCCATTCTATAGAACCCCTTGTTAAACCCATGTCACACTGCACCAACGGATGCAAAGAGGATGTAAAACAGACAAAAAAGCTTGCCATCCGTTGGAAAACGTGATGCATCCGTTGTGTACTCACTGTGTCTGTCTTTCATACACTCTATCCATCGAGCATCCGTCTACTGCTATTTCATCTGCTCAAAAAGTTTTGAGCTGCACAAAACTTTTTGAGCAGATGAACTTTCCGCCGCATACGATATACATCCGCGACACAAACGGGCAATAAACATTCTACGTCCATTGTCATCCATTACACGTCCGATGTATCCTCTTGGCATCCTCTGGACATCCGCACAACTCACATCCGCTCCAGCTGAAAGCGGAAAGAGGGAGGAAGCGAAAGGTACGCAGAACATCCACACAGCGTTAGTAGCACGGACATAGAAAGGATGAAAGCGGATGCAGCTCGGATATAAAGCATTAAAATGGACAAAACATTCATATATGGGATGTATCTCGGATATTTAGGATGTCTGGAGGATGTCTAGAGGATGGGGAAGGACACCTAGCGGAAAACCAACATTTCCTATAAAAAGGGGGAGGAAATCACCTGGATCTCACTATCAGTCCAGCAGCCCTGGTGTGCAGACCTCTTCAGCCTTGCTCTTGCTCTTCCACATCATCCATTGAAATCCACCATGGATCATCGCACACTCCTTTTTGTAGCCGCCATCATTCACCACCAGAACCAAACCCTCTTCAGACTGTTTCACCTTTTCTACGCAAAGAGAAGGAGACGTCGAAGAGCTGTCTGGGTCCGAAGATGGATCGGGAGAAGAGTGGGGTTTGGACTCTATGACAAGCTGATGGTGGAGCTGAGAAATGAAGACCCTCGTGCATTCCAGCACTTCATGAGGATGCCACCAGCCATGTTTGATGAAGTTGTGGAGCGTCTGAGACCCAGGTTGACCAAGCCAAACACCAACTTCTGTCCCAGCCTGGATCCAGGACTGAAGGTGGCATTGACTCTGCGCCACCTGACCTCTGGGATCACATACAAAAACATGCAGTATGCCTGGAGGGTGCCACACAACACTATCAGCATTGTGGTCAGAGAAGTGGTGCAGGACATCATCGAAGAATACTTGGAGGAGCTCCTCCAGTGTCCCACCACTGAAGAAGGCTGGAGGAAAGTTGCAGAGCAGTGGTATCAGAGGTGGACCTTTCCCCACACTGTTGGAGCCATAGATGGGAAGCACGTGGCCTGCAAAGCTCCAGCCAACTCAGGGTGCTCTTATCACAACTACAAGGGCTTCTTCAGCATCATCCTCTTTGCCATGGTCGATGCTGACTACAAGTTCATGTACATCGATGCTTCAGGCAACGGGTCAGCTTCAGATGCCCAGGTATACAACGCCAGTGACCTCAAGGGTGGGCTGGAACACAACCTCATCATGAGTTTCCCAGATCCTGACCCACTGCCCAACGACACACAAGATGTGCCCTACTTCATTGTGGGTGATGATGCCTTCTCCCTCAGAATCTACCTCATGAAGCCCTACACTTCCAGATACCTCACCCGTGAAGAGAGGATTTTCAACTACAGGCTGTGCAGGGCAAGGCGGGTGGTGGAGAACGCCTTTGGCATCCTGGCCAACAGGTTCCAGGTACTTCTCACCACCATGCAGCATCGCCCACAGACCGTGAGGAGGATCGTGGAAGCTTGCTGCATCCTGCACAATCTCATGCGCACCCGCTACCCAGTGTTGCAGAACAGGCTCGTGAACCTCCAACAAGGCAATGGGGACATGGAGCCTGGTGAATGGAGGCAAGGGCGAAACCTGATAGATACTGTGGATGTGCAAGACCCCAACAGAGCTTGACGTGAAGGGAAGAAGCAGCGCAACCTCCTGAAACACTGGTGCAACTCCCCAACTGGAGCAGTGGAGTGGCAAGACAGGATGGTAGATGCTTAATGGATGCTTCCTTCAGCCTGTCTCATCACACTGATGAGATTGTGCCATGTATGTTGAGTGGACTTACAATGAATAGGGCATTAATAAAGAGTTGTGTTTATGTTGAAATGTGTTGATCAATGATTACATTGTTATTGATAATAAAGGGCCATTTGTGTGGCACCTGGGAGGGTGGACCATACAGTCCCACTATGCTTGCACTGGAGGTTTATCTATCCCACAACTATCCTTACCCATCCCACAACTATTCTTATCCCACAGCTATCCTTACCAATCCCACAAGCATGCAAAGGCTTAACCCTTTTTTCAAAGTTTTCCCCAACACTTTATTAAGTTAAAAAAAATGAACCAAGTGTCTTAAGCAAAAATAACCTTTATTAATAACAAACTGTATGACTTAAAAAGCAAAATGACCCAAGTAAAGTGTCTTAAGCAAAGATAAAGTGAGCAGGTAACAACTCAGTCTCTGGCACTCTTCTCAGTCACTCTGAGGCATGCCCATGGTCTCAGATGTAAAGGGGCCATTGACTGTGGAGGTGGCTGTGGCTGAAGTGCTGGTCTGAGGTGCCATTGGGGTGCCAGGCCCCGAGAGTACAATAGGAGATGGTGTGTGCAGGAAACTCTCAGAGAGCTGACTCAGTCCCGTGAGGTTGAGAGGCCCTTCCTCAAGGCCCTGGGATGTGAGGCCCAAGACTGATGACAGATGTTCTGAGGAAGGCCTTGGCTTTGTGGTAGAGGAAGGAGGAGTGTAGTAGGGCTGTCTGGTCTGCAGCTGAGTCAGGTGAGGTGTCTGGAGCATCTGTGGCATCCGAGGAACCTGGGTGTGTACTGGGAAGGGCTGCCTCTGCTGTGGGAAGTCCTGGTAGTGGTAGGCTTGGTAGGCAAGGGGCTGCTGAAATTTGTGGAAGGGCTGTGACATCGCCTGGGGTGGAGGAGCAGACCTGGAGTGGGTAGGAGCAGGTTCAGCTGGGCCTGGAGGGTGGTGCAGAAGAGCTGTGATCCTCTCCTTCATCGCCTGGTACTGGGCCTCGGGCATGTCCATGAGGGTCTGGCTCACGTACGTGATGAAGGGCTTGCGGTTAGAGGATGGTATGTCGAAGTGGACCAGCTGGGAGAGGAGATCTGTGCTGGCTTTGATTGTGTCCCTGATCTCCAAGAGGACAATGTGGCTCTGTCCCTGCAGTCTGCCTCTCTGCCTGCTTTCTGTGGAGGTGGAGCTGGGTGTGGGTGTGGCTTGGTCTCTGGTGGCTGCTTCTTCTTGCTCCATTTGAGACAGGGGATCCTCCACGTCCTCTGGCATGGGGAGTGCAGCTGTCAGGGGGGGTTCTGTCGTGGGGCCCTCCAAAGACACCTGCCTGGACACGGTAGCTGTCTCCTGGCTGGAAGAGGAGTGGCTCTCTGTGGGCTGTCTGAGGGAGAGGGTTGACAGAGGGGCTGCTCCTCGGTGGTGGATCTCACCCTCCAGGAAGCTGCACCTGGCCATGACATAGGTCTCCCGGTCAGTGAGCTTGACAGCGGCCTGTCCAGATTTCTTCAGGTGCAGCTTGCCATACCAGGTGTGCATGTGCTTCCACCACCCAAGGAGTACATCTGAAGTGTAGCCCAGGCTCTCTGCCTTCTCTCTCCACGCTGCCTGCTTCCGCTTGGTGTCACGATAGAGCCTGTGGCCCTTCCTCCACAGATACTCGTTCTCCCTCAGCCATTCCAGCACCTCCTCCTTATGGTCTTCGGAAATGGAGTACTGTTTCCTCTCCCCCTTCTCCTTGCCTTGCCTCTTCCTCCCTCTGGCAGGGGCTTCAGGGCCTTCAGCAGCAGGGCTTCGAGGGCCTTGGGGCTGGTCCACCAAAGCAGCAGCAGCAGCAGGGGAAGCACTAGCAGCAGCAGGAGAAGCAGCAGAAGGAGAAGCAGCACCAGCACCAGCAGCACCAGCAGGAGAAGCACCAGCAGCACCAGGAGCACCAGCACCAGCAGCACCAGCAGCACCAGCAGGAGAAGCCACAGCAGCACCAGCAGCACCAGCAGCACCAGCAGCACCAGCAGCACCAGCAGGAGAAGCACCACCACCAGCAGCAGCAGGAGAAGCACCAGCAGCACCAGCAGGAGGAGCACCAGCAACACCAGGAGCACCAGGAGCACCAGCAGCACCAGCAGCACCAGCAGCAGCACCAGCAGCTTCAGAGTCAGCGCCAGGGGGTGGGATGGTGGTTCTGTCCTTCTTGCCAGGGCTGGCAGGAGTAGGCACAGGCTTCCTCTTCTTCCCCATGGTGTTCTCTCAAGATGTCTCTGGCAGCAGGTCTTTCTTCTGAATGGTGACTGCTTGCGAGCTGCATCCTTTTATATCCGCGGAGCTTACGCAATTCATCCTCCCCGCATGCGCAGTGAACGCTTTGCATCCGCTATACATCTGCTATAAATCCTACAGGCGTCCGTGATGCATCCGCATCATCCGCTACGCATCCGCTCCTTCCGCTACACGTCCACTTCACTGTTCTCCCCCGGAAGCCCTGCGGATGTGTCATCCGCTTCCATCCGCTAGGCTTCCTATGAACATCCGCTTTACATCCCCGCTACATTCTCCCCACGTCCGTTCCTTTCTGTTGTTGTCTGCTCTGTTTATGCAAATTTGGGGCACTTTTGAGAGCGGATAACAACGGATGGAAAATTTGCTCATCTGCTGTGTCCTTTTTACATATGTTTTGCATCCATCGGCCAGTGTGATTGGCCTAGCCTTTAACTTTCTCAGGAGTTTGGAGCAATCTCCTTTTATTTTTTTTCCACCCTTATTATATTCTTGGCAGACAGCCTAGACTTCCTGTCTCTGAAGCTTCTGAGGCTTTCTTAAAGGGGAAGGGTTTTAAGATATACTTCCCTGGACAATCAGGACTTTGAAGAAATAATTGAATAATGAAGTAAAGCTTTTAGTGAGGGGAGGGGAACCAAGATAAGTGACATTCAGCAAGGCTTCTTGGCTAGCTAGAAAGATTGACATTCAAACATGAGTTTACATACCCTTTCTGAGTTTTTGGTCTTAAACTGGTTTTTGGTGAAGGTTAATTCTGTGCTTGGTGACGTTTAATCCTGTGTTTATTGATGGGATAATTTTCCCTATTCAGATTCAACAAGCAACAGCTACTGTTGTGATTTAATTATTTGTATTGTGTTTGAATTTTTTCCTGCCTCATGGTTTCTTTTTCTATCTGGAGAGGGGGTCTTCCTCACTGCTTTAGTACTGTCTAGTACTGTCCTTTTGGGGTATATTTCCAAGAAGCAGGATACAAGCTTGGCACTGATATTTTTTTCTGCCTTTCTGGGAGGCATGTGACCTTTCCTTAAATCTGGATGATTTCCTTAGGATATCTTGTGAGGTGAGTGAGACAAACTAGTATTTTTAAATGATGCAAATGGATCTAAGGATTGCTTTTCCTGGGTGTGCTTTTTCTGGAGATCTTAAATGACCTCTCTACTAAAGAGTTTCACTTTATGAGCAAAAGCTGGCTGCTGATAGTTATCATTGCATTTTAACTATTTTAATTCCTCAAGGTGCTCTGGCACCTTGCCTGATTGTAACTCTGGCTTGCAGGTATTTTTAATCTAATGATTGGCATTTAGGGCAGCTTTTTACAAACAAATAAACTTTTGTATTTTTGTACAGGTAGTCCTTGACTTACAACAGTTCATTTAGTGACCATTCAAAGTTATAATGGCATTGAAAAAAGTAACTTATGACCATTTTTCACACTTATGACCGTTGCAGCATCTGCATTGTCATGAGAGGCCAGGCAAGAAATGCCCTTTGCTTGACATGAGTAATGTCAACTTAGCCACACCCACCAGTCACATGACCACCAAGCCACACCCACCAAATAAGCCATGCCCACAGAGCTGGTTGTTAAAATAACTGAATCCCACCCCTGATTTAAATGCTTTACAACACCTGACATGTTACCTAAAATGAAACTCTTTCTTGGCATGTTCCAAATATTCCGAATATGTGTGTTTCAGGATAAATTTTGTCTCTTTTCTTTTTGTTGTTATTGTCTAAGCAAGTTGAAGATCACCCTCTAATTCCAGGAATGATAAGTTGCCTACTGTAAATAACCTAAAGAATTTGGCCTTGACAACAAGTAACTGAGATAATGACAAAACTCATTTTCTCACAAAACTCTGGAAGTTTAGCTGATTTACTCTTTTGAAGCACTGCCTAACATTGAACCAAAAGAAATACTGAGAAAAGTAAGGAATTTATAACAGCCCCTGTTAACAACACTTATACTAGCAAAACCTTTGATTTGTATCGCCATCCCACCACCACCACTGCTGTTGCCAAGGGTTGCAAAAGCAGTTATGCAATCTACAAACATCTCTGACAAACTTTGATTGAACTGAGGATTCTCAACAGAAAAGCAACCAGAAGGAAGACCATTGGCAATTTGAAAAGGGGCTGGTCTTGTATCAGATTTAACAGATAATCAGTTGAAAGGGACCTTGTAGGTCATCTAGTCCAACTCCCCGCCCAAGCAGGAGACCCTACACCATTTCTGACAAATGGAAGTCCAATCTCTTCATCACCCAAACAAAATCTGCACTTCCCTTGATGTCATAATTCTACCACATGGACTGCAGGCTAAAGGACTCTCCAGAAGAAAAGTTTCAAGCTCTGGATGAACCCACACTCATAACAGTTTAGCAACACTTTCAGCAAATTCAACCAAATATTGGTGATCTTCAGACCTCTTGTCGCACTTAACCTAAGATGGGCAGCCTTTACACCAGCATGTTAGAGTGCCAGTCTGGCCATATTGATCAAGAAAGAACTTGGAAGGAAGGTCATAGATACGACTATAAGTGCCTTCTCATCTTTTTGCTCATCTTTTTGCTCTATTATAGATCTCTTGTGATTATGATGTTACATTTACTACCAAAAACATATACATATTATTCCCCTGGCATATAAGTGAATTTGGAGTAAACCCTGCTACAGTTAAATTCAAAAACTCCCAACACAATTAAATTGTTTTGGGAGATTTTAATGCAAGCTTGGCCAATTTATATAATATCACATTAGTAATCTAAACATTCCCGAAGAATGCTATTTCCTATTACCTTTATGTTCCTTTAGGGACTGGCGGGGAGGAGGGGAAACACTGCCATTGAACAATTGTTAAATCTGATATGCAAAGGTAACTTGCATATCTTAGGAGGCAAAGTCCAAAATTTTGTTTACTTACCAAAATAAATCCTCTCAGTACTTTTAGATTTTGAACTTCCTTTGATTCAGGGTGTGCGACACATCACTCCTTTGTCATTTTCATATACGGACTTGCTTTAAGAAACATATCAAGAATTCAAACCAGTGCAGGCAAATAGTAAAAACTATGCACAGTGCCCATTTTCTTTCTATAATAATGTGCCTAGTCATATGCCTTGGATATATTATAATCCTTACAGAAGAAAATATATTGGCAGAAAAAAATAAGGAAGATTTTCAAATGACTTTCAAAGTATCTAAAAGTTTATTTAAATGTTATGTTCTGCAATTATATTTATCTTTTCTCTCTTAATATGATCTTTACTTCTCTAAAGTGTTTATGTCTTGAGAGTTTAACAGTTGGATTCTATGTCACATTTCCTTTTCTCTTAACTGCAATTTTACTTAGTTTTTGAATTTTTCTTTACAGTTCAATTAACATGCTGTTAATTAATTAAAAAACATCCTTTACCTAACAGAAAACTGTATAACATTTGGCAGCAGGGGCATATCCCCACTGGAAACCCTTTTCATTCCTCCATAGTCTCTTCTCAAACTTGAAAGCTGATATCCTAATTATATGTATATAGGGCATCTTTAGCATACCCATCGGTTCAGTCCTCTGGCTTTATGTGCCCACCCCTTTCTAGATATCATGAGCTTACAAGAAACCACTGATGTTATTCTCAAATGATTTTGACAGATGGCTAGATCTATAGTTAAGCAATTTGTTAAAACTGAATTCTGGGTTTATGTACACAAATTTGTGTTGGGCTTGTTTGCAATATGGTGGTGAATTTTGACAGACAGTTCTCCCCTTTTATCTCTGTAAGCTTGGTGAGATTGACCATCAATCTTCCACAGGTATGGAGTTTTTAAGGAGAGCTAATCACATGTACAATTCTCATCAATTCATCAAGTTGCAATATATATCAAACTACTCTTAATTCTCCACTGGGGCAAGATGAAGGCAACGTTATGGGGACTGCCCCCCCCCCCCATGTTGCCAGGGTGTATTTGTGCCATAATCGGGTGATAGCAAGGAAAGGCGAAAGGCATTAGTCTGTGAAAACAGTGCCATCTTGTGGTAAAATACTAGATTCAAACGAAATGCTTAAGCCCCTGTCACACAGCACCAACTGATGGAAAGAGGATGTAAAACGGAAACACTTGCCATCCCTTGATTAACGCGATGCTTCCGTTCTGTATTCACTGTGTTCGTTTTTCATCCTCTCTATCCGTCCAGCATCCGTCTATTGACATTTCATCCACTCAAAAGGTTTTGAGCTGCTCAAAACTTTTTGAGCGGAAAATGTATCCAACGCGTCCGTTCTCCATCCGCAATACATACGGGGAACATCCGCTCTACATCCGTCATCATCCGTTACGCATCCGCTATATCCACTAGGCATCCGCTGCGCATCCGTGCAACTCAAATCCGCTCCAGCGGAAAACAGACACAGGGAGGAAGTGAAACGGATACGGAATGGACAAAGCATTAGTAGCAAGGAGGGAGAAAGGATGAAAGCGGATGCAGCTTGCATACAAAGCATTAAAACGGAAAAAACATTTGCAGAGGGATGTATCTCGGATATTTAGGATGTCTGCAGGATGCCTAGAGGATGCAAAAGGACACCGAGCGGAAAACCTATATTTCCTATAAAAAGGGGGAGGAACTTACCTGGATCTCACTTTCAGTCCAGCAGCCCTGCTGTGCAAACCTCTTCAGCCTTCATCTGGCTCGTGCTCTTCCACAGCATCCAGTCATCTCCACCATGGATCATCACACACTCCTTTTGGTAGCCACCATCATTCTACAACAGTGCAAAGCCATCTACAGGCTCTTTCACCTGTTCTACGTGAAGAAAAGGAGGCGGCCAAGGAGTGTCTGGGTCCAAAGATGGATTGGCAGAAGAGCAGAGTACGGAATGTATAACAAGCTGATGGTGGAGCTGAGGAACGAAGACCCTCGTGCATTCCAGAAGGTCATGAGGATACCTCCAGCCATGTTTGACGAAGTTGTGGAGCAGCTGAGACCCAGGTTGACCAAGCAGAGCACCAACTTCCAGCCCAGCCTGGACCCTGGACTCAAAGTGGCACTGACTCTGCGCCACCTGGCCTCAGGGACCACGTACAGGAGCATGCAGTACAGCTGGAGGGTGCCACACAACGCCAACAGCATTGTGGTCAGAGACGTGGTGCAGGCCATCATCGAAGAATACCTGGAGGAGCTCCTCCAGTGCCCCTCCACTGAAGAAGGATGGAAGAAAGTTGCAGAGCAGTGGTATCAGAAGTGGAACTTCCCCCACACCGTTGGAGCCATCGATGGGAAGCACGTGGTCTGCAAAGCTCCAGCCAAGTCAGGGTCCACTTATTTCAACTACAAGGGCTTCTTCAGCAACATCCTCTTCGCCATGGTCGATGCTGACTACAAGTTCATGTATATCGATGCTTCAGACAATGGGTCAGCTTCAGATGCCCAGGTATACAACGCCAGTGACCTCAAGGGTGGGCTTTAATGCAACCTCATCATGGGTTTCCCAGATCCTGACCCACTGCCCAACGACACACAAGATGTGCCCTAATTCATTGTGGGTGATGATGCCTTCTCCCTCAGAACCTACCTCATGAAGCCCTACACTTCCAGATGCCTCACCCGTGAAAAGAGGATCTTCAACTACAGGCTGTCCAGGGCAAGGTGGGTGGTGGAGAACGCCTTTGCCATCCTGGCCAACAGGTTCCAGGTACTTCTCACCACCATGCAACATCGCCCACAGACCGTGAGGAGGATCGTGGAAGCTTGCTGCATCCTGCACAATCTCATGCGCACCCGCTACCCAGTGTTGCAGAACAGGCTCGTGGACCTACAACAAGGCAATAGGGACATGGAGCCTGGTGAATGGAGGCAAGGGCGAAACCTGATAGATACTTTGGATGTGTAAGGCCCCAACAGAGCTTCACGTGAAGGGAAGAAGCAGTGCAAGTTCCTGAAACACTGGTGCAACTTCCTGAAACACTGGTGCAACTCCCCAGCTGGAGCAGTGGAGCGGCAAGACAGGATGGTAGATACTTAATGGATGCTTCCTTCAGCCTGTCTCATCACACGGATGAGATTGGGCCATGTATGTTGAGTGGGCCTACAAAGAACAGGGCATTTAATAAAGAGTTATGTTTATGTTGAAATGTGTGGATCAATGATTACATTGTTATTGATAATAAAGGGCCATAGGTGTGGCACCTGGGAGGGTGGACCATACAGTCCCACTATGCTTGCACTGGAGGTTTATCTATCCCACAGCTATTACCCATCCAAAGGTATCCTTGCCCATCCCACTGCTATCCTTACCCATCCCACAAGCATGCAAAGGTTTAAACCATTTCTAAAAGTTTCCACCAAGACTTTATTTAACAAAATAAATGAAGCAAGTGTGTGAAGCAAAGATAATCGTTATTGATAACAAGCTGTAAAAGCAAAATGACCCAAGTCTCCCAAACAAAGATAAAGTCAACAGGTAGCCACCCAGTCTCTGGCACTTTTCTCAGTCACTCTGAGGTGTGCCCTTAGTCTCAGGGGTGAAAGGTCCAGGTGCTGTGGAGGTGGCTGCTGCTGGAGTGCTGGTCTGAGGCGCCATTGGGGTGCCTGGCCCCGAAAGGACAACAGGGGATGGTGTGTGGAGGAAGCTCTCAGAGAGCTGGCTCAGTCCTGTGATGTTGAGAGCCCCTTCCTCCAGGACATGGGGTGTCAGCCCCAATACCGATGACAGATGTTCTGAGGCCGGGCTTGGCTGTGGGGTGGAGGAAGGAGGAGTGTAGTGGGAATGTCTGGTCTGCAGCTGCGCGAGGTGAGGCTTGGGTGGCATCTGTGGCGTGGCTGGCATCAGTGGCATGGGTGGCATTGGTGGCGTCGGTGGCATCAGTGGCATCAGTGGCACCGGTGGCATCCAATGTACCTCTGCCTGGACTGGGAAGGGCTGTCTGTGCTGCTGGACCTCCTGGTAGCCGTAGCCTTGGTAGGTGAGGGCCTGTGGAAAGCCTTGGAAGTGCAGTGACATCACCTGGGGTGGAGGAGCAGGCCTGGACTGGGTGGGAGCAGGTTAAGCTGGGTCTGGAGGGTTGCGAAGACCGGTGATCCTGTTCTTGATCACCTGGTACTGTGATTCGGACATGTTCATGAGGGTCTGGTTGACGTAGGTGAGGAAGGGCTTGCAGTCAGAGTGTATACCAGCTGAGAGAGCAGATTTA
Organism: Laticauda colubrina; assembly: GCA_015471245.1. Lineage (NCBI taxonomy): Eukaryota > Metazoa > Chordata > Lepidosauria > Squamata > Elapidae > Laticauda > Laticauda colubrina. The sequence continues at coordinate 11,084,557 of BLBF01000044.1, read as the reverse complement.
CGCTGCTTCTGATGGTGTCCCTGATCTCCAGCAGGACAGTGTGGCTCTGCCCCTCCGGTTGGCTCTCTGCCTGCTTTCTGTGGAGGTGGAGCTGGGGGTGGATGTGGGTTGGTCTCTGGTGGAAGTGCCCTCTCCTTGCTCCCACTGCGTCAGGGGGTCCTCCATGCACTCCACCACGGGTAGTGCAGCTGTCGGGGGGGTCTCCATCGTGGCACGCTCCACAGATACCTGCCTGGACACAGGAGCTGACTCTTGGCCAGAAGAGGACTGGCTCTCTCTGGGGTGCCTGAAAGAGAGGGTTGTCAGAGGGGCTGCTCCTCAGTGGCAGATCTCACCCTCCAAGAAGCTGCACTTGGCAATCACGTAGGTCTCTCGATCCGTCAGCTTGACCGTGGCCTGGCCAGATTTCTTGAGGTGCAGCTTCCCGTACCAGGTGTGCATGTGCTTCCACCAGCCGAGGAGCACCTCCGAAGTGTAGCCCAGGCTCTCCGCCTTCTCTCTCCAACCAGCCTGCTTTCTTTTGGTGTGTCGATAGAGCCTGTGTCCCTTCCGCCAAAGATATTCGTTCTTCCGCAGCCATTCCAGCACCTCATCCTCATGTTCCTCTTCGATGGGGGTATTGCCTCCTATCCCGTTCTCGTTCACACGTATGCCTCTTCCTCCCTCCGGCAGGGCCATCTGGGCCCTCATCAGAGGGGCTTCGAGGTTGTAGGGGCTGCTCCACCACACCACCACCACCACCAGCAGCAACAACCACAGTCACAGCAAAAGCAGGACCAGCAGCACCAGGATCATCATCAGCAGAGTAAGCACCAGCAGCGCCAGCAGGACCAGGATCAGCAGCAGCAGAGTAAGCACCAGCAGCACCAGCAAGACCAGGATCAGCAGCAGCAGAGTAAGCACCAGTAGCACCAGCAGGACCAGGAGCAGCGCCAGCAGAGTAAGCACCAGCAGAAGCCCCAGCACCAGGAGCAGCGCCAGCAGAAGCTCCAGCACCAGAAGATTCAGCCGGAGCAGCAGAAGCCCCAGCAGAAGCAGAGTCAGGGCCAGGGGATGTGATGGTGGCCCTGTCCCTCTTGCCAGGGCTGGCAGCAGATGCCACAGACTTTCTCTTCTTCCCCATGGCTGGATGGCTGGATGGCTGGATGGCTGGATGGCTGGATGGCTG
>BLBF01000044.1:11049699-11083379 GCA_015471245.1 Laticauda colubrina | reverse complement strand
ATGGCTGGATGGCTGGATGGCTGGATGGCTGGATGGCTGGATGGCTGGATGGCTGGATGGCTGGCTAGAGCTATGTCTGGCAGCAGGTCTTTCCTCTGAATGGTGACCTGCTTGCGAGCTGCCTCCCTTTATATCCACGGAGCTGACGCAATGCATCCTCCCCACATGCGCAGTGAACGTGAGGCATCCGCTAGGCATCCGCTAGGCTTCCGCTGTGCATCCGCTTCATCCTCTCGGCATCCGCTGTGCATCCGCTTCATCTGCTCGGCGTCCGCTCTGCATCCACTGTATCCGTTCCACATCTGCTTTGCTGCGGTCCCCCAGAAGCCTTGCAGATGTGCCATCCTCTTCCATCCGATTCCATCCGCTAGGCTTCCATGGAGCATCCACTTTCCATCCTGGCTACGTCCTCCCCCCGTCCGTTCCTTTCCGTTGTTGTCCGCTCTGCTTATGCAAATTCGGGGCACTTTTGAGAGCGGATAACAATGGATGGAACATTTTGTCATCCACTGTGTCCTTTTTACATACGTTTTGCATCCATCGGCCAATGTGACAGGCCCTTAAAGGCCCTGTCACACTGGCCGAGGGATGCAAAACGTCAGTAAAAAGGACACAGTGGACGAGAAAAATGTTCCATCCATTGTTATCCGCACTTAAAAGGGGCAAAAATTTGCATAACCAGAGCGAATAACACGGAAAGGAACGGACGGGTGGAGGATGCAGGGCGGATGGAAAGCGGATGCGGAACGGAAGCCTAGAGGATGGAAGCGGATGGGAGCAGATGGCACATCCACAAGGCTTCCGGGGGACCGCAGCTAAGTGGACGTGGAACGGATACAGCGGATGCAGAACGGACGCCAAGCGGATGAAGCGGATGCACAGTGGATGCCGAGCGGATGAAGCGGATGCACAGCGGAAGTCTAGCGGATGCCTAGCGGATGCCTAGCAGATGCCTAGCGTTCACTGCGCATGCGGGAAGGATGCATTCCGTCAGCCCCGTGGATATAAAGCGAGGCAGCTCCCAAGCAGGTCACCATTCAGAGGAAAGACCTGCTTCCAGACACATCAAGTGCCTTGCCAGCCTGCCCTGTATGCCTGCCTGCCAGCCTTGCTGCCAGCCTTGCTGTCTGCCTGCCTGCTAGCCTCCCTGCCAGCCTCCCTGCCAGCCTTGCTGTATGCCTGCCTGCCAGCCTTGCTGCCAGCCTTGCTGCTAGCCTGCCAGCCTTCCTGCCAGCCTTCCTGCCTGCCTGCCAGCCTCCCTGCCAGCCAGCAACCCCACAACCATGGGGAAGAAGAGAAAGCCTCAGCCATCTGCTGTCAGCCCTGGCAAGAGGGACAGGGCCACCCTCCCACCCCCTGGCCCTCACTCTGCTTCTGCTGGGGCTTCTGTCGCACGGGCTCGCTCTTCTGTGGCTGGGGCTTCTGCTGCTTCTGCTTCTGGAGGAGCTGATGATGATGCTTATGGCGGTGGTGCTTCTGCTCGTGCTTACTCTGTTGATGCTGCTTCTGGCGGTGGTGCTTCTGCTCGTGCTTACTCTGCTGATGCTGCTTCTGGTGGTGGTGCTTCTGCTGATGCTGCTTCTGGAGGAGCTGATGATGATGCTTCTGGCGGTGGTGCTTCTGCTGGTGCTTACTCTGCTGTAGCTGCTCCTCGTCCTGCTGGTCCTGCTGGTCCTGCTGGTCCTGCTCGTACTCCTGGTCTTGCTCGTCCTGCTGGTCCTGCTCGTGCTCCTGGTCTTGCTCGTCCTGCTCATCCTGCTGGTCCTGCTTGTGCTCCTGGTTCTGCTGGTGCTTCCTGGTGCTGCTGGCGCTGCTGGTGCTTAGTCTGCTGCTGATGATCCTGGTGCTGCTGGTGCTGGTGCTGCTGCTGCTGATGATGATGATGATCCTGCTGGTGCTGCTGCTGCTGGTGTGGAGGAGCAGCCCCTACAACCTGGAAGCCCCTCTGATGAGGGCCCATGTGGTCCTGCCAAAGGGAGGAAGAGGCATATGTGAGAACGGGAGAGGAGGCAATACTCCATTGAGGAGGAAGACGAGGATGAGGTGCTGGAGTGGCTGAGAGAGAATGACTATCTATGGAGGAAGGGACACAGGCTCTACAGGGACACCAAAAGGAAGCAGGCTGCTTGGAGAGAGAAGGCGGAGAGTCTGGGCTACACTTCGGAGGTGCTCCTCGGCTGGTGGAAGCACATGCACACCTGGTACGGGAAGCTGCACCTCAAGAAATCTGGCCAGGCCACGGTCAAGCTGACAGACAGAGCGACCTACGTCATGGCCAGCTGCAGTTTCCTGGAGGGTGAGATCCGCCACCGAAGAGCAGCCCTCTCACAACCCTCTCTCTCTGGCAGCCTGCTGAGAGCCAGTCCTCTTCCGGCCAAGAGTCAGCTCCTGTCTCCAGGCAGGTTTCTGTGGAGCGTCCCACGGCAGAGAACCCACGGACAGTTGTTTTAACCGTGGTGGAGCATGTGGAGGACTCTCTGGCGCAGTGGGAGAAAGGAGATGGCACTTCCACCACAGTCCTATGCGCATCCACCCCCAGTTCCACCTACACAGAAAGGTAGAGAGCCAGACAGCAGGAGGGGCAGAGCCACACTGTCCTGCTGGAGATCAGGGACACCATCCGGAGCAGCATAGATCTCTTCTCTCAGCTGGTCCACACCAATTTCTCATCCTTCAACCGCAAGCTCTTCCTCACCTATGTCAACCAGACCCTCACGGACATGGCGGAACCCCAGTACCAGGTGGTGAAGGCCCAGATCACCGAGCTGCTTCAAAACCCTCCAGACCCAGATGAACTTGCTCCTACCCAGTCCAGGTCTGCTCCTTCACCCCAGGTGATGTCCCTCCCATTCCAAAGCTTTCCATAGGCCCTCACCTACAAGGGCTACGGCTACCAGGAGGTCCAGCAGCACAGGCAGCAGCCCTTCCCAGTCCAGGCACAGAGTCATCGGACAACATCGTTGCCACCGGTTCCACTGATGCCACCGATGCCACCCACACCAATGATGCCGACACCGATGCCACCCACGCCCTATGCCACCCACGCCACCAATGCCACCCACGCCAGTCCTCACACAGCTGCAGACCAGACAGCCCCACTACACTGCTCCTTCCTCCACCCCACAGCCAAGCCCGGCCTCAGTACATCTGTCGTCAGTATTGGGACTGACACCTCATGGCATGGAGGAAGGAGCTCTCAACATCACAGGGCTGAGCCAGCTGTCTGAAAGCTTCCTCAACACCGTCCCCTTTTGTCCTCTCTAGGCCAGGCACCCCAATGACACTTCAGACCAGCACTCCAGCACCAGCCACCTCCACAGCACCTGGACCCTTCACCCCTGAGACTGGGCACACCTCCGAGTGACCGATAAGAGTGCCAGAGACTGGGTGGCTACCTGTAGACTTTATTTGGACACTTGACTTGGGTCATTTTTCTTTTACAGCTTGTTATAAATAAAGATTATCTTTGCTTCACACACTTGCCTCATTTATTTTTGTAAATAAAGACTTGATGGAAACTTTTAGAAATGGTTTAAGCCTTTGCATGATTGTGGGATGGGTAAGGATAGCATTGGGGTGGGCAGGGATACCTTTGGGATGGGTAATAGCTGTGGGATGGGCAGGGATACCTGTGGGATGGGTTAAGATAGCTCTGGGAGGGGTTGAGATAGCTCTGGGATGGGTTGAGATAGCTCTGGGATGTGGGGATAGATAAACCTCCAATGCAAGCATAGTGGGACTGTATGGTCCACCCTCCCAGGTGCCACACCTATGGCCCTTCATTATCAAAACTAATGTAATCATTGATCCACACATGTCAACATAAACACAACTCTTTATTAAATGCCCTGTTCATTGTAGGCCCACTCAACATACATGACCCAATCTCATCCGTGTGATGAGACAGGTTGAAGGAAGCATCCATTAAACATCTACCATCCTGTCTTGCCACTCCACTGCTCCAGCTGGGGAGTTGCACCAGTGTTTCAGGAGGTTGCGCTGCTTCTTCCCTTCACGTGAAGCTCTGTTGGGGCCTTGCACATCCACAGTATCTATCAGGTTTCGCCCTTGCCTCCATTCACCAGGCTCCATGTCCCTATTGCCTTGTTGGAGGTCCACGAGCCTGTTCTGCAACACTGGGTAGCGGGTGCACATGAGATTGTGCAGGGTGCAGCAAGCTTCCACGATCCTCCTCACAGTCTGTGGGTGATGCTGCATGGTGGTGAGAAGTACCTGGAACCTGTTGGCCAAGATGCCAAAGGCGTTATCCACCACCCACCTTGCCCTGGACAGCCTGTAGTTGAAGATCCTCTCTTCACAGGTGAGGCATCTGGAGGTGTAGGGCTTCATGAGGTAGGTTCTGAGGGAGAAGACATCATTCCCCACGATGAAGTAGGGCACATCTTGTGTGTCATTGGGCAGGGGGTCTGGATCTGGGAAGCCCATGATGAGGTTGCATTCCAGCCCCTCCTTGAGATGACTGGCATTGTATACCTGGGCATCTGAACATGAGCCCTTGCCTGAAGCATCGATGTACATGAACTTGTAGTCAGCATCGACCATGGCGAAGAGGATGATGCTGAAGAAGCCCTTGTAGTTGAAATAAGTGGACCCTGGCTTGGCTGGAGCTTTGCAGGCCACGTGCTTCCCATCTATGGCTCCAACGGTGTGGGGGAAGTTCCACCTCTGATACCACTGGCCTGCAACTTTCTTCCATCCTTCTTAAGTGGAGGGGCACTGGAGGAGCTCCTCCTTGTATTCTTCGATGATGGCCTACACCACTTCTCTGACCACAATGCTGATGGTGTTGTGTGGCACCCTCCAGCCGTACTGCATGCTCCTGTAGGTGGTCCCTGAGGCCAGGTGGCGCAGAGTCAGTGCCATCTTGAGCCCAGGTTCCAGGCTGGGCCGGAAGTTGGTGTTTGCCTTGGTCAACCTGGGTGTCAGCCGCTGCACAACTTTGTCAAACATGGCTGGAGGCATCCTCATGAAGTTCTGGAATGCATGAGGGTCTTCGTTCCTGAGCTCCACCATCAGCTTGTTGTACAGTCCGTACTCTGCTCTTCTCCCGATCCATCTTCAGACCCAGACGCTTCTTGGCCGCCTCTTTTTCTTCCCGTAGTAGAGTTCACAGAGCCTGTAGATGGCTTCGCACTGTTGCAGAATGATGGTGGTACCAAAAGGAGTTTGTTAGGATCCATGGTGGACATGACTGGATGCTGTGGAAGAGCAAGAAGCAGATGAAGGTTGCAGAGGTCTGCACAGCAGGGCTGCTGGTCTGAAAGTGAGATCCAGGTGAGTTGCTCCCCCTTTTTATAGGAAATGTCGGTTTCCCCTGTGTGTCCTTTTGCATCCTGTAGGCATCCTCTAGACATCCTTTATATCCGAAATAGGTCCCCTCTGCGAACGTTTTTTCCGTTTTAAATGCTTTCTTTGCGTGCTGCATCCGCTTTCATCCTTTCTCCGTCCGTGCTACTAACGCTGCACGTCTGTTCCTCATCCGTTCCGCTTCCTCCCTGCGTCTGTTTACCGCTGGAACGGATGCGAGTTGCACGGATGCGGAACAGATGCCTAGCGGATATAGCAGATGCAGAACGGATGCAGAACAGAAGCCCCCTGTATGCCTAGCGGATGCAGAACAGATGCATTGGATACATTTTCCGCTCAAAAGTTTTGAGCAGTTCAAAACCTTCTGAGGAGATGAAATGTCAATAGACGGATGCTGGATGGATAGAGAGGGAGCAAAACGGAGGCAGTGAGTACAGAACAGAAGCATCGCGTTAACCAACGGATGGTAAGTGTTTTTCTCTGTTTTACATCCTCTTTCCATCCGTTGGTGCAGTGTGACAGGTGCTTAACATAGTGTTCAGGGATTTTGGAACCAGCCTTCAAAACTTTTTAACCTAAAAGTTGGTTACATAGGATACAGATCATAACTAGTGAATTTTTAAACTAACTTTTAAAAGCTTCATTCAAAAAAAAAAAAAAACTCGAGAAATATGATTACAATTTAATCACAAATACTTCCCAAAAGTGTTTTTTTCAAAAGGAAGCTGGATTTTGTTTTTCCTTGAAAACGTTTCGCTTTTCGTCCAGTTCAGAACTGAAGAAGCTTTCTGGATGAGAAGCGAAACGTCTTAAAAGGAAAAACAAAGTCAAGTTGCCTTTTGAAAAAAGGACCTGCGGGACAATCATGACCTGGCTGACTGAGAATCTTCCCGTACAAGTAATATTGTCCCAAAGGATCATTTCTCATAAAAATCAGTTTTAAACTGTGTTTTATTGCGGAGTCCCTGCTGCTCTCTTGAGTTGAGTCCTTTGTTTCGATATCCGATTAGGTAACTTCTTTCAGTGCTTGAAGGAAATGGGCTCTCTGTACATATCCGGCGATCTGTGTTGGTGGGAGTGTTTTTATTCCTTCGCAGTCCCTTAACTGTGCTGTTGTTTACCACCAGATCTTTTGCTTATGGGGAGCAGCAGCCAACGGACTCTCATGCAATCACTTAACACAGCACGGAAGGCCGGGGGAAAAAAAAAACCGCGTAAGCAGCCCCAACACGGCGCAATTTCGAAGAGCAATCTCGGAGGAAGCGCGACTTCCGCAGCTTTACATTCTGCTTCCGGGACGCCGTTGCTCCGCCTCCACATTCCCGCGAGGATTTCCCCGCGGGGAGTGGCCGGAGTTTGCTCTGCTCCGCTTCCCCAGTTATGGCGGCGGCGGCGGCGGTGGCGGCGGCGGCGGTGGCGGCACCGGCACCTCCTGCTGCTGCTGCTGCTGCTGCTGCTGCTGCTGCTGCAATTGTTGTTGTTGTTGCGGGGAGGGAGAAGGCAGAGGGGGGAGGGGACGTCCCCTCCCCCCCGCTGCCGCCACCCCCCCGCGGCCAGAGAGCAGGTGAGTGAGAGTGGCAGGCAAGGCGGCTAGCCGGCCGGCCGCAGGGGAGCGGGCAGATCCTGGACCCGCCGGGAGGGTGGGGGGGGGGGGGGGCTGGGGGGGGGGGAGGGAAGCCCGCAGGGCCGAGGGGAGAGGAGCTGCTTTGTCCTCGGACGAGCGAAAGGGGGTGCAAGGGAGCCACGTGTCTTACGAGCAGTGAGAGCGATTGGGAGTGGGCTGGGGGGCCGAGAGGTAGCCTGCGTGGAAGAGCAGGTCCGTTGGGAGGCAGCAGCTGCTCCGATGTCCCATACTTTCCAATCGGATGCAGGGGGCTTCTGGAAGCTTGCCGGTCTCTGGGGTCCGGGTTCGACAACACACCCCTGTTAAGAATAGGGGCGAAAAGGCCGCCATTCCTCTTTCGAATGAAAACCAGCCTATTTTGAGGAAAGCTAATCCAATAACAAGCCAGCCTTATTTTTTCTTCTGCCTACAACAGAAGTTGGAAGTAGCAAAAGATAAGGATCCTGCTTTCTCTTCCATCTTTTTACATCCACTGTTTTGCTGCCACCATCCCCAGCCATATATATATATATATATATATATATGTATATACACAAATATATTGATGGAGAAAATTGGATTGAGCTAGACCTCGTTTCTGTTTATTTGTCCTTTTGTTAGTTGATGTGTTCAAAAAGAGGGTTGGTTAGAGAAAGAGCAGCAAATTGGCCATTTGAATGGCATGCTATTAAAGGTATTTGTTCACCTAATCTAATCCCATGCAAAAAGACCACCAGAGGAAAGGTAACTCCACAGTGCCATTCAGAAGTGAGTGAGACTGTTGGCAGGTATGCCCACTCCTCGGTGGCAATAGGGAATTTCACTCATCAGATGTTGCTGTACTTCATGCTCTGTTGGAAGTTGTAGCCCAGTAACATCTAGAGGTTCTCCGACTTTGTTTCATTACCTAGGAGAGCAGCCAGTGATTCAGATAGTATCTCTGCCTCATTTTCTTTGCAGTGACAGCTTTGAAAAGTCAGGAAAAAAGCAGTAGAAGCTATAGTCCTTTTTTATGCTTCCTGTCCTTTTTCTTTCTTTCTTGACAGGAGGAAAGAAGGATTGCTACTTCCCATTTGCTGTTTTATTGCCTTTCATCTCCAATGGGCTGCTTGTTACCCTTCCTTTGAAGAAAAGTGTTTAATGATTTTTTGCCCAAGTACATTCACAGTATCGTAAGGCACAACCCTTAGTCTTAAATATTGTAAGCTGGCCAATGGCTGCCTAGAATACATTGGAATTGCATAAAGAAAATAAACATTCCATATGATAAGAAACACTCAAAATGACTTGCATACAAACCACAATAAAATATAATAAAGGAGTCATAATCTGAAAATAAGCTTTCATCACTATCGGGTAGAATGGAATAAAGGTTATATGAAGGAATCTTTACAATTAACAAAGTAAGTAGATTTTTTTGATGAGACCTTAGTAACCATTACGCACTGAGTTCCTTTGTGGGTCTAGAAATTGCTCATTTTTACCTCCTGATGAAAAACAGTATATTTCAGAAAAAACTGACTTCCCTAGCAGAGAAACCAGGTTTGGAACTTCCTAGGGATATGAGAGATTTCTTTCTTAAAAGTCCTCCTAAACTTAGCATTTCAAAGGAAAAGTGAGTGGGACTTTAAATCTCAGCAAATGCACACAAGCCCTGCAGACAGTTGATGAACATAATAAAATTTGAGCTTTTTGAGTAAAAAGAGCTTTTTGCCATATTTGTTCATCAAGTCCAACAATTAATGTAGTACTTTTCCAAAGTATTTCCTAGCCTTGAAAGCGAAATCATTTTAACTGGAGATACCAGGATAATGGATGTATGCATGCAAAATATTGCTTATTTCAGTGATCTGTGCCTTACCTGACAGGTGATCTGTGGCAATAAACTGGTCTTGGAAGATGAAGAATTATTAAGTCATCAGTTATTAAATTGAAAATCTTTATGCCACTTTAGTAGATTTGTAGTTAGAATTTGAATCTCTCATTATAAGAGGGGACTATTTAAAATCTAAATGCATGTAAGGTGTCACACATTTTTATTTACACTATAACAATATTCACAATGATATTTACATTATGATTTTCTTGAAATAATTAAAATAATTTAATGAAATTAGGGGAAGGGCCATGCCATCTTGTCACTCCAATAAAGTTTATATTTATCTTTCATAAGCTGAATTCCTTATTCTTAAAGTGAAGCAAAATTATAATCCATCTTGCACTTTTAAAAATTTATCTGAGAGTAGATTTCATAGCGTTCTGTGGATATTTTGATTCTGATCGTTTTTAAACAATTATTTTCAAACAGTTTAGTAGGATTGAGAACACCTCAGAAATGATTCTCAGATCCTTAGTGTTCCTTAAAGGGCTCATCTTTTTTCAGAGTAAGAAACTGAAAGTGATCATATGTTTTAAGTCTCATTAATTTGAAACAATCAACTATTTTGTCTCATGAAGAAAACTGAAAAAAATACTAAGAGGTGTGACGCTGGTATGAGGTTGGAAGCACTTTTTCTGAATCATTATTAAAGTGTACACTGTTTTAAAAACTAACTCGGCACAAAATAAGAGTTGTTTTAAATAGGTCCAAGCATTTCTGTTCAATTAGGTAGGTTTATCTTTATTTCCACCCTTTGGACCATATATGTATATACACATGCCAGATAATAAAAATGGTTTTAGAATTAGTTTCAGTTTGGGTGGTAGATTACTTGCAGGAATAGCTGGCTACTATTCAGGAAACAAGTCTTCATATTTTCTTGATAGTTGGAAACTATGGCACTGACGAAAATCATATTCAGTGAATCTTTGATTTGCTATCCTTACAGCAAATAATATGGACATATCTGAAAATATTAATCTACAATATTATAAACATTTCCCTGTGTAAAACTAAAATCTTGTTAGTAGCTACTTTGTGTGAAGGCATAATTCGTCATTTTCAAAACAGGTGATAATTTATCTAAAAATATTGAGAAGAAACTTATGTTACCAAGAAATGTATTAATGTATAATAACATAAAACTAAAAGTCTCATTTTAATTTAGAAAGTTATATTTGAGATAATAGCATAGTGAAATGTTTTGGCGTGCTCAGCCCGCTCATTATGCTTTTATGCAATATTCTTCCAGTATCTGTAACTTAGATATTAAGAAGACAGTATAGTATGGCATTGTCTCTACCCTACACTGTCACTACACTGACAAATTTGCTTTAGATACATAGTGAATTTGTAGCAGAGGTAAAACATGAATTAGGATTTCATAGTTTTGGATTAAGCAATTTAGTACACTCCAGAAGTTTTGAATTTAAATTCTCATCAGCCCTGCCCTCATTGGTAATGGCAAGAGGACACAGTGGTAATCCAAACAATATGTGGTGTTTATTTACATATTTCCCAGTAATTATAATTCAACAGTTGTTTATTTTTCTGCTAGTTGATTATGTACTATCTGGTCCAAGTAATAAGTACAAGAAAAACCATATAGCCCCGTGATGGCAAACCGGAAGTAGCACACAAAGCCATTACTGCTGGTACGCGAACCCTCACCCAGAGTAGGTCTACTGTGCATGTGCGCACATCGCCTGCCCGACAGCTGATTGGTATCTAGCATGCATGTGGGGGGGGGGTGCACAGGAGACATGCATGCATGTGCAGAGACTGAATGTGTGGCAGGCTGTTTCATTGTGATTCTTTGTTTTGATTATAGTGAATAAAATATCTTGAGCATCTTAAAAAAGTACTAATGCCCCCACATAAGCTTTATTTAAAATCTTAAATTTTATTTTCTAAAACTTCTGGTGATTATGTGCCATTAAGTTGGCAATCCTCAGTAACCCCAGAGATTTTCTCTGTAATAATCCCTCCTCAATAATCTCCCCCTCCCTTTCCAGTAGTGTATATCATTAGTCCATCATTGCTGTAATTGAGACCATCTACCTTGCTGTCGTTTATCCTTTTCTTCCATCTTTGCCAGCTTTATAGACTTCTCCAGACAGCTAGGTCATTACCCATTTTACTTAAACCATGATAATACAAATTCGTTTCATTTGTACCTCGAGTAAGAAGTCTGGATTGTTCTGCAATCAATTTGTCTTCTTGTCTTCTGAGGTTTTATAAATTATTGGTCATGAATATAGTCAGTCTGTAAGATTGAGATTGAATTGCTTGCTTTGCTTCTAGCGCTAATGCTTATCTATACTGTAATCGTTTGTAGCAGTTACTTATTTACTATTTGTATTATTTAGTATTTTGCAATATAATAAAACATTTCAAGTTAATTTCCCTTCCTCGGCTTCAGTTTCACTTTCCCATTAGTGCCAATCATTTTTTCTCTTGCACTAAGGATAGTTTTATTGGAAGCATGAGTGAAGAGGGAAAATTGTGGCTGACCTCTATTCTGAGAATGAATGAGTGAATGAATGAATTATATGCATATATTTATGTATGTACAGATTTTTCAGTGAAAGTGTCTTTTTTCTTACAAAGTATGATCACCTTTCCCATAAATTACTTCTATTGCCCACATGAAATTAATTTGAAATATACCCCTAATGAATTTGAACATGCTACATCATATTCGATGGAGCTGTCCTAAAATTTAGGATGGATACTTCGTGTGTGTGTGTGTGTGTGTGTGTTTGTATGCGTGTGTGTATATATACTATATGACAGTGAAAACAATTGTCTGATATAGAAAATATATTGTCATATATGTATATCCCATTAATAACATTCTTTAAATGATTTGTGTCCAGAAATAGTAACTTTTCTACATCTGACTACTCTTAGAGAAATATTGATAACATGTACAAGATTATTGTATCTCGTGAAATTATGTGAATCTTCTAAAAATACAGTGTCAGTAAGCAGATTCTGATTGAGGGCAGGGAGGTTGATTATCATTTTCAAAGTTCACTGTTAATCTCTAAACCATCCAGCTTGTGGGAACAGCACCAGGCCCTCTTAATGCATTATATTTTATTGCTTACCTTTCTTACATGCACACACTCACATACATAGTTTTTAAAAGTTAATTTTATGAGAATATAATTGAATTCAAATTAAAGAAGTATGCAGTAACTTTTCCTGTAATATTAGAAATGTGAGTGCGTTAATTATAAAGACATTCCTAGTCTTGCAGATAGGTGTAAAGTTAGTGGAAACAGAAATGAGAGAATGTTCATAAATCATAGACAAAAAAAAAAAGTCCTTTATATCAAAGTCCAACTGACTTTCTGTGCAAACTCCAGTTAAAACTCTTCGTATTAAGTTGTTCTATAGCCATAATACATGTCCCCAAAACAATCCTAGTTCAGAAATAGTAAAATGCTTTTCTTCACTTAACAATAAGAAATTGACTTCACATAAACAATACTTCTAGTTTGTATGCTGCTTCTAGACATTTCTATATAATTGGAATGACTTGTCATAGTTTCTGTATATCATAAAGCATCTTTCTCTGAGCTAGTGTTTTCCAACTTCATTGGGTTGCTGCAATTTCCATCATCTCCCAGGCAGCTGGATTATGACTGGCACATCTGAAGTTGTCTGGTTTGTAATTAGATCACTATAGTCTCAAAGATAGAGTTCTTACCTGAGACCATTTAAACAGTTGTTAGGAATTGAAGAGGGGGATCTTACTCAAGCAAAACATGTATATACTTTAAACTTAGTATTGCCACTTCTTTAAGTGGCAATTTCTTTGAATAGCAAAAGAGAGGTCAAAATTTGAACAAGGTTCTCCATACCACTATTGATACTGCTTAAAGCAGCAGATTGTTTACATAACTGTTATGTTATGGGATAATACATGAATCAGCTGAAATAGCATAGATTTAGCCAATGTTTTCAGGCTGAAAATGTCTCAGATAAAATGCAGAAAGCTACATTAATCAACCTATAAATCTATGTTATAGTGATATATCAGCATAAGGAAATTTGGATAGAAAGTCATTTTTAAAATAATGGTATAAAAAGAAAAGTTGCACATCGTCAAAAACATTAATATGCATTTTAAAAAACTATGTATTAAAAAGTCTTTTAAAATGAAGGAAAAAGTAAAAACATAAGAGTGTAACTTGTGATAATGAATTTATGTAGTTACTTAGAATATTTTACTCTTCCCTGAGTTCTCTGAATTGCAGAAAATCAAAGGGGTAATTCTTTCATATCTCCCAGATTGCTCCCAGATGCTCTGTACAAACTTGTGAAACAAGGCAGCACAGATAGATTCTGAAGAAATCAAAAGCCATGGATCTCATGTTGACCTTATTCTCACAAGTGTTTATCATAAAATGTGTACTTTTGTATTAATTTCTGAGAAAGTTACAAATAGGGGTGGCAGCCTACCTCTGACTTTAGGCAGAATCCAGCAGAATGTGAGTCTAAGTCTTCCAGAAGTGAACTTCAAGGAATCAATTTGGCAGTTGTTCTATCCATAGCTGGTGCCAATGAACTATGGGATTTAAAAAAAGAAATAAAACAGAAGGTATTAGTTTGATGACTGACCGCAACTGAACAAAATTTTATGAATTCTGCCACATAGGCACAAGTACAGTTTGGAAGAAATTCCCTTATATTTACACATCCATTTCATGCAGTTAATGTTTCTTATAAATGTGTCCGTTGCGTGATTGTCTGAAGTGAGGACAGCATTTTTCAACTAAAGTACATGTACCTTTTTCATTATTTTCAATCTCTGAGGCAGACAAGGTAGGGCCATGCAACTGTTCAGTTAGAAAAGTTAATAGAAATCAAATGTCCTGGAAGCTTAGCATTCCTTTTTATTGCTTATCTTAAAGATACATAAATCCAAATCCTTCATCCCCATTTTACTGTTGGCCTTAAAGCATGATCCTGGAACCTTGCAGTGCACAAATTGCCACCAGTAATATATGGAGAAATTCTAATGCAGGGATAGCAAACATTGTGCGCCAGGATTTTCTTGGCACCTGCTCCAGCCCCCTGCTGTTTTTCATACTTAAAATATTCCTTTTAAGCAAATGTTTAAAAGGGGAGTACTTCAAAAGAAATCCATCCCTTATTTCTAATAATAGTCTAACACTTTATCTCATTCGGATTGACCTTCCCATGGTAGCCACTTTATTTATCTAATCCATCCCAGTCCAAAAAGAATAACTAGGACATAAGCATAAAAAGAGAATCACAAAACAAAAATACAGGTTTCCAGTTAAATCTCTATAATACGCACAATCTCTGTGCAATTGCTGATAGTCTGCTTTTAACTGCTGAAAGCAATGCAATAGACATTCTCCAACTCATGCCAAAGATAAAATCATATAATAAACAGAAAATATCCCATGAAGGTGTGATGGAAGGAAAAGATGGAGGATTAAATGAGTCTTTGTGTGAGGGCTTCCTTCCTTTGGAATAGCTTAGTCAAGATGAAGTAAGACCTTTAGAGAATGGTAAGTTAAGGATTTATGTTGATGACTTGTTATTGATCATTTTAATTTATTGCATTGCTAGTAGTATTGTTCTTATAACCAGCAGTTTTTTTAGACTTAAACATTCTAAGTAAATTAATAAATCTATTACTGAGCCCAGAGGCACCAAGTTCACACCTGAATCAGAGAAAAGAGATTGAATTTAATGTAATCAGTGGTAATATATGTATGAGCATACTTTCCATCACTGATTTTCGTAGCAATTGTTTTGTTCTATTTATGGAGTTAAAATATAATTCAAATCTCTTGTTTGTTATAGCTAATTAAAGCAGAGTAAATAAACTGCAGACATGGTTGTTGATTTGAAACATCTTGTTTGTACTGTTAATCATTGAAGAAGCAATCTGAGCTCCAGGAACTTAATTTAATTTTGTTGAATTGTAGAACTGGTTGCTGGTAAAGTCAGTAGAGTCTTATAATTAAAAGTTTTAGCCTAGGTCCAAGGAGAACCACATTCATACTACCATGTTCATGAAACCTAGAGTGGCATTGAATCAGTCACTTTTTGTTCAGCCTAGCCTAACTTACAACAGTCTTCGACTGAGAAAAAGCAAGGAGTATTTTCCATCAAAGTTACCTTGAGCTCTTTAAAAAAAACTTGAGGTATGAAAATAAAAAATATTTTTTTCCAACAAAAACTTCAGAAAGGAACTTATTAGTGTCATTGGATCAATGAAAAGAACCTTCCTGTTTAGAAGAAGTGAACACTAAAAACTTTTAAACCTATTGGTTTGCCGAGAGTTACATCGAATCAGAGTGTCTGTCATTTCTAGTTCTAGTTACTATAGTATTCAGACATTGTTTTGTTATTTTAATCCTATTATTTTTGCAATTTGGATAAATGTGTTGGCATCGAAAGCATCAAAATTGAAATAACAATTGTTGAGGTAATTCCCCATTAGGAGGATGAGCGCATACAGGAAGATGTATAGAGAGTAGTGTTGGAATAATACACACTCGGTACACAGATACACTGTACAGTTAATGAAGGTTTTTACTTCCAGAAAGGTTTAAGCAAAGTTCAAAATAAGCAGTCCAGAAGTCATTCACAGGTTAATCAGTCAGTTTTTCAATCCAGGGATATTCCAGTAACAAAGTCCGGTGTCAAAAACAGTTAAGTATCAGACTTACATTAAATCCAGTAATATCAGTCAATTAAGAAAAATGGAGCAATAGCAATACTTTCCAACAGAAGGAAATAAAGATACACTCTCTTCTCTTCTGAGATTCAGACTAAGAGAAACCAGGTTTCTGGCTCCATCTTATGGCCATTTGAGAAACCACACCCAATTGCGTGCTCTTGCGTTCCCTTAAAGAGACAGTATTAAAATGTTTATCCTGGTTTATATATTTCTAACCCAAATACCTGTTAGGTGCTTCATATTCCTAACATTCTCCCCTTTTGGGTAAGATAATATATACAACCTTACATTCTAAGTCCATAATCTTCACAGAATGCCTTATGCTTTATAATCTTCACAGCATGCCTTTGTAAAATGATCTGCTATATTGTTTTCTGACATACAGTATTCTAGCTTAATCATCTTACTTTGCACACATTGTCTCACATTTAAATATCTTAAATCTGTGTTTCATTCTTGTTTTAACAGCAATATTTGAAGCCATCTGTATTGCTGATTGGTTTTCTTCGTAAACAACAATACGATCTGTTACATTAATTCCCATATCAATAAATAATTGCTTATACAAAACTAAATCTGTACATAGTAAAGACAAACATGAGAATTCAGCCTCCATTGTTGACAAACTTAGATGTTTATGTCTAATAGATCTCCATCCAATCAATGCTTTTCCCAATAATACAGCAGTACCTGATGTAAATTTTTGTGTATTTATGTCTGTAGCAAAACTTGCATCAGCATATGCAGTTAAATTCAGATCATCTTTTGGCTCCAAATACAATGCATAATGCATTGTCTGTTTCAGATATCTTAACACACATTTAGCAGCTTGCCAGTGTCTTTCAGTGGGCTCAGCGTTAAATCTCGCTAATTGATTAAACTACCAATCAAGGACTGATAAATGTTCTTATCAAAAACAGGACTTTGAACATCACTATGGCTAAACTCCTGGCTCATTGGTGTTTTAGCCGGCTTACAAAGTTCCATTTTATAACTTTTTAGTAATTGGTTAATTTTATCTGCCTGTGAGATCTTGTGTCCTCCCTTAGTTCTATCTGTCTTTAAACCAAGATAATGTTTGATTTCTAACTGTTTTATCTTAAATTTATTTTCCAGCAGTGAAATTATCTCAGTAGCTTCTTGTTCAGTGTTGTTGGTTAATGCTATGTCATCAGTAAATAATAGTAACAATGAAATCATACCATTATTTTCTCTTTTAAACAAGCATGGATCAGCCATGCCAGCTACAAAGCCTATTTTAGTTAATTCTTTAAGTATACATTGGTTCCACTCATATCCTGATTGCTTTAAACCATAAAGACTCTTTTTCAATTTCCAGCAATCATTATCAGTATTATCATTTTTGAGATGCAGAGTTTTCTTTAAATATATAGTGTGTTGCAATGGTGCATGCAGATAAGCTGTCTCTACATCCAAATGATTTACAATATATTTTTCCTTAGCTGCCCACACTAATGCTGCCCTTAATGTAGTAGCCTTCAGACTAGGTGCAAACACCTCATCATAGTCATTTGTTGTCTGATTGAACCCTTGTGCTACTAACCTGGCTTTATGGGTAACAGTCCCATCCACACCTGTCTTCAGTTTATATATCCATTTACATCCTATGGCATGTTTACCTGGTGGTAACTTAACATTTTCGTATACCTCCAGTCTTTTTAATGATTCCAGTTCCTTATCCATTGCTTTCTGCCAAGCAGCCTGATCCTTAGCAGGATACATTTTTAGTTCACTATAGTTACTTGGAACTGTATTCACTTGGCATACAACACTAGCCTGATATCTGTCAGGTGGTTGTGTTACTTGGGTTGAATGTCTTGGTAATACAGGACTTACTGGTGGACTTTCCTGTGCCAACTGCTCCTGTTCTTCTATCTCCTCCTGTGCCTGTTCTATTACTTCTTCCTGTCCCTCCTCTTTAATGGCTATTTGGGGTGTACTGATTTTATCTTTAGGGACTATTTGGGTGTCAATAATAATATTATTGCTGAATTCCTGTTCCAGTTTATCCCACCCAATGTGCTCAAGAAATTTTGAGCTAGCACTACAATAAACATGAGCTGTGCCTTGATCCCAAAATCTAAATGATCTGTGGTTGGCCTCATAACCCACAAAAAATAACTTCTTAGCTCTATGTTGCTCTTTCAGTCTTACTTGTGAGGAAATATGCACCTATGCTGGAGCTCCAAATGTGTGTAAATAACTTAAATTTGGTTTTCTGCCATGCCAACAAGTGAATGGCAATTCTCCAGTTGTTGTATTTACTACATTATTTAAAACATGGTTACTACACATTATGGCTTCACCCTGCAGTGTTTCAGGTAAACCTGAGTCAGATAACATGGTGCGAGCCATAGCTTGTAATGTTTGCCCTCTTCGTTCAATAAATGAGTTACGTTGTGTTCTGTAAGGTGCAGAACATTTATGCTCAACACCAGCCAATTTTAACATATTTTGGAATCTTTTGTGAACAAATTCAGTCCCATTATCAGTTACTAAAGTAATTACTTTACTTTTCATTTTTCTCTCAGCAAACCTTAGCCAATTAAAGAAATGTAAGAATGTTTCTGTTTTGTTTTTCATAAGATTGCAGAAACCATATCTTGAGTAATGGTCCATAATACTTAAAATATAACAGGCACCTCCTAAACTTGGTTTCTTAGGACCAATTATGTCAGCAAAAACAACCTCTAAAGGTTCTTTGGTCTTAAACCTATTTAGTCTGTTTGCAGGAGTAACTTTACTCTTTTCTTGACTACAAGCATTACAATGTAAATACTTGCTACAAGGGTTCAATTTTACTCCCTCTGACAATTGAACAGTTTGAGCATTTTGAAATTAATATGCCCTCGACATCTATGCAGTAAATGTATACATTTATCATGTGGCTTAACATTGTTATAAACTGAGTTAGCCATCTTCAACTGATCATCATATATTACATATAAATCATTTTTTAAAATAGCAGTAACACTTTTACTCTCTTTCTCTATTATACAGTTATCTCCCCTAAAGGTTACTACATAACCAAGATTAACTAAAGCCCTTACTGATAGCAAATTAAATTTCAGTTTAGGTACATATAACATGATTAAATGTTCATTTATACAAGAACAATATGCAGTACCTTCACCTGATGCTTTCATCTTCCATCCATTTGCCAATGAAACATGTTTACTCGTGGACATCTTTACAAACCTTTTTCTATCTTTAGTAATGCACTGTGATGCTCCACTATCAACAACCCACAAATTATTGTTTACAGTTGAATTGCTAGACATTGCTAAACTAACATTCTTTTTGGCCTTCTAGTGTTTGCCAGTATTCTGTTGTTTTCCCTTTTTAGAATTTAGCTATATGTCCCCTAGCCCCACAGGAAAAACATTTCCTAATGGTATAGGCAGTTGAAGATAAATCCTCTTCTTGTGGTTGTTCCTTTCTCAGTTGTTCCCTATCAAGCCATCTTCTTGCTTCTAGCAATCTTCCAGTTATGTCAGTCAATGTCAGTTTATCTCTGAGCAGTACTTCCAGTGAAGATACATAGTCATCATAACTTTCATCCAATGAGGACAGAATGATGTAAACTTGATACAGCTCTGAAAATATTAGTTCTTTTTCATGTAGCTCTTGGAAAGTTCTTTTCATGAAGTTTAAATGAGCTAACATATCTCCACCTTTCAGAAGACGTGCTCTAAACAGTTTAGGTGTAAAATGTATGTGTGCACCTACACTGTCACGAATATAAATCCTCTTCAAATTCTGCCAACACTTAGCAGCAGACTCTTCTCCACGAATATGGACTAGCTGCTGGTCACTCAGTGTTAGTCCAATTATACAAAGAGCTTGTTCGTTGTTCTTTTAAAGTCAGCAATCTTCTTGGCATCATCCTTATTTCCTGGATCCCAAGCATTTACATCTGGTGGATTTTGAACTACATTCCATAAACCTTCTTTACGTAGAAGTAGACTGCATTTCATAGACCAGGAAACATAGTTTGTTCCATCCAACTGGGTTATCAGTGATAGACATGTTGAAGTGACTTGTGCCATCTTTACCAGGATAATAAACTACAATTAAACAGTAAACAGCTGTCTGTATACAGTACTGTGCATTCACACTAACTTTCAGTTATCTGAGCCTGGTATGTCCTAGGCCCATAACCAGTGTTGAGGTAATTCCCCGTTAGGAGAATGAGTGCATACAGGGAGATGTATAGAGAGCAGTGTTGGAATAATACACACTCAGTACACAGATACACTGTACAGTTAATGAAGGTTTTTACTTCCAGAAAGGTTTAAGCAAAGTTCAAAATAAGCAGTCCAGAAGTCATTCACAGGTTAATCAGTCAGTTTTTCAATCCAGGGATATTCCAGTAACAAAGTCCGGTGTCAAAAACAGTTAAGTATCAGACTTACATTAAATCCAGTAAAATCAGCCAATTAGGAAAAATGGAGCAATAGCAATACTTTCCAACAGAAGGAAATAAAGATACACTCTCTTCTCTTCTGAGACTCAGACTAAGAGAAACCAGGTTTCTGGCTCCATCTTATGGCCGTTTCAGAAACCACACCCAATTGCGTGCTCTTGCATTCCCTTAAAGAGACAGTATTAAAATGTTTATCCTGTTTTATATATATCTAATTCGAATACCTGTTAGGTGTTTCATATTCCTAACAACAATGATGAGAAGTTGGGCATAGAAAACCAAAAACTATAGTGCCTTTCTAAAATGTTTTGCTTTTAAAAAGATATTCAAATTGCAAACATACTGTTTATAAAAATGTATTGATGTGATGTTAAGTGAGCAAGTGATAAGATTTCATGAATTTGTTTAATTTCTATAGCTGTCCATCTCAGCATTGTGTTGCATATATCACAAAAATGTAAAATAGTTAAAAATTGTGTGTGTGTGTGTGTGTGTGTGTGTGTGTGTGTATATATATATATATATACACACACACAGAGAGAGAGAGGGGGGGGAGAGAGAGAGAGAGTGTGTTGCTAATAAACTATTGCCCTGCATGTTCAAATAGCAAGTAACTGGGCCCTTAATGCACTTAGGGCCCCAGGCCTGGGCTAATAACTGTATTTGCACGGCCTTCTTTACAAAGGACCAACAGGATCAAGGTCATCTCAATCTCTGAAGAGTGAATGTTCCAGAGGGTAGAAAGTATAGCTGAGAACATAAGTCTTGTGGTCCCCACCACTTGATATTCCTTGGTTGTCAAACTGTAATATGTCCCGTATGCTATATTGAATTGGACTGGTAGAAACAGCTGAGACAAAATGGTTCCTCAATTAACTTGATCGCAAGCCATGAAGGGCTTTAAAGGTGACAACCACCACCACCTTGAATTACACATTGGCAACCAAATGGTGGTATTTCATATGTCAAATATCTGACGCTACTTACTCTCCGTGCAGCTGAATTTTACTTCAAATAAAGTTTCTAATAATTTTCAAGGGCAGTCCCATGTACAGCATATTGCAGTAATCATGACAATAGGTCCCAAGGGCATTAGCAAAGCCTCCCTGTCCAGGAATAAGCACAACTGGCTTATGAGTCACAGATGTGCAAAAGCCCTTTTAACCATGACTGTGAGTTCAGGAGGATCCCCGAAGGACACATCAAGTCCATCTGGAACAGATGGACCCTATACAGAACCAGAGGTGGAAGAACCTTGTAACCAGGAGGTACAAATGCTGAAGACCACTCAAGTCTTGTTTGAGTGGAATCAAAGGAGAAAGCTGGATATGATTAATGTGTTGGTGATATGTCACCCCACCCAGTAGATGTTAAATAGGAATGGGAGGGGGAGGGAAACAAGCTTGAAGCATCACTTCTTGGAAGCCAGAATTTATGAGACTTGTAGCAGGGAGGAGGGCATTTAAATCAAGAAGATTTAGGTTACCTATCATACTTACAGTGACTTTCCAGAATCCATTGGAGATGCCACATTTTTATCTGAGATAAAAGGATGAACTCAATCTTGTGGATTGAAATTTGAATCAAATGTCTCTGTCTCTTCAGTTTTTTTTTTTTTTTTTCATATCCCTCTCATGTCAGATTGGGGAGAAAAAAAGGCACAATGGGAAGAACTAGAACATGAGTAGATTGGGGATATCATTACAACTATGGAGGGAAATAGTTCACCAGATTGAGGAAGAAGAATTTTATCCTTCCAGATTGCATCCGGAGTTGTAAACTTAGCAGCTGCATTCTAGGATTGCCTCTGTGCATGATTGAATAATCAAGAAAAATGCATTTAAATTTACACTTTTAAGCAAAAGTTAATTAACATTGCTAGTTAAAAAGTTATTTCTTTGTCACTTCTTTTTTTGTAAACATTTTTATTGAGTCATCAAGTATTGTAAAATACAAAATACAAAAGTAAATAGAAGAACAGTGGGGGGAGGGTAGAGACGTGAGGAATGATGAAAAGAAAAAAGCATTGATTTCCGATTCTGTTACAGTAAAATAAGGCATTAACATCAAATAACTTTTTTGCTTTTCCATAATATTATGAACAAGCCATTTCTATAAAGATCTATCAGTCTAATCTGTAAAATAGAATAGAATTCTTTATTAACCAAGTGTGACTGGACACACAAGGAATTTGTCTTGGTGCAAATGCTCTCAGTGTGCATAAAAGAAAAGATATTCATCAAGAGTCAAGAAACAAGATACAAGGTCATAGGGTACAATAAATAATCAAATCATACTAGGAAACAGTATAAATAGTAAGGATACAAGTGAAAAAGTTACAGTCATACAGTCACAAGTGGGAGGGAATGGGTGATAAGGAGTGATTAGAAGATTAATAGTAATAGTAGTGCAGACTTTGTAAATAGTTGAGCAGTGTTGAGGGAATTATTATATGGCTTTTGGGGAAAATCCAAAGTCAAGAGTTTCGTTTTTTTCCATATCAAGCATGAAGTTCAGAAGCAGTCTCCATTTCTTTGCCACTTTTCAAGGATAACAAGTAACTGCACAAAATTGTTGAAGGGTCTTTGCTGATGACCACGACCTATATTTTCACAAAATTGATTCCTGAAGTTACCTTATGTTACAAAATTCAGAAGAGAATTCAGTGTTATCCAACAATAGTTTAATCCTGTCTGCATCAATAGATTTCTCCATGCTTAATGCTTGTCTTATCTAGATTCAGTCTTCAGCCTTGGCTGTATTAATTATGCTCCAGATATTTATTCACAAGTTCTGGAATGATTATAGAATTAATATATGGAAAACAAATAGAACTATGTGCTACCCACATATTGGTATGGAGTATAAACAATCCTCCAGCAGTGTCATATAAATGCTAATATGGGAAACAACAGAACAAAACAGTTCTGTTTTTGCAGAACAAAAATCTCAAGCAATAGCATTTTATGAACCCATTCTGCTGAACAGATGAACATTGTGTGACTTTGTCCCTAAATGCAATCCAAAACTGCTAAAATTGATTCCAACTTTTTGTTGGGGTTTTTTTTATGTGCAGCTCAAATATAATCAGACATTTAAACAAACTATAATCAATCCAATAACTTGAAATATGAGACTTTTCTTCATAATATGTTTATCATACAGAAAATACACCTGATAGACTATATTGTTGTAAGTGACCTAGGGTAGCCCCATTGCTGGATAGACAATAAATAAATTTAACTAACAAATAAATAAGTTTTAAGAAATATAATGATTTCAACATACACATTTAATGAAATTAAGGTTCTTTTTAAAGTAGTTATTCATAAGAGCTGTCAAATACAAATCTCATCTACTTTTTTATAAATGTTGGCTTTTATCCATTCTCCAATCCACAGTGGCTTTTACCAAATTACAGGCTTTGACTTGTGTATAGCATAGTATAATGCTTTTGATGGCATGCTATCTTTTAAATGGGTTTTACAAAATGTAACATCTTCCACAGCATGCTGATGTATATGAAAAAAAAGTTATAAGAGGTAAACAAATGTGCCAAAAAAATACAAGGAGCAATGTGCAATTGTTACATAAAATATATGTATCACTAATTTTCCTATTAAAAAAGTGAATTAACAGTGCAATTGTGTCTGTCATACAGATATTTCTCCCTTATCAATTATAATTAGGACTGGAATTTATGTTATTGGGTGATGCTGTCATGAAGCGTAAGATCACATGACTATCCTTAAATGAATCCTCTGCCACTGTTAAGTGAGGATGTCATGTGTTCCCCAATTTGACCCCCTGCCAGTTTTCCCATTGACTTTACTTATAGAAAACCAGCAAAGAAGGCTGCAAATGACCTCAGAGATGCTATTATCATTTTAATTGGAAGGTCTGGTCGTAAGTACCACTTGTTCAATGCCATTGTAAATTTGAATGGTTGCTGAATGAGTGCTGCTGGTTCACAAAGGCAGGGGTCTTTAATCTTGGCAACTTTAAAACTTGTGGACCAACTCCCAGAATTCATCAGCCAGCTGGCAGGAGAATTCTGGGAGTTGAAGTCCACAAGTCTTTAAGTTGTCATGGTTGGAGAGCCCTGCACTAAGGACCTCTACCTGTTGTTTTTTATTAAACACTGCAACTTAGTAAATACTACTGAAGTAACACGATTTAATGACTTCTGGTTACAAATCATACTGCCCATGGTTAAGATTTCATTGTCCCATTATAGCGGAATAATCTTACTTTCTATCCCTCACGCTGTAACCACACAATTCCTTGAACTTTTCTTCCTATAGTGAATGTTAATATCTATTAAGCACTTGGTATTTTATATTTGTGTGTACACACTATCCTCCATATTGGATAAATCAGCAAAATGTTTATAACATTTATATTATTATCAGAACATCTACCTTGAGATATACTTCTATATCAAAATGTTGGGATTCCACATAACATCCATTAAATCCATGCCCACCAAGTCACACCATGCCCACCAAGCCATGCCCACAGAACCAGTAGTAAAATAATTGAATCCCACCATTGATTCACTCTCACTTATTTGAATTGCTTGAAAAGAAATTAATATTTTTTTAAATCTTTAATGTGCTTAAACAGAAAGCTAGAAAATAATATTGTTTACCCACATTAGATATGTATCTTGGCTTACCACCAGTACAGCTGTAGATGTTTAAAGTCATAACATTTTGCCTCTCCAAATATTTGGAGATCCAAAGCAGTGAATTAAAAAATATGCTGTCCAAAGATTTCAATTTTGTTGAAGTTTTCCAATACCTATTAAATTCTGCACAGATTTGCCTGGCAACAATGGGAAATATTCTCAGAATATTTAAATTTATCATTAGATAATTCCAATTGAAATCCAGTGAATTATGTAGCAAAAATTGTTCAAAGATGTGAATATTTTGAAATTCATGTGTGATGTGAAAATATACTCCTGCAGTGGTGGAATACAATTTTTTTTACTACAGGTTCTGTGGACGTGGCTTGGTGCGTGTGGCAGAGGAAGGATGCTGTAAAATCTCTAGTCAGAGGTGGTATTTGCTGGTTCTCCGAACTATTTAATATTTCTGCTATCGGTTCTTCAGAACTGGTGAATACCACCTCTGCTTCTGCTTGCTTTACACAATGCCTAATGGTATTTACTCATTGATATTAAAATTATACTATAATACTCTTCCAATATTTTATTAAGCATCCACTGCATGTTGTATATAATGGAATCTGTGTCTGGCTATATTTATGCTGTGTCCATGCAGTATTTAATTTCAGGGCTTGCTGTGTTAGGAGTCCTAATCCACCCCCACCCCCAAAAAAGTGAGGAATGTCAGGGAAGCCAGCTCCATTGTTGGGAAAAACCTCCAAGATTCCGTATGACTTCAGCCTCACTGGGGACAGAGAAATGTCCCCCCCTTTCCTAGTGAGCTTGTCTAAATATTGCTCACACTCAGGACATAGTTAACTTTAATCCAAGACTTTAATATCCAATCGATTTACTTAATATCTGCAAGATGTTCCTTGTAAATATTTCTTACACTAAAAAAAAAATCTAGTTGGGAAGGAAATGTAAAACAGAATGTAACCTTATATTTCCTCCAACGTTAGGATATCTCAGGATAGACCCAAAGAGGGATCCTAAGCCTCTGAGTAAGTATCCTGAGATCACAGGACATTGCCCTATGAAATAATGACTTCATGGAAATGAAGATATAGATTAATTCTATAATTAATCATATAATTATTATTATATTGGATTATTAGATTGGTTTGCCCCCATCGACTAATGGACCCAGATAGGTTCCAAAAGGAGCTGGGGTTTTTAACTGCAGATCAATTATGCAGTCCAGCCAAGCTCTTAGTCACTGTTTGGAATAGGAAGGTGACTGAGGCTCTGGATAGGATTGCTCCCTTGCAACCGCTCCTCACCTGTAGACCTCTCTGTGCCCCATGGTATGTAGAGGAACTGAGGGATGAAATGCCTGAGGAGACATCTAGAGTGCTGCTGGTGGAAGACAGGAGATGAACTTGATCAAACATGGGTAAGAGCTGCTACTAAGGCCTACCTTGTAGCAATTTGTGAGGCAAAGTGTAAATACTTCTCCATACTTAATTGCATCTGCAGATAATCACCCAGCAACCCTCTTTAAGGTGAGCTGTCTCCTCTTAGGAAAGAAGGAAATTGAGGTCCACCTGAAAGGGTGCGCTGAGGAATTTGCGGATTTTCTGGAAGACAAAATCGCTCGACTTCGTTCCCAATTAGATGCCGGCATGGTTGCTGATCCAGTGGAATCTTCTGTGGCAGGTTCTTGCCCTGTTATCTGCGAACGGTTTGACACTGTTGCTCCTGAGGAAGTGGACAGGATCCTAGGGAGTAGGCACGTGGGCACCTGTACTTTAGACCCATGTCCCTCCTGGCTTGTGAAAGCTTCCCAGGAGGTGACAGATGGACTCTGGAGGTGATTAATGCTTCTCTATAGGAAGGGATGGTGCCCCAGCACTTTAAGGAGACTGTGGTTCGCCCTCTTCTTAAGAAGCCATCGCTGGACTCCACCCAGTTGGATAATTTCTGACCTGTCTTCAATCTTCCCTTTTTGGGGAAGGTTGTTGAGAAGGTGGTCGTGCAGCAGCTCCAGAGGTTTCTGAATGAAATAGGTTATCTTCCCCCTACCAGTCAGGATTCAGGCCTGGGTTTTTGGGACATTGGTTGCACTTTTGGATGATCTCTGGCGGGAGCAGGATGGAGGTAGTGCATCCATCCTTTCTCTACTTGACCTCTCGGCAGCTTTTGATACCACTGACCATGGGATTCTCCTGGGACAGCTTCAGGGGATGGGAGTGGGAGGCCTTCTGCTGTCTTAGTTCACTTCCTTCCTCTGCAGCTCCTCTCAGTCAGTGTTGATAGGAGGGGAGAGATCCAACCCTCGCCCACTGCTTTACGGGGTTCTGCAGGGCTCAGAACTCTCTCCGCTCCTGTTCAACATTTACATGAAACCACTGGGTGAGATCATCTGTCACCATGGACTGAGGTATCACCAATATGCTGATGATACTCAGTTGTATGTCTTGGCCCATGGTGAGTTAAAAGTGTTGCTGTTTCCTCCCTCTCGCAGTGCCTGGAGGCTGTTAGGGGCTGGATGGGGAGCAGTGGGTTGAAACTAAACCCATGCAAGACTGAGTGGCTGTGAATCTGGGGTTTGTTGGTTCAGGGAGAATTACCACCTTTAGTCTTGGGTGGCTCTACCCCAAATGGACTCTGTGCGTAGTCTAGTGGTTCTCCTGGACTCACAACTCTTTTTCAAAGAGCAGGTGGCAGTCGTGGCCAGGAGGGCTTTTGCGCAACCATGGGTTGTGCACCAGTTATGCCCTTTCCTGAATCAGCAGTCCCTACTCACAGTCACTCATGCCATGATCACTTCCCATCTTGATCATTGCAACATGCTCTACATGGGGCTTCCCTTGAAGAGCATCTGGAAGCTCCAGTTAGTGCAAAATGCAATGGCCCACATGGTTTTATGCAGACCCCAGTGTGCACATGTATCACCTCTCCTGCAGGAGCTGCATTGGCTGCCAATTTGCTTCCAGGTGCAATTCAAGGTGCTGGTTGTCACCTTTAAAGCCCTTCATAGCTTGGGTCCAGTTATCTGAGGAAACATCTCTTGCCAGTGACATCAACCTGACCCATTAGAGCGAGGAGGCAGGGAGTGCTGCGGGTCCCACCTCTGAGGGAGATACACTTGGTGGGACCCAGAAGAAGGGCCTTCTCCTTGGTGGCTCCATCTCTCTGGAACATCATTCCCCCAGAGATTAGAATGGGTTCTCATTAATACTATTCTGACAGGCACAGAAGACCTGGTTTTGCCAGCGGGCCTGGAGAACCCAGAGAGGAATGGAACCCATCAAATGGCTAGTGTGATCTGCTGTCATCAGGGTGGGGGGTGTTTTTTGTTTTTGTTTTTTGTTTTCATAAATTTTGTTCTATTGTATTTTACTAATTTAGTTGATTCTTTTTGTTAGTTCTTATTGTTTTTAATTTTATTTTTTGTTTTAAATATGATTTTACATTGTGTAAGCTGCCTTGAGTCGCCATGGGTGAATGGGCGGCAATATAAATCTAAATAAAATAAATAAACATAGATGTATATTCAAATAGATACCCTTTTTGAATTAAATAAATTTTATGCTGTAAAGGGTTTAGAAGTTAACCTCAAGAAATGGAAACAGCCTTTCCTCTAAGAGCCTGATGGCCTCCCACCCACCCACTCTGATTGGCATTTTCTTTTTTACAAAAGTTTTGTTTAAGTTTTCACAAAACATAAATACAAATAAAATATCTTTTTTTGAGAACAGCATGACCCCGGGTTATCACTTCTCCATACAGACAGAAACTCAATACATATTTATCTTATACATTCTAATCCATATCTTATAACTATTTTCACAATTTTTTCAATAGCTTTTCCCTTTCTTTACTTCCTATAGCCTTATTTTAAATTATCTCATTCCTTTCTTAATTCAATTACATATTTTTTTATAAATTTTAAAATCTTTCTAATCATTTTTTTAATATTTTCATCTGTCCTGTTTACAAATTCATATTATCTTTTCTCAAAACAATTTTTCCCCTGTAATTACTAGACCTGAGTGTGACACCTTTGTATCTTTTTTCAAATCTTGTTTAAAATTTTAAGTTACACCTTTACAGTTTAACATTCATTTTTTAATCTCAATTTTATAACACATACCTATTTTCAATCTAATTCTGCTTGGTACATTCCCTTAAAAATACACACTAAATTCTTAAAAGAAAAAAGTACATACGTATGTATATATATCTGTGTATATTTGTATAACAATAGTAAATGGAAAAATTATTCTATTCAAGTACAACTCTACCATTAATATTAATAACAATCTTTTACACTTCTATTTTTTTTAACAAACATTACCTAATAATATCAGTTGTCTTTCACTTTCACTAAATACTTTCACTAAAATATTTCATATTTTACTTATTGCTGTCTTTAAGTAAAAAACAAAACAATAGTTATTAACAGTAGTCAATAAAATTGACTATGCTGTATTATAAAATTGACTATGCTATAAAATTGACAATTCTTATTCAAATTCATCTTGTCAACTGATAAAAATCTTCCATGTTTGTTTCTTTTCAGTTTTTTTAATTTTCTTTTTAAATAATTGAGAACCTTATTCTCTTTACAAATATTCCATTACACATCAATACAAATTTTTCTATCACTTTAATCATCTAAATATTTTCTAACCCTTTTCTATTTCTAATATAACAATGCTATCCCATGCAGCCTTGCAGAATCCTCCCCTTAAGTTAAATTTTAACCATTGTATCTGTGTCTTTTAAATAGGTTTATACCTTTAATTCTTGTATGCTTTTCCTGTACCTTTATATCTTTTTTCTGTTCTTTGTAGCTTCTTTTCCTTTCCCTCTTCCCTCTTTTCTTCTCCCTCCCCTTTTTATTCCCTTTTCTGATTCTCCCTTCTGTGATCCTCCCTTCTGCTTCTTCCAGATATTATGATTGCTTTTCAAATTACTCTTTTTTTTGGTTGTTGCTTCAATGCTTAAGTTTTTAACTCTCTTTCCCCACTTTTCCTTTTTTACCCCACTTAATGTTGCTTGGTCATTAAAGATGGCTTCTTCTTTATCCCACCCTTTTTGTTCTGCCAGCGTTTCTTGTTGTTTTTCATAGTTCAAAAATCTCCATTTCTAAAAATTGAAATATGAAGCCAAAAGATCCTCTTCCCTTTTGTGCTTCTTGTTTTTGTTCTTTAAGTCTCATTTTTAACTCTTGAAGGAATGATGCCATTTGAAAAAAATTTAAACAACCCCCAATTGATTTTATTTTGTTTCATTAGGATCCACCATCCAAAATTCCAGGAATCATCCAATAATCCAAAACTGTTTCTTGCTTCTTTTCTCACTTTCTCCTTCCAGGAGCTTTGTTATCTTGTAACAAAGTTTCAGCTACAATGTATCTTTTGCAAGCCTTGTTAAAATTCCACTATCAATTTTTTTAAGTTCCAGGTGGTCTCCTCCATTTTCCAAATTCCACCCTCTTGTTTCCTTTTTCCTTCCTCTGCTTTCTTTCCTTTTTTAAGAAAAAAATTAAATTATCCAAGAATCTTTATCCCTTTGACACTTTATTTTCAACTAGAAATAACCTATTAATCTCAAAGTGGTTGGTATCAATTTCTTATTTGAATCTCTTCTTCTTAATGTTCCAAGTCAATTAAAACTGGCAATATGAGAGGAAAAAAAGCCAATTCTGTTTCCTTTCCTTTCTCTTTCGCTGCTTAAGAACTTTTTTAGGAATAGTATTAGTCTTTAAAATTCAGGTTCCAGGTACCTTAAATAGATGTTCTCCATTCAACCTGGTCAGTCAGACTTTCTCCTTTAAACTTCCTCCTGCACAATCTTGTCTGGTCAGGTTCTTCTTTGAGGTGACCATTTCTGACCACTGCTGCAACCGCCTTTGGGAAAGGGAGTAATGGCCAGCTGAGGAGGAGAGATGCAGTTCTCCTCAACCCTGCTGATGGCTCCCCCTTCTTCACCACCTCTATGGGATGGCTTCAGCCCTGAATCCAGGCGGCTCGGGGCATTCCAGCGGCGAGCACGGATCAAAGCCGTGCACGATCTCGGATTTCGGTCTGTCACCGAAGAAGCCCAAACCGGAAGTCCTCTGGTTGGCATTTTCCAGGGGCATTATTGCCAGGACATTACTGAAGCCTCCAACCCTTTTGGATATTATGAATATTCTTAATTTGACTTTATATTATTTTTATTTAGATTTTTTATTATCATTATGTCATGTATTCTTTGTTAAGTACCCAGAGATACTTGTTTAAGATGAAGTAAAAGACAAGTAAATCTTTTAAATGAATGAATCATATGCTATTTTAATGAAAGCAGAGTGATGCAGTGCTCATACAAAGTCCCAAACATAAATTCTGAACCATTTTTGAAATAGATACCAACTATTGTAGTACATACTGTCAGGCTTTATGTAGCAGGCTAGACTGAAATTAGTTAAACAGCACACAAGCATATAAAAATGTCTGAACAGAAGTTTCATTCTAGAAAAGAAAAGTCATTTACAAAACAGTTCCAGCATCTGCTGTGTATCAGAGCAAATCTTTCTGGGGCAGGGGGTAATAGTTTCCATCTCTTCACTGTTTTGATACAAAAAGAAAAAAGTATTAGATAAACTATCTAATAGCTTAGTTATTAGCTTAGTGGAACTTAAGTTCCACTAAGTTCCAGCTTAGTGGAACTTAAATGCATAAGGAGTGGGGAGATATTGGTATGCCATGTTTGAAATATTAAGATGCTAAGACAACTAAGGCAATGTTATTAGGAACATAGATGATGGTTTCTGAGTACAAATTGGATTAGTGTTAAGACTCTATCGATTAGAACACAACCATTCCTTTCTGGCAGATTAACAAATATCTCCAAGCTTTATTTAAATCTATTTTCAGCCATTCTTTAACAGGTGTCAATACATATTTAAAAAGAAGTAGGGCTTCAATCATATGGTTACAACCACAACTCCAAAAATCCCAATGCCCTTACCCTAAAATACCTAGATGTTTTAAAATTTTACTAATGCAATCCAGTGTGCAGTCAGTTTTAATATTTTCTTAGAGATTTGATATTTTAAATATAAAGCTATATTTACTATTGAGTATTCTATTTTATGTGAATTTCCCATGGTCTTTTATATGGGCAGGATATAAAATAAACATACATTTCATTATATACTATATATATCTTGCATATTCTCTAGAATCTCAAGGAACTTTCAGCTTTGTTAGCTTGGGAGGAAATAATTGACCCAAATGCACCATCTGCTTCAGACTAATAGAACACCTGGATTCTGATCACCGGGATCTTAAACCCATATATTATTTAATAAACTATCATAGCATAGTCATAACCTACCTTACAGGGCTGTGTGAGAATAAAATAAATGATGCAAACTCCCTTGAATCTTGAAAAAAAAGTAGGAATACTGACAAAAATCTGTAGTTCTGTTGTAATTAAGTTCTGTTGCTGACCTTTCTGTGAAAAAGTTTTATCAATATGGAACAGGTTTCATTACTTAATAAACATTTATATCTACCTGGCCTTTTTATTGCACATTCGGATATTTTAAAGAAGGGGGAAGGAAAATAAGTATTTCATCCACTACCACCATACCATTTAGTTATGCCTTCTAAAAAAAACCAGTTTTATAAAATGGGTTGTTAATTTATTTAAACAATTTATTATTATGGAGATAAGAGCTTGCATTTACTGTCATTTTTGATTCAGAAGTTTAATTTTCTACTTAGAATTTGTTATATTTGTACTTTGAAGGGTTTGTACCAGTATACTGAAAAAGGTTCTTTGTAGTATATGAGAGCACATATGAAGCAGCTCCTCCCACTGGTGAAAACAGGAAAGATAGGCATTAAAGAAATGTTAAGATAAAAAGAGCTTTCAGTTGCTCTCACAGGCTGTAAGTATTCAGCAGTCCCCTTTTCCAGTAGAGGATACCCAGGACAGTTTGCCTCTGCAGAGTGTTCTGGGATCACTACTATTTGTCAGACATGTAAGCCAGTGGTGGGATTCAATTTCTTTTACTACCAGTTCTGTGGGCATGGCTTGGTGGGTGTGGCAGGGGAAGGATGCTGTAAAATCTCCAGACAGAGGTGGTATTTCCCAGTTCTTTGAACTACTCAAAATTTCCGCTATCAGTTCTCCAGAACTGGTCAGCTGAATACTACCTCTGATGTAAGCTATTAATGCTAGCTATAGTTTGGAAAAAATTAAAAAGAGCTGGAGTGATCCATACAAAATAATAAAAGATGTTTGGGGCAGAGCAGAATATTTTTTATAGGCACAAATTAAATGCATACGGCAAGCAGAATCCTAGATTCTGGTTTGATCCCTGGAACTGGAGTATGATCAGAAATTATGAGAGAAAGAAATGTTAAGTAATTGATGAGAGGCCAAAACAATAATAAATTGTAGAACAATTGCTTGGTATAGGACTCAAGAAATTTCACCATGTGAACATTCTAGGAATTGGGTCACTGAATCACTATCTCCTTATCATAGTTCTATCTATGTCTTCGCTTCTGGTTGTACCACGGCTCCCCTTTTTTTTCTGTTTTTGAAGTTTGGTGAAGTGAACTGCTTCAGTATGGACCATATGCCATTTCAAGTTCCAAAGCTGATGGAAATTGTCATCAGTGCATAATGATTTTGACATCATTAATGGATGGTTGAAGGGAAATGTATAAATCACTTCAAAATTAATTAGTCAGGGTTGAGGGGGTGGAATCAAGGGAAGTCAAATAATGAAAGCAATGTTATGCCATTGCACTGCAAGCTCCATTACTTTTGTTAATGCACTGTGATACATATTAATATGGAAAGGCAGGGCTTGCAGCAAAATAGTGCATTGTTGTTTTCGTTATTTTTTCGAAGGTATTGGCCTTTTTAATTCTGCCTTGCTTTTTTTTTCAGTTTCTTCAGGCAGCATGAAATTGAGCTTGATGAGTGTTTTTTTAGAAGCAAAGTGAACTGAGAAGCTTTGTT
The DNA here is from genome assembly GCA_015471245.1 of Laticauda colubrina. Classification (NCBI taxonomy): domain Eukaryota; kingdom Metazoa; phylum Chordata; class Lepidosauria; order Squamata; family Elapidae; genus Laticauda; species Laticauda colubrina. The sequence continues at coordinate 11,049,741 of BLBF01000044.1, read as the reverse complement.
CATTGTTTTATTTCTCCTTCAGAGAACTGTGAAATATTTGTG
>BLBF01000044.1:11024858-11049689 GCA_015471245.1 Laticauda colubrina | reverse complement strand
ATTATTATTATTATTATTATTATTATTATTATTATTATTATTATTATTATTATTATATAAGATTTGAGATGCTGTATATTGCAATAGAAGAAGAGGAAAAGAGACAGGCTGCCTTCTACACATGCTTCTCCTTAGTCCCATAGTGTCACCCCAGCAAAAAGATGCACAACTGTTTTCAGCCAAACATTTTCTCCTCCTAAAAAGAGCACATCCAGGACAGAATACTCACTTGGTTTGTTTTAAAGAATGTGGTAAAAGATCAGCAATAAAAGTATTCAACAGCATGCATGTGGAGGTTACCCCTACTAACTCTTGGGGTTAATTTGCACCATTTTGTATTTAAGTTTTCTAATTTTTTTTTTATAAATAAGACACTCTCGTTGTTCTAGTTATCAATTAAACCCATAACCATTCATTTTAGATGATATTTTTGATGAGATGACAAGAAAAGAACTTTGCACAGACACTTACTGTAAAGTGTGTGGGGCTGTACTGCAGTTTGAATCTCAACGAATAGCACACTATGAGGTAAGCTTTAATACAGAACATGTCAATGAGATTTTATGACCCCACTTTTCTCCAGATATGGAGGATTCTGCTTTTACTGACTAAGATACTTTTTAAAAGAAATCAGGTGTTGTTGTTTTTAAAAAAACTTAACTATGCATTGAAGAACTGTAACTACCTGTTAAACAAAAAGCTACTTGGCAGTCATTTCGTTATTCAGCAGATCTCATCTCATCAAGCTGGTCTCCTAATCTAGAGTATTTTTTTAATGCTTCACATAAACAAAAGTTTTTTTAACTTACCTAATACAGGTAGTCTTCAACTTACAACCACAACTGAGCTCAAAATTTCTGTTGGGAAATGATACATGTGTTAAGTGAATTTTGCCCCATTTCACAACCTTTCTTGCAATAGTTGTTGTTAAGTTATTCTTAACAGTTGTTAAGTTAGTCACACAATAGTTCAGCAAATCTGGCTTTCCAATTGGCTTTGCTTGTCAGAAGATTGCAAAGTGGTTACATGATTCCAGAACAGTGATGGGATTCAAAAATGTTTACTACCAGTTCTGTGGGCGTGTCTTGGTGGGCATGTCTTGGTGGATGTGACAGGGGAAGGATATTGCAAAATCCCATTCCCTCCCCACCCCACTAACCTGCTTTCCAGCTCTGTTCTCCTGTGCTGGGCAACAAAAGAAGACCCAGCCAATCAGCTGGGACTCAGGAGGCAGAGAATAGATGAGTCAGGGCCAGTTATAGGTGGTATTTGCCGGTTCTCAGTACCACTCAAAATTTCCACTACTGGTTCTCCAGAACTGGTCAGAACCTGCTGAATACCATTTCTGCCCCAGAACACTACAAAATCAAAAATATAAGTCAGTTGCCAAGTGTCTGAATTTTGATCATGTGACCATGGGGATATAAATAAATGGGAAAAACAGTCATAAGTCCCTTCTTTCAATGCTGTTGTAACTTTGACCAGTCACTTAATGAACTATTGTAAGTTGACCTGTATTTACTCCCTTATTTTGCCCAGTGGCCCTACCAGAATAAAGCCATGAAGTTCAAACCAGTCATTACGTATCATATGGAACCAGCCTCTGAAACATTCCCTCTTCATCTAAGGTTTACCAGTTGAATCTTAAGTGTTGTCTGAAAATCTGTAGCAGTAAGCAAATCTGCTTATTTTTAAAATTCAAAAATGAATATTTCTCTTTTGCTACATTCACAGTACTGAGGTTGGTTCACACAGTTTAAAATCAGCAAAAATTAATAATACAACACAATGGCAGAATTAGAAGGAACCTTTGAGTTCTTCTAATCCAACTTGCTCCTCAAGCAGGAAACCCTATACCATTTCAGAAAATGATTGTCCAATCTCTTCTTAAAACTTTCAGTGTTGGAGCATTCACAATTTCTGGAGGCAAGTTACTCCATTGATTAACTGTTCTGTCAGGAAATTTCTTCTTAGTTCTAGGTTACTTCTCTCCTTGACTTTAGGAGCTCTGGATAATAGGTTGATACACCCCTCCCCTCTTCTTTGTGGCAGCCCCTTAGAACAGGAAGACCAAGAGGTGGCGCTGATCAATCCCAATACAAGTGTTATGCATAAAATAATCCTTAACTTGTCATGTCAGATGACGAACTGCATAGCCCTCCATTATGAACTGACAAGTAATTTTGTAATTAGCAATTCAGTAAAATATTCAGTAAAATATGTTGCCGTAGCTATGCTTCTATTAATAGCCTCCACTACAGCACACACCAGTCACCCAATCTAGCTGTAAATCACTGGGTACTTAAAGGCTCTGCTCTTGGGTGATGTGTATTTTTATACAATTGTTTTTACCTATTTTTGAAGGATTGGTTTGATATAAAATTGACACTTTTGCTTTTCAGGGCAAAAGACATGCACAAAAAGTACGACTTTATTTACAAATGCATAATGAACAAAAGGACAAGCTGCATTTGAATTTCCAGGTAAAGTTATCCCATCTACATCAATAGGATGGTTACATATGGAGCACAGGATTTGTGCCTTGCAGCTTAATTTTATCTGACTCTGGCATTATCTGAGGCTGTATCATGACAGAGAGAAAGATAAAAGACCTCTCATATACAACTGCTAATCCAGGTCACATTTTGTTTCTCTTTACTGTAGCCTCAATTCAGTTTTCTCAACGCTCCACACATGTCCCTATGATAAAGCTAGCTAATGATAAAAAAGAAAGCAGTATCATTTTCTTATTTAGAAGGTGTTTTTAATTCCATCCTGCAGTTAGTCATTCTTTGTCTCTGTCTTGAACATCATGAGTGAGAAAGGAAAACATTGACGACCATGGTAAATTTATCTATGGACGAATGAATTGATGCCTAACTTTGTTGGGTGTCTTCAGGCAGAAACTGGATAACTAAATTATCCAGAGATGCTTTACTTTAGATTCTTGCCCAGGGCAGAATTTGACATCTCAAAAGTTCAGACAATCTATTATTATAATGTATTAAATAGCTTTTCACTTTGATTTCAGGAGAATCCAAATATGGACAAAAATATGTATTGCAGACTTTGCAACATGGTCTTTACATCTCCAGTTGTTGCTCAATCACACTATTTGGGAAAGATTCATGCCAAAAAACTGAAGCAGTTATCAGATCAGACTCCACCCATTCAGAATGTGCAGTCAGAACATGGTAAAGATCTAATAATTAATGCATTCTCTTTTTTGTCAGCTATTTTAGTGAGAAGATAAAGAATGGATTGCTTTAATCATAGTACAAATGCAGCTGAAAAACAAATCACATTAAATGTCCTTATTTTGTTATTCTTACATATTTCTCTTTGTTCTTTTCTCCTTTTAATTTCATACAATGGAGTAAGAAAGGAAAGAATCAGTAACTTACCTGAATAACTTAAGGAGATGCCATTCACAATTAATTTGTCAGTTGACAAATTAGATGCAAAGATGGCTATATTTTCTTAAAGGCAGTCTAATGGTTCTTTTAAAAGTCCATTTCAAATTCTGACAGGTTGACACTTTTTGTTATGATTGTTTTCCATGAGGAGACTAATCTTTCTTCATGGCTCTTTTTCACAGATTCCTCTGCAACTCCAATTTTGCCAGAGGCATCTCTTGAAAAGAACTTGCAACAGGATGTTAATTCTGAGGACTTATATTCATCCAGTAGAACTGCTTTGGATTTAGATGATCCAGATAAATATTGCAAACTCTGTTCTGCACCTTTCAATAACTCGTTTATGGCCCATCAACACTATGTAGGCAAAAAGCACAAAAGAAATGAATTACGTAAGAAATTGGTGGCTGAGATTGGAACTCAGGCTATACCTCTGGAGTCCAAAACCAATGGTAAGCAGCATCAAAATTAATAGTGTCCTTTATATCAGGTGGGCATGGCTTTGAACCAAGGTATACCATCAACCTTTCCTTCCATATGCTGGCTATAGTTGGACATCTTCCTTTCAGAGTCCAGTGACTCTGATAAAGGGAATTCCTTGCTTTCTTTGGCTGTTTCTCTGTACTTTTCTTAAAATCCAATATATTGTTGCCTACCTTCAGTCAGACATTTTCTATTACAGTAACAATTTTATCATGACAGTGTGTTTGCAATACTTTATATTATTTTATATTGAAGCTATCAGATAATATGTAGGGTTTTATTTTCAGGCTCAGGTTCAAGCTACAAACACACCAAAGCAGGCACAGTTGCTGAATAATTTTCATCACAGCCAGGCAGATAATAATAAATAAGATTATGAATCTTATTTGCAAAGAATGCTTGTCTGAATATTTCCATTCAGATTGTTCAAATATCAAGAGAATGGTCCAAAGTCATTCCAGAAGTCAAAGAGCCAAATCAGGAAGTCCAGTAGTTTAAAGATTCAAAAATGGAAACATGAACAAGAGTCACAAGCTTGAATTTTGAAAAGAATGAAGACTAAAGGCAAGATACCTACATAAATCCGTGGTAGTTGACTACAATTACATAGGCCTCACATTTTGCCTTGTTGAGTTGCATAGCTGCTTGCCATTGGATGCATCAAAATCTGGGGCTTGGGTATCATGCCTCATCATCTGATTGCTTCAGCTTATTAGGAGGTACCTATCATTGATCAGCCTCATCTGCATTATGACTTGATGATTCCTGAAGTTGACAATGCACAAGTTCATCTGGAGCAGCATTGTCAGAATTGGATTCTGAGTCTAAACCATGGCCCATGATAGAACAACTTTACAAATATTCCCCATGAGATGTCTTTTATTTGGGAGAAAAGGCATTGTTTTTAGTGCATTTTCTTTAACTTGTTGCTCTTTTTTTGCAGCACTTGGTGTGGGCAACTATGTATGTACAACATGCAGTATCAGCCTCACATCCATAGAGATGTACCAGTCACACATGCAAGGAAATAAGCATCAGATTAAGTAAGTATTTTCCTGGCCCTCTATCAGTGATTGAGGAGCTGTGCTGAAACTTCAAGAATTCAGTATGAGAGTGTGGATCCTCTCAGTGTATCCACACTGAGCAAAACAAAAATTGATGGTTAGAATTGCAGAGAAAGAATGTGAACAAAGTTCACTGCAAATTAACTTTATCAATAGAAATCAAGTAATGTTCCTCTGCTCTTGAAATGTGGTTTATTCTTTGCCCTGAAGGCTGGATGCAACAACTGCTTTTCTATAGTTCTTTTTTTCCTTAGCTAATTTTCCATAGCACTAACATTAGGAAAAATGTTTTCTAAGGAAATTTTTCTTTTTTTTTGCTCTTCAAAGGTAAGAAATCTCTGGCTCTCTAAATATTTTGGGCTAGAACTCTTATCATTAATCATGATGTAGTACCAGAAGTGGTATTCAGCAGGTTCTGACCAATTCTGGAGAACCAGTAGCGGAATTTTTGAGTAGTGCGGAGAACCAGCAAATACCACTCTGACTGGCCCTGCCCCATCTATTCTCTGCCTCGCGAGTCCCAGCTGATCGGCAGGGTCTTTTTTTGTTTCCCTGCACAGGAGAAGGAAGCTGGAAAGCAGGTTAGTGGGGTGGAGAGGGAGTGGAGAATGAGGATTTTATAGTATCCTTCCCCTGGAGTGGGGAAGGGAATGGAGATTTTATAGTATCCTCCCCTGTCATGCCCACCAAGCCACACCCACAAAACTGGTGGTAAATTTTTTTGAATCCCACCACTGTGTAGTACAATAATATTTGGAGGTTTGCAGGGCACATGTACCATCACCACCACCCCTGTGTTTATTTTCTATAGCTGATACTCAGACCTATCCTCCACTCATGATGCAGTAAGAGTTTCACAATGGACACATTTGTGAGGCAAAACAATCAGCTTGGCTTAAAGATGTCCAAAATAATAGGTACAACAAAATATAAGAATCAAAGGCATCAGGAAAAATAATTGTCCAAGAGTCCATTGGAATTTAGCAGCTAATAAATTTAAATAAATGAATGCTGGAAGTGTGTGTGTGTGTGTGTGTTTGTATTTGTATATTTAAAAATATAAATGCAGGGAAATGTGTCCCCCATAGTCAGATAATTTGCTTATTGCTTATTTCTAGAGGTATAGATGTTCTGTAAAGAATAAAGATCAATTTTTCAATATCAGGCTTGATTAATATTGGGGGAGGGAAACCATCAGGGAAAAAGGCATGACAAACTGATACTATTGCCAGGAAAATTACATACTTTTTAACATATCCTTGATACCACCAGAAGTTGATTTATATTCAAGCATGTGGTAGACAATTACTCCCAAACTTTCCATCTAGCACGTAGTACAACATATAGAGAGCTGGTTTGGTTTAATGGTTAAGAAGCCAGGCTAGAGAGCAGAAAAATGTGAGTTCAAGTCCCACCTTATCCAGCTGACAGGTCATTTTCTTTCTCAATCCAGCTCACCTCAAAGGGATGAAGAAAGGGGGGAAGGTATAATGGATGTGTTTGCCTGCTTGATTAATTTGTAAAAGTAATAAAGGTGAGATTTATAAAATTAACAAATAACTTATCTAGAGGGCACTAAATCAGGAAAAATAAAGAACTAATTCCTATTGATTTTATAGAATTGAATACATGAGTCTCAGGAATAGGATTAATGATACTAAGGTAGCATTAAAGTCATTAAAATTTTCTCATACTTTATTTATTATTTGTTTTAGAGAAAATATGATTGCCACTTCTCTGATGAAAAATTCCAATAATACAAACAGTTCATTCCAAGATGAATTGGCAGATTACATCAAAGTACAAAAAGCAAGAGGACTGGAACCAAACATTAATTTTAGAAAAGCTGAACAAAAAATGTGTGAAGCCATTAATGGTCATGAGGAGACCTTTGCATCTGACCAAGGTTTTCTTTCAAGAAATGTTTACGAACCAAGTCAGCATTCCACTTTTTTTCCAGAAATAGACACATTTTCATATTCTGTTGGAAGCAGAGTGGCACACCCACCAGTGCAAAAATACCCAGTAAAACTAGAAAATGTATGTACGTACAACACAGACACTGATTCTCAAAAACAAGTGCCTCAGTTAACTGTCTACAGAAATGACAACTACAAACCACTATCAGCCAAATCTATGGACAGCTACAAGTCTTTGTTTTCAAATAGCTCTAGTGCTGACAAGGGGAGCCGTAAGCTGCCAAAGAAATCAAGAGCCAAAAAAGAACAGCCACAAGAGGGAGAAGGAGATCGTTCAACTCTTAAAAGAGCAGGAGACAATCAAGATTCAAAGTTAGAAAAAGATGGTAAGAAGAAAAAGAAAAAAAGTCATATAGATTCAATAGCTGGGTCAAAATCAAAGCACAGTAAAGTAAAGGGAAGTAAAGATCGTTCTTCTGAAAAGAAAAGCAAAAGACACAAGAAGGAGAAAAAAAAACATGAAACCAGTGCAATTACAGAAGAGGACATGCTGTGGAATGAATCTGTCTTAGGATTTTAATTAACTGTTCATTGTTGCTTGAAGTTTGACACAGTTTTTTTTTTTAGGTTTTATTTACTGGCTATTTTTTGCTACTTCAGAAATAATGAGTGAAGGAGATTAAAATCATAAGGGAAGAAATTGAAGAAATTCTCCAATATGATTTCGAGTATCATTTATGTTAAAAAATGCTTCTACCCAAAACAGGATTGAATATATTATAAAATATTATTAAATATTCTTCCAACATTTCATATTTGATACAGAAGCATATAACTTCGTAAGTTCCATTAAGTACGTATTGTTGTAAACTTTAACAGAGAATATAAAAATATGAGATGGGGCTGGATTCTACCCCAAAGTAGATATTTTTTTTCTTCCTGCAGATAATAAAGAAAAAAAAGCATATGAGATAATTTGTGTAATGTTTTGCCTCCATATTAGTCAAACCTTTTTTTGATAACACATTGGTGGAATGCTCCTATTTTAGCTTAATTCTAGGCAAATTAGGTTAACCATTGTGACAGGCTTTATTTAACAGTAAAATGAATATATAATTCCCAATAGTTTTTCTGAAATGTTTTGGCATTCAAGGATTTTTAAATGTAGTTATAAAGTTTTTTTAAAAATAATTGTCTGACATATTTTGTGTTTTTTGGGTTCAAATTCTTTTTCCACTTTCACTGGCAGATTGTAAAAATACTGGCAGTTTTTCCACTTTCACTGGCAGATTGGAAAGTATTGCAGACTAAGGCCATGTTTGAAACATGTTGTGGAACCAAAGTGAAACATTTTAAGGCAATTTGGATATAATCAAGTGCATCTTCATTTCTAGTGTAATAATGAGGTGTAAAATCACATGCTTTAAAATTTTGGAAAATTTAAGTTCAAACATGAATCGCCTTGTACAATGACATGTCACCTGATCAGTCACTTCCATTGCTTTTGGGAGAGGAACTGAAGAACAATCAGCAAATCTCTACAATGTTAGAACTTTCATCAATAAAAGCAAAAACACTTACATTACAATGCACATTATTTAATGGGTTTCCATACAGCAGTGTTCCATACAGCTTCCCCTCACTCTTAACCCTTGAAACAGGAAAATATGCCCAACCTATATTGAATTGTCTTCTTTGGTTCAACTATTAACTACCAATATATGTTAACAAGAGAGAGAATCAGTAAACTACTTGTGTTTTTGAACTTGAAGAGAGGTGAGATGATAAGCAGGAGGCAAGTGGAGGGCACAATATTGTTTAAATTGAATTTTGCAGTCTTAAAAGACAGAAGGTAAACAAAAGGCAATGGCAAGTAAAAAGCCTGAGAGACTATTCCCAGATTTGAGGGGTTGGGGGGAACAGATTCATTAGGCTTCTGTGAACTTCCAAATAAGTCCAAATGGAATTGTTTGGCCTTTGCTTACTTTTAAGGAGTTGGCTTCAATGTATTTATTGCAGTTTATTGATTTTGTGGATCATCTGAAAGACTAAATATTTTTAAAAATCTCTACACAAATCATTGGACCGTTAGGAGATGCTTCTCTCACCTCAAATATATGGTTTATTTAATAAATTCAGTTGAGCTCATTGGCTTTTATCAAATAGTGTTACTAATCCCATGCATGATTTTACTGTATTTAGCAGCAAATCCAATGGAAAGTTCAAATCCAATGGAAGATAACTGATGATCCTACAAAGGAAAAAGGATATAAACTATCTAAGAATGACATTTTTCTCAAATTGATTCAACAGTAACACCTGGATAATTCTTGGAATTGTAGTCTAAACCTAAAGCCACTCAGAGTTGCTCCAACATTGAGATGGGAGACACATACATTTAATAACTAAATACATTTAATTAACGAATAAAAGATATCTGGTAAATTATATCTGGAAACTAGAAAATTATATCTGGAAACTAGTTTTAAAGCAGCCTGAGGCAAATCCTCCCTGTCATGTATTCAGTAGAAATTATGATTTTGGAGAAAACAATTATCCCAAGATTGCCAGATTTTGTGAGGATGTTAGTTATTTTGGCTACCTTCTGTTTTGAGTATTGCAATGCACCTCTGTCAGGAACATTTAAAAAATGTACAGAAGTTGCAGTTGATTTAAATGTGGTCGCTAGTCTGTCCACTGCAACATATGTGGATCTGATTAAGTATGTACAAAAATATTGTTTGATTTTCAGTACAGCTTGGATATAAAGGGCATGTCCTCATGATACAAGCTTTATTACCTCCCAGCCACGATGGAGGTAGACCACATTGGTTATTTATTATTATTTATTTTAAAATATATTTCCATGTTTTCTCAACTTGTTTTAATTTTAAAATTGTCTAACATGTATCTTGATAATAGCCAAATTTTGTATCAACAGAGCTCCTAGACTGATTGAGGCTATAGAAATGTGCTCCTCCCACAAGGATCCTAGACCTTACCTCTGTGACCAGGAGAAATCAGATATACCTGGTCTTAAATATCATAGATGGAAGGACCTTGGAAGTCTTCTAGTCCACCCGTGCCCAAAGCAGAAATCAATCAATCCCATTTAAATGAATATCCAATCTTTTCTTGAAAACTTTCAACAATGAAACACTCATAACTCTGGGAGGAAAGCTGTTCCATAGATAAATTGTTCTCACTGTTAGGAAATTCCTCCTTTGTTCCAGACTGGGTCGCCCTCTGATGAACTTCTACCTATCATTTCTTATCATGCCTTCAAGTGCTTTGTAGAATAAATCAAACCCATGATACTCTCAAATATTGAAAGACAGCTGTCATGTCACTCCTAAGGTTTCTCTTCATTAGGCTATACATTTCTAGTATCCTTAGCTGTTCATCATAATGGTTTAGTCTTCAGAACCCTTAGCATGTTTGTTACTTTTCTCTGCATTCTTTCTAGGGCCTCAGCATCTTTTTTGTATCTTGGTGGATGCAATGTTCCAAATGTGGCCTTATTAGTACACTGTAGAGCACTAGTATCACTTCTCATGATCTTGATGCTATCTCCCTTTTGATGCAGCCTAGGATTCTGTTGGCTTTTGTTTTTTTGCAGCTGCCCACACTGCTGGCTCATAGTTAAGTAGTGGTCCCCTCGGGCACCTAGATTCCTCTCACAGGTTCTACTGTTGAGCCAGGTACTGCCTATTATGTACCTGTGCATTTGTTTTTTTCCTGCCTAAGCGCAAGACCTAACTTTTTTTCCAACCACTGAACAGCATTTTGCTGCATAGGGCCCTATGCTCACTTTTGTCAAGAACCTATCTTCCAAAGTCTTAGCATTTTAGTGTCATCCAAAAATTTGATGAGTGCCTCTTAATTCCTTCATCTACATCATTTATTACCTTTATAGCTTGGCAGACATATATATCACTTACTGATTAGATGAGTTAAATATTGTCCCAAATAAAATTGTTCCATTTGTAAAATGAAGAGGAAAGCTTGCAGAGATAATTTCTGAATATTTTTGTTTTGATGATGCAAGAGTTTCCAAGAATGTACTCTGTCCCACAATAAAATGGTTTTACTAAAGAAACAAGCATTCCCAATTATGCCACTGTGTGCCTGAACAAGAGAATCTGCCCCAGAAGGAATAACAGATTAGAAGCAGTAATGACCAGACATGTCATAAGGCTTACTGGGCACTGCAAAGTGCCCACTGAGATACAATATTAAAACAGAAACAAAAAAACAGACAAAGCAAAAGTGATTCTTCTTTCTCAGCATAATGGAAAGAATCCTGTGACAGTATTGACTAGCCTATTGGCTTACTGCTTCATGACTAGATTTGAAGTGACCATTATATTTCTTAATCTAGACAGGTTAGATATAGATCCTCTTACTCAAAAAACAAAGAACAAGAACTGACTTTTTCCACTGACAGTTTACAAAGTTTGTGGTGGAGAGGCATGAAATCCAGGCTAACACCACCTGGGTAATGTTAGATGGGGCATTGCTGCCTGTCTCAACCCTGGTGGGGTTTCATAGCCCCACTAACCAAGCTTGAGGTTTCCTGTTATTCTTCAAACTTCCTGTCTTTCTTTTACAGCCTTTTTTCATCTATATTATAAAGAACGACTTGAGGACATTGAAAAAGAGTTCTACCCCCAGTCATAGCTTCAACAGCTTTGAGGGGTTTTTAATAAATACAACAACAACAACAACAACAACAACAACAACAACAATAACAATAACAATAACTACAGCTGCCAATTAATGGTAGGCCTTTCTGCATAAAGGTAATTCTGAAAGGTATCCTTTGCTGGCCATTATCTTCATATTTTTTTAGATATTCAAAAGCAACATATTGATATAGATGCTAAAAAAACAATGAATCAAAATGTAGTATCAGATTCAGGAATTATATGGCACATCCTTACAGATAAGAATTCTTTAATTTCACTTTTAAGGATCTTTATTATGCTAATATCATAGTATACCACCGGAAAGCAAAAATAAAATGCCTTTGAATTTTCAAACTCAAAAGTTTACACATTTTTGGATAAAAACATATATGAAAACTTTATTTGACCTCACAGTCAAGAATTCCAATTCACATGAAAAACCAACCTATAATATATTCTGCCAAAACTATAGCAGGTTTATTCAGATGACAGAACTTTGTATCTTTAAAAGGATTATGGGCTGAAGATTGTTCCAGACAAAATATGTCAAACTAGATTACCATATAAAAATACATGTACAACATGAATCTGGCGGACAGATTCATGTTGTACATGTATTTTTTCTTATCAAATGTTGTTCCATCAATAAGAACAAAGGGATTGTTATACTCCATTATGAATTCAGAGTTGAACACCCAGATAAAACATTCATGGGATCTACATGCTGTTTTATATAAATATTTTTTAAAAATCCAGGATTGTCATTAATTTTTTTCAAAAGGGATATATAAAGCTAACATCACAGATATTTGAACATTTAAATGTTTGGTATTGTCATATGCTTTCTTGAGGTCTGGTATTACTTAGATTTTTGGATAATTATTTTTTTTTGAAATTCCATATAAATAACAAATTACATAAACTGGAGTTCTCCAGTAAGATGCTGATGCATCTGAGTCATGATCAGGCAATGGTCACTTTTAAACAAAAAAATTCTTGATATAAAATTTCAAACAGAATATATCAATATATTACTTGAGCTCAATTGGGGCATAGTCAATTTCATTTTAAACCATCATTACATCTGGCTACTAATAACAAACTCTGGAGAGGCCTTTACACTACAATTTGATACCTTACCATTAACAATGTTGGAGGGTCTAATGCTAAGACACCAGGCTAGAAATCAGGAGACTGTGATTTCTAGTCCCATCTTGACATAAAAGGTAATTAGAATAGATAGAATAGAATATAATTCTTTATTGGCCAAGTGTGATTGGACACACAAGGAATTTTCTCGGGGCATATGCCCCAAGTGTACATAATAAAAAGATACATTCGTCAAGAATAATAAGGTTCAATACTTAATAATAGTCATAGGCAATCAAATCATCCTAGGAAACAGTCAATATAAATAGTACGGATACAAGCGACAAAGTTACAGTCATACAGTCATAAGTAGGAGGGGGATGGGTGATAAGGGGTGATGAGAAGATTAATAGTAATAGTAGTGCAGACTTTGTAAATAGTTGGACAGTGTTGAGGGAATTATTTGTTTAGCAGAGTAATGGCATTTGAGAAAAAACTGTCTTTGTATCTAGTTCTAGTGTTCAGTGCCCTATAGTGTTGTTTTGAGGGTAGGAGTTGAAACAGTTTATGTCCAGGATGTGAAGGGTCTGCAAATATTTTCACAGCCCTCTTTTTAACTGGTGCGGTATGCAGGTCCTTGACTGAAGGCAGGTTGGTAGTAATAGTTTTTTCTGCAGTCCTAATTACTCTCTGAAGTCTGTGTCTGTCAAACCAAACAGTTATAGAGGTGCAGATAACAGACTCAATAATTCCTCTGCAGAATTATATCAGCATCTCTTCGGGCAGTTTGAGCTTTCTGAGTTGGCGCAAAAAGAACATTCTTTGTTGTGTTTTTTTATTTTTTAATTAATTTCAATAAACAAACATAAACAACAAAAGACAAAACATAAAAACATAAAACTTCTTTTTGGAAAGCGGCTTCCCAGGTTACATCTTTTTGTACAGACATAAATTCGAATTAATGTTCACTTTTTATCCCATTTCATATCTTATTTACCATTCAACATTTTCCAATAGCTTCTCCCCTCTTTTCATTCTCTTAATTCTATTTTATTTATTTCATCTCAATTTAAATCATTATATGTTTATCTTTTGTCTGTTAAGCCCATGTCACACTTGCCAACGGATGCAAAAAGGACACAGCAGACGAGCAAAATGTTCCATCCGTTGTTATCCGCTCTCAAAAGGGGCAAAAATTTGCATAACCGGAGCGGATAACACGGACGCGGGGAGGACGCAGGGCAGATGCAAAGCGGATGCGGAACGGAAGCCCAGCAGATGGAAGCGGATGGGAGCGGATGGCACAACCTCAGGGCTTCCGGGGGGCCTCAGCAAAGCGGACGCGGAACGGATACAGCAGATGCAGAACGGACGCCAAACGGATGAAGCAGATGCACAGCGGATGCACAGCGGAAGCCTAGCGGATGCCTGGCATTAATTGCGCATGCGGGGGGGATGCATTGCATCAGCCCCGCGGATATAATGGAAGCAGCTTGGAAGCAGGTCGCCATTCAGAGGAAAGACCTGCTGCCGGACGGATTGGCTGCCTTGCCAGCCCTGCCTGCATGTCTGCCTGCCAGCCTTGCTGCCAGCCTCCCTGCCAGCCTGCCTGCAAGCCTCCCTGCCAGCCTTGCTGCCAGCCTCCCTGCAAGCCTTGCTGCCAGCCTCCCTGCAAGCCACCCTGCCAGCCTTGCTGCCAGCCTGCCTGCAAGCCACCCTGCCAGCCTTGCTGCCAGCCTGCTTGCAAGCCTCCCTGCCAGCCTTGCTGCCAGCCTGCCTGCAAGCCTTGCTGCCAGCCGGTCTGCCTGCCAGCCTTGCTGCCTGCCTTCCTGCCAGCCTTGGTTTATGTCTGCTTGCCAGCCTTGGTACCTGCCTGCCGGCCAGCCTTCCTGCCGCCTTGGTGCCTGCCACCCTGCCAGCCTTGGTGCCTGCCTGCCTGCCTGCCTGCCTGCCAGCCTTGCTGTCTGCCTGCCTGCCAGCCTTGGTGCCAGCCTTCCTGCAAGCCTTGGTGCCTGCCTCCCTGCCAGCCTTGCTGCCAGCCTTGGTTCCTGCCAGCCTCCCTGCCAGCCAGCAACCCCACAACCATGCGGAAGCACAACAAGCCTCAGCCATCTGCCCACCGGATGGAAGCGGATGGGAGCGGATGGTGCAACCACAGGGCTTCCAGGGTGCCTCAGCGAAGCGGACACGGAACGGATACAGCGGATGCAGAACGGACGCCGAACGGATGAAGCGGATGCACAGCAGAAGCCTAATGGATGCCTGGCGTTAATTGCGCATGCGGGGAGGATTCATTGCGTCAGCCCCGAGGATATAACAGAAGCAGCTCGGAAGCAGGTCGCCATTCAGAGGAAAGACCTGCTGCCAGACACATCGACTGCCTTGCCTGCCCTGCCTGCATGTCTGCCTGCCAGCCTTGCTACCAGCCTTGCTGCCAGCCTCCCTGCCAGCTTTGCTGCCAGCCTGCCTGCAAGCCTTTCTGCCAGCCTGCCTGCGAGCCTTGCTGCCAGCCGGTCTGCCTGCCAGCCTTGGTTCATGTCTGCCTGCCAGCCTTGGTGCCTGCCTGCCTGCCAGCATTCCTGCCAGCCTTGATGCCTGCCTCCCTGCCAGCCTTCCTGCCAGCCTTGGTTCATGTCTGCCTGCCAGCTTTGGTGCCTGCCTGCCTGCAAGCCTTCCTGCCAGCCTTGGTGCCTGCCTGCCTGCCAGCCTTCCTGCCAGCCTTGGTGCCTGCCTGCCTGCCTGCCTGCCTGACAGCCTTGGTGCCTGCCTCCCTGCCAGCCTTCCTGCCAGCCTCCCTGCCAGCCAGCAACCCCACAACCATGCGGAAGCACAGCAAGCCTCAGCCATCTGCCCAGCAGATGGAAGCTGATGGGAGCGGATGGTGCAACCACAGGGCTTCCGGGGGGCCTCAGCGAAGCGGACGCGGAATGGATACAGCGGATGCAGAACGGACGCAGAACGGATGAAGCGGATGCAGAGTGGATGCACAGTGGATGCACAGCAGAAGCCTAATGGATGCCTGGCGTTAATTGCACATGCGGAGAGGATGCAGTGTGTCAGCCCTGCGGATATAACGGAAGCAGCTCGGAAGCAGGTCGCCATTCAGAGGAAAGACCTGCTGCCAGACACATCGACTGCCTTGCCTGCCCTGCCTGCCAGCTTTGCTGCCAGCCTTGGTGCCAGCCTCCCTGCCAGCCTTCCTGCCAGCCTTGGTTCCTGCCAGCCTCCCTGCCAGCCAGCAACCCCACAACCATGTGGAAGCACAGCAAGCCTCAGCCATCTGTTGCCAGCCCTGGCAAGAGGGACAGGGCTACCATCCCGCCCCCTGGCCCTCACTCTGGTTCTCCTGGGGCTTCTGCAGCACGGGCTCGTTCTTCTGGGGCTGGCGCTTCTACTGCTTCTGCTTCTGGAGGAGCTGATGACAAGCACTCCAGCACCAGCCACCTCCACAGCACCTGCACCCTTCACCCCTGGGACTGAGCGACCAAGAGGAGTGCCGGAGACTCTTTTTTGTTGTATAGCTTGTTGTTAATAAAGTCTATTTATGATTCACACACTTGCTTCATTTCTTTTTTTTAATAAAGTCTTGGTGGAAACTTTTAGAAATGGTTTAAGCCTTTGCATGCTTGTGGAATGGGTTAAGATAGCAGTGGGATGGGCAGGGATACCTTTGGAATGGGTAATAGCTGTGGGATAGATAAACCTCCAGTGCAAGCATAGTGGGACTGTATGGTCCACCCTCCCAGGTGTCACACCTACGGCCCTTTATTATCAATAATAATGTAATAATTATCCACACATGTCAACATAAACACAACTCTTTATTAAACACCCTGTTCATTGTAGCCCAACCAAACATACATGGCCCAATCTCATCGGTGTGATGAGACAGGCTGAAGGAAGCATCCATTAAGCATCTACCATCCTGTCTTGCCACTCCACTGCTCCAGCTGGGGAGTTGCACCAGATCATAATAAAACAGTCAGGTTCTAGGTTGGCGAAAGAAAGAGATAAGGCTGTACACTCTCTCCTTATTTATTCAACCCACATGCCTTTATTTAGGGAAGCTGGACTAGATGAAGATGAACATGACTTAAAATTGGAGAAAGAAGCATCAATAACTATGGTTATTACTTCAAAAGTGAAAATGCAAATGATCTGCAAGCTCTACTAATGAAACTCAAGGGGCATAGAGAAAAACATTGGACAAGGATTATTTTTTTCCTTAGTAATTTTTTTAATAAAGAAAGAAATATTTTTAAGCTCATGCTTGTAACTTGTAGCACATACAGTTAAAATAGAAAGCCAACTAATCAATATAATTAAAACAATGCCATTAAAATACAATTAAAATAGCTAAACATATAGTAAAAAAAATGGGGAAATGCATTCTAAACTCTAACCTTAAACCTTTAATAGGCTCCTGCCTTCCATGGGATTCCTCAGGCTGATAGCTGAACCTGATAGTTTTAAGAGCCTTTGAGGAGGACAATAGAATTGGGGCCAATCTCACCTTGGAGAACATTTTTTGATGTTCCAAAGAATGGGTTCTACTATACAAAAAAAGGTCTCCCTTGTGTGGGTTCCACCAAATTAAGTTCCTTCATTGACTGGGTTGAGAGGATGAGTAAAAGTAACAGGGATAGAGTTTTATTTTATTTATTTTTATTTTATTTGATTTGTCAATTGCTTACAAGATAATAGGTATAAGTAAAAACATAGTTATGAATACATGGATACATATAAGGAAAATAAAAGAAACAATAGGACAGAGATGGTAGGCACATTGGTGTGCTTATGCACGCCCCCTACAGACCGCTTAGGAAAGGGATAAGGTCAATAGTAGACAGTCTAAGGTTAAAGGTTTTGGGGGTTTGGGGAAGAAACCACAGAATCAGGTAGAGTATTCTATTTGACCACTCTGTTGCTGAAGTCGTATTTCCTGCAATCCAGTTTGGTGTGATCAACCTTGAGTTTGTATCTATTGTTTGCTCTTGTGCTGTTATGGTTGAAGCTGAAGTATTTATTGACAGGTAGGACATTGCAATGCATAATTTTATACACTATACTTAGATCAGACCGAAGGCGGCGTAGTTTTAGCTTTTCTAGGTTTAGAATTTCAAGTCTGGTGGCATAAGGTATTCTGCAATGAGTAGATGAGTGGAGAACTCTTCTTGTTAAATATTTCTGAACTTTCTCAACTGTGTTAATATCAGATACATAATGTGGGTTCCAGACTGATGAGCTGTATTCGAGTATTGGTCTAGCAAATGTTTTGTATGCTCTCGTTAGTAGTGTAATATTACCAGAGAAAAAGCTACGTAAGATTAGGTTAACAACTCTTAATGCCTTTTGGTTATGTAGCTAGAATGGGCTCCAGCATTTAGATCATTAGTGTTCTGTATAAAAATAGTAGAATCCAAATAACCTATTCTGATTGGTTACAAAAACTAATAGGGATAGGTTCAAAAGGAACCAATTCCCGAAGCCGGCTAAATCAAATAAATGTCATTGGCTACAAGCCGGCAGACAGAAAAGTATAAAAGGGCTGTCGTGGCTTGAGCCAAAGTTCTGTTTTGCAACTGTATTTGAAATAAAGACTTTGTTGTTGGAACCCGGTCTACCTCGTGTTTTTCTGGATGGAACACTGGCGACGAGGATGGGATCGCCCTAAACACGAGATGGAGCACGCGGTGACAGACAAGCCAGACAAAGAGCAATGGCCGGAAACAATGCACCGCCTGCACCCTTCAACCCCAATGAAGAAGATTGGGAATCTTACGTAGACCGTTTCCAGATGTACCTAGAGAGCAATGAGATGGAGGAAATCTCAGACCAGCGAAAAAGAGCTGTCTTCTTGACACACTGTGGGCCCGCAATTTTTAAAATGGCCAAGGCTTTGGCAAAGCCCCGAGATGTCAAACAATTGACGTGGACCGAGCTCCAAAGAACATTAAAGGCCCACTATGCACCAGTGGTGTCAAATCTAATAAAGCGGCACGAGTTTTATCGAAGAGACCAGAAAGAAGGCGAAACCATCGCTGATTTTGTAGCCGCACTACGCCAAATAGGGGGAGCGTGCGAGTTTCTTAACTTAGATGAAGCGATGCGGGATCGAGTGATATTGGGGTTAAGAGACTCAACCATACAGAGCAAGCTACTGAACAAACCCAACATATCAGTAGCCGAAGCTATTGCAGAAGCCTCAGCTGCTGAAGCAGCCAAAAAAATCGGCAGATAAGATGAAACAAATGAATGCAAGCAACGATGAAAAAAGCTCAGCCAGAGGAAAAAAACAACCTCCCATAACCACTCATTACGATGACATCAAGGAAACGTCAGAATCCGGGGAGGAAGACGACGAAATCCACTGCCTATATGCTAACAAGAAAGGGCGTGAAAATAGAAATCGGCGGAAATGTGCTGGCTGCGGGGGAAACCATCCCCGAGCCGATTGCAGATTCCTCGATGCCATTTGCAGAGCATGCAAGAAGAGGGGGCATATCGAGAAAGTCTGCAGAAACAAAAAGAATTACAGCCCAAAGAGACGAAACGACTCCCCAGCAAAGCCTGAGCCAAGACTCTCCAAGAGAAAGTGGCAGCGAAACAGGCAAGCCACTAACCGGGAGAAAGCATACCAAACTTTCACTATCGGGAGCGATCAGACGGAAAGCGGGAAGAAAGTAAAAATAGTTGTAAAAATCAAAGACAGCCCCTGTGAAATGGAAGTTGATTCTGGATCATTCCTATCCATGGTGTCGTGGGACACCCTCAAAAAACTAATTCCAGACATCAAAATTAAGGAACTCCAGAGACAAAAACTAACTCTCAAAGATTATCAGGGAAACCGAATTCCTGTAATCGGCCTGGGACATTTTCGAATCGCTTACAGGCAACATGTCGCAGTACTACCATTAACGATAGTCGACCGAGATCGGCCAAGCCTCCTGGGTATCGAATGGTTCGCACCATTGGGCATCGGGATGACCGGAGTAGACCGGGTGGCCGCAACTGACTGGGAAGAAGACCTGATCCAAGAATTCCAGGACGTCTTCGACGACTCCCTAGGCAGGTATCGGGGAACCCCCATTTCGTTTAGTCTAGACCCACAGATAACCCCTAAAAGGCTAAAGGCCAGACGGGTTCCTTTTGCTTTAAAAGCAAAAATAGAGGAACAACTAAATAAATTAATAGATCAAGGGGTTTTAGAACCGGTCGACCACGCTAGATGGGAAACACCAATTGTGACACCAATTAAGCCAGACGGGTCAGTTCGAATCTGTGGCGACTACAAGGCTACCCTGAACGATGCATTGCAACAGAGCGCGTACCTGGTGCCAGTTGTGCAACACCTACTGCACTCTCTTGGGGGAGGAAAGGTTTTCGCCAAACTAGACCTGGCATAGGCATACCAACAGCTCCCAGTAGACCCCTTAATGGTGGAAGCACAAACAATAGTGACTCACAAAGGGGCATTCAAATGTAACAGACTCCAATTTGGTGTAAGCATAGCCCCAGGCGTTTTCCAGAGCCTCATGGAACGCCTGTTAAATGGCATAAGAGGGGTCGTGCCATACTTTGACGACGTCCTAATTTCAGCCAAAGATGCAACACAGCTTAAAGAAAGACTCAAAGAGGCCCTAAATAAATTCAGAGAATCTGGCCTTAAAGTAAAGAAAGAAAAGTGCTGCCTAATGACTGATCACGTCAAGTTTTTAGGATATTTAATTGATGGAGAGGGCATACACCCCACCGAAAAAAAAGTAAGAGCTATAAAAGACGCACCAGAACCAAAGAATAAAACTGAGCTGCAGGCATTTTTGGGACTGATAAACTTTTATAATGTGTTCCTACCCCAAAAAGTCACAACAGCGGAACCATTGCATCGATTACTGGACAAGAAAACAATTTGGACATGGGGGCCTAGAGAAAAAAAAGCTTTCCAAGGAATAAAAGACTTAACATCAAACACCATTCTCATCCAGTTTAGCAACACACTGCCATTGACGGTGACCTGCAACACCTCACCATTCGGAGTCGGTGCCATCCTGAGCCACCAATTGCCTGATGGGAGAGACGCACCCGTCGCATACTATTCTAAGACCCTGTCCAAAGCCGAGCGTAATTACAGCCAGTTGGACAGAGAAGCTCTAGCAATTGTCGCCGGAGTGAAACGCTTCCACGAGTACCTATATGGAAGAACTTCAAATCGTAACAAACCACAAACCGCTACTAGGAATTTTGGTGGGAAACAATCCCACACCGAATATCCTGTCCCCACGAATGACTAGATGGTCAGAGTTCCTAGCAGCCTATTCCTATACTCTGACACATCGCCCAGGGAAACAAATTTCCCATGCAGACGCTTTGAGCAGAGCACCATTGCCATCAACAGGGGAAGACCCGGCACCAACGATGACAGCATTACAGAAAGAGACTTGCCCCGATCTACCCATATCTGCGAATGATGTCACCAGAGCCACTGCAAAAGACCCATTGACTGCCCGCATAATTAACTGGGTAGGTAAAGGCTGGCCGGAAAACCAAAAAACTGAGAACTTTAAACCTTTCCGGACCAGACAAACTGAACTCTCAATCCAAAAAGGGTGTTTATTGTGGGGTGATTGGGTAATTATTCCTAACAAATTACAAACCAAGGTACTGGGTATGCTTCACGAAGGCCACCCGGGAATAGTTAAAATGAAAAGCCTTGCTAGAAGCTATGTCTGGTGGCCGGGTATAGATAGGGACATTGAATACTGGGTAAACTCGTGCAATAAATGCCAAAGAATCAGGCCGTCCCCGCCAAAAGCACCCATAAGAGACTGGGAAACCCCAAGAGGCCCCTGGTCACAAATCCACATCGATTTTGCAGGTCCTACCAAGGGGCATAAGTTTCTGATTGTCGTGGATGCGTACTCTAATTGGCTGGAGATAAAAATTATGCCATCTACGACAACAGAAACCGTTATAAAACAACTTGACAAACTCTTTGCAACCCATGGCCTACCGGACGTCCTAGTGTCTGACAACGGGCCACAATTAACCAGTCTCCATTTCGAGCAATACCTAGCCTCCCTAGGTATAAGACATGCCCTAACCGCACCGGCTCACCCGGCTGCAAATGGTAGGGCAGAGAGAATGGTCAGGTTTACCAAGGAGGGTTTAGAAAAAATGGACACTGGGGATGTCCAAAATAAAATAAATCGATTACTCACTCTCCAACATATCACACCCAGTACTACAACCAACAAAACCCAAGCAGAATTACTGATGGGAAGGAATCTAAGGTCGCATCTAGACAGATTGCACCCAAATTTCACACCAGAAAACCCCCCCGACTCCTCCACTCGATTCAGGACCTTTGCAATAGGCGACTTAGTTTATGCAAAAAATTTTACCGGGGACCCATTATGGCTACCTGGACAAATCACACAAATAACAGGCCCCAAATCCTACCGACTAACGGTAGATGACGGCAGGGAATGGAAGCGGCACATAGACCAGCTTCGCTCTCGAAACATAGAACGAAATGCAAACACACAACCAAACATAGAAAAACACCACGAAATTCAAACCAAAGAGGGGGGGGGGGGAAATGCGAGAAATCAATAAAGAACCGCTTAAATTAAACTCCGAAAACAATAACAATCAAAAAGAGCAAATAAAAGACTCACTGTTTGAAGAAAGTTGCGAGAAGAGTCCATCCGAAGGGGCCAGCCAGGCCAGCTCGACCTGCCTGGAGGAAACAGGAGGGAGCAGCAAAACCACCGGCCTAAGAAACTCTGGCGGCAGTAAAATGGCTGACTCACCCTTCCAGACGGTTCCATGGAGAAGGACGGAAGACACAGCAACCCCATCCGAACCGGTCGAAGTCTCCAACAATAATGAACCGCGCAAGTCCAGTCGAGTCAAGAGAAGCCCCACCTACCTGTGCAACTACGTCACCACGTAGGACTGAACTAAGAGGGGAGGGGTGTTCTGTATAAAAATAGTAGAATCCAAATAACCCATTCTGATTGGTTACAAAAACTAATGGGGATAGGTTCAAAAGGAACCAATCCCCGAAGCCGCACAAAGGCGGCTAAATCAAATAAATGTCATTGGCTACAAGCCGGCAGACAGAAAAGTATAAAAGGGCTGTCGCGGCTTGAGCCAATGTTCCGTTCTGCAACTGTACTTGAAATAAAGACTTTATTGTTGGAATCCGGTCTACCTCGCGTTTTTCCGGACGGAACAATTAGAGATCCTTGATAGAGTTTAGATCATCAACAAGGTCTTGACTATTCAGCCTGTATTTTATTTTATTATTATTTTTTGCCAATATGTAAGACAGAGCATTTATTTGTTGAGATTTGAAGTTGCCATATGTTTGACCATTCTGACACATACCTGAGGTCTTTTTGAAGGGTAGCAGTATTGTCTGTGGTGTTGAATAGCTTTACATCATCAGCGAAGATAATGCAGTTGCTCTTAATATGATCACAGAGGTCATTTATGTAGAGCATGAAGAGAGTTGGTCCTAGAACACTGCCTTGAGGGACACCACTGTTGATAAGTGCAGAATTTGAGAGGACGTTCCCAATTTTGACCATTTGTTGTCTGTTTGATAGGAATGCTTTTATCCAGTTATCTGATTACCTGGCCCCGTATTATTTAGGGTTTTAGAACCCATACCAGAACCTTGAACTGGATTTGATGCAAATTAGTAAACAATGTAATTTGCAGACCAGAGGCGTGACACACATAGTTCTGAAAACACCCTTGCAAATAACTGCCAGATCAAAGTTATACAAGGCCCTCCTAGCCCATGGCGGTACCTGTATCTTGAGTCATTCAGAGTCATGAGCTCCCAGATTATGCACCTGGTCTATTTCAAAATGTGACAATCCACCCAGCAGCAAAGTTGGTAAATTTCAAGATTCAGAAGATTCCCCAAGCCCAGATATATTTAGTCTTACCAAGATTCAACTGAAGCTTGTTGTTCATTATCTGAAACCTCACAGCTTCCAGTTTTTGAGACAAAAAAATTAAGAGCAAAGCTTCACTAGAGGCTGAAATATATAGCTGGGTATCATCAAGATACACATGATACTATATCCTACGGAAGTAGTGGCGAATCTATGGCAAGACTGCCAGAGGTGGCATGCAGAGTCCTCTCTGTGGGCATGTACGTGATTGCCCCAGCTGTGTTTTGCATCTTTGCCATGCATGACACATGCCTCCTGCCAACCAGCTGGACTTTGGGCCTCTGCCACTCATGCACTGAGTGTGCACGCATGCTCTGGGTACGGGGCAAATGCGTGGGGTTCAGAGTATACATGTGCCTTGCCATTTGGGTGCACGCATGCACACATGTGCACACTTTTGACACTCAGTGCCTTATAGCTCACCATCACTGTCCTAGTGCTACAGATGAGCTCATCCAGGGGTTTCATGAATTTGTCACCCAGAAACAGGAGAGAGTACAGAACCCTGAAGCCAGAGGTGGGATTCTACCAGTTCATACCTATTCTCTAGAACTGGTTTTTAACATTCTTAGCAGTTCAGAGAACCAGTTGTGAGAAGAAATTACTGGCCTAATCCTATAAGAAAGGCAGGAAGGAAACATTCTGGTGTTGCTTACAGAAACTGCCTCTCTGTTAACCCTTATTATGTTCTTGGCAGGACTGGACTTCCTGTCTCTGGAACTTCTCTGGAGTTTTTTTTTTTCCTCCCCTTTGCTGGTACTTTGCTTGTATGGAGTTACAATGGCACTGAAAAAAGTGACTTATGACCATTTTTCACACTTATGTTGCAGCATCCCGACAGTCATGAGAGGCCAGGTGAGGAGATGCATGCCTCAAAGTGAGTGATAATGAGTTGGCCACGTCTACCCAGTTACATGACCACCAAGCCATACCCACCAACTAAGCCACACCCACAGAAACAGTTGTTAAAAAATTTGAATCCCATCCCTTCCTGCAGCATCCCATATAGTGGAGGTTGACGGGAGGATCTCTTGCTTTCAAACTACAGCATGGATACTGGCCACTTTTAAAATTGACAACAAAGATATTGAAGTGATGAATAGCTTTTTATTTTATCAAAAAAGATAATGGCAATTAAGAAATATGCTATCGATTTAGATAGATAGATAGATAGATAGATAGATAGATAGATAGATAGATAG